>JAKFHU010000726.1:16687500-17910119 GCA_023783475.1 Daubentonia madagascariensis | reverse complement strand
TATAATTTTTTCTCAAAAAAATGGAAATTTTAGGTAATACATTTTAACAGCTCTGGATACTGACTGACCCCCACTGCAGGCTATTGTGGTTGTTATTTGTCTGTTTATTTATTTATTAACTTGGCTGGACTATTTTAGTAAAGTCTGTATCCCTCACAGCATGAAGTCTGTAATGTTGCTCCTCAGAGGGCACAGGCTTGGGCATGTGCACAGTCACCCTGCTGTGATAGCAATTTTAGCAAGGTCTCTCTTTGTCTTTTTGCCTGATCTGTATTCAAGTATCTGCCTCTGTTTGGTATCACACCCAGCTGTTAGCATCTACTAATTGCTATCTGATCACTCTTTTGTTTTCAACAATCCCCTGGGACATAAATTGCTTCACAGTCTAATCCAATTAAATTCAGATGTCTTTGAAGGAGTACTTTTTGAGGCCAAACTTTGAGATTTATTTTGAACCTGAACAGTACTCGTTTTAGTTGTCTCTTCCTGGTTCTCTCTGAAAAACCAGCTGGCCTAGTGTTTCGTTTGTTACTGTCATGGAACTACTAACCTCCTCTTTATTTCTTACCACCAAAATCTCCATGGTTTTTAAGAGTGTCATTAGGCTTGAACTTCCCCACTGTCTCTGTTCTAACTAAAGTCAGTTCCCTGGGGAGAGCTTTAGGGCTTTTTGTTATTATGGCCTCCCTCCCCCAAAGCTGAAGTTATACTCCTGCTTTATGAGCAGGCTACTCATCAGGGGCAGCAGTCAAATCTAGTCTTCTCAACTATCCTCTCCCAGAATGAAACTTCTGCACTACCAGTGATCTTGGGTGAGTTAGATCAGGGCCCCAGTGTTCTTGGCCAGCTGCACCTGGTGTAGAGCCTCCACCCTATAAGAAAGGACTGGGTAGAGAAAGTCTTCCTCCAATCTCTTGGCCTTGCTCACCTAGAATATAGCCTCTGCAACATCAACCTAAGGGAGAGGAGAAGTGCTGGTTTTCTGCCTCATTTAGGGAGATACCGTAGCTCTCAACTGGGAGCTTGTAGTGCAAGAATCTTGAATTCTTGGGCTCAGAGTGGAGCTTCCATCACACTGAACTGACAAACTGATTTCTAGAAAATCATTTTTATTAATCATTTTTTGTGCTATAATTAATAGGGTCAGAAGATCCTTTTATTTTTCGCCAGAAAATAGCATCATTTTCATTTATATTATCTTATTACTATGTTGAAAATGTTCCCATTTTCTCAATATGGGTTATTTATTTATACATTTTGTGCATGACTACTCAGACTCTTGAGGCTTTTCTTGCTATTTTTATGGCCTCTTTACATAACATAATAAAGTTAAGAGTGATCAATATTTTCTATAAGTACTTTTACTTGTTTTTTGCTGTTTTCTTCTGACTGCACACATTTTTGATTATCCGAACAATGTGTATGTAATCAAATTTTTAAGGAGAGCATCTATTTGATTTTGAGATGAGAAAAAAAAAAAAAAACAGAAGAACTTACTGTAGATGTTACAATTCTGGAAACTATCAGTCACTTTTGGTCCAGGGGGCACTTCCTGGTGAGTGGCTCCCCCACAATGGCTACAGCCACATTGTCTCCACTGGGATGCAGGCTTTGCCTCAGGGGGCAGGTATAATCCATTCATGGACATCTCATCAATTCACTCTTTGTTGAAGAAATTCCTTCTCCAGGAGCTATGCTCAAGATTCCAACTCTAGTAGACTAGGCAGATAATCTCTCCCCATTTTTTTTTACCCCAATACTTGGGAGCTATGATACTCTATATTATAGACTTCAATTTTTACTCATCTTGGAGGCACATCTTTTAACCCACTTGATAGTGTTAGCTGGAAAAAGCTAACCAGGCAAAGTAAACAAAAGCACAATTCTCTCAATTATAATTCTTTCTCTCATTTATCTGGTTGAATGAGAACATGTCAATTCATCCTGACTAAGATAATTCATCCTATATGGTAACTAATCTTCTGACTATTCCTCTTGGTAGGAGGGCACCTGCATGTGCTCTCTAAAATATGTATTTCGCCATCAATTAAGAATCTTAATTTTCATGTCTTTCTCAGACAGCATTTTCCACCTATTCAAATGCCTCCTGTACGTGTCTCTATTTCTTTCCTTTAAAAGAGCAGCCATATTTAATTAAATTCTCTAGATTTTCTAGCCTCTGGGCTACAAGTAACTATGGGTGGCATGAATTCTCAGACAAGTAAAAAAAAAATCAAGTCCAATTTCAAGGTGGCTGAGAGGCGAAAGCATGATATGCAAATCTATATATCAGCTCTAACTGATCTGATTAGCAACGTCACAGAAGTATGCAGTCCTTAGAACACACTAGGCCAGCTGGGTAGACAGATAAGAACTGACGACTTGACCCGCCAGCACCCCCAGCCAGATTCAAACTACCAGGCAAATGAAAATACAGGCACAGCCCTGCAACTTACCAGATTCATGTAATTAATTTGAGATAGGACTGGTGACAATTGTGATTTTATTCTCTCCTTAAAATACTTGGCTGGTAATAATTTTCATAGAAAATATTGATCAAAGTAAATAACAGGCCAGCTCATTTGGGAGAGGAATCAACTTCCACAAGTGGATAATTTTGCTCTTATGGTATAAAATAATATGTAATCATTAATTTGGTCCAGAAATAAGTTGAAATTATGTGATAAACCTCCGCCCCCTCCATTCTCCCTAAATATACACCATGGGCTATAATAACTTGCAGGTTTTATTCTTCTGCCCTGAAAGCAAAACTTTCTAACTGAAAACTCTGGAATCATATAACATATATTTTATTGAGGGGGCAGAGGTGTCTTAAAAATGGAAATTCCAAACTGGCATTTTCTCCAGAATGCAGCTTGGGCTCACTTTTCAGATGTGACCTTATCCTGAACTTCTCTGAATTAGCACAGTCAACTGAATATATTTGTGTGACCCTATCATTTTACTGGAATTTGAAGATATATATGTGTGTGTATGTGTGTATGTGTGTGTCTATGCCAGGTATTAGAACAGAAATGAGACTCCAAAGCTTCAGGTATTCAAAACCTCTTCACATGAAAATGTGAATGAATGTTGTTAGTAATTGAAAATGTTCTGCCTGCTATTATCTCTTCCTGTGGGGGTCTTCCCATAATAAACAATAACATTGGAAGATCAAAGAATAAAAAACATAATAACTAAAGTTAAAACCCCTAGAGTATATTGTTAGCTTACATCCACTTTGGGGGAGAAGGAAGTCAGTTGCCAATTTGGTTTCAGGTAATTGTCATGGCCACAGTTACCAGGAGAAACAGAAATTCACAATACAGTGCGGTTTTTTAATCCTTCGGTGAATTCTACAAAATGAGTATTTGACAAAGTCCCACCCAGTAGCACCACAACACACTGTGCTATGCCAACACATTCTTACCAGAGTGTTATTCCCAGTGGCTCAGAGGAAAAAACAATAGAAATTCCTCTGAGCAAGAATGTGAACCAACAGGTCCTAACCTCGTGGAGAAAGTTTGATACCAACCTTTAAAAGGTTTAATGGTTTTATTAAGGTGGTTTCATAAGCTTTAATATATACTCGTACATTTTGCTAGTGATATTTTTTAGTCAATATTCCACAGATTTTGATTATAAATCCAACCTTTGACAAGTCTGAGAAAAATAAAGAAAAAGCCCTCCAAAAGGAAAACATGTCCATCTCTTGTTATAAATACGCCTATGCCTAAAAGCATTCTATACAGAATACTATTTAGCAAGCACACTTGGCCCACACATCTGTGCTCTGTTGTATTTTCCTAAACCAATCAACCCATTCAAGGATGATAAAACAAGAATTCATATAAAAATGTATGTAAGGCAGACACATTTCCCTTTTTAAAAGTTCATTCATCTATGATGAAGCTATTCAAAGTGGGCTCAAGTTAACAATAAAGAACAAGGGATAATGTATGGGTATATGTGGTGGGAAAACCCAGACAAATAGTGGTGGGGTTAGAATGATGGAGACCCAGAGACCAGACGCACCTCAAGGATATCCTCTAGGGGCTTATTTGAATAGAAATAAAGAGAAGGAGATGTGCACAGATGTGCCAAACATTCATGGTAAACAGCTGGCAGACATTCCAGTCAGTGAGGAAAGCGTGGTGCTGGGGTGTGAAGAGGTTACAGGAGGAGAGGATGGGCAGGGCATGGGGATGGGGGTGGAAAGGAGTGAGCCGCCAGCAGCACACAGACGTCAAGGGAGATAAGCAGTCAGAGCCTGGGAAGTGCAGCTGGGGGAGGTGTGTTCAGGAATAAATCTCTGACACCGCAAAAGGGCCCCTGGTTCTGGAGAAACTGGGATGATGGGCAGGCACACAAAGCAAGGATTCAAGCACAAGTGGCCCTCCTTCCAAAAGCAAAGGGCCCTAAAAGGATTCTCAAAAATGGGAAGGAGGCCATTCTCCCCCCTAGGCAATACATTTCAGAAACTGCTTAGACTCAGAGTAAGGGTGGTCCATTTTCAAATTACACAATTGTTCTACCCCCATCCAGCTTCCACTCTACCATAATAAGCCACTGTTACTGATAGAAAAGCATCTTGTTGCACAGGTGTGTTGGGGCAAATTAAAATGAAAATGGAATGCTGAAAATCACTGAAATGGTGGCTTGGTCATAAAAGAACCAAGTAAGGAGCCCAGTATAGTTCTTGAGTGTAACGTCAGAAATGGAATTGAGTTTAGGTTGACCTTGATGCTGAGCTGTGAGCACCAGGCAGCTGGATATGACAGGAAGCTCAAGCACCATGCAGTGAGGGTGGCCAGGGTTCAATCCCCAAACTTGCCGCATGCCACAGGCATGTTTTTACATCGACCAACTCTCATTTTTTTACTACTACTTCAGATCCTCGTGACCATGTGTTTACAAAAACTACACAGCATATTTGTTGTACTTTAGCTCTTCAGTGATTTATAGCATCCTTCCCACTACCCCTCCATAATCTGTCCCTTCCCAACCAGCTGGAAAATGGAGGGAAATGTCCCCACAATCTAATTCTCTAGGGTTGAGGATCAGACAGAGGATGCTGGGGAGGGAGCAATAGAAACTGAAGAAGAAGAAATTGGGAGTTGATTGGAAAAGTAAGGATCATAAATATGGGCTCTTGGCAAGTTATGGGAAGGAGACTAAGGAGGACTTGGGACCCATCTGGTGTAAACCTCAAAAAGTAACTGCTGTGTGCATGGCCAGAGGTGTTTGTGTTCAACATGTCCTCTGTGTTCTTCTCAAGCTCTTGGCCACCACCTGCCATCTGTGACGAGGGCCTTTTTATCCCTTTCTTCCCTGGCTCTCTGAAGAATGAACTATAGTTTCAAACATAAAAAATAACAACACAAATAAATATATAATTACAAATCAAGATAAGTGCTAAGTAAGGGAAGTAGAGGATGAAATGAGAAAGTATCATGGAGACCTGATTTAAGTTTGGGGGGGTATATTTGGGAATTAGGAAGAATAATTAGAAGTTAAACATGTAAAAAGTAGGGAGAAAGGGATTTCTAGGGAGAGGGAACTGAAAGAGTTCTATTTTAGCATCACTTGTGATAATAACTCTAAAAAGCAGCTATCAATATCTGTCTCTGTTATCCAGAAACCAGATGGGCTTCAAAGCCAATTGATCTGTGAATGATTTGATGCTTACAAATTAACAATAACAACTCTTAAGTTCTTAAGAAATGAGACTAAATCAGCAATATAAAATAATAAATTAGAATAAATAGTAATTACATGGCTATAGTCATTTCCACTATAACCTACCATGCTGTATATTGCTTTCCCCAGGTCCCAACAGAGAAAAAGGGGAGATAAAAGGTTAGAAATCTCAGAAATGTTCCAAATTGTCTTCCCCCCAGTTCTCCAACCTGCCACTGATGTTGAAGGAACTGAGACGCTCTCACACTCTTCCAGAAGAGTGTTAGAAATGCCCTCCAGACTAGCTCAGCTATGCTCTATGGACCAGGACTCTTGGCTTTTTCCATGTTTCCTTCTTCGTCGATTCCCTGGCCAAAGAACCTAAAGAAGCCACTCTCCTGTGTACTCATCTTCACTTCTGCTAGGGCTGGCCAAAGGCTGACTGCCAGCCTGCAATGTCTGTCCTGAGATAATTAACTTATATCAAGGGTTCTTACTGACTGTACCTAAGAGTAGCTTCTGTCATTTATAGAAGCATCTAGCACTGTTTCTCATCATTGCAAGAAGTTGTTAAGTTTCTGGCCTCATTATTTCACAGAGGTTACACTGAAATATAGACTAGGTTTTACTAATTTCTTCAGAGCTCCAAATATGAGGATTTAGTCACTAGTCCTTTGGGACTCTGGGGGAGAGACAAGTCCAAATGATAAGCATAATAGGTGTAAACAAGATGATGCCTTAAACATTATTATGTGCTTTTACTTTTGCCTTTCTGAATACAAAATCTTCACCCCCATTTACCCAAAGCATCCATTAACCTCCGGGACATTTGGATATTACGAAGAGAAGGTCAAGATAATACTCAGCTTCTGAGATCAAAATAGACTATTGTTACAAGAGTAGAATTTTCAGATTCCATAGAGCTTTTATTTTCCCTTCATTTTTTTAAAAAGTAAGCTCAGGGCTTCACTGTGGTATGGAGGGTCCATCTGGGTCATTTGAATGTAAAGAGAAGATATAATTTGGAAGAAATTAAAAAAATGTTCAGTGCTTTTCAGATCTAGGAAATTTGTGGGAAGGAGAAAAGAAGAGAAAAATGAGAGTGTGAGACAGGTAATTTCTAATATCCTCTCTGAGGTGGAAAGGAGAGAACATTCTAGAAAGGTGAGGGAAACACTGAAGGCAGATATGAGCTACACTTGCTCTACATTAAGGCCTCTAGAAAGAGGCCACCTCTGAAACATCCCCCAGTCACCAAGCTGGGATGCGGCCACAGCACCTGGGCACCTTTCAGCAGTCAGACGGAGGAGAGCCTCAAAGGTTAGCTTTTTGGAGCCACTTTGGGTTTTAAAGCAACTAAGACTCTAGCTGGGGAGCTTGTGACACTGGTTTGATGAGACAACTTTGTACCAAGAATTACTAAGCAGACTACAAGGCTGAAGTTTGACTGAGTTTGACTCTTGCAAGGTCTGTACACAGCTGAAGCCAATGCAAGGCTCATTTTCCAGGGCAGGCTGTTCAACCCTGAACACTCTGAGAAAGACTCACTCAGAAATCTTGCCAGCTGCAAACTCCAGCTACAAATGGCAAGGTGACTAGCAGCACCAGCTGAAGCAGGGACGTTGTCCTAGAGCTAGTCTCAACAGACAGCATTGAGCCTGAGGACCCTGGCTCTTCCCATTAACTTAAGGTTGTGTGTGCCACACTCCATTCTCCATATACTCAGACTGACTTAGGACACTGACTTAGGGAGAGAAAGAGTGACAAGAGATGCTATTTGAATGGCTAAATGTATTGTTCCAAGAAAAACTGAACACTTAGACCATTTAAATCAAAGCAATATTTATGCCAAATGTTTATTCTTATCATTATTGTTTGATTGATTTTATTTTTAGAAGATGATGAATTGTGTGAGCTTCTTAAGTGGAAGGATCATGCTTTTTCATTTTTGCATCTCTTTCAGTACCTGACCCATGGCTCTGCATGTAGAAGGAGCTCGAAAAACCCCCGTTGAATGAGTAACGAGTAAATAGATACTACTGTTTTTAAGTTTTAATGGTTCACAAAATCCTAGAGAGCAACACACAGTATCCTAAAGTTTGTCCACTTATTTCCACACTTCCCCAACTCAGTGCTCCAGAGATATAAATTAACTTGAGTAAGAAGAAACCACATCCATATGAGTTCAAAACTTGAAGATATTTTTTCTGTTTTCCAGTAATTTTTGTGTTGGGAGGAGGCAATCACATCTAGTTTGTGAAACTCTGGCTATAAGAGGTTTTCAATCAACAGACAAAGGTTCACAGAGATTGTTCCTTCCAAGAATAATCTCCCAGGGCGCCATTCAACAACAACTATTTCCCAACTTCCTCATGCAGAAGTCAGCGTAAGGACGCAAACACTAAGGAAATTGCCTCTGCATCCAGCCGGCTGATTTGGCAGACCAAGAGCCAATGCACAAAGATCTGTCTCCATTTGTTTTCCTCATACTTTTCCTCCTTTCTGGGCAGGAAGCCATGGAGAATTATAGAAAAGCCTGGGAAGAATGTGTTAGAAACTCCCTCTTCCCCAGACCCACTAATTACGAAGAACCAAAGTTTTTGCTTAAAATGACTGGACAATCATGATGCTGACCACTGGGCATACAGCAAACATGGACTTCTATAAACCTCAGTCTAAAAAGAGTATGGGGAGAAAGGCCTCAGAGTCTTCACTCATTTTTGGGCTCCTTCTCCCAGCAAAACTAAAATAAAGACAATAGTCATTTTATGACTCATTGCACTTGTTAACCAGTAGAATCCTCAGGGACTTTCTACTTGTAGTGTCATAGAAAGAGCACCAAAATAACAACTAGTCTGATATCTTAAAAAACAAAAAGTACCAAAAGAGCAGGATTCAAAGGACTTAGCTTGTGATTATGGTATGGATAAAGCCACTTGCTTCCTTCATGACATTGGCCAAATCCCTTAACCTCTCTGGGTCTGAATTTCCATCCTTAATTAAAGGAGACCTTGCCATAGTGTTTGAAATTCTGTCACATAGAATTATATTATTATTATTTATTATTATTAACTGAATATAACACCTTGACACTTTGGCCTTAGTTACATTATTTTTTCACAAGAATATTTCTAGGTGATTTTCTAAATTCATTTCTTGAATCTATTGGCATGAATTATTTAATAAATAAAAACTTTCCTTCACAAGCTATTTGGATACTTTAAGATAAAATTCATATAGGAAATGTGGGATACATATTTTATTCTTTCCCATTAAAACACATTGTATTATCAAGCCAAGAGAGCATGATTTATGTATAGAGTTCTTCATTTGTGATTTTCTCTTTGGAGTTCTGAGTAGCTGCCTCTTGTAGATAACTATGTGTTTGTGCTTAAGGAAGTAGGGTGCACTACTTGGTGCATATTGGTGGGATTCAGCTGAAGTAAGGCATTTGCGGGAAACAGCCTTGATCCATTTGCTAATTTTTGAATTTTAAAAAAGCTAATGGCTTTATTAACTAAAGGACTCTCATGCTATATAATTTTCCTTTGGGGCCATAAAAACATATTCAAGTAATCTAGGTAGTCTCAATAAAATGAAGTATGTATTAATGAAGTATAACATTAATTAGATATTGAGATGGCAGCTCAAAAACAGAGACTTGAGGTTAAGAAAGTTATGAAAAGAGGTTTACAATACACATTCAGGAGTATATACACAAAGTAATTAAATAAAGTTGTTCCCATAATTTGCACTGAGTGGGCAAAATTGATGTCAATTTGTTTAAAATTATAAAGGCATTACAGTGGGGGCAATTTTTAATATTTTAACAAAAGCTGCTCTATCCTTATCAATAACCACTTGGCAAACCAAGTATGTTTTTATTATTTTCTCAAGAATATCTAGGTTAGCAACCTCCCACATCTATACTCAGGTCTAACAAGCACCAATATCTGACAGAAATCAATAAAGAACATGACATGTGGAACCATTACCTTTTTCAGTTACAGGTGATTATGTTCAGAAAAGAATGCAGTAATATCTTTAATGTTAACTATCCTTAAATGTCCATTTTCCACCTTTGTCTCTTGCCAGAAGCAATCATTCCAGACCTGAGCTATATAATAAATGTCTGGAATAGTTTACTTGCTTGATCTTTTCCTTTTGCTAATACATAGGACATGTGGTATTCCACTGTCCGGGTCCAGAATATGTAACTCTTCCTAGTTCTCTACCAGTTAGTCACAACACTATACTATAGTCTGAAATGCAAGAATGCAAATAACAATGAGATATTATTTCACCTTTGGCTCAACATGTTATTCAAAGAGCCTAAAGAATCCAATTAAACTGTTCATTTGAAATAAGTTTTAAAAAATGCTTTGTTGGAAAATAATGCAGAAAGTACATTTGTATTTTAAATTTCTAAAATTATTACCAATGTATTAGGAGTTTACAGCATGATGGTAATCTTCAAAGAGAAACCAAGTGTATGGGGGATTTAGGAATCAAATGATCACATTTTAAAATGTAACAAGGGAGGTGATGAAAGCATATTAAGAATGAAAAAAAAAATACTAACAGATGTGGAATATTCCACAAAGTCCAAACCCAAAAAGCATCCATGTAGAAAAGAACTATGGAAATGAAAACCTAAGAGGAGTTTCCTGAGGTTGTTTTAGTCTACATTAAAGTGGGCTGGGCTCAGTTAAATTTGTCTAGAAGTTTGTATTTGCCTACCCAACCTGGATGACTGAAAAATAGGCCTGGAATGTATAGATGAGTGGTTGGCCCAGGAGGTAGAAGCATGGAGGGGAAATAACATAGAGGAGACATTCCCAGTGCTGGGATATACGCACTGTATACATTACATTACACAACGTGCTCTTGAAAATGCAAAATCTGGTTCTTCTGGAAACTTATCTGTGGATAATAGTCATGAGAATGGACTTCCTGAGTTTCTCCCCAACCCTCACTCCAGGTCCAGGCTGAGCATGTCTATGCATAATCTATCAAGCAGGTGATTTCCTTGTAATTATCACTTGGGTTTACAAGCCAATCACCAGAGCTCTCACAAGGGCACTTGTCACAAAGAGCATACTATTGTTCTTCAAGAGTTTGCTATGACCTACAGGGCTGTCCTGTGATCTGTACCAGCCTCACTCACCAAACTCAATCTGGGACACTTTTTGATATCCTACAGCTACACTGGATTTTGGTCAGTCTTCAAAATAGAACAAGCTCTTTCCTGCTCCCTACCTTTCCCTCTGCCTGAAATATTTTCCCCAGGTTCTTTGCATATTTGAGTTGGTCTCATTCTTCAGATCTCAGCTTAAATATAACTCCTCAAAGAAGATCCTTCTGAACACTACGTAAAGTGTTTCTATTTTAAGTAGAAAGGAACCAGTCTCCGTTAGTATCTATAACAGCAACTCATTACTCTACTGATCACTCCATTTACTTATTTACCATTGGTTTTCCTCGCTGGAATATAGCTGGGCAGGGAGAAGTTCTGTCTTGTTTAATATTGAATGCCTGCTGCCTAGCACAGCTTCTAAAACAAGTACATTTTAGAATAATGTTGTTAAATAAGTAAAGGAAAAGAATAAGGCAAAGGTTTTAGAGTGAAAAGGAAAGACGGAAGGAGGATAATAGCCATTCTAACCGGGGTGAGATGATATCTTATTACAGTTTGGATTTGTACTTCCTTGATGATTAGTGATGTTGAGCACTTTTTCATATACCTGTGGCCATTTACATATTTCCTTTTGAGAAATATCTATTCATGTATTTTATCCACTTTTTAATGGGATTATTTGTTTCTTTGCTGTTGAGTTGATTCAGTTCCTTGTATATTCTGGATATTGGTCCCTTGACAGATGAATATTTTGCAAATATTTTCTCATATTTAACAGGTTGTCTTTTGAATCTGTTGATTGTTTCCTTTGCTGTGCAGAAGGTTTTTAGTTTAATATTGTCCCATTTGTCTATTTTTGTTTTCATTGTCTGTGCTTTTGGGGTCTTAGCCATAAAATCTTTGCTTAGACCAATGTCTTGGAGTATTTCCCTTATGTTTTCATCTAGTAATTTTATAGTTTTGGGTCAATGGCTATTATCAGAAAGATTAAAAAATAATAGATGCTGGCAAGGATGCAGAGAAAAGGGAATTCTTATGTACGCTGTTGGTAGGAACATAAGTTAGTGCAGCCATTATGGAAAACAGTATGAAGATTTCTCAAGAAACTAAAAATAGAACTACCATTCCATCCAGCAATGATACTACTTGGTATTTATCCAAAAAACAGGAAGTCAGTATATCAAAGGGATACATGCACTCCCATGTTTACTGCAGCACTATTCATAATAGGAAAGATATAGAATCAACATCACTATCCACGAACAGGTGAAAGGATAAAGAAAAATGTGGGGTATTTACACAATGGAATACTATTCAACCATAAAAAAGAATGAAATCATGTCATTTGCAGCAACATGGCTGGAACTGGAGGTCATTATGTTAACTGAAATAAGCCAGATGCAGAAAGACAAATATTGCATGTACTTATTCATATGTGAAAGCCAAAAAGTGGATCTCATGGAGGTAGAGATTAGAATGATAGTTACCAGAGGCTGTGAAGGATGTGGGCATGGGTGGGGCAGGTCAAGAGAGTTTGGTTAATGGGTACAAACACACAGCTAGATAGAAGATATAAGTCTTAATATTTGGTAGTAGAGTGTGGTGACTATAGTTAATAACAATGTATTGTACATTTCAAAATAGCTAGAAGTGAGGGCTTGAAATGTCATCAACACATAGAAATGATAAATGCTCATGGTAGTGGATATCCTAAATATCTTGACTTGATGATTACACATTCCATACATGTAACAAAATATCACATGTACCCCATAAATATGTTTAAGTATTATGTATCAATAAAAAGATGGAAGGAGGAGAGAGTTACATGTGGAAGGTGAAGGAGAGGAGAGAGTTAGAATTAGGAAAAGAGGTTACTTATTTCCTGTGCATTATTTCTAAACCCTTTAATCCCCCTGAAACTTACGTGGACAAAATTAAGGTATGCTTTACTATATCCCTGGATCCTTTGGGGATGCAACTATGGGATTTGACCTTAGGAAGGAAAGGAAAATCAGAGAGTAATAGCAAAAATACCAGAAAAACAAAAGTCTTTGGATACTCTATAGGGACTGAGTCTCTTGACACTTTCATAGACCTTAGCCATTTGCCCTGTCTGTAAATTGGGAAATTCAGCACTACTAGAAGATAAAATTATAAACATTTTAAATGTGTTAACTCAAACAATTGATAAAAATGGAAGACAAAAATTAGAACAAGATTTTTTAGAACAAAGAAAAAGACAGTAAAAAGAATGCTTACTATATCCATAGTATGGAATCTTTGGGAATGGCATAAGATTAGAGACCCACATGTCGAGAAAGTAAGATTGAGAGTCAGAACAAGAATTCAGCTGAGAATAGCCCTGCAGTAAACTGCAGTCAGATCCACTCAATGACAGAACACCTACCATCACCCTGTTGGTTGGTTCAGGAGTTCAATGACCTTCAGTTAAGCTGTACTGATGCAATGCACCTGTGAGAATGAATGTTTTCACTGCTACTGAGGATGGAGCAGCATTTTCCTAATGTCTATTAAGTGAAACTCGGACTGTAAAACAACAGGAACAAAGAGGGAATGGATAACTTAAGCATTTTCCCACAAGCACAGGGCTGTCATTTGTCCCTGCCAAGGGATCTAAGTCAATCTGCCTTGAGCAGCAAGCTGAAGTCCTGCTGAGCTGACAGCTGCTGCTGGCCTCGAGCCCACTGTGGACCTGAGGAGAATAATGCTCCCCAATTCACTCAGGGCTTAAAATAAAGCTGAGTCACCACTTTGGAGATATAGAATGTGTCATCCTGGGGAGGGCTGAGGTCACTGCTTGTGATCTTCTTGGGTCAGACTGTAACAGATGCCTTCAGAAGATGTGTTAAACACACCACAAACTGAATCACTTCTGTTCACCAATTTGAAATGTTTTTCCATTTACTACGCAGAAGGATGCATGGATTTTACAAAAATGATTTTAACTTCTCCACTCTTTTTAGAAAGTTGAAGATGACCTTCCAGACTCTGAAAAAATATTTCTACAATAATGCTTTCTAAAGAGATCATAGAGACCTCCTAGGCCAGGGTATGTGTGGTCCAAAATGTCTAAGGACGTGCAGGCTAAAGGGCCATTATCAGGCACCCCTGCATTTCCCTCCCTTTATGCCCCAAGGTGATAGCAAAACTTCAATAAATAGATTCACAAATGAGTAGACAAGAAGTTTGTCAACTAGAGAAAGGATGAGGCCATCCATTTGAGAACCAAATAATACAATTACAAATGTTTCTTGGGATACAGCTCTCCAAAATTCGTCTTCCTTTTTGACAAAAGATTCTTAAACAAATATAATAACTCAGCATATACAAAGACTAAATATCATCAGCAACAATTTATGAAGCAGTAGGAGGTTGTATGTGGCAATACATTAAACGCTTCTCAAATGCATAACCAACTGGGGTTTTTTCATATGCAAATAATTTAAGTTTCCTATTAATCATTTCATGAACTTCAGAGGAAAATGGATACGATATAAATGTCATGAAAGCACTGGAAGATACTAAAACACCTTATGAATACATCTAAGAAACTGGATAATGATATTTGTTTTTTAATAGCCTGGCTCTTTGAAAATTGGTAAACTACTTCTGTTTTTAATAGAGTGTCCAGATAGACTAGAATAGTCCATCCATTTTTTAATTTTTTTATCATTCTCTTCTTAAATATTTTTGGCACCTATTATGTTCCAGGCACTGTGCTAGGTACTAAGTGTATGAATATTTAAAAAGAGAGAAAGACATAAGATCCATGCCCTCATACAACTGATTACCAGAAGCAGCAGCTAATTTGCATAATTAATTATATAATTGTGTCTATGAAAAGTACCTCCAAAAAGAAATAATTGGCACTACAAGAGCTTTTAACCACATATCCTGACTTAGTGTGCAAGGTCAAATAAAGGTCTCTGAGGAAGTGACATTCATCTGAGATATGAAGGGTGAATGGTATTAGATAAAGGAGAGAAAGAGCCTTCTAGGCAAAGGAACAGCATGTGTGGAAGACTGAGATGGGAAGAGCTTAGCAAGTTACGTAATTAAAAGACAGCCGAAGTGTCTAGAACCTCAGAAAGAAAGAGAAGTGTGATGGGAGATGAAGGTATTAATGTAAGCAGAATCGTGCTGTTTTTTCAATGTCAAAATTTTGAGATTTTATCTTAAGAGTCAATGGGAAGATTCTGAAGTGTTTGATACTCTGGAATGCTATGATTAGATATGCACTTTTTAAAGATCAATGTTTTTGCTGTTTTAAAGAATGAATTGAAGAGGGAGCAAAGGTATATGAAGAGGGAGAATAGTAGCATGAACTTGAGTGGTAGTAGCAGTGGAAATGGAAAAAGGTAGATGGACCTGCAATATAATGAAGAACACTAAATTTACCTGGTACAGAGTAGGCTTCAATAAATATTTACTAAATGAATGACTGATTAATTTTGCATTTAAGAAGAGAGAAGAATCAAGGATACTTCTTATATGGGTTTAATTGAAAACTTATGCATAAAGGTGTTCTTTATTCAAATAGTTTTCCACAGAGCAGCAGCATCAGCATCACCTGAGAGCTTGTTAGAAACGCAGAATCTCTGGCCTTCCCCCCAGATCTACTAGGAATCTGGCTATTAATAAGATCCCCAGGTGATTTGTGTGGACATTACAGCTTGAGAAGGAGTGCTCTAAGGTAGGGCAACAGTGAGGCTCAGACACACAAGATATTAAGAGAGCAGAATAGAACAAAACCAAAAGAAGAAAGGGCAGGGATATATTTAAGTAATGTTAATATATAGGTCAAAGATAAGACCCCATTGAAGATAGGCTGGAGTACATAATTAGCTAAGACATCTTATGGAAACTCCTCACCAAAATAACCAATTTAAATTTTAAAAATTATAAAACTGATAAAATAATGCATGTGATAAAACTATCTCTTTAATAATAATAATAATTAATAATTGTAGTAATGACAACTAAGGGTTATATTGTGTTTTGTAGTTACTTGGTACTTGCTTTTATATAATCTTTCTGTTAGAGAAATTCAAGTGAAAGAAAAAAAACCCTTAAGAATAGGAGGGAAAAAGGCATTATTGTATTACATAGCATGTGCAAAAAAATGTTGAAATTATTAATTACCCCTAAGTGTTCTGACAGAGGCTAATTTAAAAAAAAACTAAGATCAATACTAAAGCTCTACATCATAATCTCATAATACCTGTATGCCCTGTGTACAAGAAAAATCATGTTGGGCCAATTCTACAGAACAAGCACAGAAATATTAGAATATAGAAAAGATGCATGTTTAGGATTGTTATATCAATATGAATCTTGATGGGGGAAAATGCCAAAAATAGTTCTGAGCTGCCCTCTAACCCAAAGTACCATGCAACCAAGATTACTAGTCTGCTTACTATTATGTACTAGATTAGTTCCATATACCTCCAGTGTAGGGAGTAGGGGAGGGAAGCCACAGTATTACATGTATCCCTAATATATTGCCAAGAAATAGACAAGGTTCAATTGTGCTCAATGGCTCCTGAGGTTACAGAATATCATCCTTTTCTAAAGTTCCAGCTGGCAGTTAATTTCCCCTACTCTCATCTTCTCCCTTGTGTTTCTTTTATATTTATGCACATAACAGTGAAGTTATAGACTCAGCCTGTGCAATCTTTTACATATTGTTTTCAGAGAAAAAGTATATGGCAATTATTAGGTCAACAATTGAAAATTCAAAGGAGTCACTTAATATTAATATCACATGTATATAACTTGAAGAGGGTACAGTACAGAGAGGAGCAATAAGAATGTTGCAAAGTATAAAAATATGACCTAAGGGGAAGGGGCCAAGATGGCAGACTAGAAGCTGATCATACACACCACTTTCTGGGAGAGGATCGAAAACTGCAAGTAGATGTTCACCTACAGATGGACCCTCTTGGAGAGAGCATTGTAGATCATCAGAGAATCGACAGGAGACACTCGGAGTGAAGGAGAACGGGATGGGGAGTTCCACTCGCCAAGATCGGAAGGTACCTAGAGAAGACCCCACACATGGGGAAGTGATGAAAGAGAGAGCCCCAGGGCCCCTTGCTCCCCATACAGACACTAGGACTCCAGCTGTGCCCCTACCACCATCACTGTGGGCCTCGGTGCTGATCAGGGAACTGCTTGGAGACTGTATAATGAAGTTGCATCAGACAGCAGGCTCAGCAGGGACCTGCTGGCCCTGGTTCCCGTGTTGCCACAGCTGACAACTCTGAGCTCACAGAGTTGTTCAGAACCCCTGGTCTACACAGGGATTGGCTTTGCTGCAACTGCCCCAAGATCACCCCTTGCCAGGCCGGGGAGGGAGCAGGGAGAGCAGATGCTCTCACATGCCTGTGATTGGGATCTGGGTCCCCCACCCCAAAGCAAGGGAACTCAAGGGAGCTCAAGGTGTCCCACAGTGGCAGCTTCAGTGGGACATGTGTGGGGAGAGAGCCCCAGGCATCCATTGGCCCAGTCCCAGCAGCCCTGTACCCTGACCAGTGGAGCAATCCTTCCTCCCTGTGCACTTCAGTGCCAAGACCCACAGATCCGGGCACCAAGCAGAGGTCCATGCTGTTGCAGACCCATGTGCCAACTGGCAGGCCACACCCCCACAGTTCTGTGTGCCAACCAGCAGAAAAAGACCTTGGCTTTGCGTGCCTGGCAGTGGGCCACACCCCACAGTACCATGTGACATGATACCTGCAGTCAAGCTCTCCACCATGGACCTACTAGCCACAAGCCACTCCCCACCATGTACCACCATTATACTTAGACCTGCATAGAGCAAATGTCCCCAGCCCTGACACCTGTGGCCACTGCCTAGATAGCCTCGGCAAACAACCACTCCCACCACCATGGGAAGACCCAGGCAGAGCAATCTCCCACAATGCCCAACTCAGAGGAGAAGGACTTACCCAGTCCCCTCCCCAAGCTTCCAATAGTGGCCTAGGGACCCACCCACCACTCCACCCATCTCCCTTAGCACTGGCCCAGACCATGCAACCCTCACAGACACTGGCCAAGGTCCCACGAACAGACTCAGGCACCTACCACGGTCTCGCAACCTGCCCAGGTGCTGGCCAAGGCCACAACACCTGCCTCTGTGGGGAGGGATTTGCATGGCGCCCTGCCCGAACTTTCAACAGTGGCCTGAAAATCAACACACCAATCTGAACGAATATCCCCCAGCATGAGTTTGGACTGTGACAACCCACAGGAGATAAGAAGATGCAGGAGAACAGCTGTGTTACAAGCTCTCAGTGCATCCGCTCCTCTCCTGCCAGGTCAGTTCTCTGGATTATGACAAAAAATCATTATATAGGGACCACTCTTCCTTCTTACAAAGTAGGAGAGTTTCCAACAAAGGAGACAGGTGCACTGCAAACCTATCAGCCATGAGCTAGAAATCAGCAAAAAAATTCTGGCAAAATGAAAAAACAAGCCAGTTCAACATCCCCAAAGGATCAAATAGATCCACAGGAACGGATGCTAACCAAAAGGAAATTGTCAAACTGTCAGTAATGCAATTCAGAATAGGTATGGCAAACAAGATGAATGGAATTGAAGAGAAAGTTGAATACCAATAAAAGGAAGCCAAAAATAATGTTTCAAGTCATGAATGAAAACAATGAAAAACTCACTAAAGAGAAAGACAACATCAGAAAAGATGTAACAGAACTTAAAGAAATCAAAGAGTCATTTAGAGAATTACAAAATACAGCAGAAAGCTTCAACAACAGAATAGACCTAGCAGAAGAAAGAATGTCAGAGCTTGAAGACAAGGCTTTAAAACTAACCCAGTCAGTCAAAGAAGCTGAAAAACAATAAAGAAGAATGAACAATCACTCAGAGAAATATGGGGCTATGTGAAGCCAGCCAATATATGAATTATAGGTATCCCAGGGGGAATAGAAAAAAAAGAAACAAGTATGGAAAACCTATTTGAGGGAATTATTGAGGAGAACTTCCCTGGTATTGCAAGAAATTCAAATATTCAGATACAATATGGTCATCAGACAATGGGAAGATTCAAGAACATCCTCAAGACACATACTCATCAAACCAGCTGAAGTCAAAATGAGGGAGAAAATTCTACAAGCTGCAAGACTAAAGTAATAACTAACCTGCAAAGGAAAACCATCAGGATAAAAGCAGTTTCTCAGCAGAGAGCTTACAAGCCAGAAGGGATTTTTAAACAGAACAAATGCCAACCAAGAGTTTTGTATCCTACAAAACTAAGTTTCATAAATGATGGAGAAATAAAGACTTTTCCAGACAAACAAACACTAAGGGAATTTGTCACTACTAGACCTGCCCTACAGGAAATGCACAAAAGTGCATTACACATGCAACAGCACAAAAAATACCCACCAGTGTAAAAATACCCAAAAGTTATATCTCAGAGGTCTTATAAAACAATAGCAAAAGAGGAAAAACAAAACAATGCCTACAGTTAATACCTACATTAAAAAGAAAGACAGTTCACAAATTAGCAACCTAATGTCACATCTCAAGGAACTGGAGAAAGAAGAACAAACCAAACCCAAAGCCAGCAGATGAAAAGAAATAACAAAGCTCAGAGCAGAACGAAATGAAATGAAAATCAAAAAGACAATTAAAAAGATCAATGAAACAAAAAGTTGTTTTTTTGAAAAGATAAACAAAATTGATAGACCACTAGCCAGATTAACTGGAAATAGAAAAGAAATGACTCAAATAACCTCAATCAGAAATGAAAAAGAAGACATTACAACTAATACCGCAGAAATACAAAATATCATCTGTGAATACTATGAAAACCTCTACACAAACTAGAAAAATTAGAGGAAATAGACAAATTCATGGAACCACACAAGCTCTCAAACCTGAATCAGGAAGAAATAGATATCCTGAACAGACCAATAACAATCAGCGAGATTGAAGAAGTAATCGAAAATTTCCAAACCAGAAAAAGCCCTAGATCAGATAGATTCACAGACGAATTCTACCAGACTTACAAAGAAGAACTGGTACCTATCCTAAAGAAATTATTCCACAGCATTGAGAAAGAGGGAGTCCTCCCTAACTCATTCTATAAAGCCAGTATCACCTTGACACCAAAGCCAGATAAGGACACAACAAAAAAAGAAAACTACAGACCGATATCCCTTATGAACATAGATGCAAAAATCTTCAACAAAATACTAGCAAACTGAATTCAACAGTACATCAAAAAGATAATCCACCATTGTCAAGTGGGTTTCATCCCAGGGATGCAAGGATGGTTTACCATACACAAATTGATAAACGTGATTCACCACATAAACAGAAAAAAAAAACAAAGACCATATGTTCATCTCAATAGATGCAGAAAAAGCATTCAATCAAATCTAGCACCCTTTCATGATAAAAACCCTCAACAAACTAGGCATAGAAAGAACATACACCAAAATTATAAAAGCCATATATGATACACCCACAACCATCATACTGAATGGGGGAAAGTAGAAAGCATTCCCCCTAAGAACTGGAACAAGTCAAGGGTGCCCACTGTCACCACTTCTATTCAACACAGTATTGGAAGTCCTAGCCAGAGCAATCAGGCAAGAGAATGAATGAAACGGCATCCAAATTGGGAAAGAGGAGGTCAAACTATCCCTGTTTGCTGACAATATGATCTTGTATCTGGAAAACCTTAAAGACTCCACCAAAAAACTCTTGGAATTGATACATATATTCAGCAAAATCTCAAGTTACAAAATCAACATACACAAATCAGTAGCACTTCTATATACTAATAACAGTCAAGCTGAGAGTCAATTAAACTAATCAATACCATTCACAATAGCTACAAAGAAAATAAAATACCTAGGAATATACTTAACTGAGGAGGTGAAAGATCCCTACAAAGAGAAGTACAAAACACTGATGAAAGAAATCACAGATAACACAAGCAAATGGAAAAATATCCCTTGCTCATGGATTGGTAGAATCAACATCATTAAAATGTCCTACTTCCAAAAGTGATTTATAGATTCAATCCAATCCCCATCAAAATACCAACATCATATTTCACAAATGTAGCAAAAAAAACCAAACTTCATTTGGAACCACAAAAGAGCCTGAATAGCCAAAGCAATCCTTAGCAAAAAGAACAAATCTGGAGGCATCACATTACATGACTTCAAATTATACTACAAGTCTATAGTAAACAAAACAGCATGGTACTAGTATAAAAGTAGAGACATAGACCAATGGAAGAGAATAGAGAAGCCAGATATAAAACCATCTACCTACAACTAAGTGATCTTTGACAGAGCAGACAACAATATACACTGTGGAAAGGAAGCTCTATTCAATAAATGTTGCTGAGAAAATCGATTATTCCCATGCAGAAGAATTAAACAGGACCCCTATCTCTCGCCATATACACAGGTTGATTCAGGATAGATAAAAGACTTAAACATAAAGCATGAAACCATAAACATTCTGGAAGAAAACAGAAAAAACTCTTCTAGACATTGGCCTAGGCAAAGAATTTATGACTAAGTCTGCAAAGGCAAATACAGCAACAACAAAAATAAATAAATGAGAATTAAATTTAAAAGCTTCCACGTAGCAAAGGACATAATCAACAGAGTGAATAGACAACATACAGAATGGGAGAAAATGTTCACAAAATATACACAAACTAAGTATCTGACAAAGGTATAATATCCGGAACTCAAATCAGTAAAACAAACAAACAAACAAAAAAAACCCCACAAAACAAAAAACATCAAAGAGTGGGCAAAAACATGAACATAAATTTTTTGAAAGAAAATAGACAAATGGCCAACAAACATAAAAATGCTCAACATCACTAATCATCAGGGAAATGCAAATTAAAACTACAATGAGATACCACCTTACCCCTATCAGAATTGCCATTATTAAAAAGACAAAAAACAATACATGCTGGCGTGGATGCAGAGAGAAAGCTTGTACACTGTTGGTCGGACTGAAAATTAGTAAAATCTCTATAGAAAACAGTATGGAGATTCCTCAGATAAGTAAATGTAGACCTACCATTTGATGCATTTTGCTCGACCTTGGAAATAGAGGCTATGGGAGGAAATTAGAAGCCCAAGAATATAGTAAACAGGCTTCAAGGGGGAGACACTAGCACTTGGTCAATAGGGCAATAGAACAACACAATGGAAACGACTTGTAATGGCCACAGCTTCTGTTGTGGGTAAACCTTAAAGTAATTAGAGGGCCCTAGCATAGTGGTTGATACACAAGGCTTTGGATTTTAATATTCCTGGATTTTAATACTGGTTCTGCCAGATTAGGATAAAACTGACCAGAAAAACTATAGAAAGAGAGAAACTACAGACCAATGTTTTTGTAATAGTTTAGAGAGGGTTACAGGGTGGGGTTTAGATCATTTGAATGCTCTTGTAGTAGAAGATTGAAACATATAATCTTAACCTTTGTTTTGTGATTCTGTCAATTACTTGGCAAACTCATTTTTTTCTGATTTTGTACCTGTTTTGTTTTGTTTTGTTTTCTCCAAGAGCACCAGCTCTCAAGTCACAGTGCCTGGGTTTGAATATTTACTAGATATTCATTCTCTTGAAGTCTTGGGTCTTTTACTTGTAAAATAGAAATAATAAGAGTACCTACACAGCATGGTTTTCAAAGGGCTAAATGATACCTTTTGGACTGATTGGGACATAGTAAACACTTAGTAAATGTGAGCACTCCTTATTATTATTCCTGTCCTGTGTATAGCGCTAGCTAAGCCCTTGTGAAGAATTCAAAGATGAATCATATAATGGACCTAACTGTAAGAGCTTTGAGAATCAAATAGGGGAAGTAAGATGTAGACTCAAATACCATATAATAAAGAGGGGTAAATCTGCCTCAAGAGATACAGGTAAAATAATATGGGAATTTAAAGTGGAGAACTGACATTAAAGGAGAGAGGAGGACATGGGAGAAATTTGCAGAGAAGCGGGTGTTTAAACTGGATTTAGAAATGTAAAAAGAGTTTGACCATCCAAAGATGGGAGGTGGCATAGAGTGGTGAGAAAATAGTGGGATGATACATTGCTAGATAAGAGAATAGGACAGGTGTTCATTTTGCAAGGTTTTTAGATTTTAATGCTCAAAGATATGTTTCAACAAACTTTCCCTCTTAAGATATTATAACTTTTTGCTAAACTTTCAGCAGTCACTTAGCCTCCCACATACCAGTTCCAAAAGCCGAGGCACCTCGTTTGTTAAGAAGCAACAACAATTTCAATGAAATACCATGGCCTCGCATTTGGTACAACCCTTGTGAGTTGTCATTGTTATTCCATTATTAAACTTACTTCCAAGTTTTATCATTTAATCATCCACATTGTGCAAAAACAGTGGTTTATTTATGATTGTTAAAAGAAGAAGAAAAACCTCAAATAGTCAGAACAACCTATTTAGATTCTGAGTACAAAACTCAAAGTACATCTTTTTGGAACTAATGTTACATTTCACACTTTGATTCAAAAAATGTAGAAAATCATGAACATGAATAAATTAAAGATGTTAGAAAAGAATGGATTCATTTTCTGCACAGAATTTATTGGGATTAAAATACTAGGGAGGACATTCTTGGCAAAATATATTCTTGATTTTCTTTCAGGCAGTTTGTTTGGAAACTTTTGCATAACTATAAGAGAATGACTCCAGTGACTCCCAGACATAGGTTTCTCTCCTCTCCTCCACCCACCCCCACCTCAGCTTATAAATATAGCTTTTAAAAATATGCATTTATATAAATATAAAACCGTTACCTTTGTGCATTCCAATAAAAACCCTAATTGTGTAGCATGGGGACTTAGTCTCACCTCCATTAAGGGGGCTTTACCTTCTGAAACTTTGATGATTTTCAGTCAGAATTAGGTACCAGGAAGGGAGGATGCCATCGCTTCACCAACTTGACCCAATCAGTTCAGATTGGCTGAGAAGGAAACAGAAGCAGGTACAATTTAAACTAGTCCATCCTGGGAACATTCACATCCTTAGCAGAGGGGTCCAAATGAATCAATATATTTCCCTGACCTATACATAATAGCAAACAATTGAACTCAAGTTCACAGTGAAACTGTTAACTTTGGCCAATAACAATGGCATTCCCCTTTCTTTATAATGAATTGAATTGAAGTTTCTTCTAAACCATAAATCCTCAAAATTAAATCTAATGTAAAATCATGTTTCCTATGAGAAAAATCAAATTTGTAATTTCATCAGAACTAAGATGCACCGATTCCAGTTCAATGCAGTATCCCCTGATTGATTAAATTTCTACTAATGGTATGATAGAACCCTCTCTCCTTTCTACTTTTGAGACACATTTCATTTTTATTTTTTTTATAAAGAAAAAAGTTCAGAGGATGTCTTAAGTAGAATAATGTCCAGATTTATGAAGAGTAGCATGTCTTGGGAAACACATTTTGTTGTAAACATTTTAAAAAAATACTTCTATGAGGTATACTGTGGGAAATGGAAGGCCTCCTCTCATCTGTGCACCATATGAACTGATAATTGAATGGCTATGGTATGCACATGCACTTATGCACATATTAAAAGTGATAGCTACATCTGAACCCACATTTTCTAAAGAAAACCATATTGAGAATCATTAGATGGTAGCAGCACAGTGAAGCTTATCTAACACAGGTAAGGATAAAACTCTTTACTGTGGAGATCACTTTATAAAAATATCAATGAATTCTAATTTCTAGATCATGAGAAATGCCAAGCTGAGAAAGGAATGCTTTGCCTCTATGTGTCAAACAGAAGAAACACAGTATACTTTTTAAATGCATGATTTTAGGAGGACAATATTACACAGTGGAAAGAATGAACTTTGCAGTCAGAAATAGTTGGGTTTGAATCCCACTCTGCTACTTATAAGAATCCTGGTCTTGAGTAAATTATTTATTTTTCTGAGTTGCAGTCTCTTAAATATCTAAGGTAGAAATGATAATGCATATCTTGAAAGCTAACTGTAGATAAATAGATAAGATCTATCTGTGTATCCCAAATGGTTCTAGAATTCACAAAACCATAGGCATGGTTGGGGTCTTACCAATGGTGACAATGCAGACCTCAGTGTCTCCAGCCCAGTCCCTCATAATGGAGGACTTACAGTTTCTCCAAGTCTCACCCAGTTATTTCTTGGCATCCCTAGAGAAATTGCCCCAACAGTAGTTAACACCCCACCACTGTCCTCAGCAGTGTTCCCTGAGCCTGGACCCTTCCCTCTGTCAATGGTGCTGATGCAGCTCATAGAAAGGCCAATAGATGTGCTAAGAACATTGGCTTCCACGGCTGCCCAAATGGAATATCCTCAAGGTGTTCGAGCCACTGCCCTCCCCAGAATCCTCACTGCACTAAAGCCAGGATGAGATCTATTTAGAAGTGAAAAGGGAGACTCTTCATCTCTTACTCTGTGTCATACTATGTCATGTGACCCCAAAACCTGCCTGTGCCACTCTAGTTTTCAAAATCACTCACAAAACCAGTTTGTTCACCATTTGCCTGCAGCTTCTCTCTCCATAAGGCTCAGAGTGGTGCACCCAGGCCATAGAGACATACTGTGTGGCCTTGAACAATTTACTTAACCTTTTTGTACCTCAGTATCCTCTCTATAAAATAGGTATTATAATAATAAGTACTGTATAATGTTGTTGCCATGACCAAATGCATCAATGTATGCAAAATGCATGTTGTAAAGACTGCAAGTATTAGCAGTTATTAAAACTTTTATTGTTCTCAGAAATATTCTAGAATGTAAGCCCTGGGAACAAGAGGAAATTGTTGGAAGAGGTTATAGCATGACTTAAACTATTTAATCGGAATACCAAAAAGAGATGTGATCAATGCATGGTGACTTTCTATTTCCTTCATATATGCTGTTGCTTTTGAAAGTCATCATGCATGCCCAGGGAAAGGCACATGCTCAGAAAAGATCTGATAAGACCTTGAGGTCACACCTGTGGCTGATTCTTTGCACAGAGACAACAGACAGCCTACAACAACAACAACAACAAAATAACGATAACAAAAACCCTAAGTTTCTAAGGAAGGGAGAAAATATGACTTCTAGATTTACCACGTTATTAGATATAAATGTCTAGTTTTCAACAAAGAAAACCACAAGGCATATAAAGGAATAGGAAAGTATGGCTCATTCAATAGAAAAAACATAAACCAACAGAAATTGTCCCTGAAAAAGATCTGATGGGATATACTAGACAAAGGCTTTAAAACAACTGTCTTTAAGATATTCAGAAAACTAAAGGAAGATGTGGAGAAAGCCAGGAAAATGATATATGACAAAAGGGAAATATCAATAACAAGATATGAAACCTAAAAAGAAAACAAAAAGAAAATTCTGGAGCCAAAAGGTACAATAACTGAAATGAGAAATTCACTATGAGGATTCAAAGGCATATTTGAGCAGGCAAAAGAATCAGAAAACTTGAAAATAGGACAATGAAAATTATTGTGGATGAGGAATAATAAAAAAAAAGATTTAAGGAAATTGAACAGAGCCTAAGTGACCTGTGGTACGGATACAAGTGGACCAAGATACATATTGTGGAATATGTGGAGAGAGAGAAGAGAGAGAAATAGGCAGATAAAATATTTGAAGAAATAATGGCTGAAAATTTCCTAAATTTGATGAAAGACAATATAAATATCCAAGAAGCTCAATGAACTACAAGTAGGATGAGCTCAATGAGACTCAAATCAAGATACATTATAATCAAACCTTCAAAAGTCAAAGACAGAAAGAATCTTGAAAGCAGCAAGGAATAAGTGACTTATCACATACAAGAGATCCTAAGTAAGATTATCAGGAGATTTCTCATTAGAAACTTTGGAGGCCAGAAGACATGGAATGATATAGTCAAAGTACTAAAACACAAAAAAACCTGCCAACCAAGAATTCCATATCCAGCAAAATTGTCCTTCAAAAGTGAGTGAGAAATGAAGACATTCCCAGATAAACAAAAGCTGAGGTTGTAACTGCTAGACCTGCCCTGCAAGAAATGCTAATGGATTCCTGTAGGTTGAAATGAAAGGACAATACACAGAAACTTGAACCTGTATAAGGAATTAAAGATCTCAGTAACTCATGGAAAATAATAAAAGTTAGTATTATTGTAACTTTGGTTTGTTACTCCACTTTTTGTTTTCTACGTGATTTAGAAACTAATACATTTTTTAAAAAAACAATTATTCATTTAAAAGTTAATATTATTATAACTTTGGTTTGTAACTTCATGTTTTGTTTTTGATATAACTTAAGAGACTAATATATTCAAAAGCATTATCAGTTTATGCTTTTGGACAATGTACAAAGATGCAATTTTGTTATGTCAGCCACTGGAAGGGTGACAGGGCAGTAAAGGAGCAGAGTTTTTGTATACCAAAAAAAAAAAAAAAAAGAGAGAGAGAGAGGTGTGATTAACGCCATACCCCAAACTGGTACAGTTAACTCTAATCAGAAGATACAGTTTTTTAAAAAAATAAAGTATTCTGGGAACATAAAGGGAAAATTAATTTGTTCTGGGGATGCATAAGGAGCAAGGGAGAAGATTCATGTTGGAGTTAATGTTTTCAAAAGACCTGGAAAAAGTGGGGTAATTTTGAGAGAAGGTAAAATGGTAGAGCCAGTTGATGGTACGTCATGACTGTAGAGAACGGCACAGACGTCAGGCACACCTGAGAATGGTGAGTAGTACACGGGGTAATGGAAATGGGAGATTAGTGGGAGCTCTAGTTTAAAAAATAAGTGGGATTGGAGAAGGTATTGAACGGCATGCTCAGAAGTTAAGATTTATTTTTCAAGCAACAAAGAAACACCAAAAGTTTTTGTTAGTACATCCCTCAACCATTTTGATATTTTCAAAGAATGATTACTTTCAGACATCGCACTTAAAAATCCTAAAATTGCCTTTTATGTTCTAAATTTATATGTGTGTTTTGTTGGTAGTGCTTGCTGTACAATTTGCAGGTGTGTCAGCATCTTAGCACAGAAAATTTTAAGAATTTATATGTTGTATTACATTTTACCCTCATTATTTTACAAACAGAAAATTTTATTTTAAAAGTATTGTCCTTAGTGACAACTAAAGGCCTCATGAACTAATAAACTTGAAATGAAGATGGGAATCGTTAGGCTAAACGTAGAGACTGCTAAGCCTCAATTGGATACTCATTGACTGTTAACTACACGAGTAATTAGGAAAGAAAAGAACAAAGTTAAAGAGTATGTGTGAGATGCTAATTATAAATGTTTAAGAATATGTTTAAAAGGTGAACTGTAATTAGGAATTCTAGATCAATTTTTAGTCCTCCAGAAATAGAGTGTTCCTTATAATATATAATCTCATTGGTAGCTTGCACATGTTGGCTTTTGGTAAGTTTTCAGGAATGTTGTTATGTAAGAAAACAGAAGACTATTTAGAACTG
Source organism: Daubentonia madagascariensis (assembly GCA_023783475.1). Classification (NCBI taxonomy): domain Eukaryota; kingdom Metazoa; phylum Chordata; class Mammalia; order Primates; family Daubentoniidae; genus Daubentonia; species Daubentonia madagascariensis. The sequence goes on along the minus strand of JAKFHU010000726.1, from coordinate 17,881,753 downwards.
ATGTTTTAGAAATATAACTTGGGTAGCTGTATGGGTAAAAGAGAAAGCCATTGTTATATGGCAAATTAAAAATGATGGAGACCTAAGGCAAAAGCAGCAAGAATGAGAAGACATTTCATAGCAGCTGCTCAAAGAAAAAGAAAGGAGGTCTAGAATGGAAAGGAATTGGGATGATAGAACATGGTCTAACTGTCTCCAAGATGTTTCATGAGGTTTATATGAGCTTGAAATCAACATCAGACAAGTACAAACAAAAAAAGGTAAATTACATCTCAACCTGTGTGTACATAGACAGAAAAGTCCTAAGAAAATATTGGGAAACCCAAAGATAACAATGCATTAAAAAGGTTATGACCACATTAGATTTATTCCAGGAATGAAATGATAATTTTATATTTTTTAAAAATTAATGTATATCACCACATTAACAAATATATTTTTAAAACATCATTATTTCAATTTGTGCAGAAAAGGCCTTTGATTAAATTCAGTGCCCATTCATGATAATATTTATAATAAAAATTATAGCAAAATAAGAATAGAAGACAACTTACTTAAGCTGGTATACCAGTGAGGGTCCAATCAGGAGAGGAAAACCACACAGCAATATGAATAGGAAAAGTTTAATAGAATTATTTTTTGACTATAACAAGTTATTAGAGTGAGTAAGGGAGTGGCTATAGCAAATATAAAATGCAGCACTACCCCTAGGGTTGAGAAACAGTGCCCAAGGAAGACCCCCTGTGCCCCAGATCCAGACCTCCTTGGAGAGGGAGACAGCAGAGAAGTTACTATGGTGCCATGCCCATGGAAGTTGACGGAAATCTGCCCTCAGGAAATTGCCAGAAACCTACTCTAGGATTTAGGGGAAAACTGTTCACAGAGCAGTATCTTACTGGAGGACTATGTCGTGAAACAATACAATGGGGATGCCGGTGGAAGCTGCTGGTCCCCAGTTGCTTCTACCCTCTATGCACTGCACCAGCCTAGTACTGAAGAAGCAGCCTCCTATGCCATAGGAGCTGGACATTGGGAAGCTGTATATGTTGCAGGAGCCTGATGTTGGAGAAGCTACCTGTGCTTTAGAAGCCTGGTCCAGGAGAATCTGTAGTGTTTCAAGAGCCATATGCTAGAGAAGCTGCCTGTGCTGTAGCAGCTGGGCACCAGAAAATTCATGTGAGCAGAAGTGTGCCCAGTCAGCACACCAAAATCAGGAAGGAACACACTTTCTTCATGCGATATCTCTCTACAACCTTCTATTGGCAGTGTTTAACATCATGCCAGATGCCAAAGGAAAAATATTTAAAGGGCCCATCTCCATTTTCTCAGAGCAGGCAATGAAGTGTGTATTTGGAGCAGCAAGGTAATAATTTGATAACCAGTGCAGCTGGTAATAGAAGTCTAACGAGGATATACAGAATATACAGCAACTATTATAATTTTATAATGTTTTAAAACCTTTCTTTTTTAAAATCAAGGATAGGACACAGATTCCAGCTATTATTACTTCTATTCAACATTTAACCAAAAGATCTATTTTGTAAAATAAGATAGAAAATGAAAAAAAAAACATGCAAGCATTGAAATCAAGGAAAAGAAAATGCTTATATTTTATGGAAAACATAAAAGAGACTATAGATAAGTAATTAGAATTTGTATGATTTTTAACCTAGGCTGCCAGACTATAAGCTCATATTTTTAAATCACCTTCATACATTGTCCTCTTAAACAATTTTCAAAGACAATTGGGCCTTTACACATTTGTCTGTGGCACATTTTTAGGTTCCATGCACTCCATGATACTATGGCTGGAGAAAATACTCTGAGCGTTTCCCACAGACATGGAAGTTCATTAAACCTCCATTAGTACACAAACACACAAACACATGCATACATGTAATGCCCACACACATACAAATGAATGCAAAGAGAAAGAACTGGGAAAATAGATAGCAATACCTATGAGACCATGACCTGATGTTTATTTCTTCTGGATATCTGATACAGTGCCTATTTTTATGGTTGAGATCCAATATGCAACTTCAACATTCAATAAATATTTATTGAGAACTTGCTATGGGTCAGGCAATCTTTAAGATGCTGGGAAAAGAGCAGTAAAAAGATAGGCAAAGCCCTTGCTCTCTTCAACTTACATTCAGGTTGGAGGAGTTTTATGAAGAAAATAAAACAAAGTGATCTACCAGGAGTGCCTTCGGGAGTTTAGCAGATCCAACAGATCAACTCAACATATATTGGAGCACTAATATCAGTCTCATGAGTTTAAGAAGTGGTTACAAAGCTAAATTTGATAAAGCATCCTATTCAAAATGCATGCTTCATCCCATTAATGTCAGGATTATTTAATGCCTAATGGGTTCTTGAATAAGCATACCTCAATTGGATGCCTTGGTCTACTATTTAGTAGCTATTCATGAGACCTATAAAATGGAGATGATAACAATGACAATACCTATCTCAATACATAACATTACGTATAATTTCATATAGTGGTTATCAGGATTGAATGAAACACTCCCATTAAAGTGCTGAGCACACTTATTTAGCAAATAGTATTCAATAAATATTGAAGATGATAATGGTGATTATTTTTATTTTTATTAAAAGCCATACGTCTTGACTCACAAGAAGATATCATATCAAAAACATGCAGCCAATCAATGGCATGCCTATCTGATAGTTACCGAGCTGGGTGAATGAATTTGTTGGTCTACATCCAACTAAGATCTAAAGGACTCTTCTGTTAAAGAAATCATTAAAGCTAGGGAAACAGAGTTCTACATTTTTCTCAGCATTGGGTGTAGGCAGTTCAGATTTAGTGGAAACACATTTGTGGGCAAGCTTACATAGAACTGTAGTTTAGATTTACACAAAACTATACATTTTCAAAGCACGTTATGATTGTTTACCACATTGCTATGACAAAAAGCCAAAGCTGTTAAGTCAGCATTGTACAGGAAATGCTTACAAATTGATTACAAAGAAGAAATTAAAGGTGCTTACAGAAGTTTTAAGGGTACGCAAAAAAAAAAAAAAAAAAAAAATCAGAAATCTCCGTGTAGTGTTTTTGATTTTTGTTGAATTGTTGGATTGATCTTTTCAGGTGATCACTTTGGGTGACGTGTACAGTCAAGATTGGTGATGTTACCTCACAAGTCTTTTGCCAGCAGCAGATACCAGGGATCAGGTATTGCTGTCAAAATAAAAATAAAGGGAGAATGGAGAGAGGTGGATGGAGGCATGGAAGAGGGATAGGGGAGAGGAGAGAGAGAGAGAGAGAGAGAGAGAGAGAGAGACACCTCCAGCTAATCATAATGATTCATTTGGTGTCTTCCACTTAAAGCTGTTGCTGAAGCATTATTGTAAATGGAATTCTTTTCTTTTTCTTCTCACGCTCCAGACTTTCTCTCATTCCCCTTCTCTTACCCTACTATTTCTATATCCTTTGACTCTTCGCCAAGCCAGGTTTCTTATGTTGGCTCTGACATTTCATTTGTATTCTATTTGTTAATAGGAAAGAATGATCTGTCCAGGTCAGCAGAGGAACTGAATAAAAATGTTGTGTTCTCTTCCCTTGTAGATATAACAAAACTAAAGTTTTGCATAGGTGGAGGAATTAAATAAATTGTCTAAGCAGTTTGTTCTTGGTGGAAAGAATAGAATGGAGATTATTTTCCTGTTTTTAGTCTTCAGAAAGATGCTATAGTAATAGTCCCCAATACCACCTTAGTGATATCTGCAGCCCTAGGCAATATTCTATATAAAATATAGAATAATCATAAAATTGTTAATTTTTTACCTACCCAGGATGTCTCCTTCTCCCTAGTCCCACCTACATTTCTGTCCCAGAAGTCATCCTTTCCTCACTGTGTGTGGTCTTGGTGGCAAGTAGCATCTGCTTCCTATTACAGTCATGGGGTCAAATTCTCCCTTTTCATGTCCTTTTGCACACAGTGAGTAGAATGAAATCTGGGCCAAACCAAAGAGATGCTTTCTGCCTGGACTTGAACGATGAAGGATGTGAGTCATGGTCCGAGGTTATTCTTTCCCGCTCCAGTGGTGACGTGCTACCCAAATTCCTGCTGAGTTCCATTCCTCTCTGATCCTCAAATGTGCTCCACGTGAATCCCTTTTGCGGAAATAACCAAAGTAGATTTCTGTTGTTTATAATCAAGAACTGAATTTTACAGTTGTTGATTGGAAGAGATCTTGGAAGCCATTTTAGGAAAAGATATAAAGAAGATGAGAGTGGTCATCTGTAAAACAGGGTTCAGAGAAATTAACCCTGTCGATGTACATCCATCACTCTCCCAGAAAGATTGACAAAGGATCTGGAACACACAGCAGTTTTATCAATAGAGAGGCATCATACATCAGCTGGTGTGGACTGGGTTCACTGCTCTGGGGAAGGGAAGTCACACAGAACAGAGAAAAGAAGAGTAAATTCTAAAATAAAAAAATTAGACTTTGAAATGCTAAGCAAAAGATATAGGATATGACAAAGAATTTTTGAGTTCTTAAAGCCTGGCTTTTGATGACCAAAATCCAACTTATTATATATAAACAATAGAGTTGAGAATAATGTATATAAGAGTCAGTTTCTTTATCCTAAAGGTAATTAAAAAAAGAAAAAACAAACATACCAGGGCTAAGAGGAGAGAAGAAGAGCCCATCCAAGAAGAGAGCTGTAGGAATAGAGGTGGGGTAGTTCTCTAAAGGAGGGCTTCATGCCATCTTCTCCAGGTTGTCCTCACTCCAAAAAAGGTTTAGTAAGGTCAGAGAGTAGATTAAAGGTGCCTAGCTTCTGAGTGAGCCTGAGGGGGCCAGAAGCCTTTCAGTGATCCCCACAGCCAGGGGTGAGTTGCAGCGGAAGAGTAGACATGGTACCTTGGTGTCCAGGCAGAAGGGCAGGATGTGGCCTTCCAAATTTTAATGATACTGGAGAAAATCAGAAAGTTTCTCAGGTCCTTAGAAGGGTATAGAAGTGCCCCAGAGAGGACCAACCATCTGAGGAGCCAAGAACATGCAGTGTGTGGACCAATGTCTGCACGTCGAATGAGGACTTGCTTACTTCACAGAGGCCACTGGAGACGGATGCCAAAACATGAAGAAGAACGGGGATGACATACATGTTAGTGGATGCCAGCATGGACACACGAGAGCTTAGATCACATCCCTGATCCCCCAAACCCAACCTCATAAAGCCACGATGTTACATAAGCCCACTAGAATGCAGATCATTTCAGCTGAAAACAGAGGTCTGAAGTGAAGGGTAAAATTCCTAATTTGAGTTTACTTGGCATTAACAAGATCATGTTTCCTGCTATTAGGAAGCATGGCAGCTCAAGAGAGAATCTATTTTGAATTATAGAATAATAAGAAAAATTCTATTTTTGGATGGACAAATTATGGATCAAAAATATTGTACCTAATAAATGTAACCAAGTGTATATCATTTCCTTTGTTAAAACCCTTTAAATATTCAAAAGAAATCTTTTGTGATTGCCTGCCCAGAATCTGTCCCCTTTTGTTCAGCTGGGAGCCCTTTAACTTTCCCTTGGAAAAGCCGCCACCTCTGCTGTCTCCTGAGAAGCTCCTGTGAGGCTGATTCCAGCCCTAGAGCCCTCTCGCTGGAGGGGTGGGCAAGCTACCCAGGCACAGCAGATCAGAGTCAAAGTGAAAGGTTCCAAAGCGAGTTTGTGAGAGTCAAGAACAATTACAGTTGTCCAGTAGTCATCTTTATCATGTTAAGGTAAAAGTTTGCCTGAGAGTGGAACCAAAATAGAGAAAGTAAAGAGATGGAGAAACAAAACTGTCCTGACATTATTATTGAAGGTCTGGATTTAACTCTGCCTAGATCAAATTTTTCCCTTGACTATTTTTTGGTTATATGCAACAACAATTTTTAATGTTTGTTTAGGTAAAATTTGCTTGCTTGTAACCAAAAGAGCCATAATAGAAAGAAATTCTCATTGAAATTAAAAATAAAATCCAATCTCCTTAAATATGACCTACCAGATCCTCTTACTACACTCTTTCTCCCTGACCGAGCTCTAGCCTCCCTAGTTCATCCTGCCTCATTTTTCCAGCTATCCTGTCTGTGATTCATATGGCTGGCCCCTACTTATCCTTCAGGCCCTGGATCTTTTTTTTTTTGAGACAAGTTCTCGTTCTTCCACCTGGGATGGAGTGCAGTGGCATGTCATAGCTTACTGCAGTGTCAAACTCCTGGGCTCAGGCAATTCTCCTGCCTTGGTCTTCTGAATAGCTGGGACTACAGGTATGTGCTATCACACCCGCCTAATTTTTTAATTTTTTTTGTAGACATGGGGGTCTCGCTCTTGCCCAGGCTGGTCTCAAATTCCTCGCCTCAAGTGATCCTCTGGTGTCGGCCTCCCAAAGTGCTGGGATTACAGGTGAGAGCCACCACACCCAGCCACTGGCTCAAATATTAAAAAGAACAACTCTGGTCAATACCGCTCCCCATATCGCCACTTCTAAAATTCTCTACTTCACCACCCAGTTTATGTTCCTCATGAAAATTATCAGTCTCTGGAATAGTTAACTTCTTTATTGTCTCCCCTCTCCAACTAGAATGGAACCTCCTTGAGGTCACATAACTTACCTATCTTGCGTAACTCTTGGTGCCTGACTTTTAGTAGGCATATAATAAATACTGCTGGAATAAATGAGTTTCATTTTTATATTTAATGATTACATAGTGCTTACTATAGTGCTAAAGATTTTCTAATTATTAATATTTTTAATTCTCATAACAATCCTATGAAATTGGTGTTAGTATTTTCTCCATTTGAATGATGGTCAAGTTGAGCCTCAAGGTGGTTAAGCCATTTGCCCAGGCGGGAGAGCTAAGATTCACACTTGGCAGCTGGCTCTAAGATCCCTTCTCTCATCCTCTGTGCCTTGCTTCCTGAATGATTAATTGAAAGATTTAAAGAAAATTTTGACTGCTAAGAAACTGATCCTCTCTAGCTGGGCTGAGAATGCTAAGTTCTAAAGTTAAAGAGCAAGGATTGACCATGGAATCTGTGACTTGGCCCGGATATTAGCCCTAAGAGGTCCAGCCAGTGGCTGCAGGAGCTCCCCTGTACTGTGCACAGTTTGGAGAATTGTTAGGTTGCAGTGATGGTTTATGAGTGCTTATAAAATATTTTACATCTATTTAATATTGTTACATAACCTTGGTCAGTTGAAAAGATACTAATTAGTTCATTCATGGGGAAAGATTTCAAGAGCTCTCAATGTGGAAAGACCTCAAAGGCATATTTTTCCCATTCTTTATAAAGCAGCTGTGACATTTTATAATATTTGACCAACCATTTTATAGTTACTGCTGTTGAATTTTTGTAATGCAGTTCAAATCCTACCTCCCATTTTCTTTAATAATTTTACAATATTTATGGTCTGACAGTACTCATCATCTGGAAATAAGATGAATTATAATAGAAAGGATGTTCCTTATTTATTCTTCAAAGCCATTTTTATGTTAACCAACATTAAAAAGTTGTGGGTATATTTACTTTTTTCCATTGAGAACATTATTCTTCCCTTGTGATAGACAACTTTTTTTCCCTTCTTTGGGTAAAACTTAATCCTTACTGAAACAAGTTGCAGCTGTTGTACAAATTCAAATTTTTTTATACTGATAGGAAGCAGTCAGACATTTCAACTATTCAGTTTTGTTTAAAAGTACGTTAACAGTTCAGTTCGCTCTTAAGAAGACACTAGTGAAGGAATTGTACAGGAATGTGTTTGTAGCCAACTGAATGTTTGTGATTAAAAATACTTGTGGTGGAGGCAACACAGCTAGACTTTAAAAGAGTCATAAGGCCTTGCAGACTGGGAGAAATTCATTCAGGGAGAATCCACTAACTCTTGAAGTGGTAGCATTTGACCTCTGGCTCTGTAAATACCAGCCAAATGATACACAGACTTCACTTCCAGATGAATTAACCCTTATGTAATTTCCCTTTCTTAACAACTCCATGAAGGCTGCAATACTTCGGATCTGACATAACAAGATACATTTTGATACCAGGCTCCTCTAAAAACTAACCACTCTTTCCTCATATCTATTCCTGACTCAGAACCATATTGATTTCCTTTTGAAAATGTGAAAATGTGGAAAGTAATTAGGAAAATCAGCATTTTGTACCTCAAATTTCCCACTAGCAACTCACATCTTACTTAATCTTATGAAATAGCGATTAAAAATGTGGGCCTGAGATTAAACTGATCAGAGTTGGAATGCAGCTAATATAAACCTATCAGAAATCAGCCTCGCCACTTAATAGCTGTCTAACTCAGGACAAGTTAGATAACTTTCCTAAATCTCAGTTTATTTTTCTGTACAAAGGGAATAATATTGCCCACTTCATAGAATTGGGGGGGGCATTAAAGAAAATAATCTATGTTTAATACCTAGTATCTAATAGTTCATCAACAAAAAAAATAGTTATAGGAAATATTAAAGGTTTAACTTACAATCAAACAAATATATGGTTCCAACTCCCACCAGTTTATATTAGTTAGGGATAGTTCCAATTAATTGAAGAAAAAAGCCTCACTAAAAATAATTTAAAATAATTGTAGGGTATCTTATAGAACTCAAGGACAGGAATGCTGCTACTCTCAGGAAAAACTAGGAGAGGATTCAAAACCAGCAGGATTCTTCTGTCTCTCATCCATTCACGTTTCTGAACTTGGTCCTTCTCTCTTTCTCTCTGGTTTCTTCCCCTTCTCTTGACCACGTGGTAGAAATCATGACCATTAACACCTCCCAAGGGTTACAGTTCAGCCATTCAAGAAGGAAAATTACTTATCTATTTACATGCCAAATCCAAATCCCTGATGAAAAGCTTCACCAGTGCACTCTGGCTCTAGAGCAGCGGTCCCCAACCTTTTTGACACCAGGGGACTGGTTTCGTGGAAGACAGTTTTTCTATGGACGGTGTTGGGGCAGAGAGTCTCCACCTTGGCTTCACCTCAGATCATCAGACTTGGGTTTTCACGGGAGCCGCTACCTGGATCCCTCCCACACGCAGTTTGCAGTGGGGTTCGCTTGGGCGGTGATGCGAGCGATGGGTGGGAGCGGCTGTGGGTGCAGGTGGGGCTTTGCTCGCTCGCCTCCTGCTGTGGCCCGGTTCCTGGCGGGCCTTGGACCCGGTGCCGGTCCGCTGTCCAGGGATTGGGGACCGCAGCTCTAGAGCACACTGCTGATCCAGTAACTGAGGCCAGGGAGCCCCTTGCTACAATCATGTTAATGGAAAGGGTTAGTAGCAGTAAGGAACAATTTAGTTTCTTGGAAAGAGATTTCTAGGGTGGCCATAAAAATCACCAGTCTTCCCCAATGGTCTGTCCAGCTCTCCTCTTATGTTGGGACATGTGAACTTGGAGAGTGGGGGGAGAGTTTCCCTTTCTCTGAGTCATTTCTTGGACATCTGGCTGCTGTTATTCCAGATGCCTTTCTAGTCCCAGGCGTGGCATCTTGCTGCAGTATTTACTTTATGAGCACAGCTCCCACCATTGAGGCAACTGGTAAAGGTTCTCAAAAGTGCTTACCCTATCTATGTGCCTTTCCCCCCTCTCCTCCAAGTGGATTATAGAATCTCAACACTTTGAAGTAAATTCAGAAAATAGAAACCACACACACATTTTAAAGATGAGAAAACTGAAGCCCAGATAGGTGAAGTCTTTTAAGTAATGTCACACAGCAAATTCATAAATCAGGACCAGAGCCCAAGTCTCTGAACTTGTAGACTAGTTTTCTTCTTCCTAAATTAAGCTGGATATTTTTTGGTTGCCAGCCACCACTCATAATTCAATTCTTTCTCCACAAAATGCAGGTTGTTTCTGTGTCTGGAGCACTGTTCTTCAATAAGTGTAGCTGCCTTCCTCAACCCAGCCTAATGATAACTTTGCTGATTATATCCAACTTCAGCAAAAGCAGTTGCTGCACACAATTGTGAACTTTATTTGCTTTTACCTTAGAGACAACAAAGTACACCTGAAAGGGATTTAAATTATAGATTGTAATCATTGTCTTTGTTACTCATTTTTCTTTGATAAGTTCCTTGTTATTAGTACATATATTAAGCAGCTAAGTATCCCATTAGTGAATTCTGAAAGGTATTTATAGGTGCAGACAGCAAAGAATGTATAATAGCAAAGCGTTTGGACTACATCCTGAGACGACTTATTAATGTGCTTGTGCCTTTGAGGTAACCTGAAATTTTTTTGTCTATTGCTAAAGGGAAAGGAATCACTGGTTCCTGAAAAAAGAACAAAACACTTTTAGAGAGGGCCTGATGCAAATTTTTTTTTATACACATTTTGGTGATTCTCCAGATAATCCTAAATATTATGTATTTGAAAAAATAAGGAACACTGAATAATTACTGCCTGATGTAAAATATTTCCAAGACTATGTCACGATGTACTGAGATTCATGATTATTTGTTTAATTATATGTATATTCTCTATTGACATAGTATCTACATATTTTTCCTCATCTCCTATATGGTTCACATCTGTTGGTTTTGGTTTCTCAGAATAATACTCTAATTTTTAAGTCACCCTTTCTTCACTCTGGTCCATGTGATTCTAGAAAGTTGGCTATACCCTTAGATATAAGGGATGGCATGTCACCAAGACATGGCCAATTAGAGCACCAAAATCCCCTGGCCGTGCCCAGGAATAATCATGTGTCCCAGTAAAAGACAATGAGATTCACTTTTATGACATTTGTCAGACTTGCTGGGTAGAATGCTGACAAGATAAACTGTAAGTTAAAGTTGTTGGCAACCACCAAGAAGAAAAAGTTCAACACAGAAGAAAGCCAAACTGAAAGATGGATAGAGTAAAATAGAGTTCAGTTGATATTATTTGAGCCCCTGGATCTAGCCATGCATGAAATTGGTTTTCTTTTTTAACTTAAGACAGTTTTAATGATTTTTATTGGTCACTTGCCGTTGGAAGAATCCTGACCAATTTGATGTAAAAACTTCTTTCACAAATCTATAACTTTTATAAGCACTCTTTGCTGTATCTAGCCTACTTTTAGAAAAGTGGAACTCATTGAAAATTGTAATTGGAAACATTGCAAGAACCTAACATGGAGGATAATGGCATGTTTTCCAACATGAAGGGTAAATTGGAAGGTAAAAATAATGGGTTGATACCAGAATTTGAATTTTTAAAAAATAGACTATGGTAATCAAGATGGGAGATAATCACACTTTAAATGATGCAGGTGGAGAGGAAGGAATGCACAATGTAAATGTGGAGGCAAAAAAAGCACTTGGTAATAATAATGATATTTGCCCCCAGGTTTTGTGCTTTTGGTGATTGGTAGCATGATTGGTAGCAAACTGGGAAGAGGGGGGGAAATCATGAAAGGAAAATCCATTGTTCTATATCTGCTGAGTTTTTTTTTTTTAAATTTTGGTACCAAGACAGCTAGCTTGAGAACTCAGAGGCCTGAATGATTGGTAGGTAAATCCACGTGCTTTTCTTGTGCATAGAGAAGGTGGTTTAAGGAGAGAAGGAGGAATTAGTTACATGTTGGCCTACAGAGATGAGAGCACAAGGTCTAGGCTGGGATGCCAGGGGCTCACAGAAGTTGTGGAGAGAACTGTATAGAACCTGCTGTGGGGAATCCTAAACTGGAGAAGGATGCACCATTTCTGTTTGCCATTTGAAGAGGCCAAAGAATATTAGCTAAAAGTAATGCTCTATCCCATGGCTTGTGTATCTAAGAGGCCACCCACATTATAACGTAAATTAAGGAAAAAAATTGGAGTTCTTGAGTTCTACTTGAGTGTGAATTTAGCCATTATATCAGTCAACTTTTTTCATAATCCCCTCCTAGTTTGTCTGTTTTAAAAAATGATGTGGCAGACTAAAATTCTCAGATATGTGTTCAGTACAAAATGTGACACACACACACACACACACAAACTATTGCAGTTGCTCTCTTCTTATAAGATACCATGTTTCTAAACTACTACATTTATGGTAATCTACCTAATGGAAAAATACTCTTCAAAAATAAATTAATATAAATTTTAGTTTAGTAATATCTGATGATTTATAGTATATGGCATTGTGAGGCTTTACTCATGCTGGTTCTGCTAAAAATATTTTTATACTAAAGCTTCACCTTAGCTTAATTTAAATAACAAAACACATATAAATGTTAATAATCTCATTTTATGTACAGAAAGTGTAAGGATCTATCATTTTGAACAAAGGATAAACATGCCATAATACTTAATTTTCCAGGAATTATTCAGAAATAGACCACTATACATTTATATGTATGACTTGAATTAATACATCTTGATAAATTCTTAAAAGCATCTCATTTTATGACCAGAACATTATGCATGGGATTTTGTATAATTCTATAAATAATTGCAGAAGTTATATTAATACAATAATTCAAATAGAATTTCCAAAGATGCTTCCTTTACTTCACAAAGCCACGTGATAATTAGTTGTTTTCTAATCACTTTTGTACAAAACCTAAAGAGACAGAGATTTTAGGTGTAAACATAAATTTGGACTTTCACAAGAGTACAGGCATTACTTGTTTTATTGCCCTTTGCTTTATTGTGCTTTACAGATATTGTGTCTTTTATAAATTGAAGGTTTCTGGCAACCCTGCATCAAGATCAACCAATTCCATTGGCACCATTTTTCTAACAACATGTGCTTGCTTTGTGTCTCTGTGTCACGTTTTGGTATATTTCATAATATTGCAAACTTTTTCATTATTATTATCTCTGTTGCAGTGAGCTGTGATCAGTAATCTTTGATGTTACTTTTGTAATTTGGGGGGGGACACCATGAACCACACCCATAAAGGATGGCAGACTTAATTGATAAATGTGCGTATGTTCTGTCTGCTCCACCAACTGGCGGTTCCCCTGTCTCTCTCCCTCTCCTCAGGCCTCCCTATTCCCCAAGACACAGTAATATTGAAATTGCACTGTTTAATAATCCTACAATGGCCTCTAAGCACTCAAGTAAAAGGAAGAGTTGCATGTCTGTCACTTTTAATCAAAAGCTAGAAATGATTAAGTTTACTGAGGAAGGGATGTTGAACTAAGATAGGCCAAAACCTAGGCCTCTTGCCCCAGACAGTTAGCCAAGTTGCAAATGCACAGGAAAAGTTCTTGAAGGAAGTTAAAAGTGCTACTCCAGTAAACACATAAATGATAAGAAAGCAAAACAGCCTTATTGCTGATGTGAAGAAAGTTTGAGTGGTCTGAATAAAAGATCAAACCCACAACATTCCCTTAAGCCAAAGCCTAATCCAAGGGAAGGCCCTAACTCTTCAATTCCATGAAGACTTATTATAGAAATGTGAGGAATTTGCAGAAGAAAAGTTTGAAGATAGCAGACATTGGTTCATGAGGTTTAAGGAAAGAAGCTGTTTCTATAACATAAAAGTGCAAGGTGAGGCAGCAAGTTAACAAACTACAGCAAGTTATCCTGAAGATCTAGCTAAGATAATTGATGAAGGTGGCTACACTAAACAACAGACTTTCAACATAGATGAAACAGCCTTCTATTGGAAGAAGACGTCATCCAGGACTTTCAAAGCTAGAGAGAAGTCAATGCTTGGCTTCAAAGCTTCAAAGGACAGGCTGATTCTCTTGTTAGGGACTAACGCAGCTGGTGGCTTTAAGTTGAAGTCAATGTTCATCTACCATTTTGAAAATCCTAGGGCCCTTAAGAATTATGCTAAATCTACTCTGCCTGTGCTCTATAAATAGAACAACAAAGCCTGGCTGACTGCATATCTGTTTATAACATGTTTTACTGAATATTTTAAGTCTGCTGTTGAGACCTACTCCTCAGAAAAAAAAAGATTCCTCTCAAAACATTATTGCTCATTGACTAGCACCTGGTCACCCAAGAGCTCTGATGGAGATGCACAAGGAAACTACTGTTGTTTTCATGTCTGCTAACACAACATTTATTCTGCAGCTCATGAATCAAAAAGGCAGCAAGTTAACAAACTACAGCAAGTTATCCTGATTTTAACTTTCAAGTCTTCTTATTTAAGAAACATATTTTGTAAGGCTACAGCTGCCATCGACAGTGATTCTTCTGATGGATCCTGAACACAGTAAATTGAAAACCTATTGGAAAGGATTCACCATTCTAAACGCCATTAAGAACATCCATGATTTGTGGGAGGAGGTCAAAATATCTACATTAACAGAGGTTTAGAGGAAGTTGATTCTAGCTCTCATGGATGACTTTAAGGGGTTCAAGAATTCAGTGGAGGAAGTAACTGCAGATGTGGTGGGAATAGTAAAAGAGCTAGAATTAGAAGTCAAGCCCAAAGATGTAACTGAAATGCTGCAATCTCATGATAAAACCTTATAGATGAGGAGTTGCTTCCTATGGATGAGCAAAAACAGTGGTTTCTTGAGATGAAATGTGTTCTTGGTGAAGATGCTATGAATACTGTTGAAATGACAACAAAGGATTGAGAATGTTTCATAAACTTCTTTACGAAAGCAGCAGCAGGAGGGTTTAAGAAGATTTACTCCAAATTTGAAAAAGTTCTACTGTAGGTAAAATGCTATCAAATAGCATTGCATGCTACAGAGAAATTGTTCATGAAAGGAAGAGTCAACTGTTATTTTAAGAAATTGCCACAACCATTCCAACCTACAGCAACCACCACCCCGATGAGTCAGCAACCGTTAACATCGAGGCAAAACCCTCCACCAGCAAAAAGATTACAACTTGCGGAAGGCTCAGATAATCGTCAGCAATTTTTAGCAATAAAGTATTTTTAATTAAGATACGTACATTGTATTTTTTGACATAATGCTATCATACACTTAATAGATTACATTAGAGTGTAAACATAACTTTTATATGCACTGGGAAACCAAAATATTCACGTGGCTTGCTTTATTGTGATATTCGCTTTGCTGCGCTGGTCTGGCATTGAGCCTGCGTTATCTCCGAGGTATGCCTGTATATCAACCCCTCAAAATGTCACTGGACAATTAACAGATATAATTTGTATATTAAGTGTTTTAAGACTCCATGATTGCTAAGTTGAAAAGTACATTTGTATAATATTATGCTTAAACCTACCTGCATCCAAACTTCTGTTCTCACGTACCTAGTTTAAAAGGACCATGAAGAAGATGAAGAAGAAAATGATGACGATGACGAAGAAGTCGGAGGAGGAGGAGAAGGAGAAGAAGGAAAAGGGGAAGAAGGGGAAAGAGAACAGGAAGAGGTTTAGCATATTTGCCTTTCTCTTCACTTCTAAAGGCAGAGGGAGTTGTGCTCCTTCTCTACGATGAGAGGGAAATTTGGAAGGACGCAAATATCCAGAATGAAATCAGAAAATATAATTTGGCCTTGATTGTCCACCAGTCTGGAAATCCTCGAGAAATATGTTACAGGACCCTTCTTGGGATTTGAGGAAAATAGGAATTGTTTTTGAGAGGAGAACAATAAGATTCCGTTTGCCAAGCTGTTCCTCTACCCCCTGTATTTGACTCCTTGTTAGGATTCTCCGCCATGAACTTTCCTACACCCCCTTTTTAAAAATTCCCCAAAGTCTCATTTCATCCACAAAGCCCTCCCTAACTATTCCTGCCTTGCTATGGCTTCAACTATTTTTATACAACAGTCATAAAATTAGGAACAAAGTATAAATGACAGAAGTGTTAACCACCATCTGTAAGACTAAAAATATGTTGCTAGTTGATGTAGTAAGGGCCATAGCTTTTTCTTGACCTGTGATTTTTTATTCAGGCTCCACAGTTTAACTAAGTCTACTTTGATCACTCAAACCATATTATCATCTCATGGAAGAGCAATATTTTTCCCTTTTATACTTCTAAAATTTATTTTACATGCTCAAGAGTTTGACTCCCTGCCTCTTATAAATTCCAATATTTATTACTATCTTAAAAGTACTGGAGAACATTTTGATTGAAGAATCTAACCATAAAACCATCTTTTATAATCCTCAAGACTTGTATTTTTATAAAGGCATATGCCTTTCTAGTTTCTTTAGAAATGTTTGAGCAGAAGTCTAAGCAAATTTAGCCACATGTCTAATGTAGTGAAAGGTATGTGTATTTGAAAGCACACAATGGAAAGTCTGTAACCAATAATTTAAATGAAGCACATAACTTCATTTATTTGGTAATTTACTGGTCTAGGTAGAATAACTTCCATGTGGTAATCATAGATGGAGGTTAATTATTAGTAGGAGTAATAACAGAAATATCCTATTTCATTGTTCCATAATTTTTCTACTTTCTATAACCACCCAGAAGCAACAAAAAGCACTTTGTTTTTATGCCCTATTCAGTCCTTTCAATTGTACTATTTTAGAAACTTTATTGAATTTCCCTTTTATACTTCAAAAGGAAATACAACATGATAACCAAAACATATTCACATAATTTGAAACATTAAAAAAAAATCTGTACTGGAGTTTTGCTTTTTGCTTCCCCAGCATTGTTCTTTCTTGTAGTATCTATTCTATATTTGTATTTGGGAATTCAAATAGGCAAGACTGCAGGTTACGTAGGCCTAAACTATGAACACATCCCATTACTTTGACATGAGTGACTGGTTTCCAGGTGAGCACTTCAATGAGAGGTAGCAAGATGCAATGGAATTTTTCAGAAATGTTGCAAGAGAGACTTCTCTTTCCATTAGCATTCAGTCTGGAAGTATATGAGGAGATGATTCAGCCACCTTGCCACCACGGTGGAAAACCTGGAATTTCTGGGGTTATATTGTTGAGCCTCAGAATAAAACCAAAATAGGAACAGGAAGGGCTGATAGATGAAGAGAAACTGGGTCCTGATAACGTTTGAGCCAAAAATCCATCTGTGCTGGTGGCCCTGCTTCTGAATGTTTCTGATCCTGATAAATGTATTTGAACTGACAAAGTCTCTTTTACTGTTTTTGATCACTTATAATCTGAGGAGTTAACTGATACACAATCCTTAGTTACAGTAGGATTTCTTAAAGTATTGGCCAAAGTGTTTTTCAAAGATATTACTCCCAGGAAATTTCTCATTAAGATAAATTATTATGGTAAAATACATTTGGGGAATACTAAATACAATACCATAATTTTCTTTAGGAAAATGGTATTTTAAACACCAGTCCCCTCCTTAAAACTCTTTGCACTTAGAATAAAAACCATCATTCATTTGGCCTATGAGATTCAGCAGGAAATTACCCTTGGTTATTTCTCCTACTTCATCTTGAACCTCTTGTTTACTATGCCCTAACCACATTGGTCTTTTCTTTCCTCCAATATTAGAGAAAACTCTCCTGCCTTGAGGCTTTGGATTTACTTTTCACTGTCTGGAATGGCCTACTTCTTTCTTCAGTTTATATGTCACTTTTTATGGGAGGACTTTCCTAAATCCATTCTCCAATTAAATTGATACCTCTTGTTGAGCATCTTGTTCGCTCTCTTCATAGTACATTACAATTCACTGCTATCTAAATATTTATGTCTTTATTTGTTTAATCTCTATCTTCCCACTACTTTGGAAACCCTGTGAGGACAGAAACCATGTCTGATTTATTGATGTTTCTTTGAGCAAAGCATAGTGCTATTCCTGGCACACAGTAGGAACTAGATAAATATTTATTGCTTGACTAGTATCTAGAGCTGAAGCATCTTAGCATACTACAGTGTTTTAATAAGAATCCTGTTTACAGTGGTATAAAGGGCATTGGAGACTCAGAAGGGAAGAGGGTGGGAGAGGGTGAGGAATGAAAAATTATCTATTGGATACAGTGTACACTGTTCAGGTGATGGGTACACTAAAAACCCAGACTTCATCACTGTACAATTCATCCATGTAAACCACTCATACCCCTAAATCTATTGAAGTAAAAAAAATTTTTGTTTAAATCTGTTTAACCCAGGATTTCCCAATTTTTTCAAAAACTGAACTTTTTGTGAGCATTTTACATGTATTAATATTTCTAGATACTATTGTTCTATAGCTCACATTTCAAGAAATACTATTTTATTTTACATTGTTTGAGTCATTTGCTGTTTAAGGACTCAAGTCTGAAAGCCTGAACTTCTATCTTTATCAGCATTGGAGGAGTCTAAGCTTCAGAGGCTCAAATGAGACAAGGCAACAATGATATTCTAATTGAGGACATTAACCATAATCATTTTAGAAGGCATTATATAGCATGCATATGTTACTTTTCTTATGCTGTTTTTCAGGGAGAGGATTTAAAATATGTATCTTAAAGACCATCAGCTTGGACATTGTATGATATTAGACTCTAAAGAACTAAGACATATTCCCACAGATAAAAAAATTATTTAATAATTATTCATGGAAGAATATAGTTTTGGCTTTTATTTTTTAGGAATCCCTTAAATTAGCTAATGACAATCAAATACCTTGTTATAGGGATTAGGTACTATGGTGATGGTTTTAGTCATGTTCCATTTGCATTTGAAATATGTGTTTTACCAATACAGAAAATTCCATGTAAGTATCTTTTTTAAAAATCTCCAAAGAACACTCAAAGCTGGCACTTGCATTACTTTCCCTTCAGAATTTTGAGCTTAACTTTCTGACTGAGCTGTGCCAAAAACAGATGAGATGAATATTTCAAGTGACCACACATATCAACAATCAAATTTTCAAGCCCGAGTTCCTAACTCCAGAGTGCAACAGAGTGCAGAAAACATTGAAAATGTTCTTTATGCTGAGCAGGTGTAGACTGAACTATGATTTGCTCAACCAGATGGAAGTCTGCCGCAAATGCAGAATTCTTTCAAAACCCACAAACTCCTCACTAACCACATGTAGGAATGACTTGCTCAAGGAAGGGTTGAGAACATGTCATTAGCTAAACCTGACACTCTTTTTCCCTTCTACCCATCTAGATCCACTTTCCCAAACTCATTTTACACCAACGGATTTCAAACCAAAACTTACCAAGGAATATTATGGTTTTCTGATTGTGATTTTCCCAACACCATCTGTGATGGGTATTTTGAAGCATTTAAATTTATTTTCAACAGCCAAAGAAGGTAACAGGTTTTTCTCTCCTTACCCACACCTTGGAACATAAAACATGCCCACTTCTGGAACTTGCACTTAGAAAGCCTGGACAACAAAAGAGGGGCCCTTTTCACTGTACCTGAGACCAAGACAAGAGACAGGGGACCTCTCTGTTGACATAATACTCAGATGTCCTGCAAGAGACAAACCTTCCTAGCTATACCAAAATCTGTTTTGCCTGTAGAGAATTGGCACTGAGATCAGACCAATTAGAGTTTTTCTAATTGTCTCCTTTCAAATTTCCTCAACCCTCCTGGGATTGGAAGGCTTTCTAGTTTCATCTAGGGGAAAGGCAAAACTATGGGACCTGCATGACAGATATCCCCAGCCAAAGGAGAAAGAGAAGAGATAGGACTCTGGGAGGACATGGGTGTGAACGTGGACCTAAGAAGGCCAATGGCAAAGAGGTAGAGAGGAGCCCTCAAAAGAAATAGGCTCCTTGGGAAGCAGGAGAGGGAAGGATTGTGCTGAGGAGGGCATGGGTAGTGGAAATGGGCTACTGAGGCAAGACACTTCTGTGAGTGGCCTGTGCTGCAGAAAGGATGGTTCTGTACATTCCTATGGATGACTTCTGTGTCGTTGATCAGCCAGCATTAAGTTCCGTCAGTGCTGGGTTATACTGACCCACCTGTTCAAAGTTAAGGTCAGATTAAGGAGATTTTTTAACAAAGATTAAAAATAAACACCTCATACACCCCAGTACATTCAGGAATAAATATATTCTATTGTTGTTGGTAGAATAAATGCCTATTGTAGGGCAAAATTCTAAATCGCTTTACACAATATCAAATATACAGATACCAAGGTATATATACAATTCCAGGCACATATAAGAAGCTCAATGCATGGCAGACTTTTTTTTTAAAAAAGTAGCTGAGATTCTATATATACACACACACATACACATAACCACCACCGCCTTCAGTATCCTGGTTCCACTGATTAAAGCTTACTAATGTCTTGTATTTGTACTGATACTGCTTTGAGTTCCTAAGATAAATGTGATAATTTAAAACAGGGAGTTTTACTATTGAACTTTGATATTAAAGTGTGAACAAAGAACAAAATATTTGTATTACTGCAAGATCGAGCCAAGTTTTTTTTTGTTTTTGTTTTTAATGTATTAAGAACTTCACTTCTTTTCTCTAGGGCCGATGACAGTCTCACCAGTAGTGGCCAACATTTCTTGAGCCACAAGTCAAATATCATTTTACCGATTTTAGCTGTAATTCAATCACCATGAGTCCTTACTTTCATTTGAGGATGCAGAGTAGATTAATACTTACAAAACTTCATATAAGTTTAAATAAAAGTTAAAATAAAAATTTGTCCAATGCAAGACAGACTACATTCCTTCAGCAAAATCCTTATTCAATTCATTTTTAAGTATATGAAGAGGGCCAGGGAGCCAAATTACCAAAGAAAGTGTTAATAACATTGAAAAAAGAATTAGAAATGCAAGTAAGCACAAAAATTCCTCAAATGAGAAACAAAAAGAAAAAGAAGAAACAGACATCAATAAATCCAGCTTCTAAAACCCGAAACCCCAATCAGCTAGAAAATACACAAATAGAAAATAGGAAATTAAGAAAACAAGAGAAATAATTTTTTAAACATGAGAAGAAACCAACAACAAATGGAGGAAAGAGAAGACTAATCATACTTAAAGTACAGGGGTAGAGATTTAGGCCAGCTAAATACATGGCATATGCTTTGGTAGAGAAATTTCAGAATAATAAAACAAGTCTCTGTATTTAGATGGGAAGAAAACTAACAAAAGAGGTGCAGCAAAGAATCAGATAGAGTGTTATATTAAAATGAGGTATAGATATACTTATAAAACATCTGGTTTATGCTGTTTAGGGGGCTCTGGCTTAAATTTATACCCAGATCTCCAGCCTGAGATTCTAGCATGCTTGAGTATGAAGGGAGGGTTTGTAGGATGGGCCCACCAGGAGTCTATTCATCTAATGGAAAAAAGATCTACCTGTGAAAGAAGAAAAGGACAGGCATTTGAGATTGGCTCGTATCAATAAATCTGTCATCTGAGGGTCAGGCCTCTTTGAAAACAGGATGCTGTCTCTCATGTGACATCTGCCCTATATTGAGTGTCCTGTAAACGCTCCCTGCAGCTGAGGCTCATCTACCTCTGGCCCTTCCCGTCTTCTCCATGCGTGTGTCTCAGGTCTAGGGAAAGGAGCTTGATCACATAAAAAAATAATTAACAAACAAAATAAGAATCAAAAGATGTTCCTGACCCAGTCCCTGTGAAATCTCTTTGATTTGCTGCCAGTGCAACATAAGAGTAAGAAAAAGATGTTTCTCCCTTAGTAGATAGCATATCCTGGGTCTCTGTAGAATACAGGCTGCCATTGGCACAATAGGAATGCCCCAGGGGCCTGGGAAACAGGAACCCCCGACTGAAGCATGAATATCAGCACCCTGCACAGTGGTCACTTCCAGCAGTGGTAGAGTGAGTTGCTCTCGTGAGGGTTTATAGGCAGGTGAGGCCCAGGGAAGGCAAGTATCTGGGAAAGAAAATGGTACCTGCCACATAAAGCAGAAGTGACCTATTTGTGGGCACATATGAGACATCCCCAGAGGTCCCCTAGGAATAATAAAGAGACTCTGAAGGAGAAGCTGGATTTCTATGAAGTTTCTTGGTAGAAAGTTGAGCCAAAGAAAAAAAGGTCACCAAATTGTAGACTTGTTTTGGTTTCAGGCTAGAATAGTCTATAAAATTGAGGCTATAATTCAAAATTATAAGTGGCATAGAATATCTTGCGTGACTGCATGATTACCCAGAGATATTTAATAGTTTAATAACAAATATACTACCTAGGACTAGACTTCCTACTGAATTGAAACTCTGGATGAAGTCTGCCTTCTACAATCAAGACCTGGGGTTTAAGAGATCTTTCCTAACACCATAGGAAATGATCCTAATCCCTGTGTTCCAGGGCCTTAACCATCACAGGTTTTTCTCACCCACTTGTCTTTGAAAAACTCTGTTAAAGTTGGTGACTTATGAGAAGTTTAGGCCACTGGAACAGGCATTGCTGTTGGCAGGGATGAAGCGCCAGCGCTCCAGTGTTAGTCTGCCTGTGTACGCATCACGCTACATTTACCAGTTCAAACGCTCAAAAGCCCAGTGTCCTCACCTGTTAGGCAGAGGTAAGCACAGAACCTGAGCTCACGGCAAAAGTGTATGTACTATAATGACATTATAAATTAAAGTTTTACTTAATTAGGCATCATTATAGATGAGACATCACTATGAAAAGTATATATTCTTTTGACTGGCCACCCGTGTGAAAAGCCATGCAACTTACACAAATCTGCCACATTAACTACTAAGTCACTCAGGTAGACACTGAGAAGTTTTTTTGTTTTTTTGTAATTTCAAAATATTAAGGGGGGTACACATGTGTTTGTTACATGGATACCTTTTATAAAGCTTAAGTGGGAGCTTTTAGTGTGCCCATCACCCAAAAAGTGTTCATTGTACCCAATAGGTAAGTTTTTATCCCTCCCCTCCTCCCACCCCCCCAAATTGAGACATTTTATCATGTTTTTAAGGTTATTACATTACCATTCATTCCATCAACAAATATTTATGGAGCGCCTACTTTGTGTCAGGCTTAGTTCTAGTGCTATAAACAGAAGTGATAAACAGTACAAACTAAATTTTTGCCCTCCTGCCTCCAAAATTCTAGTAGGGGAGTCAGCCAATAAACAAGGACATAAAAACATAAGATTCTATAAGTAATAAGTCAGGGTAACATATGAAGAGATGAGAAGGTGCTCCTTTAACTAGACTTGAGGGTCAGAAAGGCATCTTTGAAGACGTGGTAGTGAGGAAGGCACAGAATGAAAGCAGACGTGAGCCTCGGGAAGAGACGAAGCAAGGCTATTCCAGGCAGAGGCTGCAGGAAGCACAAAGGTGCTCAGTCAGGCACAGGCTGGGCATGTTCCAAAAGGAGTGGGAAGTCCAATGTGGCTGGTACAGAATAAACAGGGGGGAGTTGCAAAAGATGAGGTCACAGGTGTATGCAGGTGCCAGCTCAGGCCAGGGTGAGTACTATGAAAATACCTAATTTGGAGTGGAGTTGTTTTTTTCTTGAAAGAAAACTCTAGAGCTAAATTGCAAATGTGGAATTAATAGATTATTGTCTCAGTTAAAAGGAAGAAGCCAGACAGGCTTTTAATTACCTCAGGGCCTGTGGAAGAACAAATAATTATTATAAGTCAAGGACGATGAGGTATTAAGCTTCAGGAGATGTATAACAAAATGGTCTGGGGTCACTAGCTGTGGGGTATGAGAAGGAGAATCTGAAACAAGGGGCCATGTGACTCTTATTTCCTCTGACCAAGGCTCCCAGCCTGTCAGTTCTCAGGAGAGGGAGGGACAGTAAAAAAAAGAAAAAAAACTAAACTAATGAGCAAGCTCACCAGAAAAATCTTGAAAACACAAGGTTTGTTTGGCCTAATATTGGACTTAATATAGGAAGTTAAAAAATGAATAGTCCAGTTTAGGCTTATATTTCTAATAATATTGAAGATTAGAAAGTCACAGACACTACTCTTAGCACAGCAAAATTGGAAATGCTAATATAAGGGAACTCTTCGAAAAAGGTGATATTTTCAATGAATGAATTTTTAAAAATAAACAGAAAAAGACGGTAAAGAAACATGTCTACCTTGACTTCAGTTCTACGTAAACTGTGAAAAAAATCAATATGAAAATGAAATATGAAAATAAAGACTCCCTTGAGAAACTCTAGCCACAGTCACACAGTCACATAGTTTTGGTGTGGAAATTTGTACTATGGGGGTGTAGGGTGGGGAAGCCTCACAAAAACAAACGCATATACTGTCTGGAGAAATGTACTTAAGGGCCAGATTTCAGAGAAGTTCAGAATAAAAATTTCCGAACATATGAAAAAACAAGTTGCAATTAGTTATAGTCAGTAGAAGCACAAATTGTGGATTCAGACTGGCAAAAACAGGGGAATCATCGCACATAGAATATAAAATAGTTTTGTTTAATAAGCTTAAAAATAAAATAAAGTATTGATAAAGAATAATGCACTGGAAGTTGAACATATTTAAGAAAATAACCAGTTAGAACTTTTAGCAAAAACATAACAATCGAAATAAGAAATTCCATGAATAGGTTAACTAGCAGTTTAGCTACTGAGAGAGAGAACAGACAGTGAAGCGGAATAAAGATCTGAATAAATTACCCAGCATAGAATGCATAGAGACAAAAAGATGAAAAATTTTATGAAGAAAAAAAAGTTAGTGGCCTGGAAGGTATGATGGATAGATGAAATAAGAGTTACAGAGGGAGGGAAGAGAGAGAATGAAGAATAAGCAATATTTGAAGGGATGTTGGCTTAGCATTTTCCAGAACAGATAAAAAGACACCAATCTTAGACTTAGGAAGACCGATAAGTACCAAAAGTTACAATAAAAAAAATTATACCTAAGCATATCAGAACCAAATGCAGTACAACAAAGAAATCTTAAAATCAATCAAGGAGAAAAAACAGATTACCAACAAAGGAACATCAGTTAGATGGACAGCTAACTTTTCAACATCAACAAAAAATCTAAAGGACAATTCAATAACACATTTCAAAATGCAGAGAAAAAAACGGCAACTGGCATTTACAATTCTATATCCCATAAAACTATCTTTTAAGAATGAGGTCAAAATAAAGATAACTTCAGGCAAACAAAAACTGGAAGATTTTATTACACAAAGATCTTCATTAGAATAACTTCTAAAGGATAGTCTTAAAGACAAAGATCTGAAATATAAGATGAATGGGGAGCAAAAAACATTGTAAACATATGGAAAAAATGATTTAATAGAGATTTTTGAAAAGTTAAGAAAAATGAATCGTTTGTGGGATTAAAAACTCAAAATTGAACTACCAAGCATTTATCATTACCTGAAGTGAGGGGTTGGAGTTAAACCACTCTAAAGAGTTTGTATTATTTAGGAGAAGAAAAATGGTATTCATTAGCTTTAAAATGTATTAGGTTGAGTATTTTTAAATGTCTAATATAATAATTAAAAGTATAGAAAAATAGTTTATCTCCCCCAAACTATCAGAGAAAATATAAAATGGTGAGGGAAGAAAATATCAATCAATCCCAAAATGGGCAAGAAAGAAAAAAATTTGAATAAAAGTGCAAAAATAGAAAGTAGAATGTAAGATGGTAGAAATCAATTCAAATATATCAATAATCATAATATATGTAAGTAAAATTATTTTTTCTTGAAAAACTGATCAACTTGATAATAAACAAAATTCAATTTTGTATTGTTTATAAGAGACAAAGACTAAAATTTTTAAATGAAACATATTTACATATGCTATGTAAATATAAATCAAAACAAGGCTAGCTTAGCTATATTAATGATACAGAAAATCAATTTTAAAGCTAAAAGCAGAATTAGTGATCTTTATCTTTAGAGTTATCAAATATTGATAAATTCTTTAATTCTGAAAGATCATATAACAATTCTAAACTTAGACACACTTACGCAGCTTTCAAATGTAAGGAGAAAATATTGGTATGTCTATACGAGAATTGACAAATCATCTATAAATCTTAAGTATTTTAATACTTATCTCTCAGGATTGATGTAGCAATAGATATTGGTAAAACTATAGATTATTTGAATAACACAATTAGCAAGATTGATTTTAAGGACGTATAGAGAACACTACACCCAACCATTACAAAATATACATTCTTTGCCAGCATAAACAAATATGTATAAAAAATCATGATAAACAAGCCTATATAGCATCTCACAACAAATTTCCAACATCTTTATGTACAGACATAGTTATCAATCCAAAACCAGCTTTAGAAATAAAAACCAATAAGATAAACTTTTAAAAATATTAACATTTATGTGTCAAAGAAGAAATAGTACTGAAAATAGAAAATACTCAGAACTTATCATTATTTCATAATGACATGAAAGTGACATGATTAGAGATGTAGCAAAGACATTAAAGACAATATAAACAAATTTTAGGCAATATATGGAAAATTTAGCTGAAATAAACAAATTCTTAGATTAAAAAGTACCAAAATTGTCATTAAAAAAATAGAATCCTGAGTAATCCTACAACAATTTAAGTATTCTGATCAGTGTTTAAATGTTTCTCCCAAACACTATTATATAGCTTTGATATTTGGTTCACATTATTACCAAAAAAAAAAAGATCATGTCTTTCTTATAAACAGAGAAAGATCATCTCCTAGACTGTACAACAAGAATATAAAAAATAAATTAAATATATAAGAATTTAAAAGGAATAAATAATATTGTCATTATTTTCAGATTCTGTGATTGTCTACATAGAAAACCCAAAATTCTAATGGACAAATTATTATTAGAATTAATTGGAGATTTTAGCAAGTTGATATATAACTAATATACAAGAACCCATTGTATGTCTTTACATTAGAGAGAAAATGTTAAACAAGAATTTTCTTTAAACCATTTGCAATAGCAACTAAAAACATAAAGCCCCCAGGAATAAATCTAGCAAATGATATGCAAAACTACTTTGGAGAAACCTATCAAATTTTTTAAAGAGAATTTAAAGAAAGCCTAAAGAAATAGAAAGATATAGCATGGCCATGGAATAGGACATAATAGTTAAAAACATCAATTTTAATTCTATTTAAATTAATCTATAAATGCATGTAAAATCCAATTAAAATCCCAACAGGATTTTTTTTCCAACAGGGTTTTTTTTTTTTTTTTTATGAATTTGGAATTTACATAAAGAATCAAAGGGCCAAGAAGAACTAACACATTTCTAAGTAGTTAGCTAGGGGGAAATGACTTATTAGATCTCAAAACTTTTTAAAAGCTATTACATAATGAGAAGACAGTGTGAGAACAGAAGATCATTGGACAAACTTTCTAACTAAACCAAACAGCTTGGAAATAACACAAAATCCATGGAAAAAAGATGCAAAGCAGAGATGCGTTCAGAGAAATGGGGAATTGAAGGACCACTCTTCAATAAATGGTACTGAAAATGGAGTATCTTTGTGAGGAAAATGAAAATGGATCCCCACCTTACAATATATAAACAAAAACAACTCCAAATGGATTAAGGACTTAAATTTGAAAGGCAAAACCTTCAAGCTTTCAAAAAAATATGTAGGAGAATAATTTTGTAAGCTTGTAGTTAGGGAACAATTACTTAAGACTCTAAATAGGTAAACTGGAAAATATTTCTACAAACCTACAAGAAAAAGACAACTCACAATAAAAATGAGCAAAGACATGGACAGATATTTTACTGGAAATGAAACATAAGTGACTGATAAAAATGTGAAAAAATACTAAACTTTGCTAATAATGAAATAATATTTCACACTAATCTGACTTGGAAAAATTTTAAATATTAGGCCCAGTGTTAATGAAATTATTATCCAAAAGGAATTCTCATTCACTATTGGTGGGTATATAAACAGGGTCAATTTCTTTTGAAACAACTGGGGCTCACCTAGTAATGTTGCAATGAAATTGTATTAACTCTACAACAGCTGTTTCACTCCAAGGCATATACCCTGGCACTTGCACATATTTACACAAAATTACACAGAACATGAATGTTCACAATAGCATTGTTTATATTATTTAAAATGTTGCTGACAACCCAAAAGTCTATCAAGAGGAGAAATGATTTTCAAAGTGGCAATCCATATAATAGAATATTATACAGTTGGGAAAATGAATAAATCTCAGCTATACACGCCAACGTGAATGAACCTCAAAAGCATGTAATGAGGGGAATGATTAATGCCAAATTCAGGCTTGTGGTTATTACGTCTGGTGGGGAGGAGGGGATTACACAGGGGCACAGAGAGGGATTCTAAGATGTTAGTAAGGTTTTATTTCCTAAGCTGGCTGGTGGATTCACAAGTACATCATATTCACTTTTGTATACATGATATATTTTATTTCTTAATCAAATTCCATGTACTCAGTGTATGGTATATTTTCTGAATTTTTAAAAAATGGGTTGAGGTTCTACCATTATTCTCCCTCCTCAGCCTAGTGATGTTGAAGCAGAGTAGCTACACATCATTAGGGTCCTTCCTAGAGCAAACACCAGCACAGCAATAAGAGAAGAATCTGCAATTTTTTAAAATGCTGTTATTTCAGGGTTAAGGAATCCAATCATTGAACATTTAGAACAAACAAGGGTGATTAGCCCAAAATTGACAAAGAAGAATACCTTAGCCATGTCTGAATTCATGGGTTAAAACCAAATACTGCTTAAACTGGGGGAAGAAATGGTTTAGACCATTCAGGTTTCAGTGATATTCCTGGAAAAAGGGTATAGCCAGAAATTATTATTTGTTTCTGGTCTGCAGTACACCACAGGCTGCAGTGGCCTCAAGAAATGTAAGATAAATGTGCAAATGTAATTAAATCAAGAACAAATTATTTTCCACATTGAGTTACATAACTATTCCAAGTGTTCTGAATCACTAGGCCCCTCATCTTTTACAGCAAACTCCACAAGACAATCTGTGAAAAAATAAAAGTCTATGTAGGTCACTTTGAATTCTGATATCCTTGTACAGAGCTAAAATTAGCAACGTGTCGCGTTGCTTCTTAAGCATCTTCTGAAATTATTAACACATTCTCCAAGAAGCTAAGCTTCTTCCAGGAAGGCTTTTAATCTCAGAAGAGTATAAAGCTTTTTATTTCTTCTACAGCAGCTATCAAATGATACTTGTATTTCCTGTCTTCCTCAAGAAACAGTAGTCATTGATTGCTGAGATAATTTAGAAGAACTATATGGTTCCATAGAATAAAGGACAAGTAAATTATTGTTGTATTTGGACATTTTTTCCTCTAATGAACTCTTCAGATTTTTTTTTGGTTGGTGTCATGCCAAAAATTATAAATTAGGAAGAAATGTGTGTTGTCTCCCAAAGGGCGGTTGAACTTTGTTCAGAATGCTTAAGAAAACATCCGGTGGGATGTTTGCTGATGGAGCTGTCAACTCGTCTTCAAGATTCCTCTTCTAGAACAGTACAATAGTGATGAGTCCAAATGCCGTGAATATTTTAGCGTCACGGAGATCTCATCTCCTGGGGGCCACAAAGCAGCTCTAACCAGCTCCTGCTGTAGGCCTGGGCATGAAACGTGAAAGCTACTTTCTCACTCTATACTGTGTTAACGTGTTGTTTATTAGAGCAAATTGAAGGGTAAAGGATAACATCAAATTGTAAGAGTTAGGATTACGCACAAGAACTAAACATGAGAGACATTTTTTAGCAAATATGAAATATTTGTATGTATGTTTAGTTCTCCTCCATTAAGAAGCATTTAAACATTGGACAGGTAATAGATAAAAATGCCAAAGAAGATCTTTACAGAAGAGCTGACCTGTGGAATATTATGGTATTTATCAGATGAGTTGAGGTTATTATTTGGCCCAGAGACTCTGTCCCATCTTTTCCTCATGTTTTGTCCCCCTCTAGGGTTGCAGCAAGCAGGCGTATTTCTGATTGAGAAATTCAGAAACAGGGACAAAGTCATGAATGTGTGACTCTATAAACAGAGGAATTTAAAAGGAGATTCTTCAGATAGTTCTTCTGTTTTTTTGATCTCTTAATTAAATTTTATTTTTAAAGTTACATAATTTTAGGCATTCTAAAAACAGTCTTGATTTATTTTTCTTGATTTAATTCCTTTCAGCAAATACTATTAAGATCCCATAGTGAGCAAGTCTTCAACTGGAGGTAACCACAATCTTAGAATATCACCAGATTTAAATATAAATCTGAAAAATTAAATATGTCAGAAAATTGAGATTATTCATATATTCACAGAGTTATCGATCACATACTATGTGCTCAGCATACTGCATACGGGGGGATATAGTCATTACCCACATGGAACTTACAATCTGGTGGGATGAGTTATAACCTCACATATTGTCACCCAAACGTGAAATTACTAACTGCAAGTGCTGTGCCAGGGAACTACAGTAAAGAGTATGTAGCAGGTAGATCTTAATGTGGACAAGATATCAGAGAAGGCATCCAAAGGAAGCAATGACTGAGCTCATATCCAAGGATGAATAGAAGTTAGCTTGGCAAGGGATTGAAGATGAAGGGATGTATGAAGGTAGTTCTGGACGTTTTAATATTTTCAAACTTCAAAAGCAATGCAGACTTTATGTTTCAGGAGAGTTTAAATTATATTCAATAGGGTCATTCGTGCTCATGAGCTGAACTGAATGTGCTCTGTGCTGAGCAAGACTGATGGCAGAATCCCTAAGCACAGGCTCCGTCTCTGGTCTAACCACACCCCTCAGCAAGGTCAGCCACCAGCTGCGGGGAGTGATGTGAAGCTTTGTAAGAACTTGTACGCTCAAATATGATGACACATTGTTAGCTTCCCATTCCACATTTCTAATGGCCGGAAATTCCTACCATTAATTTCATTCCTTCGCATTACGCAATTTTGATAAAGGCAGGGCACTGTCTCTATAAAGCCACGTGTCAAGACCTCGCATGATGCAGCCCTGTTTCCTCCCAAGCCCCAGCTGCATTTGTCCTTTCCCTATTCCATCCCCAGTGTAGTCCCCACTGCGGCCTCTCAGTTCATCTCACGTCCCATATTCCTGCCCCCCTCAGCATCTTCACAGACGTTCTTTCCTCCCCCTGATGTGCTCTTCATTTCCTTCTTTTTCTAGTTCACTGCCATTTTAATGTAGATCTCAATACATTTCTCAAGCATGTTTTCCTCAGGAAAGTATTCCCTGACCCTCCAGGCCAAGCTACTTTCTCACTCTATACTGTGTCAACATCCTGCACTTTTGCTTCTTAACATTTATCACAATTGAAATAGTTAATAAACTGAAAAACTTATCTAGTCATTTGATGTCTATCTTCCTTGCTAGAATAAATACAAAGCTTCATAGAACCAAGGTTATGTCTGTTTTATTCCCAACAAGTTATTTATAACTTGCACATAGTAGACACACAATAATTTTTGAAGGAAGAAGGGAGTAGAGGATGGAAAGAGAGAGAGAAAAAAAATAAAACCACACATGTGGCCCAGCAAGTTTGTCTGCCCACTCTCCTCCCTTTAAAAACTACCTGTCACCATTCCAAGTAGCTTAATTGGGACTGGTTCTACCTAACTGGAGCCACCCCAGGTCGTGGGGCCCCTGCCTCCCCGTACCCCTGGTCACCGTGATTCATTCAGGGATGGGCATGTGTTCTTTCCCAGCTTTCTTCTCCCAGAGCTTTTGGAAAAGATGCTCTTGTTTCCCCTGAAATCACAAGATCAAAGGAAAATGCAAACGAAGAGATGTGCAGTCATTTTCATTTGCCATATGGAAGAAGTGGTCAGCTACAGAAAAGAATCAGACTTAAGTCAAAAAGTAGCAAATTGAGGCACGGGGATAGAGAGAGCGTGGGCACAGATTGTAAGAGCAAGAGAGGAGACTTTGCAACATCCTTTGGCCTCTGAACTGCTGTGCTTGAAGGCTCCCTACCCATAGCATTTTCCTTTACACAAATCAATCCATTTGCTTTAAACTTAAGTGAATTTAAGTGGAGTTTCTGGTACTCGGGGAAAACACTGACAAATACAAGAGTGGTCCGTTTAAACAAAAATGAAACCTTCCTCTCAGTATAAATTAATATTTTGTTCTCAGAACATCCCAAGTGCCAAGAGCAGTGCCTAGCATGTGAGAGGCCCCCAGTAATTATCTGGTGACTGACTGAGAAGTAAATGAGAGATGTAGGAGTAACTGTGACTATTTTCAAAGGCACGCACAGAAGAAAGCATCGACAGAATAAAATTCCCACAGATGCAAAGTTCAGCCTGAACAACCACCACAGGTAGATGAGGAACCAATTATTAAGCAGTAAATTAGTACTGAGTTGGGATGCAAAAATCCTGAGCTTGCATCTCAGCTTTACTATTTATCCAGTACTGGAGAGATGTTGCTGGGAAAAAAAAAACCATGAAAAGTATACAGTATTCAATAAGATAGTAAAGAAAGTGCTTGAATCCAATCAAGCATTTCTTAAAAACACACACACATGCACACACACACACACACACACACACACACAACACCAGAGAAGTAGGTTATAATTTCAGAGACAGGTTACAATTTCAACTGAATACAATGAACTTGAGGATGCCTCATGGTTAGTACTACACAAATTGTTCCTACATTCCAACTGTGGTTGTAGGAGGATCATCTGGAAGCTTGGAAGCTTTTTTGCTCTTTGGCCCCAGGTTCTAGGTTTTGGTGTCTGAGAAGTCACTTTTATTATGGCCCCAAGTCTATGGATTGACAACCTCAGTGTGTCTGAGATGGTAACTCTCTTCCCTTTAGCTAGACTACTAAACTCTAGGAAGACTTAGAAATACAAACCAAATTCCATACTTAGTACTAAAACCTTTTGTGTTAAATTCAGAATAGTCTATGTGTTTGTTATTTATGGTATTTGTAATGTTTAAGAGAATCTGACATATTTGTTTTATAATTTTCAAGTGAAAATTTTTAGAGAACTGAAGTTAATGAAGAATGTTGGAATGTCCAAGAGAACTTGATTTAGTATATTATGTTTAATGCATTAAGTTAATAAGAGTTCTGACAATTTTTAGCCCTGTGACTTTGAGCAAGTTACTCAACACCTCAATATCTTGTTTCCTCATCTGTAAAACAGAAACCACAATAGTTAGATACGTCATGGGATTGTTGTGAGAATTAAATAAATGAATATACGTAAAAAGCTTACAGGATTATCTGGTATAGAATAAACACCTAACAAATGCTAGCTGTAAGAGTTTAGAAAGGTTTTGCAACTTAAGATTGTAAGTACACCCTGTCATACATTTGAATCATTTAAGAAATCAAATCACTGAATTTTTAAGTGCAGATAAACTATTTAAAGTAATTTAATAAACAGAATTTTAAATGCCATTGTTTATTTTAGGTGTTTTAGACTATTTAAACTGAGTTAGTTCCTATTTTGATGCATATAAAAGTGGTTTTATTTTTATATTTTGAATAGTAGATGTATCAATAAAGTAAATATCAAGAACTATATGTTAAATTGAAAGGCTAAAAGAAAGCTAAGCTTTTTAAATTTGTCAAATTTAATAAATTGAATATTAATTCAGATCCCAAGTAACTACAAAGAGTTACTTTGCTCATCAAAAGTTATTTCTACTCCTGATATTAAAAGAAAATTTACATTGACAAATACCAGTGTGAAGGTAAAATAGAATATTATATCTAAGAATTTTTTTAACTATCTTCCAATATATGTCAGGAAACTACATATACTGTATGTCACTCGAAGAGTCACAATACTTGTTAGTTGGTTGGTAAACTTGTTTAAATTTACTCATGCTAGATTTCCCAACATCCATGGAACATTTTATTTTTGCATAGCTATTAACTTTTTGGAGTGACACTTTTTGAAATTAAGCTCTAGACCAATGATAAATTTATAAATCAGTAACTTCAGTATGTCTGAGATGGTAACTCTTCTCTCACACAGGAGCAAAGAAGGCAGGTGCAACCCAGCAGGGTAGTAGAAAAATCCAGAGAAATCAGCCCATGAAGGGAAGAAGCAAATGGAGGCAAAAGCCCTGGGGCACAGTGGGCTGTGACTCCTTGTCAGAATTGTTTTCATGTAAACATCCCCATGGATGACACGATGGATAGAGATCCATTCCTCCTCAACCCTTCATCCCAATTTCTATTACTGTCGTGAACAAAATATAAAATATTTCATTGGTAGTTGTTTTAATTGGTAGTTATAATAATGTATCATTTCAGTGAGTGATGTATGGAACAGGGGAAATATTTTCCTGATGCTGTAAAATCCTGATGCGTGTGAGTCAGACTATCATAGTGGAATCTGGGGAAGTCTTTCTCCCGCTTTCTCCATGCTTTTTTGATGTTCATGCTTTAGTACCCAGGATGTTTTTCCTTTTTTGGAGTTCATGGGCTCCATCTGCATTAGGCAAGTGCATGCTAGTTATCTAGCACACTACCTGAAGCCCTTCGCTCCTCAAATCTTTAGCATGTCCAGGGAAAGGGAGACAATTTTCCATTTGCTTTAAGTCCCCAGCCCATTTCCTTTCAGATGTCTTCCACCTTCCCAAACCTGGAAGTTGTCACCGTCACCTTCCTGTGGAGGTTTTTCTCCCCTGCCCAATCTATACACTCTTTCATAAGGACCCTCCCATGAAGCATAGTTGTGGCTATGCTGTTTTCTGAAGCACTACATTTTACATAACAGTTTTGGCTCCAGCTTGTGTTTACCAAATAAAATTATGGGTTTTTTCTTGGAGTGTGTATGTGTGTGTGTGTGTGTGTGTGTGTATGTTCTTTGAAATTGTTCTAATTACTTGTTCCTGTGATTTTGTATGGTTGAGGTTAGCCAGAGGAAATTCATGACCCAAAAAAGGACTTTCTGAAGAATTTTTGTTTCCTATTTTTTTCAAGGTATTGTGAAAACAAAGATGAAATTCTATTCAAAAACCTGAGAAATAAGAGGCAGTCAGGGTCTTCATTGGAGAACTACACTTCAAAAATTGAGTATGGCTTCCATAATCTGAACCAAACTTCTGCTTTGAGTGACTGTTTAGAGTCACCTTAAAGGGTTTGCTATTGGTCAACATGTGTCCTGAGATTTACATATTTAAGGCATATAAACAACAAAACAAAATATAGATCACCAGTTGGCCAAACCAGAAACCTGGAAGTTGAACCGGCCTCATCCCAGTCTCCACACCATGTTGATCTAGTTTCTATCTCTTTCATGTACCTTCCATCCCTCCTTGACTTCTAGTGAGACAGAAACAGCTTCCCAAGAGCACATTCCTTCCCTGGTTGATGTATGAAGTTTGTTGTGGGTGCAAAGGCATTATGTACTTCAAGCTTTGCAGTGGGGAGAGGGTGATGGCACTTGCAATGTTACAGTTCGGTAATATTTGGAAAGGAAGGTGCGGCTTCAGACTCAAAAGGCAGCCATTTTTATTTCACACAGGAAGGCAGAACCAGGAGGCGAGGGCATGGTAGTTGGACTGCTTTTGTAGGAATTATAGGCTTTTTAAAACTGAAGGCTCACTCAGTGCTTTCTATGCCTAAGACTTCTCCATAAAACACATATACACACACACACACAAATTATATAATGGGCTAATACTTATGATTATATATTTACTTCTATTTTTACAAAACGTAGTTTCAAACAGAATATACTTCCTAAAACTACTTTTTCCATTTTAAAATAACTATATTCTTTGATAGCCATAGCCCTTTATCACACAATTTTTTACTGGCTCTATCCCATTCTATTCTGTGGAGTTTATATGAGCAAGCTTTCATTAGGAAGCATGATATTTTTCAAATTTTAATTATACATAACATCTTGAAGAACACTGTATGCATAAATCTTAACACCATCACTGATTTTTTTCCTTCCAAAAAATTCCAGAAAGTCAAATTGCTGAATCATGGATCATAAACATTTTTACATCTTTGAATGGGTACTACTGCATTTTCTTTCAGAAAGGTTGCATAAATTCTCACACAAAATATATTAAAGACAATATTTTAAAACCACAGTGACCCACCTTCACAGTATGGTACCAATGTGGCCTTCCAGGCCATACCACAGCAGATAGACTGGATTGCTCTGTGGTAATAAAGAAAGTTCTCTTCCTGGAAATGTTTAAGGCAAAGTTACAGAGTAGGTTATGGCAACAGCCTTGATTTAGGGTTCAAACTACAAACAAGTATTCATTCCTACTTTACATGCTATCACACCAACACATATTTTTTTAAACTTTCCCAGCCAGGTTGGAACTATCACTTTCAGGATTATGATTGAATCCTTTAGGACAAGATAAACAGACAAGAGAAGGAAGTAAATAAAAACACACATAAAAACCCTCCAAATAGACTCTGAACTAAGATTCTAAAAGGCAACTTTGTAAATTATGCCTGTCTCTGTAGATGGTCTTTGCATCCACATGTCAAATAAATTTTAATCCCATACTGTGGAAAGATTTGGGGATCTCATATTAGTCTTATCAGCCATTTTCTCCCTCAGAAATGACATTTAAGGAGAGTAGAAGCCTTGGACTTTATAGATCCATTTCTTCCCAGTGCTCCAAGTATTTCTCATAGGTGACAAGTGTAATCATTTGTTAATGCTAAATAATACTGCCTTTATCTCCATTTAGGGCTACTTCATAACATATCTCATCCTGATAGACAGAAACATGATTTCCCATTTCTTCTCTGCTCTCATTGTTGACAATGAGAAAATAGCCAAATAGGGGAAATGTCCAAAAGGAGAGATCCAACTTACAGAAAAATTAATGTCATCATCAACTTGTGGCCCATAGGTCCTTGTGCAGATATGGCATTCTAATAGCAAATGGGTAATGTGACACTGTTGAGGGTAACTAGACCTCAAGCTATAGAATCCATCGGGCCAGCCATCCTGCACAACTCAATTTATGGACAAAACCCATAAAATTTTACAGTCAGGAAAGAAACCTTCAAAGAGTTTCATCTCTTCAAAGGATCAATTTTCATAATTAAGCCTGCAATTTAAGGCAGCAAAATATATTTAGTGGGAATGCAGCCTGGTGATTATCTGTACAAAATAAGCAGCTCTCAACACAAAAAAAGAATTTGCACGTGAGCACTTCTGTTTGTATAAGCAGTCACCTACTTTGCACATGAGGCCATATATTGTGCAGACAGGGCTCCTTAAAACATTCTGGAGCCACTGTGATTTAGCTGGTTGGTATTCACCTAATGTCAGTAATTAGAGCACAAGTGCTGACCTAGGGGCAAATTCAAGTTCTTTATTGTCTTAGAGCTAAATATGTGTATCTTAAAAACCAGAGTAATTTAAAAATTGATAGGTTTATAGTTAAAGTGTTTAAGAAGAAATACTCGAAAAAACCCAACCTCTGTAATAATGTTTTCCTATGACTTGATTCTTTTTAAATCTTCCACTTACAAGCATCTGATGCTCAAATAACCTAAAACTATTAACAATTGCCCCTTTTTACCCGGCTTCTGAAATACCTGCTAAAAGCATTGCTGGGAACACCTACCAAGTACTTATAGAAAATGTGTTGTTTCAAAATTGAAAGAAAGGAATAAGCTGTGAAAAGCAGAAATCATGAAGAGTGGCTAATTTCAAAGAATGGCCATTGGGAGAAGTGGTCTCGCTGTGTGTGTGTTGGACAGAACCACCCTAAGTATATGCAGGACACTGGAATGCTTTTATCCTTCCATTCTGTCACGTCTCTTTGCATTTCAAATCTTAAGGATATATTTTGAAAAGCATCTTCATAGTGCAAAGAGTTCTGAGAGTTTCTATTCTTTAAATATCTCTACATTTTGTAAGGACTATGTAAGATAAACTAAAAATACTTTTTAACCTGTGAGGCACTTTATTTACATATAATCCCCTCTACTATTGCCTAGCAAGCCTAAATTTTTCCTTAGCTCCCTTCTCACCAGGTGAGAACTTGGTGTCTTGCATACAAAAAATGCTTTAACAGTTACCCAGACTTAAAATTAACAACTCTATTTCCCTGCCGGAAATGTAGCAACATATATGCCAAGTGTACGTATACAGGGTGCATTTTTAAAAGTGTCCATAGAAATAATGACTACTGAAAATACCCAGTATATCAAGTTTAGATTAACAACCTAAGCAATGGTGAATTAGGAGTAGAAGGGATGGTGCGGGGGTGTAATTAGCCTTTTTAAAATTTAAAATGGCTCTCCAGTGAGCAGGATGGTATATTTTCTTAGAAAAAAGTTTTATGTAATAGTTTCTTGAAATTTTAGTGACAGATATGATTATTCACAAAGCAGATTAAAAAGTGATAAATGAGAAAAGGCAGAGCTAATAATAGCTAACAGTACAGGGCACTAAAATTTATGATCGGTAATAAGTACGGCTCATGAATCAAGACATTAATGCTCTACATCATATATAAACAAATAGTGTGACTTACTATTAATTCTGACAAAAAATGCAAGAGAATTTCATGCATATTCCCAAGATATTTCTAATATACTTCTAAGTAGCTAAAGACAAATCATATAATGAATGGTTGAAGCAATGGGGATTTTTTGCCTAGAGTAAAATAAGTGTACAAAGGGTAACATAAGAGTATAATTAAAAGAAAGAAACTGCTCTTAATTCAAAAGACAGAAAAGGGTAGAAAGTACAGAAATACAGACTTCAGATCAACGTAATCTAAGAAGAACATTTCACAACTACAGTTGGCTAACAATAAAAGTGACTCCTTATGAAGTTGTTTGTTTCTTGTCACAGATATCTGTGGAGTTTTAGCAAAGTTTAGATGATTATTTTTCAAGGAGGTTGAATAACAGCATCTTATATTTCATTTTGTCCATATTTATTGAGTGTCTATTATAAAACAAGCATGCTGAGTTATTAGAACCATGTGCTACTAGAAAGGCAAATCTATTTTGTGTCATACCTGTCACTGGTAAATGCCACATCCTACCATGTGAACTCAGGGTTGACCACCACAAAACCCTAAACTCTTGCCAATCCTGGGAGTATTGGGCTGCCAATACAATACAGGCCAAATCAAGACATGCCTTTGAAGCCACAATATGATGGATGTCAAGGAATTGGCAATTTGTTGGACTAGCATTCTGGCTAAGTAATCATCTCAAGACCATGCTTTGTGTGTGGAAAGAGCTGTGTTTACTCAACAGTACAAAATCGTCTCCTTGCTTTGTACAGCAAAATCATACAAAATCATAAAACCATTTTGGTATGCACAAGTGTCATTTAACACAATGCCATGCAAAGGGAAGACTGCCTTACCTACTATGCTTTATGACAGACACTTCTGGGTACCATTTGTGTTCTCTGTCACCTCTTCTCTCCCATTTGTCTTTGGTCTCACCTGGTTTAGAAACCTAAGATCACAATGACTATATGTTTACCTGGGATAGTCCTTATTTATACCTGTTGTTTCAGTGCAATAATAAATAGAGCTGACTTTCACTCTCAAACCCATCCCAGCTTGAATGATAAATTGTATTGCCACCTACCTGTGACCCACTATGTCCTGGAGCAACTACAGGTAGTCCTTTCTTTGCATGATATTGTTAATGGAAACTTAAGCACGTGAAAAGCATGTTTCCTTGCTTGGTACAACGAAACCATATAAAATGATGAAACTACTTTGGTATATACAAGGATCATTTAACACAATGCCAACCAAAGTGAGGACTGCCTATACTTACCATGTTTATGACAGACACTTCTGAAGCAATTATTTCTGGCCAATTGAGATTGCAGGTCCACTCTACCCCTCACTCTAGATGTTGCCCAAACATGAAATACCAAGGAGACTTTCCCAATTAGGATGCTAAACATTGGGCCTCATATCACAACTGTTAATTTGCAATTTACCTAGCATCCTAAATAAAAGAATTGGAGCCCCTGGCCCAACAGGTCTTCCCTGGAGTCAGTGTAGTTAACAATACCAATTAGTTTACCTGTATTAGAGAATCTTGTGTATACAAAAAGTTGGCCCTCTGGGATACCTACAAACTTGCCATAAGCCATTTATAATGCTGTGCTTCATTAGTTAATGAACAGTTTACTCTATGAATACCTGCCCTGGGAAAGATCATATACAGTCTGTAATATATTTAGATGATAGTCTAATACACTATTCAGACTTTCTTGCAGAAACCCTCAATCTACATAGAGCTCAGTCATCACCATTTTTAAGCTAACCCCAGGTAATGTATTATTCTCATCCAAGCCAGTGTCACCCTCTTGGAGCATCAGGCTCCCTAGATCTCCAAATTTCCTGGGGTTTCAGCAAAACTCCAGATATTCAGAGTCCCATTTATCCACGATTTATGTTTCATTCATGAACTGCTACAAAGGGAAACCCCAGGAAAAATAGTAGGGAGCA
Source organism: Daubentonia madagascariensis (assembly GCA_023783475.1). Lineage (NCBI taxonomy): Eukaryota > Metazoa > Chordata > Mammalia > Primates > Daubentoniidae > Daubentonia > Daubentonia madagascariensis. The sequence continues at coordinate 17,841,538 of JAKFHU010000726.1, read as the reverse complement.
TTTTCTTTTAAAAAGACCCAAGTACCAACTACTTTTACAAGAACTTGGTCTCAGATATGGTAACGCATATTCTTAAAGGATTGTCAAGTCTACATTCACAGTTCAAGCATCCAGTGACCCAGGTTTCGAGAAGGTCTGACAAACCCAGGAAATCATTTTCCTACGGCTTGATGTGCCAATCCTGTTGGATCAAGTAGATCTGGGTTTATTTACTTCAGTCTAGTTTGCCTAAAGCCCCTTCATGGAGAAACAGTTTTAATGAGAAATAGATCTAACAACTAAATCTAAAATTCAATGCTTTTCTGTGTGTTTCTGTATCTTCTTAGATGTCTTAATTCCTTTTGTCATTTTCACACAGGATTTCCAAGATTTTTAAGACCAATTTGTTAATTTTTATATTGAACTTATTTTTTAAATAAATATTTATAGTATTTACAGTATTTCAAAAGTAAAAGCATTGTTTTGTTTTCTGAAAGGTGTTCTTTTTTTCCTACCTTTGGGAAATTAATAATACAGGGTGTCCCAAAAAGTCTCCATACAAAGAAGACATTTTGTAAAATTTTGTAATGATTATTTTGTAAATAAAGGTACATTTAGCTACTATTTCCCATTTTCCTTATGTATGGCAACTTTTGGGACACCCAGTATATTACCCATATTAAGAAGGAAGCTTTTTCCAAATTTTAATTATTCTATTTTACTTATTTTTGACTGATTTAATAAATCCTTAAACATTGACAGGGGACTTTAATTTTAACCTAGCTAATCATCAAACAGTTAAATCAACATGCTGATATTAGGTGAAGAATTAAGGTTTTGTTGTTGCTATTGTTGTTTGGTGGTCGAATTTGTTAATTATTTTTCCTTCCTTCTTCCTTGCCTTCTTTCCTTTATTTCTTCTTGTTTTCCTTCCTCCCTTCTTTTCTTCCTTCCTTTTTCTCTACCAGGGATCCACAATCACTAGGCATATTTCTGCATTGAAAGCAGTAATACCAGATGGAAAGCAGAGGCTCCTCCATCCACAGAAACCCCTGTTGGGACGTAGAAACTGATACCCCTAAATATGGTGCTTTGCCATGCTGAACTAAAGAAGCAGAATCAAGGTCTCTCTGATCCCCCCACCCCACCTCTCAACCCTCTGTCTCTCCCAAAGCACAGGATGAGGCTGTTCTCTGAAGTTCCCTTATCTACCTAGAAACCAAATGCCCAAAGAGGAACACAATTGCCTTCGATGCCTCCCCTGAAATTTCATTAACCAGAGAAGATTAAAATTCATATCACAGAGGGAAAGACTGAAAACTAAACACCACACCTAGAGCCCAGACAAACTTCATTCCAAACTATTATCTATTCTCATGTCCCATTTAATTCCCAAAAAGAATCACTTATGAACCATTGTCTGATCTTCTGGCCCATTTATTTACAGCCTCCCCCACCCCCACACACTTCCCTTTCCCCAGTGAGGAGGGTATTTAAGCATTAATCCCATCTAGCCCATTCTTTAAGTTTTTCACATTTTGCCTGACTCTCGTGCACACGCGTGCATGTAATAACCTTGTTATGCTTTTCTCTTGTCTTTTGTTATGGCAGTGTCAGCTGTGACATCTTATGATGGGGAGGAAAGTGATTTTCCCCTTTCTGGCCCTAAATCCCCACCACCTGAAACTTCCCTACAGATTAGCTGAAGTTGGAATCATGCAGGCAGGACTGATGCTCTGTACACAGTTGTATATCTATTCCAGCTGTCGATAGAAACTGACAGTCAGAGAAGTTAAGGAATTTGCCTGCAGATCTGGTCAGTAATGTTAGTTTCCCCGGCTTTCCTCAACTCACAAGACTTCTACTAATCTCCATCAGACCACGTGCCATCCACCACTGCTTCTGCTGCCCAGGACCCAATACTGGAGCAGCTGCTTTCTTTTGCTTTTTAAATACTCTTTCTAAATATTTTGGAATTGGCACCAGTGAGGTTCGGCTTTGATCACATGCTGATCCTTAGTAAGCTCAGCTCCTGTTGCATCTTACATCTTTTAACTCACCTCTTGAGAATTTCTCTTATTCTTCACTATAGACTTTGGCTTGTTCAGCCTTGATTCCTGGCTTTTCTGAAAGTGTTAAAGATCCCGAAAAACAAGAAGGTTGAATAACTAAGGCATTACTTTAATGAAATTGTGGGCAAAAGGTATTTGAATGTCTTCAAAGTACAAACAGAAACTGACCTGCATGTTCTCTAATAAAGTATGTTGGTATTTGTGTGTATAAATACACACACACAAATGTATGTGTATCTACATATGAATATACATCTATCTATTTTTAGGATTGGAACATATTTTCAGAAAAATAAAATTTACAAATTCATTGCTTTCCCATGCATGGCTTCAGTGTCTGGGATATTTTGCCACCTCTCTCCTTGCTGGTTTATAAAATCCTTTAGTTAAAGAAATTTCTTTATTTTGGAATTTGTTAGTTCATATGTGTAATCGAATGCCTCAGAACACACTACGGAGTACTATTTTTTTTAAGAAAAAACAAGAAACCACAAGTAACTAAAGCAGTACACTGACGACAGTAGACCTCAGTCTAGAGTGATGCCATCTGTCAACTTATTTTATTTATTTATTTATTTTTGAAACAGAGTCTCACTCTGCTGCCCAGGCTGGAGTGCAGTGGTGTCATCATAGCTCGCTGCAACCTCAGACTTCTGGGATCAAGTGATCCTCCTGCCTCAGCATCCCGAGTAGCTAGGACTACAGGTGTGTGCCACCACACCTGAGTAATTTTTTTTATTTTTTGTAGAGACAGGGTCTCATTATATTGCTCAGGCTGGTCTTGAACTCTTGGCCTCAAGCGGTCCTCCTGCCTTGGCCTCCCAAAGTGCTAGGATTACAGGTATGAGCCACCATGCCTGACCAAGCGTCAATTTAAATAAAACTTCCTGTCTGACAAACCTTCTTTAGACAAAGTGTTACTAAGCAGGCTTGACCTCTCCTTCTTCCTGTCCACTTCCCATTCACTATGAAAGAGTTTAAAACAATTGACTTGCTATTATGAATTAGGTCCTCTAAGTTGCCGTTAGAGATAAAGTAAAACAAAACCAAACGCCACTGACAAGAGTTCTTTTTGAAGAGAAATTATGAAATTTTTACCTACCCAATCCAATAGGGCCGGATTAAAGCATATATAAAATATTCAAACACCACTGCCTCTGTCTCATGGCCATAGCCACACTCCTGCCATACCACTACAGTAGCAAATGGCAAAAAGCTGAGGTAAAAGAGATGCCACCAACACACTTATTAGAATGGCCAAATCTGGAACACTGACAACACCAAGTACTGGTGAAGATGTGGAGCCACAGGAGCTCTCATTCATTGCTGGTGGGAATGCAAAATGGTACAGCCGCTTTAGAAGACAGTTTGGCAGTTTCCTACAATGCTAAACGTACTCTTATCATACAATCCAGCAATAACACTCCTTGGTATTTACCCAAAGGAGTTGGAAATCTATGTCTACACAAAACCTACACACAGATATTTATAGCTTTATTTATAATTGTCAAAACTTGGAAACAATCAAGATGCCCTTAAATAGGTGAATAGATAAATAAACCATGGTACACCCAGACAATGGAATATTATTCAGCATTAAAAAGAAATGAGTATTAAGCCATGAGAAGACACAAAAGAAACTTAAATGCATATTACTCAGTAAAAGAAACAAATCTGAAAAGTCTGTATGATTTGAACTATATGACATTCTGGAAAAGGCAAAACTATAGAGACAGTAAAAAGGTCAGTGGTTGCGGGGGGTGGGTGGGGAGGCATGAAGAAGTGGAACACAGAGAATTTCTAGGGCAGTGAAAATATTCTGTGATACTATAATGATGGATACATGTCGTTCTACATTTGTCCAAACCCATGAAGTATACAAGTGTGAACGCTAAGGTAAACTGAGACTTTGGGTGATTATGATGTCTCAATGTACGTTCATCAATTGTAACAAATTTGCCACTCTGATGGGGGATTTTGATAGTGGGGGAGGCTTTGTATGTATGGGGGAAGGGGGTACATAGGAAATCTCTGTACCTTCCTACCAATTTTTCTATGAACCAAAAACTGCTTTAAAAATACAAAGTTTTTTGTTTTGTTTTATTTGTTTTCAAAATGCCAGGGTTAGAGTCCTGTGTACATCTCTACTCCCACATCTTGGGTGAGGTCTAGATAGCCTGTTGAAAAGGAAGATCACTCAGTTACTGACCAGCTGTGCTCAGCACCATATAAAACTGATTTGGTTGATTCTTGCTCAGTGAATTGGACAAACCATTTAGCTGGTTTAGCATGGGTGTCTGGATCTAAAGTTAAGTCTGAAAACTGCTATTTAAATTTTGGGGGAGAAAAGAGAAACAATTGTCCACGCAATTTATCCTTGCTTGGGTAGTAGAGTATGAATAGCTGACTGATCATGTGCATACTGAAGAATTTTCCTAGACACTACCAGAAAAGTAAAATGAGCTAAAAAAAATAACAAAAAATATACTCAGTATGTTGAACACCAAGCATTTAATTTCATCAAAATCTTTGGAAGTAAGAAGGCATTCTTGCTTTCTTAATCCTTTAAAAAGAATTAAAACTTTAAATAAATTAGGTGAATTATTTACTTATAATAATAACATCTATCAACAATAGTGATTAACACCTTCTGAAGTATCTCCCAAGCATTCTGAAAGGTAGTCACTCCTGATACATAAATATTTTGAAAACATGTTGGGAAAAATTCAGTATTTTTTAAAGGAAAGAGAAAGGACACTTTGACGTAAGTACCTAAAATTCACATCCTTTTTCTTCTTCTTTTCTTAAAGTGGTGGATTATATTTTCTGACATAAAATTTCTTTGGCCAAAAAAGATTTTTGAATATTATTAATATATTTATCCATACTGAGTTCTCACATCTTTTTAATCATTTCCTTGATGAATTAAGTATTGAACACACATTTATCTACATGAGAGTATTACTGATTAAAAGCTTCAATGATCCTTAGGTCACACACCCTTATCCATACATATCCATAAATAGTACTTTCATATACGTAAGTGTGAATTTAAAGATCAATGCAAGTCCTACAATTTTACATACATATAATTATACATATAATTATGTATATTTATAAAATTATATATGTTATATACATATAAAATTATGGTCAAGCAGTTTTTGTTGTTGTTGTTAACAACTTAATGTTGTTTGGGCTCTTTCTCATTGTTTCATGGACCAGATAGGCCCAAAGAGCTAAAGACAAATTCCTCCATCTCCACTGCTTTTACTTGCTAAATGTCTTACCTGTGACGCTCTGTTGGAAGTCTTCCTTCTATACGTTAATATAACATTTCTCAGACTTTCAGCCAACTTCATGTCAAAATACAGGAGCTATTTCGTGGAGGCCTTCCTGTCATCTGTCTTCCACACACAACCGCCTCAACGGAGCTGGCTTTGAGGCAGAGTTAAGTTCCTGATGACTGGCTGGTTTGGGATTTTTTTTCTGGTAACCTTGCCCTATTTATGTGAAACTGAGCCCAGAATAGAGCTGATTCTGGTAAAATTCTTCAGGGAGCTACTATCTAGAAAGAATTTTCCACAGAAAGCCGTTCAGCTCTCAAATGTTTTGGGCTTGGATTTTGATACATCCTTAAATTACTATTTAAATGAAGAATCAACCAAAAGTATGCGAATTCTTCTTCAATGTAATTGCTAAATAATTACTGAGCACCTATATTCAACATAGTACAAGGGGGGAGAACGAACATTTGTTGAGTACTAAGCGTTTTAGGTGAGTAGCCCTATACTTGCTATATTCCTGTGAATTAGTTTGTCTCACTCATTCTTGGAGATGAGCAAACTGAGGCCAAGAGAAGTTAAATAGTGGCCCTTGTGCAGCTAGTAATGGTGAAGTCAAGATTCAGATTTGGGGATTGTCTGTTCAATGCATTGTTTTACACACAGTATGCCAAAAGCTAAAATATGCAGTGTCTGCCCTAAAGAACTCTGGAAACATATGCAGTTAAATGAAAGCCCAGGAATTAAAATATATCATATTAAAAAGTAGAGCTATGCCAAAAAGCAGCACTGGATTAAATTCAAGAGATTGATATGATGTGATGAATGCTTGGAAAGAGAGGTCAGTGTAGTTTGAAATTATCAAAAAGGAGATAGGAGTAGAATTGGACCTAGACATAAAGGTAATTGGAATGGTAACTGGAATTAAAGGTAACACAAATTGAGAAGGGGGACAGAATTATAATAAAAGGATAATTACGAGAGATGATTATAGAAGGAAGGAAGCCAGGCAATACTATGTTGGAGTTATGTCTAGATTCAGTGGTGGTAGGAGATAGTGAAACAAGGTCTTGGGAACACGTGAAATACTTACGCAGGCATCTTTCACTTAAATAACAATACATGGTCCATTCTTAAATGTGTGAAATTAACATAAGCATTTTTTAGTAGTTTATGTTTTATTTTTTATTTGACATATATATTAATTGCATATTTCATAGCACACAAGGTTATAATACATTATACTAACCATGAGGTAATTACACAGTGAAACTTATTTTTAAGGCTTTATTACAATTTAATTTTTTTTACAAACTTTTGGCTTCCTTTGAAGAGGGCAAATTTTTTTTAATTTATTTTTTAGAGAGAAGGGACTAGAATTAAATGTCATGTATCAATATTAAATTTGGCAAAAAAGTATATATCATCAGACTTTAAAAATACAAACTTAATGTACACATTAGTCTTATTTTTTCACTGTCACAGACAATTAATTTTCTAAAATATGATCCTATATTAAGACTATAAAATGTCAACTAAATAATGCTACATCAGGATTTTTGGATGGAATAGTAAATGGGTTATTTGACCCTCAATGTTAAATTGTGGGTTAATATTTATTTTAATACCACAAGAGAAATATTAATTTTTGAACATAGTGATAATTCTCATTATCAAAATAATACCCTCACATATATAACTGACTCTATAAAGAGATGTTGTTCCTGAATGTATTGTATAAGACTCATAATAATTATTCTTAAATGTGTTTTATGCTCTTAATTTATGAGCTTCTTATCATTGTGGCACTCACATTTTATATAAGATTTGTAATTTAAGCTTCTTTAATCTAAATGTGACTACGTGAAGTTGAGTCTATGTGATCAGAAACAGGCAAATGTCTGCTTCCTTCAAATTTCATCTAAGAGTAATAACATGTTTGTCAGTTATGAAACTTAGCCAAATTTCTGGGTAATGTTATGGCTCAATTTATGAAGAGCTACTTCATTAGATAAGCCAACTTCTTAGAAGCCAGATCTCCCAAACCAGCATTTGTAATAAAGAAAAAGGGGCTGTTAATAGTAATTCCCCCATTGTTGGTGCTAGAATTTTCTATTTATGTTTGTTTTGTTTTTTTCTGTTTTGAGGGGATTTTTTTTTTAGAACCAGCAGGGCCAGAAGATATTGCTAATAATGAAATGGAGGGAAAAGGAATGTAAAAGTTGATAAATGAGGAACATCATTTAGTTCCCTTTATCCAAAATATCTATAATGTAAGTATATATGCCTGGGAATTTAAAAAAAAAAAAAACAAATCTTAAGTCATGTCTTTTCTTACCCATTATTATTCTTGATAAGAATGGCCAGAAATAAAATGATGGTGATAATGATAGTCCAATAACTAAACTAGTTATTTTATATATTTTTGATGGTACAAGTGCTAGGAGAAAATGGTAAGTCTTGTAAGGGCTAAAGGAGATGGGGAGATAGGGAGTAGTGAAATAACCCACCCATCAATGCTGGGAAAGTTACATTTTGACTGGGACTGGGGAGTGTGGGAGAGATTAAGCCTATGTATAAAGCCAAGAGAAAACCACTTACCTTTCAGAAAAAAAAAAGATATGATTTTTATGTAAGTGGTTTCTAGTCCTCCTTTCCAGCAATGACTTCTAGAAAGCAGTTTCCTCATATCAGTTTTTCTAATCTTACCTACAATTTAACAATTTGCAAACTTATCTTTATGATAATTTGCTCTAAAATGCAATCATTATTGGCCTTGCTATTACAGTAGTTAAAAAGAAATTTATTATATCATATTATATTACCCTGTAATATATATTGTCAGTAGATACGGAGGAGGTACATTCTTAAATTCCCTGGTAGGGAAACTCTCATACACTGTCCCTTCTTCTCCATAAGCTTGATTCCAACAAATATACAAATGGATGTAGAGACAGCCTGCCCGGATCTTTGTTTTTGAGAGCTGAGTCTGCCTCAACAGAAATCTGCCTCTCAACAGAGATCTCTCTCTCAGACCAAGGAAGGGATTGTAATCCTTCACTGAAGGTCAAATGCCGCTGAAAATATAGAACCCTGACCACTAGATCCCAAGATACCAAAATGTAAAGACCAGAAAATCCTGGTGATCTGATAACAAAATTATATGTGATATTGGAAAATATTCTTTCTCTAAATATTGCTTTGAAAGAACATTACACTTTTGGGTTTTTTTCCCCAATTTAAATTTGCCATTGTAAATATTCCTGAGTGACCCCACAGATATTTGGTATCTGTATCATTTATGACTTTGGTGAACCCTGCACCTGTTATGAGAGACATGAGCTTGCTATAAAGAATGAGTGGGTGAGTAAGACTAGCATCTACAAGCATACCCATCTTCATGAGGCTTTGTGTTTGCACCTTGAAGTGAGTTATTTCTGAATCTAGACACTGTGGAGGGCCCCTATGGAATAAAAATCGTCCATTCTATTAATACATGTTGTGATAGGTAAGGCCAAGTTAGAGTTCTAAATGTATACAAATCAAAGACAGAAAATGGATTTATACTGCAGAATGTTAACAGTACTCCTTTGAAATACCTTGATCTTGATTCAATGTTACTAATAAAATTGTTAAATCAACAGATCATTGCAAAATCCCTAAATACCATATCTTATATTATAATATATTAGAGCTAGAAATCTAATTCAACAGTATTAAATTGGATGCCAAGTGATAGGAAAAAATGATTATGACATTCAACATATTACTGTCTGTCTTTTTGTAATAGACAAATGAATCAGCCTAAACTATATCCCATAACAATTCCAATTTTTAATACAAACTATAATAAATCCCCTAAAGCTTAGTTACAAGGAAAATCAAATAGTAAAGTCTCTAATTAAGAACATCTCTTACCCTCTGTTCCGTAAAATATAAATTTACCTATATAAAATATTGTCTCTGAACTAATTACTTCATTTATCTTACCTTATCACACCAGCAAACATTACAATTCTTTAGTGCAGGAATTATGTCTTTATTCATTCAACAAAAATGAATATGTATATTTTTCCCCATGCCAAAATGAACAATGCAGAGTATACAGATGAAGCTCCATAGTAATTATTAATTATGCTTGCATATATGACATTTTACTAGGCTCAAATAAACAATACTCTCAAGGATGACATCTGTCATGTAGATGTGGTGTCTCACTTAAGGAAATGCATGATTATTCTTAATAGTGCATAAACAAACCCAAGAAAGTATATGCTTTCGTTATTCTTCTCTACCATTGCTATTACGTCTACTGACCAAAATGCACTTGATTGCTTCAAATATATGTGTGAGTAATTCTCAAAGTTAGTGAGAACAATTTCTTTTTTATCAGTTTTCTTTCTAAAGCATACAAATCACATAGACCTTCACACAAAGTTGACTGTCATAGAGGGAAATTCTGCTGTGTCATACAGAGAAAAAAATAACAGCATCAACCAATGACTTGACTGCACCCTCAGCTGCAAACAGCAAAGTGTTTGACCAAAAATAAATTGGTCAAAGCTGGAGCAGTTTGAACAAAATAAATAATGATAAGATTATATTATAACCCAAAGAATAAAATAAATATCCATGAATCCATACTGATACCAATAAATTATTTTTGGGTCTCTATTTATGTAGATCTTTTATTTCTTTTTAAAATTTGTTTAAAATTTAATAATATTAAGGGGGTACAAATGTTTTTATTACATGGATAGTTTTTATAATGCTGAAGTTGGGGCTTTTAGTATGCCTATCACCTGAAAAGTGTTCATTATACCAAATAGTTAAGCTTTTGTCCCACCTCCCTCCCACTCCCCGCTTCTTGATTTCCAATGACCTTTACATCTCTCTGTATCCATGTGTGCCCATCAATAAGCTCCCAATTATTAGAGAGTACATGTTCATACCAATAAATTATTAAACAAACAAACTGGGGAGAAGGGACAGCTCCTCCTTATAAAAGAATTCTGATTAATAAATGTTAAATAAATGAGGCAAATAGAAAATCACTGTTGAAACACCACAGTAATAATAGCTTCAAGCAAGATTCACTGAAGAATGCTAAATTAAAGAGAAACAGAAAGTTTGCATAGCCTCAAAATACCCCCTTCAACATATTTATTAATTACCATGGTCATTTTAACATATTAACATATTTTATAACAGTTTATTCTTCGATGCTCCTCTCTAGAAGGTGGAGCTAAATCCTTCTCTCCTTGAGTATGAGCTGGACTTAGTGATTCATTGCCAAAAAACAGGATAGAGAAAGGGAAAAATAGTGACTTCATAGTAGCAAAACCTGGCAGGTACCACCAAGTGATCAAGGTTAATATCACTTGTAATAAAACATTGATGTCATGAACCCTTTCATATGATGATGAGAACACCCCACCTCTATGTATTCTTCACCACAATTCATAACCTCAGTCTAATCATAAGAAAACATCAGACAGACTCAAATTGAGGGACATCTACAAAATATATGACCAATACTCTTTAGAAGTGTCAAAGTCAAGAAAGACAAGAAAAGACTGAAGAACTGTTACAGATTGGAAGAGATTATGGAGACGTGACAACTAACTACAGTGTGATATCCAGGCTTGGACAGTGGAACAGCAAAAAGACATTAGGGAAAAAATGGGGAAATATGGATAAAATCTATAGTTTGATAAATAGTATCATACCAAAGTTAATATTTCAGTGTTGACCATTTTACCATGGAAGATGTAAGATGTTAATTTTAATAAAAGAACTCTCTGTACCATCTTTGTAACTCTTCTTAAAACTAAAATTATTTCAAAATAAAAAAGGTTTTTAAAAAATTTGGAAGGAATCTTAAGTGAAAAATTGTTCAACACCCTGTCTTTAGCAGGTAACATGTCATTTATTCCATCCTTTATTCCTAGAATGCAAACTCCATGAGAATAAGGAACTTAATCTGTTTTGTTCACCACTGTAGCCCCAACATCTAGGTGTAATATACGATGATTAAAAATTTGAGTGAAAACAAAAACAAAAACAGAAACACAACACCATTTAATAAATTTGACGCATCCTTATATCTTAAAAGTAAAAAATAATGACCATAACAACAACAGCAATAAACTCTAAATATCCAGGGTATTCTCACATACTCTCTATTTTTTTAAAGCTATCAAATTATAATAAGCCATTTCTCATCTTCCTAGTTTTGGGGAGCTGAAATGAATTTACTGACAAGGGATCACACTGCACCTTGTTTCAAGATTCTTTAATCATGAAGCTAGATGTCGCCTTCTGAAGATTTAATGAATAGCTATGTGGGCTTGGGGCAATAGACAACTAGGTAGTACGCAAAGTGATCTGGAACTCATTACGGATCACCAGGAACTTGTTAAATGATGTACTCTGTGACTGATGGAGGTTTTTGAGTTAACACTCTTCAGGAAGCTGACAGGGCACAGGTTACACTCTGCTTTATCTTCAAACAGGTTTTAGGAGGAAGGAAAAATAGGAGGGAGATTACAAACACCTCTGGTGAGAATTCTTTAAATGTGAGAGAGTTTCACCCTGCTGTCAGAAAGCTTCATTCCTGACACTTTCCTCTATCTAAACAGAATCATCTTTGGAGCGTAAAAATTACAGGATATGGCTTTTCAGTCACAGAAAGGGTAATTACTGGTGAAGTGATTTAATCCTTGTAATCTAACACAACAAGAAAAAAAGTAAATATTCTGTTCCACATTTAAAATGTGCTACTTTGGAGCCAGGACACAAATAATGTGTCTGCTTAGCAACTGAATTGGCCAAAGTAAATAATATTTTCTCTTCTGCTTCTTACCTCTTCATAGTATATATAATTCTTGCTGAAAACCAAAAAGAACATACCATATGATTTTTTTTTGCTAATCTCATAAAATTACAAATAAAACTTTCACAGAATCATAACATATGCTTCAGCATTATCCTGGAGAAAAGCCATCTCTGCAGAATCACATGAGGACATATAGTTTAATGTCCAACTTGCCTTTCACATTTGGCATTCACATTGTCTTGAGAGAACTTGGAGAACATCAACAATAAATACCAGATGAAGAACATGAAGTCTCTGGACATGAAAAGATTTTTGCTTTATGTTACTGATAGTATAATCAAAATTAAAGTATAATGTTATTAATTTGTTCATAAGACCCTATGGTAAGATTTTTAATACACATTTTCTTAAGAAGCAAATGGTATGACTGAATGTACAATGGAATGTCCAAAGAGTTTGACCTTTGCTTTCAAACTGGAGCTACTTGAAGAGTGTCAAGTTAGAAGTCTACTGATGGGTTGGACAAAATCCTGGTGCACCCTATGACTTTCTGCCATCTCCATGTCTACTTCGGCAAAGACAGATCATACCTACATATCTATTGCTACCACCCTTGTCCAGGCCATCATTTTTTTCCTCATCTCTAGTCTTGTTTACATCCAGCCACTGGTGTGCTGGTAAGCCAGCTTTCCAACAATAACAACAACAACAAAACCAACAACAACAAACCATTCATTTGTAATGTTTGCCAATTTCTAACATATAAATGCTCCTACCATGGCCAATTTCAAGCTCCCAATAATGTAATAACCAGTTTGCAAAATTTATGAATATATAATAATTGGCTATCCCATGCCAGCTAAGCATACCACTGCCTCAATGCATCATACAATGCAGTTGATCACCTGTAATCTTGATTAAAAACTTTCAATAGCTCTCACTTCCCCAGTGTATGTTTTTGTCTGCTTTGTCAAAGATCAGATGGCAACATGAGGATGGTTTTATATCTGGGTTCTCTGTTCTGATCCATTGGTCTATGTCTCTATTCTTGTGCCAGCACCATACTGTTTTGGTTACTATGGCCTTGCAGTATAGCTTGAAGTCTGGTAAATTGATGCCTCTCAATTTGTTCTTTTTGCTTAAGGTTGCTTTGGCTATATGGGGTCTTCTCTGGTTCCATACAAGGCATAGAATTATTTTTTCTAGATCTGCAAAAAATGATGTTGGTATTTCAATAGGGATTACATTGAATCTGTACATCACTTTGAGTAGTACAGACATTTTAACAATGTTGATTCTGCCAATCCATGAGCATGGTATGTTTTTCTATCTGTTTACGTCCCCTGCTATTTCCTTCCTCAGTGTTTCATAATTCTCCCTGTAGAGGTCTTTCACCTCCTTAGTTAAATATATTCCTAGGCATTTGATTTTCTTTATTGCTATTGTGAAAGGTATTGAGTCTTTGATTTGGTTCTCAGATTGACTGTTGTTGGTGTATATGAATGCTACTGATTTGTGTACATTGATTTTGTAACCTGAGAATTTGCTGAATTTATTTATCAATTCCAGTAGTCTCTTGGCAGAATTTTCTGGGGTTTTCTGGATATAAGATCATATTGTCAGCAAAGAGTGATTGTTTGACCTCTTCTTCACCCATTTGGATACCTTTGATTTCCTTCTTTTGTCTGATTGCTCTGGCTAGGATTTCCAGCACTATGTTGGATAGAACTGGTGATAGTGGGCAACCTTGCTGGTTCCAGTTCTAAGCGGGAATGCTTTCAGTTTTTCTCTATTCAGTGTGATGTTGGCTGTGGATTTGTCATATATGGCTTTAATGATTTTGAGGTGTGAGCCATCTATGCCTATTTTGTTAAGAGTTCTTATCATAAAAGGGTGCTGAATTTTTTCAAATGCTTTTTCTGCATCTATTGGGAAGATCATATGATCTTTGTTTTTACACACTTATAACTTCGACTCAAATGATACAAAAGCAATTTATGTAACCAAAATGTTTGTGTCCCCATAATATTCTGAAATTTTAAAGAAGCTAACTTCAAAAAAAAAAAAAAAAGAAAGCTCCCACTTCCCTTAGCACTAAGTGCCAAATCCCTTTCTGAATTTATAAGGCCCTCTACAATCTGGGCCACACCCACCTCTTTAATCTCATTTGCTGTTCCTCTTGTAATCACACACCAGCCATACTGTTGCTTTTTTTTCCCCCAGTTCCTTTAACTTATTATGGTATCTCTGGTCATTGAGCCATCAAATCTACCATTCCCTGCTCTCTTCATCTCGATAACTTCTACTTTTTCAGGACTTGGCTTAAACATTCATTATCCAGGACAACTCTTGACATCCTAAATCAGGTAAGTGTGTTTCTAATGTACATTCTTACAGCTTTCCTTATATCAGAAAACTCCTCAAAGTCCTTTGGGATTACTTGTTTAATTACCTTTCTACCCCCAAAACCATAGCTCTCTGAAGGCAGAAGCCATGTCTCTGAAACCATCATTTTATTTCCAGGGCCTAGCAAAAGTGCCTGGTACCTAGTAGACTGTTGCATTCTTATTAAATAATAAACAAATAGGGATTTTCATCTCATATACCCACTCCTTGGGTATAGGTGCATATTTATAAATAAAAGAAATGCATAGGTATATTCATAGTTATAACTTTTGCCATGTAGAATTTTGCCAAAAGAGAAAGTGTTCCAAATTTCTAAAAGAAAAATATGGATTAAAAAGTAACATATTGTGAAAGCTGAGGTCTTATGAAATCAAAATCATGTAGTTTATGGTGCTGACTAAAAAATGCCACCCTTAAGGTGGATTTCTGAGTATAAAACAGGAATACTTTCTTTCCTACTCCAGAGAACATACTTTTGAATCTTGGTTTGAGGCCTAGGACCCAAAGATGAATTTTTATAAACTTATCAAGGCTAAAATACAGGAGATCCTTGCATTAAAAAAGAAGTCAGACTAGATGATCTTCAAATTTGCTTCTAATTCAAGGGTTCTAGGTTTCCATGAAATAAATATGAGTGGCAGGTGGTGGTAGAATAACACATTCCTCTTCTGTCTACACTTAGCCTTCTGTCCTGGCACCCTGGCAGTGACCTTGGATGCTAGGAGAAAATATACCTGCAAATGGGGTGCAGAAAGGAATAGGGTAGCATAGTAAGAACAATTTTGCTGTATAAGCCATCAATCTCTTTTTTAATGTTAGTGTTTGAAAAAAATTATCTTCAGAGATTTGAGGGACTAAAGATATATGTAAAAACAAAACCTAAAATGCTAGAGACACTGTGTATGTTTATTCTTAAGCTTTACAGATTCCTAGATGTGGTTTCCCACATAAATCAACCAAAAATATTGGAGCAGTTTATAAAGAATGCCTTATAAATATTAAAATATATTTTTAAAAGCTCAACTAAAATTATAACCCCAGAAATAAGAAACAGCCTTCATTCTCTCAGGACACAAGTGCTGAATGCGTCCTATTAGGAGCCTAAAATTAGCTCTGCAGGTGGTGTTGGTCGTACACATCTGACTGTGACATAGTCTGTGCCCTCAGTATATTCACATTATAATAGAAGAGACAGACATAGAGTAAATATTTGTAATTCTGAATATTACCATAAAGGTATGTATGAACTACTATTCGGGAGCAAGGAGTGGGTGCCATGTGTTTCCTTTCAGTTAGTTCTTTAAAAGGCCACAGAATAGTTTCAAATAGATCTTCAGTTATATTACACGTTTCCTTCTCAAATTTAAACATACAAGAAACACTATTGGATTAAATGTGCATGTTGATTTTAAATTGTATTTTCAAAAATGTTTAAACATAAAAAAAAGTTTGTATAGGAGTATAGAGATAAAGAAGTGAAGAAAACTAACTTCAAAATGGCAGCCAAATTCTGTTCAGGTAGGGAATTCTATCAATGGAAAAATGTTATGCTGCAGATACATTTGATAAGTGATGTGGTTAGAAATGTACATTCTCCTTGGGTTTTGGCTAGGCAAAGTTTGGGGGTAGGTGTGAAGGGAGATAACACTGCATTATTTAAGGAGGGACTGAAAAGAGTTTGGAGTTTCCAGGACAAACTTATGAGTGAGGGAAGTAAAAATGAAAGAGGGAGAGAAGATAACAAAATAGGGGAAAATTGATCAGGAAATATGAATATTGTGAATTATTCACCACATTCAAGCTAATCAACATATTCATCACCTCCCATAATTACCCTATTTTTTGTGCTGAGAATATTTAATATCTATCCTGTTAGAAAATTTCAAGCATGCAATACAGTATTGTTAACTGTAGTCACATTGTTGTACCTTAGATCTCCTTAAATATGTATAATTTTTAAATTGTCAACTATATCTTAATATAGATGGGGTGGCTTAAAATTTATATTCTGTGAACACTGTCCTCTAATACATAAGAATCTAGGAATTGTCATCTTGAATTTTAAAAGAAAGTGTGAGGGGGAGCACAATGAAATGTAAAATATAGACAGGACTAGGAACATGGGCACGCAACCTGTGTGATTGCTCCACCCTTCATTTAATGATCAGATGTTCTCATTTTGAAATTTTTCATAATCT
Source organism: Daubentonia madagascariensis (assembly GCA_023783475.1). Taxonomy (NCBI): domain Eukaryota; kingdom Metazoa; phylum Chordata; class Mammalia; order Primates; family Daubentoniidae; genus Daubentonia; species Daubentonia madagascariensis. Next base: position 17,824,761 of record JAKFHU010000726.1, on the reverse strand, counting down.
TTGTAGGTGTATCTTTTAGGTGAGGTCCAATGGGACAATGGAGTATTACGTGAGCAAAGGAGATATGTGCAATATGCATATCTGCCATTTGTGCTGCTCCACTTGCATATGGTAGTTTCAGCGCCCTATGAGCGTAGAAATCCCTTGGCCCTATCAGGCATGGGAGTTCAGCAAGACTCAAAGCATGAACAAGGTCAGCACGTTATAATATATCTACTATTGAGTAAGTGGGGCCATGGACAGTTCCTGGAAACCACACTGTCTATTCAAACCAGGACTTGTTTCAAATGTATAAAGAAGGCAATGGTTTAAAAAAAAACACAAATGACCAGAAATCCTATGATATCTTTTCTTACTTGTATTGTTTCTCTGTATTAGCTGACCCTTATGCTGCAAATGTTGACACTGAAGGAAAGAGAGAGATGAGGAAATACATAGTTCCTTCTCCTTTCAGCTTTTTAACTCATCAGTAAGCTAAGGTAGAGAGTGTTGGTAGGGTATGCAAACATCAAGAAATAAAATAAAAATAGTTGAGTGAGTTTCATGCAGCATTTCCATGGTTCTAGTAATAATTGCAAGAAAGGTCTGTACGGTCTGTACAGAAAGTGTCCAGCCATAATTTTCGTAATTTTTCATATTACAAGGCTGGATACTTTCTGACAGACCTTGTATATACATATACAAATTACAAAACACAAATTTTATAATTTCAGTGATTCTACATATGAATTAAATGCTATTATATTTGCATTTTAAACTGGCATTGCATAATATAGTAAAATTCATTCTAATAATTTAAAATTTTAATTTTGCTTACTTAAAACAACAATAAATAACAAAAAAAAATCATGACAGGTTGAGAGAGTCTGCAGAGGAGAGGAAACCTTTATATTTTCTTATCTTTAATAGAACTTTTTTCCTGCTTTTTTCAATAAGTGACCACTTATTTTTATTTTTCACTGGGCCTCAAAATTATGCATCTGGTTTTGGATATAGAAGGCAGAGGAAGGGAAGGAATGAAGGAGGCAGGGAGGCAGAGAGATAAAGAGAGAGGTCTAGAAATCTCTGGGACACATACCCAAAGGCAAAGCAAGGGATGGAGGATTACTTCCCACATTCTCAGATGACTTCAGCGTGGGATGGTTTTCATCTTCAAGCTGTGGTTAATGAAATTATTGCATATGCTAAAACACACTTTAGATGTTACATATTTGATACTGTTAAAAATATAAACTCATAGGCAGGAGCTATATTTTAATCTTTATATATGTATGCTACCTCGACAATATTGTCACCATTAGAGAATTTTTTGAGTACTTAACTGATGTCTGTTGAGTCTACCCTCAAAACATGTATAGAATCTGAACATTTCTTCCAACCCCTACCACTACCAGGACCAATCCACCATCACCTCTCACCTGGATTATCACAGTGGTGCCTTCACTGGTTTCCCTGATTCTGCCCCTCCCACACTATATATCCTTTTAATATAGCAGCCAGAGGGATTCTTTCAAAACTCAATTCACCAATTCAATGCTATCCCTTCCAAAATACCAATGACATTCTTCACAGAAATTTTATTGAAAAATTCTAGAATCCATATGGAACAACAAAAGGCCCTGCATAGCTAAAGCAATCATGAGCAAAAACAACAAATGTGGAGGCATCACACTATTTGACTTCAAATTATACTACAAAGCTATAGTAACCAAAACAACATGGTACTGGCATAAAAACAGACACATAGACCAATGGAACAGAACAAAGAACCCAGAAACACCACATTTACAGCCAACTCATTTTCAACAAAGGTGCCAAGAACATACATTGGGGAAAGGGCAGTCTCTTTAATAAGTGGTGAAGGGAAAACTTAGTATCTATATGCAGAAGAATGAAACTGGATCCCTGTTTCACCATAGACAAAAATCAACTCAAAATGGATTAAAGATTTAACTGTAAGACCTGAAACTACTAGAAGAAAATGTTAGGGAAACACTACAGTACATTGGTCTAGGCAAAGGTTTTTTGGGTAAGACCTCAAAAGCACAGGAAACAAAGGCAAAAATAGACAAATGGGATTAAATCAAGCTAAAAAGCTTCTGCACAGCAAAGGAAACAATCAACAAAGTGAAAAGAAATCATCCTTGTTGGATATTTTCTCCATATCCAAATAGGAGAAAATATTTGCAAACTATTCATCTGACAAGGAATTAATAATGAGAATATGTAAGGAACTCAAAAACCTTAACAGCAAAAAAAAAAAAAAAATACCCAACCAAATAATTCAATTAAAAAATTGGCAAAAGACATTTCTCAAAAGAAGGCATACAAATGGCTAACAAGTATATGAAAAAAAATGCTCAACATTACTAATCATCAGGGGAATGCATATCAAAGCCACAGTGAGATATAATCTCACTTCAGTTAAAATGGCTTTTGGCAAAAAATAATGTATGATGGTGACGATGCAGAGAAAGGGGAATTCTCATACACCATTGGTGGGAATGTAAAGTAGTATGGATGGCCATTATGGAAAATAGTATGGAGGCCTCCTCAAAAAGCTAAAAATAGAATTACCATGTAATCCAGCAATCCCACTACTGGATATTTATCAAAAGAAAGGAAATCAATATATCAAAGAGATATCTGCACCCCCATGTTTATTGCTGCACTATTCACAATAACCAAGATATGAAATCAACCTAAGTGTCCATCAACAGAGGAATGGATAAAGAAAATGTGTTATACATACACAATGGTATGTTATGCAACCATAAAAAGAATGTAATCCTGTCATTTGCAACAACATGGATGGAACTGGAGGTCATTATGATAAGTGAAATAAGCCAGGCACAGAAAGACAAATATCGCATATTCTTACTCATATGTGGTAATTTAAAAACTGGATCTCATGGAGGTGAAGAGTAGAATGACGGTTATTAGAGGTTGGAGGGAGGAGATGAAGAAGACTTGGTTAATGGGTACAAAAATACAGTTAGATAGAATAAGTTCTAGTATTCAATAGTCCAGTAGGGAAATTATAGTCATCAAGAATTTATTTTATATTTCAAAACAGCTAGAAGAGAAGAGTTGAAATGTTTCTGACACAAAGAAAAAATAAATGTTCAAGGTAATGAATATCCCAACTACATATCCAATAACACATTGTATATATATGTATCAAAATATCACATGTACCTCTAAATATGTACAACCATTATGTTTCAATAAAAACATGGTCTTTAATAAAGGATTTAGTATCAAAAAATTTAATTCAGATCATGTCACCTTTTTAGTCAAAACCATTAAATGGTTTCCCTTCTGTGCAGAATAAAAGCCCATTCCTTAGACTGACTCCAGGGTTCTACAAGATCTGCCCCCACTACTTTTTTTACTGTATCTTTCCCACCTTCCCTCCTCACCAGCCACATTGACTTCCTTGCTGTTTTTCAGTGCACCAACCATACACCTGCCTAGGGACTTTCACACTTGCTCGTCCCATCTCCTTGAATACTCTTCCCCCAGATATCTCAGTGCCTTGCTCCCTCACTTCTTTGTGAGGCCTTTCCCATTTTAAATGTATAACTCCATCTTTACCCAAAGCATCCCTTCTTCCGTCTTCCACACAGTGTGATTTCCCCATAGCACTTAGCACCACCCAATACATTACCTATTTACTTATTTTTATTTCGAATTGCCTCCCCACTGGAATGTAATCCCCATGAGGGCAGGGGATTCTTTCTGTTTTGTACAATGCTGTATCCCCAACATTTATGATAGTAACTAACACTTAGTGGGAACTCAATAAATATCTGTTGGGTAGTTGAATAAATGGACACCAGATGATTTACTAGCATGCTTATAGGGGAGAGTGAGTCTCTAAGAAGACTGTGTTCCTAGGTTTTGTGCCTTTGTGGAAATAAATGTTAGTCTTGTATGTCATTAGGATCTGTCATTTTCCTTGATTCTTTTTTAAACATTTTTTACTTCCTTTAATATCTTCACCTTAATTCTACTAAATCTCTTGTCACCAGAAAGTGGTGAAGTGTAGAGTACCACACTGCAGATACTTCAGAGATTCTAGAGGAGCTGTCAGGGGCTTGTAATCCAGCAGCTTATTTAAGCACTTGCCCTGATTAACACCTTTGAATATTCTGAGTATGTCTATGGTTTTGTTTTTGGTGCTGGTGTTGACTTTTCTTGCGATTCTTAAGCCAAGTTGGCTCTTCTTCTCCTAAGTTACATTTGATCATAAGAATTAGCCACCCAGCTCCAATATTAATGTTTCCCTTAATGCAAGTACTTTTGATCCCACTTTATAAATCTCAGTCTAGCTATTAATACTCGGGACCTAAAAAATTGAAAAATACTAAATATTTTTATATATATCCTTTCCAACATTCAGTTGTATTTAGAAAATTATAAATGTGTAAAAGGGCTGATTGATAGTTTTTTTATCTTTTTAATCAAAGAAATGTCTTCTAGAAGCCAAAATGTACATTTTCAAATTCTTTTCTTTGCAAATAACAGAAACCCATTCCAAAACAGATGAAGAATAAAGTGGAATAGGAATAAAGGTGGAATAAATGTGGCTGCTGCAATGCCTGTATTCAGGGATTCAACTGATACTATATGATTCTCTCTCTCTCTTCTTCTTCTTCGTCTTCTTCAGACAATTCTCTTTTACGTGGTAGGCAAGGCAGATGGTGACACCCCTGACCTATATCCTGCAAACTTATCAAGCCCAGTGGAAAGAGAGAGTTTGATTAACATTCACAGTGAAAAGCTAGGGAAGAACTGTCTTAACTCAGATGACATGCCACTTGTCCATCCCTTTTACCAATCACTTTGGCTAAAGGGAGGAATATGCTGATTGGTTGGGTCTGGGGTTTATAGCCACCCTTGTAATAGATGAGTAGAGTGAGCAGAGCTATCGGAACCACAGAACCACAGTAAAGAGTGGAAAGATCTGCCCTAGCACTCAATGTAATCAATCATAAAGTATTCTGTTGACTATTATTTACAATAACTATTTCTAGGCAAGTTTTATGGTTTAGATTTTCAGAAAGGGAGAGGCTTTCAGAAGTCAGGAGATGTGCTAAAGCAGTGTAATGGGCACACAATGTATATTGGATGCCTTCTATTTGTAACAGACAATGCTCACCATGCACCAAAGTGCTAACATACTTGTTTTCTCTTTAATCTTCTAAATAGCTCTGAGAGGTAGCTATTATTATTTATTATTTTATGGTTGAGAAAGTAAATTGCCCTAGGTCCCAAGCTTCATCACACAAAAATCATAGCCCAGTTTTGATCCCAGATCTAATCTGAAAACCATATGCTTTTCAACATAAGGTTATATTCTTACTTGGAAAATGTTGGTCCTCCAACAAAAGTAGAGGTTTTTATTTTGTGTGCTTTCTTTCTTCTTTTCCTCTAAAAAAAAAATGGACATGTTACCTGTTAGAGGCCATCTTTGGGAAAGTGATTCATTCCCAGATTGAGGAGAAGGTCTGCAAGGTCATTAGCATCGGCAGAAGCAAGAAGAATTGGAAAGACCTTCAGTGGTGATCGCAAGATGGAAGATTTCCTTTTCCTCTATGATCCTAATATTAAAGGGATGGAGATTTGGTAGGATTTTTCATTTCCATGTGTAATTGACAGATTTATTATTTGTTATGGATTTTATATTAATCAGTTGGTATGAAAAGTGAGACTGTGTTATTCACTTATGTAACAACTATTACTGAATTTTTACTATGGGCTAAACATAAAAAAAGAAACCTAGTGGCATAAAATACCTAATGAAACAATAAAGATACAAACCAGTTCTAAAGACAAATAAAGAAAGATACAAAAGGAAAGATCAAAATTTAGCTATATCAGCAAAATCTCACACAAGCTACCTTATGTACTTTGACTGTTCTCATCCTCCTAAATTTAAAGGAAGAATGTTTTACAGCCAAGCTCAGCTCTTGTTGTTCCTCCTACAAAATTATAGTACACTATGAACAGTGTGGTTTCTGTCCAAGTGAAAACTTCCCACGATTATGTTCCTGACATTCTACTATATGAAAAAAAAAACATAATTTTTCTACAGAAAAACAGGATTTCAAAATTAAACATGGAAAAGTGAATAGTTCAAAATACACACCATCTCAGTTATTTAGAATGACCTTCAAAGACCCTTAGTTGGAGCCACTAAAGAGCAAAGTTCTACATTTCTAGTTATTCATTTTTAAAAAAGTATTTGCATATAAAAATCCAAAAACTCCAAAGGGAGCTTACAGAGTTGTTCAATCCAGAAAAGACATCATCGGTATCCACAAATGTTTATTCACAGAAACCTATAGAGTTTCTCAATTCCTACAGGATTAAGTCCTAAATCTTAGAATGGCATACGTGGGTTTCTATGTTCAGGTTCTTACTTACTCTTACACCTTGCTCAAGTCATCTTTTCCCTCCTTCAGGATTGAGAGGCCTACTTGCTATTTCCAAACGTCCTGTTGTTTTTCACCTCTGTGTCCTTACATACATTTATCCCTTTGGGCAAAATGTCTTTGTCACACTTTTAGAACTAGCAAGTTCTAATAATGCACCCTTCAAATATTAACTCCAGTGAAATTCTGGGTACTATTACCAAAGGAAAAATTCAACCTAGGTATCTGTTCTCCCAAAATGTTTTGGTTTTTTGTCAGAGAGGGGACATGCCTCTCTTACAGATCTTTTATTACATTAAATTATATTAAATTAATTACATTTAACTACATTACATTTCACTTGATTTACTTAATTTAGGGTCATAAGACTACAAGTTTTTCAAGAGCACTGTTTTATTTATCATTATTCTCTCAACCCCTGAGCGTGCTTTGTATCAGAGTAAGTGCTCACTTCACAGTTGGTTAATTAATTCATTACTTTCCTGAATGTCTACTACATGCAAAACATTATTCCAGTCAGTCAAGACAAAAAGAGACATAAATAAGGCCTCTGACACCAGTAAGTTTTCAATCTGTTTGCAAATGCAAGGTATAGAAAATATCAATATTAATAAGGACAAAATGATTAAAAAAGTGATAAAACACATACCATATGCCAAGGACCATTCTAAGCATTTTATATTTATTAACCCTCATAATAGTACCTCCTAGGTAGATACAATTTTACCAGTGAGAAAACTGAGGCACGGAAAGAATAAGGAATTTGTCCAAGGTGAGCAGAGAAACCCAGACAATCCAAATTTAGTTACTCTCAACCTATATATTATAGTGTAAATGACCTAATAATACCAAAAGTTAAATTTAGTTAAGTTAAATTAAAGTGACTTTAGCTACTAAAATAAATATGCATTTAATTATTAGCACATGCAAAATATCCATCTAAAGATATTCCATAATTTTAATTTTACTTGAATCAAGGATTGTGCTTTGATTTCACATATCGTCTCAAACACCATTAAACCTGTAGAAACTGCTCACGGCTCCTTTTCAGGACCCCCCTCGAAAGAAGGGGAAGGTATTGGTACCAACTGTCACCCACTTCAACCAGGGCAGCTCTACTTTTTATTAAAATTGATATACAATAATTATACCTATTTATGGGGTACATGTAATATTTTGATACATATTTTGCAATGATCAAATCAGGATACTTAGGACATCCATCACCTCAAATATTTATTATTTCTTTGTGTTGGGAACATTTCAAGTCTTCTCTCTTGGCTATTTTGAAATATACCACAAATTATTATTAAATATAGTCACTCTACTGTGCTATTAAACACTAGAACTTATTCCTTCTCTCTGTATTGGGGCTTCACGTGGGATTTTGCCCGCTGATAAAGTAAAAGATACTTTGAAAACCATTGTTATATCTGACATACTTAAGTATACGTAAGACCCAGGACTAGCCCCAGATAAAAACAGAAAATTGAGTAGAATGTGCCTTCTGAAATCACATAGCTCCCTTCTCCTTTCTCCTGCTCCCATAACAACAACATAGCTACCCTGCACAGCCACTATCAACTGCACATGTAGGTAGGCCAGCCCTGTCTTGAACTAGATAGGAGACACTCCCCAAACCTTGCCTTTGTTAACCATCTGTGACCTGAACTTTTCAACCCATCTGTTCCCCCTGCCTGGTCAACACAATTTTCCAATCTGTTCTTGATCACCTTCGTTTCTTATCTACCAACACTCACTAAACCTTGGATTTGATGCTAAACACATGCTTCCTCCAATACTCATTGTTCAGGTCTTGTTTTCTAAATCGTTTCCAGGTAAAACTTCTGCCCTGGCCCAGGACATCTCAGTGGTGCCAGTCCAGATCACCAGTATTCAGGAGAAAATCAAACGTCTACAGTGTCTTGACTGGGGCTATGGCATTAGTTGATCACAGATGTCCCAGCTTCTGTGACTTTACATTTTATAGAGATTCTTGTGAAGTGGGGGGAAAACAAAGGATTTTTGAAGTACTGCTAGAAGTTTGGGCTCCAAAGGCCTACCATCAGAACTGATTTTTCTGACATGCTCATCTCTTCCAAATTCACATAAAAAGCAACTATAGTGTCATCCACCTCTTATATTTTATCATTCTTTTTCCATTGACAGAATCTGTAAACATAGGGCTCTATTTATATGTGGTACTGTTCTCAACTCCAGGAACCATGAAGGATAGGCTTTAAAAAAGGGCCACATAAGTTAAAATACAGCCAGGAATTAGAAAATCTAATCAATGAGACCTTCAAACCCTTATTGAGATTAAAAGCCAAAACCTTATATGAGATTCAAAGTACCAATAGGCTGACACTGGTATCATAAGTAGCATCATATGTAGTTTTTCAAATAACCTTTAACATTAAATGCTCAAGGTAGACAAGATCATCAAGAATGTAGCTATTCTAATAGCTATTCTAATATTACTAAAATCAGGCTTGAGGCTTGTGGCTTGTGGAAACATTGCCATTGGCCTTGATAACTGAGCAAAAGACACAAGTGCTGCTGGATGGTACACAAGATGGCTGAATACAAAATATGTAGGAAGGGAGAAAGCTAGAAAAGAGTCACAAAAGTAGAAGCTGAAATTACATGACCATCAAACTCTGGGAAGTCAAATCCAGTGCAGGCCAGTGTAATACTCTAGGGATAATGACAATCTTTTCGAGCCAAGAATCATGTGGTCCCTGAGGCACCGAGATAGTCCGGTAAGGTGCAAAGACCTCTGTAAACATTCCCAATGTAATAGAATAATTCTGATGTATACTGGAGAAAGATTAATCACATATATATCTTTAAAAAAATAGGGGATGGAAGGAAACATTCTCAGGAGTATCTTCTCATACAGAGAACACAAACAACATGCTTAATACCCATTCAATTTTTTAAGGAAAAATCTGAGAGTATCTTAACAGGGCTTGGGACTCAGCTATTTGACCATATGCAGTTCTTTAAATGCAACTTCTTTCCTTCCTATTTTTCTTTCTTTTCCCCTCAACCACCTCTCCCTCCCTCCCTCCCTTTCATCTTTCTTCACCAAGTATTTATTAAATTCACACTCTCTGTTAGGAACGTTGTAGACAGTTCATATCTTTATGTACTGTTTCCCTAAAGTAACAGCCTAGCCCACACTCCTAACAAGCAGCGCATATACCTAATGGGTCTTAAAGTCATATAGCCTAGGATTGAATTCAACTGTGTAGCCTTTGACAAACTGCTTAATCCTTCAACTGCTATACCTTCGTTTGTAACCTGAGAATGATAGTTACATATCTATCTCCTATGTTTGTGGTAAATATTAAATGAGATAATCCATGTAAAGGATTAAATATCACACCTGACATAGAGTAATGGTTCAATAAATCTTGGCTATTATCATTAATGTTTTTAAGATTTATCGTGGACTCTATGTATCTATGACCTACTCCCAAAGGCTGAGTTGTAACTTCTTCAAGAGTTTTATACCATCCTATGCATAGGTGGTCAACAGAGAAATGCACCACCCACATCCCCCTATAAGAAAGGACTTGCTTCCCAGTTTACAGGGAGTGTGGTCATCAGACAGCCTTCAGCTGTCAGCTTCAGGGTCTGCCTCAGCTACAAAGAGTGACTTCAACTTCTCCCAGGGTCATGCCTTCCTAGTGTAGCCCACATCCAGCCATTGAGTGAGACAAAGATTTAAAGACCCAGGCTGACATGGGACAACTCTGATGTTCAATACTTGCTCTAGAAGTCCCACTGTGTTGGCCAGCACTTTGGCAGACCTGCACCACATTTTTACTTTTCCCTCTGCCCAATTCTACTTCTGCCCCATCTTTTCACAGGTGTTCAGCCCTAATAAACATCTTACACCCCAAACTGCATCTCAGAATCTGCTCTCAGAGAACCTAACCTGGGACCACATCATAGCCATGCTCTATTAGCTAGTTTCTTTTTCTATCTAACTCACTGACTGAATTGAATGATCCCTGAGGACAGGGAAAATCTTATTTAGCTCTGCATCCCCAGCACCTAGCAAGTGGTGATTAAATAGAAAACACTCAATCAGCATTCATTCATTGAATGAATAAAAAGCAAAGTCAGCTTGAAGAGAAAATTAAAATTTAAAAAATGTGTTCAGGAAAATTGAACCACCCTAAAAATAATTAATATGTTTCATGTTAACTTTAAATGCATCCTATGAATGAGGCAACAGTTCTTTTATAAACTGCATGTACAACATTAGAGGAAGTAAATTTTATCAGTAAACTCAACACTGCTCTGGACAGAATCCCCTTAACCTCTTAACAGCTGCTCTTTCTTTTTCTTTCCAGTGCTTACTACGTGTACGTGGAGAAATCAAATAATGAACAATGTATGTACGACATCTGGTGGCTCCCAGATTACGTTACATCGACCTTGCCGGGAGTCTGAGCCACAGAGGTTGGTGATCATGTTAACCCGAAACTTTTTGTATATTGAAAATCCTATACAAGATTAACACGGGTCGGTCTGCCAGTGCTGGGAGGACAGGAGCTGTTAAATTTGCCAAAGATGCCAGCTGTGATGAGCATAACAGCCCTATTTCTTAATCTGTTGATTTATATTGTCTTTAGAATTAATAATCATTCATCCAATTAAATGCTCTTGTTCTGGGCCTCTGGCCAATTCTATGTCATAGAAGGTGATAAGACCTGTTAGCTATAAGCCTTAAATTAACCAGCATCAGACCCAAGGAAAGCATGTTTCCCAAATAAGCCACCTCCCTTCGAATTCCATACCATCATGACTGATGCTAGAAAATATCTTCATTACATTGCTGCTGTTACAGTCTGCAGAACAGATGTATGTGATACAATTGTGAGTATAAAGCTTAAGATCTATGGTACTTTTTCAACTATTGGAGGATTAAACTTAGACTTTTAAAAAAAATTTATGCAAATATTATATGGCCTAATCTAAACTTATGCAAACATAAATATCTAGAGGTAGAAAGAGTAAAATAAAAATAATGGAAGACTTTCATATGTTGCTGATGATATTGTTATAGTAACACATTCTGACTCAATTTAAAAATACTCTGAGAAGAGAAAGAGGAAGATGTTATTTAACAGATAGCAGACTAAAGGTGAAATTATCTTGATTTGTATTATTTGAATAATTGACTTTATTCTACCCTAATTTTACATGTATTTTTATATAGATTTCATTGGAAAAAATTTAAAACATATGGAGATGTAGATCATACATCAGGAAAACCAAGAGAAGAAAAATCAAATGAAAATTTAGGAAATATTAGCTAACTATCTGCAGTTTCTTCAGAATGCAATAAAATCCACTAGAGCTAGGTTAATGTTTGGTGCAGTTCACATGGATTTGAGCATATACTACTTTGTAATGGGCTAAACTGTGGACCTTCCTTTGAACTACAAATACTCAAGAATAAGAACTGATGAAAAAGTCAGCAAAATTAAATCACCATGGAAATCCCGGCAGTTTTACACTCTTCACTTTCGAAGTTGACATATGTCATTGGGTTGAGGTCAACATTGGTATTCAAATAAGAATGTCTCTACATTCCTTATAACTAATAGCCTAAGAAACATTTCTAGAATATGTTATTAATGGAAACATCAACATAGCTTCGATCTTTTGAATTTTCTTCTACTGTTAAAAACATGGGAACATTTTCCACCAATGATACTGGAAAAGATTTCTTTACTAGTTTTCATCTAAGCATATGAATTGTCTACATTAGAATTTCCCTAATTTATTGAATATGGTTCATAGAAAAGCCAGGAGATTTTCTGGACCAAGTTACCTCACAGCATATTTTATTCCACTTGATTTTCAATGGCTTGTGTATACTCTCATGACTACAGAGTTTACTACAAGAGTTTGATTAGTCAAGAAGGATATGAGACAATATTTGCTCTTATTGCCTATGAGGGAACATGCTATAAATTCACGGATTAGTAAACTCATCCAGATATGGGTTTACACATGTCGGTTTTTATTTCTCTTTTTATTTGTCATGCTTATTATATTTTCATGCTTATTTATTTATCATGCTTATTGAACTTCAAACTTAAAATATTTCTCAAAAGTTACCATTATTGCTTCCTCTAATAGATAAACACCTGTATAATTGAAGTAGGCTGAATTTGTATTTGATTCTTAAGTGCCAGAACTGTATCTTATTTAACAAAACTTTACTAAGTAAAAGTACAGATGTTTAAAGATAGCTGATTGATGATCTCATGAAAATAAAACCATAATTCTAAGTTTACCTTAGAAATTCTGAAAATTCAGAAGGGAAAAGAAAATATATGTGGACACAATTATTTTTTCTTTTCTACATGTCTTTATTTTTATGTTTTAATTGTAAATAGTTAAGGTGTACAACATGATGTTGTGATGTACATGGTGAAATGATTACTACAGTCAAGAAATTTATTCTATTCATTACCTTCCATAGTTACCTTTGTGTCGGGGGGGGTGGTGGTAAAAGCACCTAAAATCTACTTTCTTTGCAAATTTTTGGCAAATTTTCAGTATGCATTATAATATTATTACCTATAGTAGTCATGATGTACATTAGATGTCTAGAGTTATTCCTACTACATATCTGCAAGTTTTTACCCATTTACTAACATCTCTCATTTTCTCTCACTTCCCCCTGCTCTGGTGATCACTCTTCTACTCTCTGTTTCTATGTATTACACTTTTTTTTTAATAGATTCCACATATATGTAAGATCATGCAGTGTTTTTCTTTCTGTGTCTGGCTTATTTCACTTAGAATAATGTCCCCCAGATTCATCCATGCTGTTGCAATAGCAGGATTTTCTTCTTTTTAAAGGCTGTATAATATCCCATTGTATATTATGTGTATGTATCTGTGTATGAGGGTAAATGTGTGTGTGTGTATACGAATGGACACTTAGGTTGTTTCCATGTCTTGGCTATTGTGAATAATGCTGCAATGAACATGGAAGTGCAGATATCTCTTTGAGGTAATCCAGAAGAGGGATTGCTGGGTCATAATGTAGTTCTATTTTTAATCTGAGAAAGTATGAGGAACTTCATACTGTTTTCCATAATGGCTGCACCAATTTACATTCCCACCAACAGTGTACAAGGGTTCTTTTTTCTCTTCACCCTCACCAACACTTGTTGTCTCTTGCCTATTTGTTAATAGCCATCCTAACAGGGGTGAGGTATTATCTCATTGTAGTTTTGATTTGCATTTCCCTAATGACTAGTAATGATGAATATCTTTTCATATATTTCTGGCCATGTTTATGTCATCTTTGGAAAAACGTCCATTCAAATATTTTGCCCATTTTTTAAATCAGGTTATTTATTTTTTTTCTATTGAGTTATTTGAGTGCTTATATACTCCGAATATTAACCCCTTATCAAATATGTGGTTTGCAAATATTTTCTCCAAATCCACAGACTGCCTTTTCATTTTGTTGATTATGTGCTTTGCTGTGCAGAAGCTTTGTAGTTTGATATAGTCCTAATTGTTTATTTTTGCTTTTGTTGCCTGAGCTTTTGGTGTCATATTCAAAAAAAATTATTGCCAAGACCATATCAAAATTTTTTCCCCTATCTTTTCTTGTAGGAGTTTTATAGTTTCAGGTCTTATGTTTAGATTTTTAATCCATTTGGAGTTGATTTTTGTGTGTGGTGAAAGATAAAGGCCCAGTTTCATTCTTTTATATGTGGATACCCAGTTTCCCCAACACCATTTATTGAAGAAACTGTCCCTTTCCCCATTGTGTACTCTTGGTGGTCTTGTTGAAAATTAGTTGATTGTATATGCTTATGTTTATTTCTGGGTTCTCTCTTCTGTTCCACTGGTCTGTGTGTCTGTTTTATGCTACCATCCTACTGTTTTGATTACTATAGCTTTGCAATATAATTTTATATCAGGAAATGTGATGCCACCAAATTTGTTTTTCTTTCTAAAAATTGTTTTGCCTATTTGATGTCTCTTGTGGTTCTATATGACTTTTCAGATTGCTTTTCTATTTCTGTGAAAAATGTCACTGGAATTTTGATAGGAATTGTGTCAAATCTGTATATCACTTTGGGTAGTACAAACACCTTAACAGTATTAATTCTTCCAATCTACAAATACTGGGTATCTTTCCATTTAGTTGTGTCTTCTTCAATTTCTTTTATCAGTATTATATAGTTGTTACTGTACAGATCTTTTATTTAATTGGTTAAATTTATTCCTAAGTATTTTATTCTTTTTAATACTATCATGAATGTGATTGTTTTCTTAACACAATTTTTTAAAAAATAATACACACAAAAAACCTTACCTTATTTCTAATTTTAATAAATTATCATTTTATTACAGAAAATACCCAGCACAGGAAATTATCAATGGACAGAAATTATGGCTATACAGGAGAGGAGCAAGGACCTAAGCAGAGTATTCAATTTATGGGAGAGTCTAGGGCCAAGTGAGAACTTGCCATAGACCAGAAAACTTTAACTACACCCATAGGGGCTGGAATCCTCCTGTCAACTCTAGGTGTCCATCTGAGGTTGTTTTCCATTTGTGAAACCAGATGATCTTAGGCAAATTCTTAAGTATTTCTGTGCCTCCATTTCTTCCTCTGTAAAATGGGGGTATAAAGTACCAATGTCTTGGAGTATTAAATATGTCAATTCTCATAAAACACTTAAGACTTTGTCCCATAATTAGCACATGATAAATCTTAACTATTATCATTTTGAAAAGAGTTTTTGATAAGATCAAATTTTGCAAAAAAAGTCAAGAAAAGTAAGGAATCAGTAAAGACGTTTAGATAATCATTATGAGGTTAAACCAGATAAAATTTGACAGGTTAAAGGCACAGACATAACTTTTCTTTCAAATTAGGGAAAATAGAATTTGTCATTTTGGGGATTCAATAAACATATACAAATCCTTATTTTACTACTTGGCAAATAAATCAACAAATACTATCATTATTAATGTTATTAATATTAATAGTAACAGTAGTATTAAATTTTATATGGCTAAAGCTTAGAACAAAAGTACTGAAGACTTGGGCTTGAAAAAACAAGTAGAGTTTTTGCTAAGAAAAATGCCAAATCCCCCTTCTGGCCTTTTGATGTGGACTAAGGGAAAAAGCTTATCATCCACTAGAGAGGTTTGCAAAAGAAAATTGTTTGAAGGAATCAGTGAGGACGGAGATTGTTCACAATGGAATATAAATATCAAAGGATGTATAGAAAATGGCAAAATGTTGTCACAGTCACGGGAGAGGTAAAAAAAATCAGGAGTAAGAAAGAACAAATCACTAGTAAAGAATGGTAAATAAGATGAAGGAGAAGTTTGGGGACAGAAAATAAGAAGAATCTACAGAACTACATCATCGCAAATGTCCTAAATTTAGTGCAAATTATATTGGTTCTGCAACTGACTGAGCTTTCCAGGTACAATCTAGGCTGGTCTCAGGGATATAGTTAACGTTCAAGAAGGGAGTAAACAACTGCATCAAATGCATATGCCTGGTTAATGTGGCAGCAAGAATGCTATGTGCTTCCTAAACCCCATTTTCCTAGTCTCCTGCCCACACAGCTAGATCCAGTTTCCATCATGTTTAGCAGTTAGATGGGGCAATGAGACTGAATTATGCCCAGTGGAATGTGGCAGCTGTGTTGTGCATCATTTCTAGCACTAGGTCCTTTTAAAAAAGTAAACCTTACCCCATTTTTTTTTCTCTCTTTTCTCTTCCCTCATCTGCCAGCTGTATGCAAAGAATCCAGGGGATAACTCTGAGGCTCTAGGAGGTGATGGAACTATTGTTTGGAAAGGGCCACGGGCCATACAATGGTGGGGGAGCAGTCCTCACTCTACTCCAACTTCCATCTGACGCTCACATGAGCGAAATATAAACTCTCATTGTGCTAAGACATTTAGGTTTCATAAATGTCAGTAAGGCTACCCAGAAGAGAACTGTCAGTTAATTTTCAGGTTCGGCAGAGTTTGGGTAATTGATAACCTTGAGCTGAGTTTCTAGTGGAATAGTGGGAATGAAAGCATGATTGCAAAGCATTCAAGAGACGAGGTCAGGAGAGAACGTAGAGACGCAATAGTTAGAGGAATTTTCTTACCAAAGCAGAAGAAGTTTATGTATGTGTATGTATCAGTGGATAACTGATACGTATAGTAAGAGGTATGGTTTGCAAAATAACGCCCCCCAAAAGTCGACATCTTAATCCCTGGAACCTGTGAATATGCTAAGTTACTTGGCAAAGAGGAATTAAGGTTGCAAGTGGAATAGATTGTTAATCAGCTGACCTTAAAAATAAGGAGATTCTCCAGGTGAGCCCCGTGTAAGCACATGAATTCTTAAATGGACAAGAAGGAGGCAGAGCTGCTGCTGGCTTTGAAGATTGAAGGGAACTAGAAAAGGTAAGGAAATATATTCTCCCCTAGAGCCTTCACAAGGAACACGATCCTGCCGACATCTTGGTTTCAGCCCAGTGAGACCCCTTTTGGACCTCTGACCTCCAGAACTGTAAGATAATAAATTTTTGTTGTTTTAAGCCATCAAGCTTGTGGTAATTTGCTACAGCGGCAATAGAAATCTAATATGGGGAGAAAGCTCACTGTTACAAAAATAACCAAAAATGGCATGTCTAAGAATATACTTTATAAAGAATATAGTTGCTCATATATGGAGAAAATTACAAAATCGTACTGCAAGTTATAAAAGGAAATCCAGATAATTAAAGAAGCATAATATGCTTTCAAATAGGAAGGCCAAATACTATATAGGTTCAGTGTTCTCAAACTCATATATAGGTTTAATGCAATAGCCCTCATGTTCTTCAAGGCCCAGTATATTAATATCAATGAAGAGCATTAAATCCAGCTTGAGAAAGATTTTTTTTAAGTAGCTTTGTTTTGGAAGGGTAAGAAAAGCTAGAACACATTGAAAATTTGGGTGTTCTCTGCCACTCATCTCTGCTTCTCTCTTCAAATTAATTTCACTACTTTCTACTGCAGACTGGTTTCTTCACACCCTTGGGGTTGGGTGGGGGGATGGCTTCCCTCCAATATGCAGCCCGTAAGCTGATTGGCCCAGTCTGGGTCACATAACTGTCCCTAAACTAGTCTGTGTGACTATATTATAGACTATATATAGAAAATGGATGTCATAATTGGCTCCATCTGGGACACATGCTAGTCCTGTAGCCAGAGGAGATGGGTCTGTTACCAGTAGGAGGAGAAACACAGATAACCAGAATAGGTACTCACGATAATAACTTAACTTCTAGGAATCTATTCTAGAAAAACAAAGATGCAGAAAAAATATTTATGCAAATGTTTTCATCATTGTATTTATAAAAGTTAAGGAAACAATTTAATATTCAACAATAAGAAACAGTAAATTAAATTATGGCCTATCCACATGATGAAATACTTTGCAGTCACTAAAAATATTTTCCATGAGATTTTAGGACTGATTGATAGAATTCAAAATCCATGGGAAAATACTCATAAACTAACTTAGCAAAAATGAAATACAAAAGGATGTATCATATGGCCTAATGTTACAAAAAAGGGATATATTTATAACTCATCAAAATATTAACAATATATCTAGATACTGAGATTAATTTTTTTGTTAAACCTTTTTTGTATTTTCAAATAAGTAGCATAAAGTGGTAAATAATGTATAGTTTGTAAATCTACATATAAAACTTCTTTGGTAAGTGGTATAAATAGTCAACTAGTGTAGATACATCTCTCGCTCTAGTCCAGTGGTTCTTAAGCTTGAGTGTGCATTGCCATCACCTAGAGGGCTTGTTACAACGTAGGTTGTAGCACCTCATCTCCAGAATCTCTGATTCATTAGGACTGTGGTGGAGACTGACAAACTGTAACCCTAGCAAGTTCCTACGTGATACTAATGATAGTGGTCAGGGGATCACAGTTTGAAAACTACTGCTCTAATCCTATATGACGAAATGAAATGCTTTGAGCATTCTCCTCAGATGCCCCTCTGAGCCTTGGCTCCAAGCATAAATGCCACCACCATGCTTCTCACCTGCCTAAATCCTCCCTGTTTAAGAATCAGCTGAAGCATCACTGCTACTAAGAGGTATATCCTTACCTTCCTAATCTGGATCGAGTGACTTTCCCATCTGCTCTCAAAGCATCTCGTGCTGACCTCTGTCAGCCTCTCCAGGGGTCTACAAACCAATGTAGTTCCTAGCATAGTTTTGAGTGGATGAATGAACCAATTATCTTTCTTGGTCTACAATTATATACAAACCATCCACAATTTTATCTACCAACCTATTAAGATGGTAGTTGTTATTCAATCAAATTGTACATATCAGCAAACAGGTTCACAGGGATTAATTTACCTCTTCAGGGTCAACCAGATAGCCAATGGCAGGGTCAGGTTCTCAACTCCAGTTTCCCTGATTGCAAGTCTTGTCTTTTCTGTATTATCCCATGCTGTTCCCCAACCGTGGATGGTGGATGTTATGCATATGAAACTTTTCTGTTACTATCCACTACTGTGAGATCAACTTGGTTCAAAAACAGTGAATCTGAAGCCTTCATCCTTGCAGAGAGCCACCAGGATCAGGAAAATAGAATATAAGGGAAATTATTCTTGTTTAAAAACAAAACAAAAACACTTGCCTCTGTTTAGCTAAATTGGTTTTTTTGGTAACAGCTTTATTGAAATATAATTCACATATCACAATTCACCTATTAAAAGTGTACAATTCAGGGTTTTTTGGGTTTTTTTTTTGGTAATTCAGAATTGTGCAACTATCACCACAATCAATTTTAGAACACTTTCATCACTCCCAATGGAAACCCGTACCCTTTAGCATTCATCCTCCAACCTCTCCCTACCAGCCCTAGGCAACCACTAATATCTCTGTCTAGATTTGCCTGTTCCGAACATCTCAGATAAGTGGAGTCATGAACTGAGGTCTTTTGAGATGGGCTTTTTTCAGTTAACACAATATTTTCAAGGTTCATCCATGTTGTAGCATGCACCAATAATTCATTCCTTTTTATTTCATTATATGATATACCATATTATTTATTCATTTATCAGGTGATGGACACTTAGGTTGTTTCCACTTTTTGGCTACTCTAATGCTGCTAGGAGCATTTATATACAAGTTTATTGTGTGGGTATACATTTTCGTTTCTCCTTGAGTGTATACCTAAGAGTCCAATTGCTGGGTTGTATGGTAATTCCCTGTTTAACCTTTTGAGGAACTGCCAGACTGATTTCCAAGGTGGCTGCATCATTTTAAATTAGTTTTGTAAATGATGAATTTGTTTAACTGGTAAATCTTATTTTTATTGTGAAAAACAAAGTTTAACCAAAATACTTGTTTTGTTCAATTATAAACTGTCAGATGAATACAACTAACAGTCTTCTGGGTTTAAGGGAGAACTTCTGAAGCATCCTCACCCTCCTTGTCCAATCTATTTCCTCTGATCCATCCGTCACCTGTGGCTAATTTGTCATTTCACTCATTGCCTATCACCTAGACTGACCATTTCTGGAAGCCTGGAGTAAGCCCTAATGGATTGAGCAAGTGACCTGTAATTTCATGAAATAAAATGGAAAAATCTTGGAGAAAACATGCAAGTTTACTCAACCAGCAGATGATGTTTGGCCCTAATTTTTTTTTCCACCAGTAATCAGTTTTAACCTCTTGATATATTTCTGCTGAATTCATGGAAAGTATAATGCCATTAGAATACTAACCAAGGTATCTGTTTCTCATTTCAAAAATATTTATCTGTGATCCCATATAGGTTGGTCTTTTATTCTTGTTTCAATTAGGTTTTTCCATAATCAGAGTTATGTCTCTTCCTAAGAGAGAACCCAGCTTGAAAAATGCTTCAAATTAGAGAAAAAGGGGGGAGGGGAAGAGCAGCCTGTAAACCTATTGCATTGAGATTAAGTTTATAGTAATTCTGAAAATGAAAGGAATAAGCCATGAAAGTTATGATTCTCAATTAATGAGGTGATGGCAATACTCTGTAGGATTTTAATATTTCCCAAACAAAATAAGCACCCTATGTTTCAGAGCACAGGCTTTGGAGTCACATAGCTTTGATTGGAGTCCTAGCTCTGCAGCCTCCAAGCTAAGCGACCTTAGACATGTAATGAAATCTCTCTAGTCTAGTTCCTTCGTTAGTAAAATTAGAGTATCAACAAGATTAATATCCTCATACAAAACTTCTGCAAGAATTAAACCTGGTATGTGGCCAAAGCTCATTGCGATTGGTACTTAGAAGATAGCAAGTACTCAAGAGGTGCTGATTATTATTATTTTTGTATTACTACTACTAAAAAGATGAAATAATCTTCTCTGAAAGAAATGGCTTCTTCTGAAAGAATTGTACCAAATATTAACTAATAAACTCTGAAACTGTCCAATAATAAAAATAACAAGTCCATAAGAAAAAATGGCAAAGGATGTTTTGCCTCCAACCAACCCCTCAAGAACCAAAACAGTTTTGAGAGCTGGTTTCGGTATGGTCTCCTTGCAATAAACTCATCTGCTTTCAAGCACTAGTTGAGTCTTCTCCTGGGCTATTGTAGCAATTTTATAGCTGATCTCCTTTCCAATTCTCCCTTCCTTCCCTCTAATTTTACCACATCAGCCTTCAAGTGGTTTTTCACAAATAATCCCTTCCCTTTAAGCTGTTTCTCTCCTTTTCAGACAAATTGCTGTCTTCATTATCAGCACTGAACACTTAAGGCACTGAACACTGGTTCATGTCTTTCTTGCTTAATCATTCCTATTTTTCTCTTTTACCAGTTCTACCTCTTTTTCCCCTAACTTTTCACTTTGAAAACTTTAAATATTCAGAAAAGTTGCTATAATAGTAGAGTGAATACTCAAATACCTTCACCTAGATTTGTCAATTGGTAATAATTTGCCACATTTGCCTAATTTCATGGGGAATTTTTTTGTCAGAATCATTTGCGTTAAACACAAACATCTTGATATCTTACCCTAAATACTTCAGCATTTATCTCCTAAGAAAAATTATTACACTTGGGAAATTTAACATTGTATAATTTTATTACCTAAAACATAATCCATACTTAAACTCCACCAGGAGTGGGCTACTGAAGTTGTCTACAGAATGTCTCTTTTATTCCCAACCTAAGTTAATGGAATCACTATCCAATCATGGACAGCAAGTTTTCAAACTTCGTAAAATGTGTCTTTAAACTCTTTTTTTGTCCACGAACCCCATGTTTTGAAACATTTGATTCCAAAATTGCATGAATAATCAATGCATTTTAAACTCTCAGCACAAGACTAACACATATTTTGAGTAAATAACTACCTTTATAGACTTGTTGAAACATTGACAACAGTATTTAGACTCCTTCCCACACCACTGGAAGGGATGCATGAACCCCCAAATTGAGAACCATTATCTTACTGTAGAACTACTTACTTAACCTGCTATGTAAATCTCTTTACCCTATTTCCTTTCCTGCCTCTGGCCAAATTATTCACCACACGCTGTCAGAGAAAGCCAGAGCCAGATTATAATTAAAGTGATAAAGACAGACTTTATTCAGGAACTACTGAAATAGGGAAAGAAAGACCTCAGTATATAATTGGGCTCAATTCTGAACACAACAAGGACAAGTGGGGATTTATAGCCAAAGAGCAGGGATTTTGTGGTGTTTGGGGGTGGATGGGAGGTGAGTGGGTAGGAAATTACTAAGAGGAAACATCAAGTATAGTGGGAATTCTTCCTAAAGACAGACCAGGGTGACTAGATATCATCTGGAGGATGGCGGGGGAATGAGGAATTTGATCAGATTTCAGGGATGGGGATTCTCCCTAAATTGACATAGCAGGTCTCTCACTAAAACTAGGATATGTAGGCCTGAGTTCAAGGGCCAAAGACAAGGCCTGGTTGAGCAAAGGGCTTAGAGAAGCCTGGCTAAAGTGTGGTCAAAAAGAATCCTTGCCAACTCCCTTACACATACTCCAGCCACTTGTGCTGTTCCCCCAAATATTTCACACATATATCCTTCCCCTATCCTGTTCCCAAAGCTCGGAATCTTTTGTCTCCATGGGTCAAATGTCATGTTCTCTGTGACCACGATTATAGCTCTGACACGGGCAGTGCATGGGCAATATATATAGCCAAAGTGTTGTACCCCCATAATATTCTGAAATAAAAAAAAAAAAAGAAAATACCTCTATCATAGCTTTTATCATATTCTGTTAGAATTACTGTTTTGTCTCCCTTGAGAGACAGTAAGCTACTGAAGTACAAAGTCCATACTCATTCATTGTTTTCCTCTGTGGCCTGGCACATCGTAGATGTTCAATAAATATATGGCAAATAAATTAACCCTTGGGCAGATAGTAAAAGTCCATGGGCAATTGGACAGAGTAGCTTGGAGATAAAGTGGCATATCAGTTCTCAAGTATTTTGGGGTCTAGAATGCCTTTGAGAGTTGTATAAAAGTTCAGAACCCACTCTCCACAAGAATGTTGACATGAATAGCCACACAAAATTCCTTACAGTGTTAGGTCAGTGGACTGGTTCTCAGATAATAACTTCTGTGGACTATAGTTTTTCTGTCAATGAAACTTAGCTGATCACAGGTTATACCTATGAGTAGCAAACAGATCACCCGTTTGTTTGAATAATCTACTATTTGTCTAGAAAATAACTTTCAATCTGGCAGAAGAGTACAATATTGACAAAAATTCAAACTACTAATTTTAGCATTTTAGCATTAAAACATTCCTAGGGCCAACTATTAATAAAACTACTAGTTCCAGGCTAATTTGCCAATCAAGCTAAGTATTGTAGAAAATTATTCCTTTTGTAGATTCACGGTCAGGCCTTTAAAGCAGCTATTGTCTGCCTCTTTGTCTTTCGAAAAGATTTAAAGAACTGGGCATTACAACATGGAGAAAACTAGTCACTGATAAATCAGTTCTAAATCACATTACTGTATAGCTATAATTTAATCAAATTCAACCACCAAAGTTTCCAACTTTCGGTAGAGTATATTCAAAGAGTGCATCCTAAATATGAGATTAAGAATATTTTATAAAGTCAGTGATACAACAGATTATCTTTCTAAGCTTCCTGAAATAAATCTAATGAAAATGATGTTTAAAGTTGTAAATTTTCCAGACATCCATGATGCAAAGGATTTTAAAATAGGAATTTAAAGCAGAAGAGCACAACACAATTTTAGATGTAGCAAACATGTCTTAAATATTAATAAAAACTTTTCTACTAAATCTTATCCTCAATGATTATTTTTGAAAATTTAACTAACTTGCTGTGAAAAATGCTCTTGTCCACTTGAAGTGTTAGCAATTAAACAAGCAGTATTTACATGGCTGAAATATATGGATATTTTAAAAATAGAAATTGTGTAGTTATGTTTCTTTGAGAATTTGAAATATAAGATTTATAATCAACTTCAAAATTTTCTATGTATTAGGTAAACAGTGGATTCTGCTCTTCACATTTTGGGGGTATAGAGGAGGAAGGTTTTCCTCAATCCTCTTAGGTTCCCTGGCTGGGTCTGAAAATAAAACTGACAAAGACAAATTAACAGGAGAAAAATGTAAAAATTTATTATTATAAGTTTTGCACGACACAAGAGCCTTCAGAAATGAAGACACAATGAAACGGAATCCTAAGTGTTTTTATGCTGAGTTTAACGAAAATGGATAGTTGTGGAGAAGTATAATTGGACAAAAGAAGTATGATCTAATGGTAATAAGCTCGGGAAACTTAGCAAGGCCTGTTCAGATTCTTTGTATCCCTGTGTCTTCAAAGATAAGGACATTCTTTTCCTCTGAGTATAGGAGGCCCCTTCTTACATGAAGGTCTTATGACCTGCCTATTTCAGGAGAAGGACAGAAAATTCTAAGTTTAATGGCCCACTTCTGGTAAGGCAGTTTTCTCAATTTCCTTCAACTTAAAATACTCAGTATACCAAGGTGCTACATTTTGGCATAGTGTGTTCTGAGCCGCATCAGGAGCAAAGGATAAAGAAATATAAAATGAAGGGACATATCTGGACTAATATTTGTTGCCTTAACCTCAGGAAAATTAATGTAATTACTACTTGAAATTTAAATAACACAAATGTGGTAGAAGAACTACATTGAATGAACAAAACTAGAGGATGCAGAAAGAGTTAGTGGGGAGGGAGAGGTCATATCTCCACCAGTCTTGTTATTTTATTTTTTGTTGCTATATGTAAAGAGGAAATAAGGCCCAGGATGGGATATCATTTTCTTTGCATTGTGATTATTGGGGACAAATCACAGGATGAAATGAGTCTGAACAATATCTTTATAATTAGTAATTGAGTGTGTCATTGCAACAAAGGAAGGTAATACTCTGGGCTGGTTGAACTTCAACTGTGATGAATTGTGTAAATGAAGACAATATACCTGAAGAATTTTTAACTGGATCAAATTATATCTGGAAAACTGGATGAAGTAACAGAAGCATGATTGTAGCAATGTATTAGAATAGTAGCAAAAATAGCTCTTATAATGTTTGAGTTGCTTCCATGAAATCATGGACACTTCCAATCTGAAGTAATTTAATTATAGAGTTTCTTCTAAAAACAAATTTTAGAGACTTACTATAATAGAATTAAGTTGGTATTTGTATTGGTACATTCTTCAAAATGTTACTGCATTGATAAAAATCGTTTTAAAACTAAATTGCTGACCACAAATAGTTCAAATATGTAGAGATGTCATCGAGGAAATTTAAGTATCTTTTTGCTCAATACTGACAATATTTACTGCCTCTATTTACATTGTGAGATCGCCTCTTCATACGACTTTTCTGAAATGATTTTTTTCTTATGTTAGCTTTCATGAAGTTTAAATAGACTTAAAGATATGCTGTTTTATATTAAATAACATATTGGTAAATGTCCCACTATTTTATCTCATTTCTATTAAAAGGAAAAAGAAACTAAAAATACATTAAAGGCATATTCCTGCTTGAGTATAATAACTCCATTTGTGGGAGAAAATGCTAGAAATATGGGAAAGCATAAATTAAATGTAGAAGAGAGACAGACCGAGATATATAGATAGGAAGAATTTGTTCATTCAACTGCCATTGTTAATAGAAAACGTAATTGATTTTCTAAGCTGAGACACTTTAGAATGTGAAATTGGTTATTAATATTTATTCTGGGACAGTAAGTATAAAATTAGGCCTTTCCCGGGCAAACTGGGTCACATGCTCACCTTAATTATTAAGTATCTGTTAACATGCCAAGCATAGGGATTTTTAACAGCAAAAGAATAATAATTGTTGCCTTCAGGGATCCCACAGTCTAACAAGTGAAAAAAGTAAATAGGTCCTGCAAATAGATCACAGGAAGGTACTACCTGCCTTCCCAGCCAGCTGCTCCTCTGTAACGCTTTTCTTAACACTTTTCTTGTTCCCTGTTAACTCAGGGATTAGCACACTCTTTTTGTGGCTCTACTTTGTGCCCTGTCTCCGTTTGTGACGGTACAAACTCTGTACATTAAAGTAGGAACACGTAAATGCTCTTGCTGTCAGAATTGCCTATGCCCAGAAATGCTTAATCCAGTTTTGAGTGTTTGCTCCCTCGGAGGATTTGTGATATAAACAGCATTGATCTTGAATCTCCACATTGGCACTTCCAAGTAGATAATTTTTTTCATTGTTTATAATATGCTGGACACTGTTCTATATACTGGCCTCCTGACATATACTGACTCATGCAATCTTCAAAGCAACTCTGTGACATTGATCCTGTCGTTATTCCTAATAAACAGATGATAAAACTGGGTATAATCAGTTCTGAGGATTCAAATCCAGAAATGTGGCTCCAAACCTGGTACTCATAACCAGTACACTTTAATGGATTTAGCAGAATACTGGGCTCAACTTGGAATTGATGTTTATGAATTAATAATCCTTACTATCAGTGCAACTGGAATATAAATGTGTTACTACTAGTCTCTCACACAGCTAAATCTGCTTCACTTATAGTTAATTATCTTCCCAAAAAGTATGTATGCTTAAACATGAAGGTGTCTAAAACTGTTTGGAGAATACTTTATTCTTTCACAAGATAAATATATACTAACATTAATGAAGAAAGGCAAGAGTCTTTATTTTAAAGGTCAGAGAAAAAAATAGCTATTTAAGCTACAAAACCCACAGGAAAACCACAGTCTTTTATCCAACAGTGCAATCAGTTGCACGCTCCAAGTAGCCATCATTCCAATTTACCTCACAAAAGACCAAATGAAGATGATTGGTTCAATCAAAAACTTCAGTCAGAAAAGTTCTTTAATATGCTGATCACGTAAAGGTGCCTGGCTTGTATCTATATTTTGAGTAAGTTAGTTTAACTTATATTTCAATTCATCAAGTCTAAATAGATGCAATTACTAGAATAGCGTAAGATACCACAAGAACATGAAGAGGGTTCTCCTGGCCTCCCATCCATATGAAGTAGAAGTGTATGCTGTCAGGATATTCTACGTCCTCTGCAGAACTGGGTTTGTTGTTGTTATATATGTTTGCTGACATAGTTCTCTTGCTTCCGACCTGAATTGTTGAAAAGCATTCTAAATCGTATTTGTTCACTTTACTGTTTTTACACATATAGATAAACACCTCAAGGTACTTCCACCAGTTTCTTAAGCAGGAGATATAAGGCAGTAAACTTATAATGAAAACTGGGTTCAGTTGCTGTCTGCTCCTGTGACTTAATAGCCATTATTGAGGAAAACGCTTGACAGTTTATGCCCTGGTTTCCTAAACAATAAAATGAGATTATGATTTCTGACCTGTTTAATTTTAAATACTTGTTAAATATAGCACAATGCATACAAATACACTTTTTAAATTATAAAGCTCTATATAAATGTATGTCCATATTAACATGAAATAAGGGTACTCAGGCAGTATGAATACATTCCAAGGTCTAACTTGGAAGTTGTCAGAATTTTTTGTCTCTGATATTAGCTTTTTTTCCTTATTGCATTTGACTTCTTATGACTGAATATATTTGAATTCTGAGGTCATGCTGCACATCATTCTTTCTGCAGTACCCTGTGTTCATTAGGCTGTGTGAAAAGCTGGTAGATGTCTGTACTTACATAATACATTCTGTTCAGTAATAAAAATAATTACATCCCTTAGTTCATGCTGTTGATGAGCATTCTTTTGATACTGAAATCCTCGATTATAAAGCACAACACTGGTAATTTGGTTGTATCCCCAGTTGATACTCCTTTATTCAGATTTCATCAAAATTCTTAGAATTGAAGCAGGCTTATCCACATTTTACTGGGACTATGTAGGGAACATGATTTTTGTCATGGTCAAGTGACCCATGAGAAAATTAAAATTCATTAAGGGTTACATAAATAAAAGGCAGCTTAGTCATAGATAAAAATATTAACTGTTATAAAATCTGAAGAAATAAGTGCAAAGACCATAAAACTACTTATTGAATAAAATATTCCTCCTTTTATAAAGTTTTTCTTTGGAAATAATCTCAAACTTGAAAATATGGAAGAAAAATGCAGGGAATGGCTATATTCACTTTACCCAGATTTACCAATTTTTAATATTTTTGCCACTTTATTGTACTCTGCCTCATTATCTTTGTATACATCTACACATGTGCACAAACACACATGATATTTTCTGAACCATTTGAGAATATGCTGCATATACCATGCCACTTTAACCCTTAATACTTCGTGTAAACTTCCCAAGAACAAAGATATTCTCATGTAATTACAGTAATCAAATTCAGAACATTTAATATTGACACAGTGCTGTTATCTAGTTTACAGTCCACATTCCAATTTTGTGAAGGGTCTTAATGTCATTTATAATGTTTTCCTCCCTTGAATACAGATTCCAGTCTAGAATCACCTATTACCCATGTCATATCTCCTTAAGTCTCCTTTTATCTGAGAAGTTCTCAACTTTTATCTTTCATGATGTGATATTTTTTAATAGTACATATCAGCTATTTTATAAAAATGATACTCAGTTTGAATTTGGTAGTTTCTTGTGATTATATTCACATTATGCCTTTCCAGTCTGAATATTACAAATATGATATTGTTGCCTTCTTTTCTTATTACATCTAGAGGCATGTGATATCCAGTAGTCCCTCACTCCAGATATTAAGCTTGAGATATGTTTTTGTCATGATATAGTTAGAGAAAACACTTGCACCTACAAAAGACTGTGGGGAGACATTTTAAGGATGATGTAAATATCCTGCTTCTCATCACACAACCCACTACCTGTCTTCTCTCCCAAAATTTATGATCAGTTGTTATCTACCAATAATTCTTTTTTTGAGACAAGTTCTTTCTCTGTTGCCCAGACTGGAGTGCAATGGTGTGATCATAGCTCACTGCGGCCTCAAACACCTGGGCTCAAGCGATACTCCTGCCTCAGCCTCCTGAGTAGATAATTCTTGCTTGAATCAAATAACTATTGCATTTGAAAAATGATTTTTTTCCATCTCTACAACTCCTTACTTATATACTCATAGATGTACAAATATCTATCTTGAATTTTCAAATATTTCTATTTGAGAAAATTTTAATAGGAAAGTTTTTCCAATTTATATTTGATTTCATTGTTATATATTTGACCTCATGATCTTATATAATTACTATTTTTTTTTAATTTGCTGTGTTTCCTTCTCTACTGGATATATCTTCTTTACTTTTTAAAAATTTTTCTATTCCCTACCAAATGAAAACAAGAAAGCATTTTGGGTTTGTTTTTTCTAAATTTTCTTTTTTTAAAATTTCAAAATATTAAGGGGGTACAAATGTTTTTATTACATGGGTACCTTTTATAATGCTTAAGACGGGGGTTTTAGTGTGCCCATCAGCCAAATAGTATTTATTGTACCCAATAGGTAGGTTTCAACCCCTCCTCTCCTCCCCCACTTCTTGATTTCCTATGACCTTTACATATCTTTGTGCCCGTGTGTGCCCATCTATTAGCTCCCAATTAGTAGAGAGTACATGTGGTGTTTGTTTTTCCATTCCTGAGATACTTCACTTAATATAATGGTCTCCAATTCCATTCAAATTGCTGAAAAAGATATTATTTCATTCCTTTTTATGGCTGAGTAGTACTCCATGGCATATATATACACCACATTTTGTTAATTTACTCATGAATTGATGGGCACTTAGGTTGATTCCACATCTTTACAATTGTGAATTGTGCTTCAGTAAATATTCAAGTGCAGGTGTCTTTTTGATAAAATGACTTCTTTTCCTTTGGGTAGATACCCAGTAGTGAGATCGCTGGGTCTGACGGTAAGTCTACATCTATTTCTTTGAGGACTCTCCATACTGTTTTCCATACAAGTTGTACTAATTTGCAGTCCTACCAACAGTGTATAAGCATTTCTTTCTCTCTGCATCCTTGCTAGCATCCTTTGTTTTTTGACTTTTTAATAAGGGCCGTTCTGACAGGGGTAAGGTGGTATTTCATTATACTTTTAATTTGCATTTCCTTGATGATTTCCTTCAAAATGTGTTTGTTGGCTATTTGTACATCCACTTTTAAAAAATATCTGTTCATGTCTTTTGTACTTTTTAATGGGGTTGTTTGGTTTTTTTCCTTACTGATTTGAGTTCTTTGTAGATTCTGGATATTAGTTCTTTATCAGATGTATAGTTTGCAAATATTTTCTCCCATTCTGTAAGTTGTCTATTTACTCTGTTGATTATTTCCTTTGCTGTGTAGAAGCTTTTTAATTTAATCAAGCCCCATTTATTTATTTTTGTTGCTGTAATTGCCTTTGGGGCTTTAGTCACAAATAATTCTTTGCCTAGGCCAATGTCTAGAAGAGTTTCTCCTACATTTACTTCTAGAATTTTTATGATTTCATACCTTACATTTAAGTCCTTTATCCATCTTGAATTAATTTTTGCATATGGTGAAAGAAAGGTGTCCTATTTCATTCTTCATATGGCTATCCAGTTTTCCTAGCACCATTTATTGAATAGGGCTTCCTTTCCCCAGCTTATGTTGTCTGCTTTGTCAAAGATCAGTTGGTTGTAAGTAGATGGTTTTCTATCTGGGTTCTCTATTCTGTTCCCTTGGTTTATGTCTCTACTTTTATACCAGTACCATGTTGTTTTCATTACTATGACC
The DNA here is from genome assembly GCA_023783475.1 of Daubentonia madagascariensis. Lineage (NCBI taxonomy): Eukaryota > Metazoa > Chordata > Mammalia > Primates > Daubentoniidae > Daubentonia > Daubentonia madagascariensis. Next base: position 17,794,033 of record JAKFHU010000726.1, on the reverse strand, counting down.
TTGTAGTATAATTTGAAGTCTGGTAATGTGAGGCTTCCATATTTGTTCCTTTTGCTTAAGATTGTTTTGACTATTCAGGCTCTTTTTTGGTTTCAAATGAAGCATAGAATTATTTCTTCTAGATCTGTTAAAAATGACATTGGTATTTTGATGGGTATTTTGAATCTGTAAATCATTTTGGGCAGTATAACATTTTAATAACGTTAATTATCCCAATCTATGAGCATGAGATGTTTTTCCATTTGTGTCACCTGCAATTTCTTTCATCAGTGTTTCATAGTTCTCCTTATAGAGATCTAACACCTCCTTGGTTAGGTGTATTCCTAAGTATTCTAAGTATTTTATTTTCTTTGTAGCTATTATAAATTCTATTGAGTCTTTGATTTGACTCTCAGCTTGACTGTTATTAGTATATAGAAATACTACTTATTGTGTACATTCATTTTTGTAACCTAAGATTTGCTGAATTTATTTATCAATTTTAGGAGTCTTCTGGTGAAGTCTCTGGGATTTTCTGGATATAAGATCATATCATTGATCAAAAGCAATAGTTTGACCTCCTCTTTCCCAATTTAGATACCCTTTATTTCTTTCTCTTGCCTTATTGCTCCAGCTGGGACTTCCAGTACTATATTGAATAGAAGTGGTGACAGTGGGCACCCTTGTCTTCTTCCAGTTCCTGGGGGGAATGCTTTCAACATTTCCCGATTCAGTAAGATGTTGGCTGTGTGTTTATCATATATGGCTTTTAGAATTTTGCCTACTTTTGCTGGGGACTTCATCCTCCCATTGGCAGAGCTGGACAGATCACTGAAGCATAAAATCAATATAGAAACACTGGACTTAAATGGGACTCTTGAACAAATGGGCCTAACAGACATCTATAGATCATTCTATCCAAAAAACTACTGAATATACATTCTTCTCATCAGCACATGGGACATTCTCCAAGACTGATCAGATCTTAGGCCATAAAACATGTCTTCAGTGCCTAGTTTGTTGAGGGTTTTCATCATGAAATGGTGCTGGATTTTATTGAATACTTTTTCAGCATCTATTGAGATGATCATATGGTCTTTGTTTTTGCTTCTGCTTATGTGGCAAATCACATTTATTGATTTGCATATGATGAACCATCCTTGCATCCCTGGGATGAAACCCACTTGATCATGGTGGGTTATTTTCCTGATGTGGTGTTGCATTCAGTTTGCTAGTATTTTCTTGGGGATTTCTGCATCTATATTCATAAGGGATATTGGTCTGTAGTTTTCTTTTTTTGTTGTTGTCATTGTGTCCTTTCCTGCCTTTGATATCAAGATGATACTGGCTTATAGAATAAGTTAGGGAGGATTCCCTCCTTCTCGATGCTATGGAATAATTTCTATAGGGTAGGTACTAGTTCTTTCTAGGTCTGGTAGAATTCACCTGGGGCTTTTTTTTCACTAGGAGATTTCTTTATTACTACTTCAGTCTCTTTGCTAGTTATTGGTCTGTTAAGGATTTTTGTAATATTTCTTCTGGATTGAGTCTTTGGAGGTTGTGACTTTCCACAAATTTATCCATTTTCTCTACATTTTCTAGTTTATGTGAGTGGAGATTTTTGTAGTATTCATGGATGATAGTCTGTATTTCTATGGTATCAGTTGTAATGCCTCCTTTTCATTTCTGGCAGAGCTTATTTGGTTCTTTTCTATTTCTGGTTAATCTAGATAGAGATCTATGAATTTTGTTTATCTTTTCAAAGAAACTTGTTTTTGTTTTGTTGATCCCTTGTATTGTTTTTGTTTCAATTTTATTTATTTTTGCTCTGGACTTTGTTATTTTTTTTCTGCTGCTGGCTTTGGGTTTTGTTTGTTTTTCTTTTTCTAGTTCCTTGAGATGTAATATTCAGTTGTTAATTTGTGATCTTTCTGTCTTTTTGATGTAGGCATTTCAGGCTATGGATTTCCCCCGTAGGGCTGTATCCCACAGATTTTCATAACTTTTGTCCCTTTTAGCACCAGTTCCAGGAATCTTTTGATTTCCATCTTAATTTCATCATTGATGCAAGTATCATTCAGCAGCAGGTAGCTTAATTTCCATGACTTTGTGTAGATGTGAGTGTTTCTCTTGGAATTGATTTCTAGTTTTATTGCACTGTGGTCTGAGGACATACACGGCATGATTTCAATTTTTTGAATTTGCTGAGACATGTTTTATAGCCTAAGATCTGATCAGTCTCAGACTGTCTCATGTGCTGATGAGAAGAATGCATATTCAGTAGTTTTTGTGTAGAATGATCTGCAGAGGTCTCTTAGGTCCATTTGTTCAAGAGTCCCACTTAAGTCAAGTGTTTCTTTATTGATTTTATGCTTCAGTGATCTATCCAGCTCTGCCAGTGGGGGGATGAAGTCCCCAGCAATTACAACGCTACTGTTTATCTCTCTGCTGAGATCTAGTAGGATTTGCTTTATGAATCTGGGAGCTCCTATGTTAGGCACATATATATTTAGGATTGTTATGCCTTCTTGTTGAATTGCTGCATTTACATAATGACCAACTTTGTCTTTTTTTTTTTTTTTTTTTTACCATTGTTGATTTAAAGTCTATTTGATCTGATGTGAGAATGGCTACACCTGCTCTCTTCTGGTTTTCATTTGCATAGAATATTTTTTTCCATCCCTTCACCTTAAGTCTGTGTGAGTCCTGTGGGTTAGATGTGTTTTCTGGAGACAGAAGATACTTGGGTTGTGTTTTGTCCATTCAGCCAGTCTATATTTTGAAGTGGGGCATTCAGACCATTCACGTTGAATGTTAGTATTGATGTATGGGATGCTGTTCTTTTCATCATGTTAGGTCATATCTTACTGTTTTGTTTTCCCTTTCATGCTATTGTTTTATTAGAGCCGTGAGCTTTAACTTTTGGGTGGTTTTACACTGGTGGGTATCTATTGTGCTGTTCCATGTCTAATGCAGTTCTGAGTATTTCCTGTAGGACAAATCTAGTAGTGACAAATTCCCTTAGTGTTTGCTTGTCTGGAAAAGTCTTTATTTCTCCTTTTATGAACCTTAGTTTTGCAGCATAAAAAATTCTTGGCTGGCAGTTCTTCTGTATAAGAAGACTAAAAATGGGGGTCCCAACCCCTTCTGGCTTGTAAGGTCTCCAACAAGAAGTTTTCTGTTAGTCTGATGGGTTTCCCTTTGTAGATTAGTTGTTGCTTTTATCTTGGTGCTTGTAGAATTTTCTCCTTCATTGTGACTTTGGTCAGATTGATGACTATGTGTCTTGGAGATGCCACATTTGCTATGAATCTCTCAGGCATTAGATGACATTCTTGTATCTGGATATCTGAATCTCTGGCAATATCAGGAAGTATTTCCCCAATAATTCCCTCAAGTAGATTTTCCATGTTTTTTGCTTTTTCTTCTCCCTAGGGATACCTATAACTCATATATTGGTTCACTTCACACAGTCCCATATTTCTCTGAGCGATTATTCATTCTTCTTTATTCTCTTTTCTGCATCTTTGACTGTGTTAGTTTGAGTGCCTTGTCTTCAAGCTCTGATGTTGTTTCTTCTGCTTGCTTTAGCCTGTTGTTGAAGCTTTCTGCTGTATTTTGAGATTTCCTTATGACTCTTTCATTTATTTGAGTTCTATTACATCCTTATGTTGTCTAGCTCTTTAGCGACTTTTTCATTTTTGTCATTGATGTCCTCAAATACTTTTGGCTTCTTTTTGTTGGTTTTCAACATTCTCTTCAATTCCATTCATTTTATTTTCCATCCCTTTCCGATATTTTAACACTTTCCTTTTGGTTGGAGTCCATTGCTGTAGATGCATCGTGATCCCTTGGAGATATTGAACTGTTTTTCTAATGTTGCCAGAGTTCTTTTGCTTGTTTCTTCTCATTTGAATCCTCTCCTCTCAGCTCAGGGCTGATAGGTTTTCAGGGCTCCTGTTCTCCTTTGCTGGTAATTCTCCTACTTAGAAGAAGGAGAGGTGCCTAGATGGTGCTTTTGTGTTCTACTCTGGAAGATTGACTCAGCAGGGGAGGGGTAGGTGCACTGAGAGCCTGTAATGCAGCTATTTTGTTTTGTCCCATTTCCCTGTGATTGTCACAGTTCAAGCTGGTGCCGGGTGATCTTCATGCAGAGTGGTGTGTTGTTCCTCAGATTGCTGTTGAAAGCTTGAGTTGGGGGCTGGGTGAGACCCTTTCCATGGAGGCTGACATTGTGGGGGATTGTGCTGCATGTTTCTCCCCATGGAGGTGACAGTGGCAGCTGGGTGAGGCTATCTAGGTAGTGGTCTTCGGTGTCTGGGCTGTGGGCATTTGCTTTAACTGGGTCCAAGCGCAATGGCAGATCCCAGGTGGAACATTGGATCCGTGGGCTATTCCTGCTAAGTGGTTCATGGGAGCCTCAGGGAAGGGGCTGTGGGGCTTGACAGTAGTGGGGAACCCCATAGCCTGGTTCAGGACCCCAGTGGCAGTGCTGGAGCTTCAGTGGGGGAGCCAAAGGGCACACTGCCACTGGTGAATCCTCAGGGGGCAGAGCCACAGGCCCAGCAGCAGTTCTGGAACCTCAGAAGGTGGAGCCATGATTTCAGTGGCAGCACCTCATGGGCGGAGCTGCAGAGCCTGGCAGCAGCACTAGCGCCTTGGTGCGGTGGAACTGTAGGCCCGATGGCTGCAGTGAAGCATTAGGTGCAGAGCCTAGGGGCCCAACAAGAGCACTGGAGCCTCAAAGGTGGAGCTGCAGGGCCCAACAGCAGCACTGGGGCCTCAGTGAGCAGAGCCGCTGGGTCTGGTGGCTGCAGTGAAGCCTCAGGGGTAGAGTCTGGGGGACTGATGAGCATGCTAGAGCCTTGCGGGGGAGCTGGGAGCACTGCTGGACCCCAGAGCTGGAGACACAGCCTGGAGGCAGGGCAGGAGCTGTGTGCGCAGGGCTGCAGGTCAGATGGCAGCATGGGAACCCTGGAGGTGGAGTCATTCCAGGCAGTGGAAGTATGGGGGTCTGCAGGGGTTGGGGTGTAGGACAAAGGTGGACAGCTAGGGCTCTCTCCCTGCCCAGGTCTTGCAAAAGCAGTCCCTGCAAGGGTTCTCAGGTGGTGTCTGTAGTGGCTGTGTTGCCTGTTCTAATCAAATCCCCTGTTGGGGCTTAGGGGGTGCTTAGCTCCTTGTCATAGAGCACAGCATTGGAGAGCCACCCTCTGCCTGCTCCTTCCCCAGCCCAGCAGGGGTGATGCAAAGGTGGCTGTAGTCAAGCCAAGCCCCTTGCAGACCTGGCTCTCTGTACCTGAGAGCTCAGAATGGGTCAGTTGTGGTAACTGGGAAATGGTAGCCACCAGGTCCCTGCTGCGCTGGCTCCCCAGTGCAAAGTCGCTGCACAGACTCCAAGCAGCTCCCTGATCAGACCTGAGGTCTGTGGTGGCATTGGGGGCCCCTCAAAGCTCAGGCCACAGTGCCTGCAGGGGGAGCGTGGAGACCCAGGGCTCCCTCCTCTATCCTTTGCCACGTGTGAATGCCTGCCCCAGGTACCTTCCAATCTTGTGGAATGGATTGCCCTGACACCTTCTCCTTCACTCTGAATGTCTCCCATCGCTTCTCCGGTGTTTTACAATGCTCTTTCCAAGAAGGCCCATCCGTAGGTGGGCATCCACCTGCAACTTTCGGTCCTCTCCTTGAGAGCAGTGCAGGCGGGCTGCTGCCAGTCTGCCAGCTTGCCCCTCCCTCTCAAGAAAGCACTTTGAACAGAACATACTTTCTTCCCAATAGATGTTAAAGAATTAAGAAAAATCAGCTTATGGAAAAAGCATAGTAACAAGAATATTGTGAGTAGGAGAAAGTAAAAAATGTTCTGTTCTTCAGGTTATCATCACAGACTGAATTCGCAGAACATTTTATTACCATATATGCCCCAGTCTGTGCTAAATTTCACCAGTTCAACTTTATTCTCATTTTTCTTCCTCTGTTTTACTCATCTCTTCCTCAGTGACAGAAGTAATTGGCTTTTTATAAACTAAATGAAAAGGAAAATTTGGGGATAAGAAATGGATTTGAAGGTTTCCATATGAGAGTAATTTGGGGAATACTCCTAAATACAGACTTGGTAATAAAGAAGTGTGTTGTTTTTTGTTTTTTATAAATGGCTGGGTGCGGTGGCTCATGCCTGTAATCCTAGCACTCTGGGAGGCCAAGGTGGGAGGACTGCTTGAGCTCAGGAGCTAGAGACCAGCCTAAGCAAGAGCAAGACCCCATCTCTACTAAAAATAGAAAAATTAGCCGGGCATTATGCATGCACCTGTAGTCCTAACTACTCGGGAGGCTGAGGCAAGAGGATCGCTTGAGCCCAGGAGCTTGAGTTTGCAGGGAGCTACGATGATGCCACTGCACTCTGCCCAGGGTGACAGAGCAAGACTGTCTCAAAAAAAAAAAAAGGTCATAAATGACTTGTCTAATGCGACATATGATACTGATGCCAGCATTCTCTACGAATAGAGGTTCTCAAATGTTAGTGTGCATCAAGAACACCTAAAGACCTTGTTACATCACAGATTGGAGTCCCACTCCCAGAATTTCTCATTTAATGTGTCTCCAATAAGAGAAGAATTTGCATTTTGATCAAGTTCTCAAATGATGCTGACAAGGCTGTTACAGGGACCACACTTTGAGAATCACAATTCTATAGAATTACTCTGTTCCCTGAATGTTTTGAAAATCTGTCCAAGGAAATCTAATCACATTCTTATGGATTTTTAGAGAAGAGAAAATTGCTATATATCATGATCATCTCCTGTCTACTTTGATTAGAGGTTGCAGCTCTCTATACCATTAGTTACTATTAGTAATGATAAAATGTTAACAAACAATATTTTTAGAGGTGTAATTTATTAAACTATCTTATAATGATCTCATTTTATTATACTCCATTGAGTGGGTAATATTATCATCTCCACTTCCAGATACATACAGCATTTTCTATTTTTTAATTGACAACAAAAAATTACATATACTTAAGATGTACAACATGATTTGATATATGTATACATTGTGGAATGGCTCAATCAAGCTAATTAACATACGCATTACCTCATGTATTTATTGTTTTTTTGTGGTGAAAACACTTTAATCTCTTAAATTTTCAAATACATATTTTCATTAACTGTTGTCATCATGATGTATAATAAATCTCTTAAATTTATTCCTCCTGTCTGACTAAAATTTTGTGATTTTTGACTAATAGCCCCCGCCAATCTTGCTAACCACCATTTTACTCTGTTTCCATGAGTTTGACATTTTTACAATCCACATACAAGTGAGATTACACAGTATTTGCACTTCTGTGCCTTGCTTATTTCACTTAACATGCTGTCCTCTTGGAGCATCCATGTGGTCCTAAATGATAGAATTTCCTTTCTTTTTAAGGCTGAATAGTATTCTGTTGCATATATAAAACACATTTTCTTTATCCATTCATCCATTGATGGACACTTAGGTTGATTCTGTAATTCTGACCTAGGTGAATAATGCTGCAATGAACGTGGGAGTGCAGGTATTTGTCTGATTTACTGATTTTAAGTCCTTTGGATATATACCTAGTAGTGGAATTACTCGAGCATATGGTAGTTATAGTTTTAATTTTTTGAAGACCTTCCATACTGTTTACACTGTTTTTCACAGTGCCTGCACTGACATCTCCACTGACAGTGTTTAAGGGCTCCCATTTCTCTACATCCTCAACAACACTTGTAATCTTTCATCTTTCTGATAACAGCCATTTTAACAAGTGCGAGGTGATATCTCATTGCGATTTGAATTTGCATTTCCCTGATAAGTGATGTTTAGCATTTTTTCATATACCTGTTGTCCATTTGTATGTCTTCTTTTGAGAAATGTCTATTCAGATCATTTCCCACTTCTTGATTGGGTTAAATTTCCTTGATATTTAAAGTCTGAAACTTTCCTGCTATTGTTTCTTTAAATAATCTTTTTACCCCTTTGTGTTTCTCTTCTCGTTCTTTAACTCCTGTAACTTAAACATTTGCTCTTTTAATGCTATCCTGTAAGTCCTGCAAGCTTTCTTCATTTTCATTAATTTTGTTCCTCTTCTGACTGTATACTTGCAAATAACCTGTTTTCTAGTTCAGAAATTCTTTCTTCTATTTGATCAGTTCTGCATATCTCTATTGCATTTTCCATGTTAGGCATTGTAGTTTTCATCTCCAGAATTTGTTTGCCTTTTGATATGCATAATTTTAATCTCACTGTTAAATCTCTTGGTCATTTATTTTTCTGATCTTATTGGATTGTTTCTCTATATTTTCTTGATGTTTGCTGTGCTTCCTTAATTATCTTTGAATTCTTTTCCAGGTAATTGGTATACTGCTGTTTCTTTAGGGTCAGTTACTGAAAGATTATGCTCTTTTGGTGGTGTTATGTTTCCTTTACTTTTCATGTTTTGTCTTACTTTGATAACTGCATATTTGGTAGGCTTTATGGGCTACTTTCACTATGGAAAGACCTTTCTTTATGGGGGGTGTATGACAGCATTTGGTGGGGTACAGTAGTTTGGGCACTTGTGAAAATTCCTTCTGTGTAGTCTCTGTGCAGCTCTTTGAGCTCACATCAGTGTTCATGAAGATTGCAGGGATTCTCATCAGCCAGGGCTGTAGATGTCCAAAGTGGCCGCAAGGGTTTAGAGCAGGGCCTAGCTCTCTATGGTGGCTTTGCTAGTGTCTGGAGCATGAGTACGTGCAGCAAGAGCTTTGTTCCAGGCCTTGAGTGTAAACAAGCCTGCTATGGCAATGACTCTCTTGTCTGAAATGTGGGCTGGCAATTGCTCCAGTGCAGCCACAGTACTCAGATCTGAAGTGTGGGCACTCACAGGGTGACTGTGGCTTAGGCTCAGGGCACACAAGGGGTTAGGAGAGGAGGCAGCTACTTTCCAAAAGCAGTTCAAGAGCACTGCTTCTGGGTGGGGGCTCTTGGGTAGAGCTCTCTGGCAGGAATGGCTATTGATTACCTCAACAGTAAGAGATGCCAGTATACTCTGCAGGATAGGCTGCTAGAGACCACAGTGGTTCTCACCACATGGTTAATACCATAGCCTTCACCTTTCTTCTTTGTTCCTAGTCATCTCCTGGAGTCTCTGGTATGCTGATCTCACCAGTGATTCTCTGTGGATATTGCCCTTTTCTTGCTCCACTGTGCTGCTGCAAATTCTTTTATGGGCCCTAGAGCCTTCTCTGGGATATTTTGGTTTGTGTCTATATTTGTTTTCATATTGTCAAGGGATGGAGGCTTGGTTTCTCCTACTCTGTCATCTTGGTGACATCCCTCCCTTGGTCATTTTCATATTCTCAGCAACATTGTCTGCCATACAAGCACCCAAGAATCATTGATTTACCTGAACTAAGCTTGAGTTGTACCACATTTTATTTTCTACATACCAAGTCTTTTAATATTAGCAATGATCAGGTTTGAACACTTTTAGCAGCAAGATGCAAACAATTTTTCTGAAAGACTAAAAAAAATTTTATGGGGCATATGTTTTTAATCACTTCTTGGATCCCAATCAATCAATAGTACCATTTTCCCAGAATAATACAACAAAATAAAAAGCAGATATACTATAGTAAATACAATAGGACTCTGATATTCTTTCAACAGTGCTTGCTTTATGGCCTGAGAAAATTTTATTACTAAGCGTTAAACAAAGGAAAGAAAAGATTCCTTTTTTCTGTAAAGATGTGATTCCCCCACTCATACCTAAAGTGTGATCACCAACTTATTCTTTCTAAGGGGCAAAAATATATTACTCATATATTACATTGATTATATTTCTATTAATATCAAAGAGGAATAGAAAAGCCTCTTCATCTCTCCCTTCCCAAAGTGCTGCCCAGAAAAAGTAGTAAATTTACCATTGGAAGTCACTAGGAAAACAAATAAAATTAAAATCTTGATTAAAACCCAGATGTTGAAAAACCTATGGCCAAACTCCAGGGCAAAAATCTATACATTTCAGAGGCACAGATGCCAAAGGAATTCAATTTAAAAACTAGTGTTGACAGGAGCCCAGCAGTGCAAGATCATAGGAAGCAAAAAGGCATATAATTAGATACTTGATCTGTGACACATTAAAGTTAAGTCAAAATGATGTGAACCAAGTTATGGCACAGTTTGAAAGGCCTACCAAGAAGCCCAAGGTAAAAAAAAAAAAAAAAAAGATTGCGCAACTGAAGGACCCAAAGCAATGAATAAACCAAGACATGCTCTTGAAGCAGAATAACATCTCTCTACTGGTGAGAGTCTGGAAAACCACATCTGAACATAAACTTTACAAATGTATACATATATGATTACTGTGTATGCATACATGTGTATGTTGTGAAGGATTTTTTTTTCTTCTTACCTCTAACTTTAACACACCTGGAAGCCTGAATAAAATTGTAAATCCACCAAAAACAAACCTGCCCTATGCTTGGAACCTTAAGATTTCTTTTGTCATATAGCCAAGCATAATAAACAACAAACTCTACGATGACAGAGAACAACAAAAATCAATAACCTGAGCAGATACTAATCAAAGCATACAGAAAATCTTGGTGCTCTATATTTCTACAAGACTCAAACCTGGGGCTCAGTTGAATTACAAACCGAATTCTGAAGCCAATTTTGCACAGATTCTTTGCTGCAAAACATACACTTCCAGGATGAATCTAAAGAAATGGTAAGAGCATTCAGTTTTTGGCAAATCGTTAAGTGGAATGTAGTTACTCACCTGATTATTAATAGCACTACTGGTGTTTTAAAAAATGCTATGTCCAGCCTGATGTTTACTCAGGACCTGCTAAAAATCATATAATTCTTCCCAGAATCTAGGCACAAATCTGATGTTCATCAAATAATTGGCTATTAAAGCATCAATATAGGCTAAGATCTAATTTATATGTAAAATAAGTTGAAAAAATGGGTGAAGAAGAAAGGAAATATTCCTGCCTCTTTATGTTTAAATGTGACTGAGATGATGTTAAATACTATCTTTAAATATATGTTAATCAAATTTTAAACAATTATGAAAAAAATAAGATATTTGGAATGAATCAGACTTGAATGTATAGAATTTTTGCTCTATCAATTATCAGCAACTTAAGTAAGTTTCATATCTCCTCTGAGCTTCACCTTCCTAACGTCTAAATGGAACTAAGATATGAAGTATCATATAATAGATATGAGATAATGTATATAAAGTGACTGATTCAAAGTTTGTCATATAGAGAATGTCCAATAAATTGTGCCCAGAGTGGGATTTACCATGACCTAATGAAACTTATGCTTCTAGTCATCTGATTTGGTTGTGACCCCTTCTAAATATCTGGAAGAAGCCCTAGTGATGTGTAATTTTTGTGAGTATGTCAACCTTAATTTTTGAAATTTTCTTTTGATGTATTATCTCACCTTAAATAAATTTAACTTCAATACATTTGTATTTAATATTCATTTTCTTAAACCTCCTAAATTGAGCTATAAGTCTCACAAAACGTCTAGCTACCCATAATTGTGCCTATGATTATTAGTCACTTTAGTGAGACTCAATTAGTAATACTACAATTCAGTATAATTTGGCTGTATTTCCTAGCTCAAAATCATTACAAAAGTTTACTTTTAAAGAAAATAATTACTTGAAACTGAACTCACAATTAAGTACATAATAACCAGTTTTATTTTTCAAATATTAATAGTTACTGTCAACAATGGGTTTATAGTTTGAAGATGGTAATTCAATGCCAAGGGGAAGTTAGAAGTCAGGTATTCTTTCAAGTCTGTTGTTTCCAAATAGACAGTTATCTTACTGAATTAGGTCAGGTGTGGTTTTGAAAAAGTTAGCATACAGTCAAAACGTCAGTGTATTTGGAGAGAAAGAAGCACATACTGTTTTCACCTCTTGAGATGGAGAATAGACAGTGTTAGGAGGAAGGGGGCTGAGTTTAAATGATATTGGATCCAACCCAAAACTGTCAAGCCAAGTAGGATATTAACAGAGGTCACGTCTACCTAAAGCCATAACTTCCAAACCAAAACTTTAAGAATAAACGGAGGAGTCTAATTACCGATACATAACTTACTCAAATATATAAGTATAAAAGGAGAGAGGGAGGGGGAGGGGAAGGACAATGTGGGGAAAACTGTCCTCCTTCCCCTGGGAAGAGTGAATCTGTCCTCTCACTTGGGTTTTGATCCCATAAGCCTCTTATATTAGAAGCATCTTGTCTCCAGATATAAAGCATGTAACTTAATCTGGTGTCACCTGAAGAAAGAGCTATCCTCCACCCCAGAGGAAAACCTGCTTGTGTGGGATTTTCTGAATGAGAGTATGCCTGTATATGCTTGGCCTAAGGGATTTCATGAGTGGTTTCCATTATAAACTATTTTGCTTTACCTCAGGTTTGAGAAACTAATCCTTAATTAAGAAGTGATTCTATTACACCCCAGGATAGAATCATTGCCAGTTAAGATTCTTCAAGAGAAACAGGAGGAATGTGGGTATAAATTATCAGATCATAACACTCAGTCATGCAAAAATAATATGCCTCCATAGTTTTCTATAAATCAGCTCAAACCCCTATCCTACCTGATTTTAGTTAATTCTGATTAAAATTAATCATTTCAAATTTAAGCTAACCAAGAAGTTTCCTTCCCTATTTTTCTTTCCCAGGTTCCTGGGTTCTTAAGCAGCTTATGGGAATTAGTGTTGGGGGAGGGGGTTGTTACTGGTCAGCATCTGGTCACTTGCTGACATTTTTACATTTTCTGGTCCCTGGCGTCTCATCCTCCCAGCCTGCCTTCCATTAAGATCCACTGTCCCATTGGTCACAGTAATCGTTCCACAAAGTCTGTGTTTGAGACAGATTTAAACTGAGAGATCCTTTCTGATCTGCTATCCCTCATTCATCCACTTCTAACTCTTGGGGCCATGGGATAGTTTCTTACTTTTCCTGAAAAAATATACCAATTTCTTATGATATTAATGTATACTCTGAATCCTTCAGTTTCTGCTACTGAAAAATATAAAAACCAGGCCCCTGAAATTCAAAAGTCCTAAATGCTATTACTTTTGCCTTGATGTTTTTAGAAAGCTATTTCAAAATGCAAAAGCTAAGCATTCATTCATTCCTTTTGCTCTGTATTCCTATAATAATATCTCTAGCAGGAGAGTAATAGGCCCAGGATGACTTGGCTGCTAGATCAAGGAAAAATATTCAATGAACTTCTGAGGGAGGAAACATAATCAGCTGATGTGACACAATATCATCTCAACAGTTCATCTAAATAAAGCTGTTTAAAAGAGCTTTATTCTAGGTGAATAATGCTTAGATCCATGCTGAGAGGGGACTTTGCTTAATGGAAGAAACTTCTTATGTATTTCTTAGTTGGGCTTCTCTGGAAATCCTGGAGGAGATAGAGTGGGACTTAGAGCTGTGGTTGACAGCAGAGATCTCTGGTGTGGCAAAGAAAACTGTGCGTGAAGCCTACTGAATGTTTTTCTCAAGGTTCTTCAAATGTCAAAGCACCTAGAAGTCATGGACTTCTTTATGGAATGATGTGAATTTTTGTTTGGAATTCAGCTATTAAAAATATCCAATTCTAAACATATCTGTATAAATTAGCACATTTATGAGTAGGATCTCTCTCCCTTTCTCCCTCCCTCCTTTTCTCCAACTCTCTCTCTCTGTTTCTCCACAAATGTATAAAATACAAGTAGGCGTGGGCACAGGACACACCACTTATTAATATAAGTAAAGCAAACGACCAAAATGTCATAATCCATTTTATCCCACATCACATTTCTGTTCATACTCACTTGTAATTTCTTCATTTATTGTGTCTCTGTAATGTACTCTATAAGAGTAACAAATACCAAAAATTTTAAAAATAAAAAATAAAGGGAGTAACTTAAAATTGGGAAAACTATATCTGTGGATTTTTTTTTTTTTATCTAGAATATGATAATCTGGTAAAGATAATCTGCTGCTGTTTCTTATTTTCTTGGTTTTCTATTAGAATTTATTCAGCTCAGAAAACACCGGTGTTTTATGAGGTCATATTTTCAGAACTACCATGAAACCATCTGATCCTAGTGTAACAGCGTACTCTTGTCCCATCTCAACAATATGGAAGCAAAGTTTCCGATAACCAGTCTCTTCTCTACATGGGTTGCAAACAGCCTAAAGTAAAGAGAACAATTTTGAGAGCCCAATGTAGTTCACATTTTGTTGAAAGAAAAACTCTACTCTGTGGCCTCTTGAGGATACAGGGCCACAGGGCAACAATGTTTTTGTTTGTGTGTTTTTTATTTGCATTAGTTTTTAGTGAAGGAAAGCCACAACTATGAAGGAAGTGGGATTTACAAAGGGTTTCCATATTGAGGAGATATCTCCCAGCAGCTCTTAGTCCAGGCAATATTATATTTCCTGCCAACACTTATTCAAAAAAAATATTTCAGTCATTCTTGTTACTTAAGAGCATCTGGAAGGAGTAACGCAAGAGAACTGTACTTGCTGCAATTCTTCTTTTGCATCAATTTGAGCAAAAGTAGATAGAAGAAATAGTACAATTACAGTTGATAGAATCCATGGAGTTCAGACAGAAAGCATCTGTCCCTTACAGGCTGAACTTTGAACAATTACAGGCAAGCATCTGCTTTCAACAATGAGCACCAATATGGAATACAGAAGCAAACCAGAAAAGTCAAAGGCAGAAACAGAACTAAGAAAAAATATTTAGAATAGACCAAGACTCAGATACATCATTCTAACCACGCCCAGCTAGGGACTTCACCAGTAGCAAGAAAAGGCATGATAAACAGTTTTCGACTCCAGAGCCTCTTCACATCATTCAGTAGTAGTTGCTAGAGTGCTGTTAGGAAATGTCATCAGATTTCATTCCATATAAGCTCCATGTTTGACCTTAATAGCTATTCATAAGTGAAAGAGCCATAGGAATGTTATTTGTGCTGTGGATTTGCAATCATGAGCCTAGAAAAATACTGTAAACAACTTGCAAGCAATTGTCTTCAGGCCACTGTTCACTGTAAATTTAGTATTTTAAAGAATAGATTTTATATTTCAAATAACTTTTGTTGACCTTAGAAAGTATCAAGTAGAAAAACTTGTTCAGACATTGTTAAGGAAGAACATGTGAATGACAAAGACCCACATGAAATTACGGTTACTATCCTGTGTCACTGACAGATTTACGGAAATGGCCCCATAACAAGGAACACTCCTATTGAAGTCAATAAGTGGTCTCCTTTGAAATGTGTCTGAACAGAGCCTAAATGTACAAAAAACACTATGTGCTAAAAAGTACACATAAGTGCATCTTTGAATCTAAGATACACATTTATTGTTTCTGAAATCAGAAATATAACATTGATGTGGTGATGGGACTTTTCTGAACCAGTGAAAAATTGACCAATTTTATTACAAATGATGGCATCTTAAAATTGTGGAAATATGACAGTAGTTTGATCATACCATCAAAACATTAAGTCCTAAATTCCTCCCAGTGTTTTTAAACAAGAAGCTGATTTACCTAATGTTAAGTCATCTGTATAAGCCTCTGACTCAGAAGCAAATGATTGATGTGCTATTGTGGAGGAAATCCATGAATTAGAGGTCAGACAACCTGGATCTTATTTCTGGCTCTGTGTTATATGAACTTATTTGACTCCAATCTTCTAGTAAGTATTGACTAGCTAGTCAACTCTAATATTCTTAGATTTTATTAGTAAACTTCAAAATATCCATAATACAAGAGTAATTGTTTATAAATTAAATGATTTATAATTTGAAAAATGTATAAATTATCAAAAATTAAATTCTCAGCATAATCTTAATGGTAGATATATCTTTTATGTTCAACTTTTAAAATTGGCCATATTTTATATACAAAGAGCTTTTCCTCAAATATAACTTGCTATGAAATAATTACCTCTTTATTCAGTCAGGTTAAATACACTAAAATTTACTTTTTAAATACTATAAACTTTACCCAATCATGGGTTACCACATGAAAATAGGTGAGATTTAAATGATTATTTCTAAGTAAAAATAAAGTTGGTATATAGCATCATTATAGATTGATCACTAAGTCATATTGAAATCACTTTATATTCAAAAATCTGTTCTAGAAGAAATAGATCAACATTAGAAGATATTCATTATACATAAGAAGACACAAAAGAATATCTCCAAAGCATTTAGCAAATTTAACTCCCCAAATCTGAAATTTACAGATATCTCCCAATGTGCTCATTGTAGACTGCAGCTTGGTTTTTAATCCCTAAAAGACATTAAACACTCTAGCATCACTTAGTAGAAAAAAAATCATTAAAATAGAATTGAAGTTCACATCATTTGGTGAGAATGGATTTATTGACTTCCTGTAAAAGTTCCAAGAAGACTGTAACAAAACTAGAAATATTAGCAAGGAGCACACCATTTCTTTGCATGTTCTTAAAAGAGATGCCTGTGACAAAGTTTATTTACATGGAAAAGAGCATTAATGATACCAAGTTCTCAATTAGAAAGCTTGAAACATAGATCTCTACTGAAGTGACTTGTCAGTTGTCACGTTGTCTCTCACCAATGACCATTTCAAATAGAATTTTACAACAACACTGATGTATCATAGTCTCCACGATGTTTTCATTCCAAGCAAAAACAGTTGTATTTGGAAAATATTAAAAATGTGTCAAAGTCTTTTTAAAAAGATATTGTAAAATTATGGGACAGTTCAACAAGGGAATGTTTAAAAGAATTATGAATGGATATTTACAAAAATTTTAATATGAGGGAAATGTCACCATATCACATCAATGAAAAAACATAATACAAAGCTGTATGTACAGGGCAATTTCCAGTATATATAATACTTATGAATAACAAAAATAAAAATAAAAATTTATTAAAAGGAAGAAAATTTATTTAAAAATTATTCATGTAATCTCTGGGTGTGACATTGATTATATTCCTTTTTCTATTTTTAAAAACTTAATTGACAAGTGAAAATCATATTTATGGTGTGCAACATGAGGTTTTAATATATGTATATATTGTAGAATGGCTAAATCAAGTAATTTCACATGGATTATTTCACATACTTATCAACTTTTTAGGGTGAGAACACTTAAAATCTACTCTGAGCAATTTTCAGATCTACACTATATTGTATAAACTATAGTCACCATGATATAAAATGGGTATATTGAAATTATTTCTCCTGTCTAACTGAAATTTTGGGTCCTTTGACCAAAATCTCCCCAATCCTCCAACCCCCCACCCTCTGGTAGGCACCATTTTACTCTGTTTCTATGAGTTCAACATTTTTATAATCCACTTATAAATGAGATCATGCAGTATGTGTTTTTCTGTGCCTGGCTTATTTCATTTAACAGTATCCCCTTGGGTCATCTATGTCATCACAAATGACAGGATTTCCTTCTTTTCTGAGGCTAAATAGTATTCCACTCTGTATATATACCACATTTCTTTATCCAGACAACTGTTGATGGGCACTTAGGTTGATTCCACATCTTGGCTGTTGTGAATAATGCTGTAATGAACACAGGAGAGCTGATATGTTTGACATACTGATTTCCTTTGGATATATACCCAGTAATGGAATTGCTGGATCACATGGTAGTTCTGTTTTGAATTTTTCGAGGAACCTCCATACTGTTTTCCGTAATGGCTGTACTAATTTACATTCCTACCAACAGTGTGCAAGGATTCCCTTTCTCCACATCCTCTCCAACACTTATATTTTGCCTTTTTTATAGTAGCCATTCTAAAAAGTGTGAGAAGATATCTTCTTGTGGTTTTAATTTGCATTTCTTTGATCAGTGATTTTGAGCATTTTTGCGTATACCTGTTGGTCACTTACATGTCCTTTGAGAAATGTCTATTCACATCCATTGCCCATTTTTCAATTGGGCTATTTATTATCTTACTACTGTGTTGAGTTCCTTATATATTTTGTATGTTCCCCTCTTATCAGATGCATGGTTTAAAATATTTTCTCCCATTCCATTAGTTGTCTCTTCACTCTGTTGATTGTGTACTTTGCTGTACAGAACTTTAGTGTAATCCCATTTGTCTACTTTTGCTTTTCTTGCCTGTGCTTTTGGGGTCATATCCAAAAAATATCATTGTCCAGAGCAATGTCACAGACTTTTTCCCCTATGTTTTCTTCTAGTAGTTTTATGATTTCGGATCTCATAGTTAGGTATTTAATCCACTTTGAGCTGATTTTTGTATTGGGTGTGAGATAGGGTCTAAGGGTTTCCCAACATGATCAAGTCCTGGGGGTACAGGATTTGGCCCCCACATTCAATCTCTGACTGTGCCAGGGAGAAACATGCTGGTCCTGAGTTGCTCATGGAGTGCTCAAGCAGGCTTAATGTCTCTCCACTTCAGGGTATGCCCTGCTCTGGCTGGAACAGCCAGGAGAGCAGCACCAGGGAGGGCTAGTGGGCAGGGATCTCATGGTCCAAGCACTCCTAGTCCACTGTAGGTCTTTAAGAGAAAAGGTGTAAGCCTCTCTCTGTGGGGGCGTCAGTGTAGTGAACATGCCAACAGAGGGGTAGCAGCCACTCCTGAGAGCTGTGGTTCAATCATCTCTTTAGGGACCTGTGCCACTTGGCAGCAGTGGATGGGGGAAGGGAGGAGGAGAAAAGAGTCTGAATGGACGAGGACTGGCACTCTGGTTGTCTTTGTCCCTCTCCCTGGAAGAAAGCCCACCCAGAATTTCCAAGCTGTAGGATCACACAAATATCCTGGGACTCACGAGCCCCTGTGGCCACTGCAGTCTGGGTAGGAGTTGGGAAATGTTTGTGTGGGGACTAGTGACACCAAAACTGAAGGGCTGAAGCTCCCCAGGGAGGACAAAGGCACACAATGGGTGGAGAAGCAGTATGGCGCCCCGCCATCTTGGCTTGGGTCTGTGGTGACAGGGAGCAACCCAAAGGGGCTGGCAGCCTGGTGCTTTGTTTTCAAGAAGCTCCCAGTTCACTGGCAGAAGCAGCTTTCAGGCTCATGAGGAAGCTCATGAGCTCCAGGAGCTCAGGAGCCTACTGACTACCAGAGGTATGAGGGAAGGAGAAATGAAACCCCCACCTGCCCTTCCCATGGAACTCCAAGTTTCTTGGGGGTTGATCTCTGCCGATGTCTTGCTCCTTCTTGTTCTGCTCTACAACTTCTTCCTGTGGAATCTCCAGTAGGTTCTGGCATTTTTCCCTCAGAATTATACCTGAGATATGTTTATTTTTTTTCTTCATCTAAATCTTTTCCTTCCTTCTGAGATGATCTGGCGACCGATGTCTCTAGTAAGCCATCTTGTCCATTATCTCTTTTTCTTACTCTATCTAAAGGTTTGTTGATTTTTGTTTATCTTTTAAAAAAACTTAGTTTTATTTTTTCTAATGTTTGTCTTGTATCTATTTTATTTCTGCTTTGATCTTTATTATTTCCTTCCTTCTACTAACATTGGGGTTAGTTTGTTCTTTGTCTAGTTCCTTGAGTTGTAACTTTAGGTTGTTTATTTGAGATTGTTGTTCCTTTTTGATGTGGGCATTTGTTGCTATAAACACTCCTCTTAGAACTGCTTTTACTGCATCCCATAAGTTTTGGTATGTTGTATGTCCATTTTTGTTTCTCTGAAGATATTTTTTAATTTCCCTTTTAATTGTTCTTTTACTCAATTGTTTAGGAGCATTTAAAAAAATTTTTATATATGTGAATTTTCTGAAATTCCTCCTATTGATTTCTAATGCCATATCACTGTGGTTAGAAAAGATACTTGATATGATTTCAATCTTCTTAAATTTTCTAAGACTTATATTGCCTAACATATTCTATCTTGGAGAATGTTTCATGTGAGCTTAAAAAGAAAATATATTCTGCTGCTGTTGGATATATATTCTATATATGTCTCTTAAGTCTGTTTGGTCCAATGTATAGTTCAAATTCAGTGTTTCCTTTTTGATTTCCATCTGAATTATCTGTCCATTGTTGAAAATGGGCTATTAAATTTTCTACCACTATTGTATCACAGTCTGTCTCTCCCTCTCTTCAATCTATTAATGTTTACTTTATATATTTTTGGTGTTCTGATATTGGGGGCATATATATTTACAATTTTTATATCCACTTGATGAGTTGACCCCTTTATAATTATATTCTGACTTTCTTTGTCTCATTTTAAAGTTTTTCACTTCATCTGTTTTATCTAAGTATATTTACACTTGCTGTCTTTTGGTTTCCATTTGGAAGGAATATCTTTTTCTATTCCTTCACTTTCAGTCTATGTGTCCTCATAGGTGAAGTGGATCTCTTATAGATAGCATATAGTTGGATCTTGTTTTTTTATCTATTCAGCCACTCTGTGTCTTTTGATAAGAGAACTTAATCCATATATGTTCAAGGCAGTTATTGATAGATAAGAACTTACTATTGCCATTTTGTTAATTGTTTTCTGCTTGTTCTGTAGATCCTTTATTCCTTTCTTCTTCTCTTGCTGCCTTTTGTGAATAGATGATTTTCTTTAGTGCTATGTTTTGATTCCTGACATTTTATCTTTTGTGTAGCTACTTCAGGTTTTTGCTTTGTGGTTATCATGAGGCTTACATAAAACATCTTATATTTATAACAAGCTATTTTAAATTAATAACAACTTAACTTTGCATAAAATAACACCACACATTTACTCCACCCCTCCCACATTTTGTTTTTGATGTCAATTTACATCTTTTTATATTGTTTATCCCATAAAAAATTGTTGTAGCTATTATTTTTAATAGTTTGTCTTTAAACCTTCATACTAAAGATATAAGTGATTTACACACCACCATTAAAACTTCCTACTGGATTCTATAAAATCATTACAGTATTAGAGTATTCTGAATTTGACTGGGTACTTCCTTTACCAGTGAATCTTATACTTCCATATGTTTTTGTGTTACTAATTAGTATCCTTTTCTTTTATCTTGAACTCTCCTTGGCATTTCTTATAAGACAGATCTGGTAGTAATGAAATTTCTCAGCTTATGTTTCTCTGGGGAAGTTTTTATATTTTCATTTCTGAAGTTTTCCATTGCTGGGTATATTATCCTTAGTTGTCAGACTATTCTTCTTCAGCATATTGAATATGTCATCCCACTTTCTTCTGATTTGTAAGATTTCTGCTGAGAAATCCCCATGTAGCCTTATTGAAACTCCTTTTTATATATTCTGCTTTTTTCTCTTGCTACTTTTAGGGTCCTCTTTTTAAAAAATTTTTAACAGTTTGATTATAATGTATCTTAGGGTAGCCTTACTTGGATTAAATCTCATTGAAGACCTTTGACCTTCTGTACCTGGATATTATCTTTCCTTAGATTTGGAAAGATTTCTGCTGTTTTCTCTTTACATAATCTTTCTACCCGTTTATCTCTCTCTCCTTAAACTCCTGTAACTAGAACGTTTGCTCTTTTTATTCTGTCCCATACATTTCATAAGGTTTCTTTATTCTTTTTCACTTTTTTATCCTGACTTTATATTTTTAAATAACTTTTCTTTGCATTCTTAGATCCTTCCTGCTTAATCAATTCTGCTGTTGATCCTTTCCATTGCATTTTTCATTTCATTCATTGTATGCTTCTGCTCCAGAATTTAAAAATTTTTTTCATATAATTTCAATCTCTGTTAAATTTCTCTTTTATTCATTTATTGTTTTTTTGATTTCATTGAATTTTTTCTCTTTATTTTCTTGAAGGTTGCTTAGCTGCCTTAAAATAATTATTTTGAATTCTTTGCTAGGCAATTGATACATCTCTATTGTTCTAGGTTCAATTAATGTTGCTTTAATTTGGTCCTATCATGGTGACGTGTTTCCTTGATTGTTCTTGATCATGCGGCCGTGTGTTGGCATCTGTGCATTTGAAGTAGACATATTCCAGTTGTTGCAAACTGGCTTTGTCTGGAAAAGCCCTTCACCAGTTAGCCTGTCCAGAGATTCTGTAAAGCCTGTCTGGTGTGGTCCACATGCAGACTTTTTGCTAGAATCCTTGGGCAGGGCAGGCTTGTGCCTAGGTCAGCAGATGGACTGGCCTGTCATCTGGGCCTATGGGGGTATGGGC
Source organism: Daubentonia madagascariensis (assembly GCA_023783475.1). NCBI lineage: Eukaryota > Metazoa > Chordata > Mammalia > Primates > Daubentoniidae > Daubentonia > Daubentonia madagascariensis. Next base: position 17,771,874 of record JAKFHU010000726.1, on the reverse strand, counting down.
CTGGAGCCAGGATCAACTGGGGTGTACTTTTTTATTGAATACATGGGGGCTGCCCTGGAGCCTGGGTTTGTAGGGGTGGTACTGGAGCCTTAATCCCTGAGGGCTGACCTGGTACTAAGTTCTACCAGGGTCTGGATGCTGGGTCTGCTAGAACAAGCCTGGACGCTGACTCCACCCAAGTCTGGAGCCATAGGGACCATCCTGAAGCCTGGAGTAGGTCTAGTGTGCTGGGGCAGGTGTGGAGACTGAGTCCCTGGTGCTATCTGAAGACCAGGATCACAGGTGCTGGCCTGGTGCTTAGAGCCACAGGGGCTGGCTTAGAGTCTGGGACTGAGGGAGCCAGCCTGAAGACTGGGTATGTGGGGGCTGGACTGGAACCTGGGTCAATAGAGGTGGTCCTAGAGCCTGGGTCCATGGGGGGCCAGCCCAGTGCTGGGGTCTATTGGGATGGGCCTGGGTTCTGGGTCAGCTTGAATGTGGGGCTGCAGGGGCCAGCCTGGGTGTGTGTGTGACTATAGATATTAGCTTGGCCAGGCCTGGAGCCTGTGTCCACATGTGCTAGCCTGGTTTCTAAGGGCAGGAGTGCTGATCTGGTTCTGGGGCAGACCTGACTCTGGGCTGGCCTGGAACCTGGGGCTGCAGGGCCTGGCCTGGCACTTGGTGGGCCTTGAGCCTGACTCTGTGGAGGTAGGCCTGATGCTGGGGTGGCCCAGAAACTCAGGGCCTCTGGGGCCATCCTGGGACTATGATCTGTCTAGAACCTGGAGCCATTGGGGTTGTCCTGGCTGTTGGGCAGGCTTAGAATCTTGGACTGTGCAATCTGGCCTGGCACCAATGAGGGTCTGGGGCCATAAGGGTCTCTACTGTGCTAGTTTTTACTGGAGCAGGCCAAGTGTTGGGGTGTGAGCCAAATTCTAGTGCTCACTTTCCTCTCCGCCCATGTGGAGCTTCTCTCTCTCCAACCTATTTTGTCTATGGTTGGGAGAGGAGTGACATGGGTGACGTAAAACTGTCCTTCCTACCCTCTTCAATGCATGTTTTCTTATTTCTGTGCTACATCCAGGTGAGGTAATCTCTCAGCTGGTTTCCTTAGCTCTTGTTAAGTATTTTTGTGCAAGAATAGTTGTTCAAATTGACGTTTCTGTGGAAGACAAGAGCTACAAAGTCCTATTCTGCCATTTTATTGATGTCTCCTCCTGATTGTCTTCTTTATACTTTGCAATACTTTTCAAATTATCTTTAAGTATTTACAAAAAGGGAAGATGGCTAAGGCTATAATATAAAATTAAAATGTCTTTTATCATAATCAAGGTTGATAGCCAGAATGATTCAAAACAAAATGAAACCATTTAAATGGGGTGTAAAAGAGTGCATCCATGCTTAATTTAAATAAAGGACACAGAAGCAATTTCAGATTAGGAGAAAACAGTGTTTAAAGTTCAACAATTAGCCAACCAGAGAAAAATCTTTTGACTTAAAATGCTTTTCCCCACAAGAGACAGGAATCATTATCTATACTCAGAATTGGGGTTTCAGTTTTTTTCCCTACACCTTTTGTTTCTTCCTATAGATCTCTACAACTCAGCATTTATATTATTGAAGCCAGTGTCATCTGCTCCCTCCTGAGTAATATTTGATGCCATATTGTAGCCAGGTTTGTTATGAGACACCATAGCATAGTTGTTAAGAGTACAGTTCTTGAGTTAGGCACCTGTGTTCAAATCATGACTTCAGCACTTTCAGTGCTGGCTAGTTCCTTGACTTCTGTTTCTTCATCTATAAAATGTGGATTATAACCTCAAAGGGTTTTAAGATGATTAAATAGATAATTCTTATAAAGCTGCTATCTCTTCTACCCCACTCCAGAACCACACAGTTTTCCCCATCTTGCTTAATACAAATTCAGTCCTTCCACTGCCCAGGCCCAAATCCTTGAAGTCATCCTAATTCTTCTTTCTCTTTCACACCCCCTATCCAATCTGTCAGCAAATTCTGGTGTCTCTGCCTTCAAAAAAAAAATGCAGGCTTTGATTACTTCTCACCATCTTCACTGCCACCAGCCAACTAGCTACAAACTGCCATCATCTCTCTCCTGGATTGCTACAACAGCCTCCTGACTATCTACCTTGCTCCCTACAACCTATTCTCTATAAATAATGACATAAGCCATGTTATGTCACTCCTCTGCCAAAACCTTTTAATGGATACCCATCTTGTTCACCGGAAAAAGTAAATTCTCCACTGAGGTCTAGAAGGCCCTACTAAACCTGGTACCTCAATTTCCTCTCTGAGATCAGTTCCAACTGCTCCTCCCCTGTGGCACTTTTCTTGGGCCACACAAGTTTTACTGTTCATCCTAGACAAAAGGCAAGTCTTGCTTTAGGGCCTCTGCACGTGCTGTTCCCACTGCATGCATTGCTCCTCCCCTAGATATTCACATGGTTTTCTCTCTCACCTCCTTCACATCTTTGCTCAAAAGTAATCATCTCAACAAAGCCTTCCTTATTTAAAAATGCAGATCCTCATTTTGGACTCCCCATCCCATTTCCTGCTTCTATTTTTCTCCTTAACATGTGTAGTTTTCTAGCTTACTATATATTATGCTGTTTAGAATACCACCCTAGGAAGGTATGAATTTGATATAACCCTTGAACATAGAAAAATGGCTGGTACCTAATATTTTAAAAACATTTTCTAAATGAATGAATGAATGCATGTCCTTAGGACAGTGCCTGGAAGATAGCAAGCACTATATGAATTTTAACTATTTTCATGTTCTGTGGGAATACCAAGAAATTATAGAATTGGAGAAAACTTAAACTATTCAGTTAATCTACATTTTTGAAAGATGATCGTCTGAGCTTTATGTAAGCTCTTTCTCAATAGGGTATTTTCTACCAAACAGAGTGGTCAGTTTCATTTTCAGATCATTCTATTTTTCAACCAGTGACAGCCTGAAATGTGTCTTCTGATAAGTTCTACTTGTTGATGCTGTGGTTACACTCTGCAAGTGCACTAAATCCATCCAACTGCTACATAAGGGAACACTCTGAATATGCAAAGATAACTAGAATGTCCAAATTAAGTCTTCCCTTTGTAAAAAGAAAAAAAAAACTTCAGACAAATTAATTTAGCAAAGTTTATTTGAGCAAAGAATGATTCATGAATCAGGCAGCACTCAGAACCAGAAGAGATTCATAGAACTCTGCCCAACAGTGTGAGTAGTGAGCTTTACAGAAGCAAAGTAGAGAAATCACCTGATTGGCTACAGCCAATTTGGGCGTGGTGATGAGTTTTCTGCCTATGCTTGGCTGAAACCCGGCTGCTTGTTATGCTTCTAAGTTAGGTTTTGGTTTGTTATACAGGAACTCAAAGTATGAAGACAGCTTCAAGCTAATGGTCACTTATTTAACACCTCTTCCCTTGTGATCAGTCTCTCAATTTTGAAAGATTGACCTAAACCTTGGACATTGATACCTCTGCCTCAAGAGACTTGTTTGGTCTCAGTATGGAATTCACAGGTCAGTTGTATGATTCTTTATGTTCTCTTCATGTTTTTGTTGCTTTAACTGGAGTGAGACCATTTGATGTACAGTGAATGTCTGAACACAGGCCTTTAAGATTCTTGAGAGGATAATAGTGCACTGGGGGGACTACTATGATGGCTATCAGGAGGGCAATGCTAAGAGACTGAAGTATATACAAACCTAACCAACGTCACATAAATCGGAAATGTGAGCCCGAAGAATCTACTTGTTTTAACTAAGTGGTATGTTTGATCTTTTGCAACTGAGTTTCTACCACATTAGACATATTAATCCAAGTGCAGGTGTTAACTATTACACACACACTCCTGTTTGGCCAACAGGTAGTCCAAAGCAAACATGTTATCTAAAACAACTTTAGCAAGAAAATTTAAATATGTTTTCTGGGCAACTATAGCCTTTCATTAGAGTCAGCTATGGCAACTAATGTTTGAGACAGATTTCTAGTTGTGACCTTATTTACATTTATACCAAGGCAGGGAAGGAGGCTTTTATGAAAAAGATGCCCATTCACAGGGATTTATACCTGCTGGGAAATTCCTCTTTATGCTATAGTGCAAATTAAGAGGTGTAGACCAGTGTTCAGTTTCCAATTGGTTATGGTGTGACAGTGACACTGTTAGAATCCCTGATCCAGATTGGCCCCTTATTTTCTACTTATTGAGACATTGAGTTTCCCATGCATATGGTTGGTTGGTAAATCCAATCCTGTAGATACAAATACATCCTGTAGGGGCACAACAGGCTAGTTCCCTGTTGGAAGCCTTGTGCATTAAGGGTAACCAGTAAAACAGTCCTAGTAATATTCATACAAGGATCCATTATTTGAATCACTACATGGTTAGAGGCTACTGCAATCGAGGGATTAGGGTTATAAATTTATCTGTAAACTGTCAATTTATTTTTCTTTTGGTTTTCCTACTCAATTTCTGGCATAATTTAACTGAAAAACACTCACTATAGGTTTTGCCCACTGTTAGATTTAAGCAAGGAATCTGAATATGTAAACCTAGAATCACATGTGTGATCTGAACAAATATTCACCCTTGGAACAGCAGTAAAATTTGTTATGGGGTATCTAGAAGATCTCTAAGATCATGTAGGGATTTAGGCTTAATATGACATATCCAACATTCAGTTAAGTACCCTGTGGAAGCTAAGGACAATGAAATCTTAATTATTCCATTATCTCACCATGTATAAACATAAAGGAAAACACAGGGAAAAGAGGAAAAAGGACAATAATTTTATGATGACAGAGGAAAGAAGTCTTGATCTGTGATCTTGAGAAAGCTTTCCATATCTATCTTGGATGTCATCTTCTCCTGAGGAGAAACCTCCCTGGTCAGTTTTATTTTGAGATCTCCAATGGATATACAGTTTTAAGAGTCTGGAGGTTCCTTCTTGAGTGGAGAGATATGGACCCCAGACTTGAGACCTTGAAGTTTTGCTGTAATTTTGAGGGGTGAAAACTTGGCATGGTCTCTTCCAAAAGAGTTCAAGGGCAGTCGTTCTCCAAAAGACTCAATATCTAGATTCTAGATCATGAAAGTTCTGGTTGTCCTCCATCAGTGGCTTCTTTTACCTGGTAAAAATACATTTTGGCATACTGCATTAAAGTCTTGCAGTATTTAGTCATACCAAAGTTTATAAGCATGGGAGATATATGAGGTTCTATTATTAGCTCCATATGTCTCTCAGTAACTATTTCATAAAGGATTAATTTGTGTTTTACAGTAGAGGTGGACCTGATTGCCATAAAGACCAATGGTAATACCTTTGGCTAAGGCAATCCAATTGACTAAGTTTGTTGAGTTAGGGGCCCAGAAAAACAATATCCCACAACATAGGCCTCAGAAGCAGTCTCAGAGGCAAAAGTTTTGCTCTGAAATTCTCCTGTCCTCCTGTTCTGTCTCACAGTCACATTCTCCCCCAAGGCTAGCCATAGAAACTAAAATCCCTTTTCCCCAAGGTGGTTCTTAAAAAACAGAACCTCTTTTCCCAAAAGCCAGCCATAAAACCTGAAAATATTCTATGTAAAAGCCATAAAGAAATTATCTGACCTACCTTGGTTCACTGTGGGTCATAAGACCCCCATTCCAATGAAGGCCCTGCCCCACACCTGGAAGGAAGCAATGCACGCTCAGAGAGGCCAAGAATGACAGACCTTGCTGGGTTTCCTTACTCAATCTATTAGCATTAGATCGTATCCCTTTTGTCCAATCATATTTCTACATAGCTGTCTATACTTTATTGAACCTAGGCATTAAAATAGGCAGTTTTCTCTGTATCTTTCCCTGTATCATTCTGGAGGCTCCTCTGAATACATGTTAAATAAATTCATGTGCCTTTCCTCCTATTAATCAATCTGCCTCATGTCAGTGATTTTCAGTGAGCCTTTAGAGTGCAAAGGGCCTTGGTCCCTACAATTGTCAACTTCAGTTTTTAAATGCTGTTTGTCTTTCTGACCTTCCCAGAAGAATGAGGGTGATAGGGACAATGGTGATGTAAAACTGTTTCATAACTGGTCCAGTAAAACCTCTTGATATCCCACTGGGGGTGGCAATTGAATAAAATCCATCTGTAAGTGTTAAAATGATCCAAATTATGTGAACTTCAAAAACATTTTGGGTTAGTTTATATCTCAGAGTTTAAAGAATACTTAATTTATGTAAGTGCTTGCTTTTTTTTTTAAGCCAATTAAATAGAACTGTTTTACAATTTAATTTTGGAATACCATCTGGAGGTAGGAAGATAACACACATATATAACATACATACATATGTAAATATATGGACAGAAATTGATCTTATAGCTTTTATTTTAAAATTTTTAGTCATATGGCAGGTATAATAATACAAAGCTCACTAATTTATTAAAGAATACATGGAGGCAAATCGTATTTCTGGCTAATGGAACAAGATTTCATACCCAGATGGCTAAAGATTTTAAAGATTTTTTTTTTCTTTGCCCAATTTCTAAATATATATCTTTTCTTCTCAGTCATCTCTATTAAACTGGCATTTTAAAGGGAATAGGTATCAGGTCATAGAGAAGACAGGATAGAAAGTTTACATCAAAAAGGCACAGAGCTTAGACTTCAGGCTTGCCTAAATCGAGAAACAAGGGTATAGGGTAAAGGCCCAGTTAAAACAAAATGGCCAGGAAAAGCACCTTAAACCAAAGTAAGGCTTGTTATGTAAATTTAAGCCAATGCCTTCTCCCTTGTAAGAGTTTCTAGCAACTTAGTCCTCTCCTCTTCCCAGTGCAGAGAGGAAGACCCACTTGTAAGTGGAGATGTCCTTTAGATGTAAATTTCTTTTGCAAAACGGTCTCAAAATGACTAGCTAAAAATAGTACTAATGCCAGAAAAGCATATGTTGGAGACTACTTCAGCTAGATCAGTGGTTTCCAGCCCAACTTGTGATTTTTAACTAGATAACTGAGTTCAGGATGGAGTCCATTGAAGAACAGGACAGGCATTTTCTATGCCTGCATTCAGCATGGACACTGCTAATCTTGCTTTACAGTCAGAGACTAGTTCATCTTTTGTTTGTTTTCAAGATTAAATGACAGACCAGTCTGACTTTTTTTTCCCCCCCAAGAAGGAGTTTTGGGACATGACAAAGATTATGACAACAAAAAAGAGATTGGTAGAGCATATAGTCAGCAAGGGTTCAAGAAGAGGGGTTCCCACGGGAAAAGCAAGATAGAGAAAACAGGACTAATTCTTACAAATATTTTTCTGAAAATGGTCCAAGTGTCAATTGGACAGGTTCAGACACAGACATTTTGGACTTGATTTGGAACCCCAATCACAAAAATATTTTTTTTTCTCTGAGGGATTGGTTGATTATTGTCTTGGGAATTAAGTCCTTGGAAGCTTCCTCTAGTAATGAAATAGACTTACTCCTTTTGGCCCGGGCTATTGGATGACTGGTGTATAAGTGGACAATTTCTTTCCCAGTGGCATGTCTATTTACAATAAAAGCAGGCATCTCAAGGCACAGTTTGGGATCTTTTGGTTTAAAATACATCCAAGGAGAGGTCCTCTTGGTCCCTGTAGCTCTTGTAGTTATAAAGACATGTGCCCATTTGCTTTTTATAAGGAGTTTCCCTACTGTAACTATGTTATCTTTGGTGAGGTTCACCTATCTCTCTAGAAAAGCACATGTTCTGGGTCCATAGTACTTTTACATGAAATTGGCTGGAGTTCTAGACTCCTTGGATCCAGATGAACCCATGATTCCTTGTCTTCTAGTAACCTTACCTACTGGAGGCCTCCTACTGGTCCTAGTCCAGTCAAAGAATTTCTCAAAGAGAGTATAACACAGAAATTCACAGAGCTCAAATCCAAGAAGAAAATCACCCATGACCTCCAGTTACTGTAAGAAAACAATAGGCCTGGCAGAAACCATCACTGAGTCACTGGAAGTCTCCTTTATATCCCACTTCTGATGCCAACCTTAAAAGCAATCAAAAAGCAACTTGAGACAGATTAATTTGAGCAAAGAATGATTCATGAATTGGGCAGCACTCAGAAACAGAAGAGGTTCAAAGACCTCTGCCCAGCACGGTGAGCAGTGAGCTTTTATAGGTGGGGACACAGCAGCAAAGTAGAGAAATCAACTGTGTACAGCTAGGCATCTGTCTTATTTGGGCATGGTGTGATGAGTTGGCTGAAACTCGTAAAACCTAACTAAGGAATATAACAAGGAGCTACATAGGAACTCAAATTATGTAGACAGCGTCAGGTTACTTAACACCTCCTTCCCATAAACATTGTGAGTCCTCACACATCCTCTACTTTACCCAAAAGTGAGCACAGAGGTCATCATACCAGTATACTTCCATTATTGCACACCAAGATGACATTAATATTTTATCCAATGCCATCACACCATTAGCTAGTGTTGAATTTGTAGTGGAATAAGATGTCCAGATTTTTTTTTTTCCACATTAGCTTCTTTTAATGTAATTCTCTTCCTTTCCATCACCCGTCGAGTGAAGTTTGGTCAACTTTGATTTTTATAAGATGATTATATTTTTTTTCCTCGCAGATTGACATGGATGGTCTGCCACAGCAGGCTTTATCTTCAACAATGTCTCATCCCTTCTTAAAACAAGTTATGCATTTGTAAACTGCTGATTTCTTTGTGGCATTGTCCCCATAACCTTTTCATAAAGCATCAGCGATTTTACCATTCTTCCACCCAAGCTTCAAAATAAATTTGATATTTGTGTTTGTTTCAATTTTAGCAGAATTCATGTTGCTCTGATAGGGGTTCTTTTCAAACTGATGTCTTATCCTTCTTAGTGCCTCAAAGTGTATGGACATGTTATGACAAGTTAGTATGAGTTTTTTTGGTGTGAAAAAATTGTTCAATCCATACATAGTTTTTTCATAATATGCATTTTCCATGAAATTTTGAAGGTTCCTTGTATATACCTACATACGTAAAAAGCCCTGCAGATAATAAAATGTTAATTAAAAATGTCTTTCATTTGCATTTAAAGGGCTTGGCTGAGATAGGGCTGCCAGATTTAGCAAATAAAATAGAGGATGCCCAGTTAAATTTGAATTTCAGATACACATGAATAATTTTTTCTTATATGCATGGGAAATGTATATATTTAAAATGATTATTTACCTGAAATTCAAATTTAACTGGGCATCCTCTATTTTATTTGGCAATCTTAGTCTAAGATCAAAGTAACATGACTGTCACTGAGTTCACATCAGTGTAACAGTGCATTAATTGAAAGTTTTGGCCCAGGCAACTGTAGGGGAGGAAAAATATTTTTCCTTCTATCCATCCTAGGTTCATGTGTGAGGCCTCATAACAAAGACAGATTAACAAGAAAAACACATTTATTTAATATAAGTTTCATGTGACGTGAGAACCTTCATAAGGAAATGAAGACCTAAAGAAACTGTTAAACCTGAGTGTGTTTGTAGTAGGCTTGATGAATAATGTAAACTGGGGAACTTAGCAAGGCCTATTTGTTCAGATTCTTTTTAGCATCTTTATTTCTTCAAAGATTAGGATGCTCCTTTCCCCTAGCTGTAGAGAGGGCACCTCTCACGTGAGGGTCTTATCTGCTCCAGGGGAAGGATAGAAAATCCCTGCTAGGCTTTATGAATTTCTCCAAGGAGGTGGAGGAAGGGCAGAGAGATCTTCTTGCTTCTGTTTTTTCAAATTCCTTTAGCTTAAAATATTCAATATGCCATATTTTGGGGTAGCATGTCCTGAATTCCATTGCAACAAAATAGATGCTGCCTGCCAAGGCTAGGGTACAGACAAAGTGGAAAATTCACAATAAAATGTAGAAAAACTGATTCTACACTTCTTGAGCCCTTCAGTAAGATCAAGGATATTAAAAAGGGTCCTAGTGTGCAGAAAATGAAATACAACGTTGTGGGGAAGGTTTCTATAGAAAAAGCTGGGCTTGAGCCCCACCTCCATTCCCCAAGGGGAAAGAAGAGTTTGTTGCCTGAACATATCAATGAACATAAAGGCTTCACTAGGAGGGCCTTATATTCTCAGCAGTTGGGGAATAGTATAGACTGAGAAAGTTCAAGTGTCCTGTGCAGGGACAGTAGAGAGAGGAGAGGGCTATGTTCATGATGTAACTATATTTCCACTAGTATAAGTCAAAGAATGTGTGTTTCCCATTGACCAGATGTGAGGGAGAGAGCTGGCCTGGAGCGAAAAAAAAAAAAAAAAAAAAAAGGACTTGGATTAGTACTGAGATGGAGGATGTGTCAGCACCAGGGTGAGGATAGAAGGAGACACCTCCCCTGTGCTATGAGAGCTGCTGCTGGACAGGACCAGTCATGAATCTTCAAAGTGCCCACCAGAGAAAGCACAGTTACAAACACCTGACAGGAACAGAGTGAGAAGGTACTGTCACCAGCTAGAGATGAACTTCCCCTTGTAGCTCCTTAACTTTCTTCCTCTTCAACCTTAGTGGAGTCCAGAATTACAGCTAGAGAATCCAGGTCCAGGAAAAGGGATTGTTAAGTTTGTCTTCCTCCTCCCCAACAGCCCCAGCCTGCCATCTGCAGGCCTCAACTGCATATTCTTGTTAAAGCGCTAATTAATATCTTGTACTGGACTATGTTTTAAACTATGCATTGAGACTGTGTCTTATCTTTTAAAGTAGTGACATACCTTAAGTTTGGGCATAAACATTTTTGAATCTGCTAAATTTTCATCTAATGGACAAAGAAAAGCTTTCCCCAACTAAATAAAGTATAAAGAAGTGATAGGAGATAAAACTGTTAGGATTATATCTAATGATTCATGTATATTAATATACTTGTTAAATTGGAGCAGGAATTAAAATGGAGCCCTTCTGGAAAAAAAAACAAGGTTGGCTGGAATAGCTTTCAAGATAAACATATGTGTCTACCTGTCCATCATATTGATTATCCAAAGGAAAAAAAAAAACTATAGCTACTGTACTTGCCACTTTTGCCATTTTCACTTTTTTTTTTTCATGGCCAAATATAGAGCTAGTTTCAATTTCAGAAGTCTATACACCAAGATGCTTTTCATGCACTTAAGAGCCTATCATTAAATACTTTTTTTCTGATACTCAGCAAGAATGGGAAGGGACTATACAAAAAAAATACTTCTAAATTTGTCTGCAATTTTTCATACCTCAGCAAGCTTTTCCTTTGGGTCACTTTGTAGTTTTCTCTCCAAAAACTTCACCTTTTTGTTCCCATGTTTTATGCCACTTTCATCCAACTCTCAAGCATTTCTGGTTTCCTTTCTGTGAGAATAGGAACAATGCTAGACAGATTAACCTTCAGGAACTGAGAACAAGAAAGACATATAAACATATCTGGAATTAATAATAAAATCTATTGCAATAACGTATAACATACTGACACAGCCAAAACGTGATGTTAGCCAAACATTGCACAATGCTGAAGGCCGCAGTCAAATCTGAAAGTAAAATGGTAGATAGTGAAAGCATAGACAGAATGTACAAATTCTTGTAATATAATTATCTCAGTGGGAATGGAGAAAAAGAAGAGTAAAAATTCAGTGACCTGATCTATTACATGTGTCTATCTTCAAAAATTTGAAAAGGTCAAAAATACATAGAAGGAGCTTACCCTGTTATATTTTCTTTGCTATTATCTTTTATAATAAAGAATAATTTCACACTTGGAAAAGAAGTATAAGGGGTACTTTTTAACAAAAGTAAAATTACATATAGTGTCTTTTGAGTCCATCAGTAGAATTTAGATTTATATATCCAAAAGTATTATTTTGGTTTCTCTAATCTTTTCTTTAAAATATACTAAAAGCCTGGTTATAGGGCAATAACCAAGAAATGCTATTTATGGTGTTTTTAAACATTTCTGAAAAACTATGCACTTATTAGTCCTTCAGAAGAAATTTTACTATGTTAGTGAGTTACAAATTAGAAGCCCTGGCTGTCACATCCTAACTCAAATCCCAGTTCGTGACTCCACAGAAACGTGAGAATATCTGGCATGGGGGTGCACACACACACTATTGCTTTGGCACCATAAACAGTTCTGAAAAGAAGTCATGCCAATGAGTAATTTCACCTTGGAGCCATAGTCTAGAAGAGTCTCTAATACAAAACACATTTGTCTGTAATTTCTCCTCACTTCCCACCCATATGCTTTCTCAATACAATATTAGTTTTTTCAGTGGAATAAGCAAAATGGATGCAATATAACCAAAGATTCAAGTTAAATTTCTGCTTGCCCATGCAGGTTAATCACAACAAAGTTTTTCAGCCAACTGATTCAAAATAAACAAAGCTCTGCCACATATCCAGAACATTTATTTATTTTAGGTTCTACTATAAGCTTTACTTTGAAAGCTGGTCCTGTAACAGCTACAACAGGAGAACATCAAATTACATTTTTGAAGTTTTGGGACTTCCCTTTGGCCATAATGTCGTTGGGTTGAAGGGGCTCAGGCTTGTCCATTACAATTCCCCTTTCTGACAACTAAACTTACACCATTGTCATGTATGTAACTTCCTAAATTTTTTTCATTTGAAACATATTCATTAAGAGATGTTTGAAAATTCACACAAGTAAAAACAAAGCAAGAAAAATGATCAGTTTTCCCTACCAGGTACCTTAAACTATTTTTTCTAACATTTTTGGTCTTTGTCTTCTAATGCTTTATCTTTAAAAAATATATCTTATATATGATTTTATGTTCTCTTTTCCCTGAACATTATTCCATTATTACATCATGTTTGTAAATATTTTTAGTGGTACTTAATATTTTATCGAGTGGATGTATCATGGTTTATGCAATCATTTCCTTAGGATTGGACATTCTGTTTTGCTTTTCACAATTTTTGATCATAGTACTATGAAATTCTTTGAGTATAAACTCTTTTCTGTGTTTAGTATTATTTTATTATGGTAGATTCTCAGGGGTGAAATTACTGTTCAGAGGACATCATATTTCTTAAGACTCTTCACATATATTGATAAATTGCTGTCCAGAAAAGTCACACTGATTAACACTGCCAGCAGCAATGACTGGTGCATTCTATCACATACTTACTAGTGTGTTCATCACAGGCTCACTAACATCTTTGCTAGTTTGATAGGCAAAGAATTGGATTTCATTATAACTTTTAGTGCATACTTCCTGTTAGAGACATATGCACATGATTGAAGACTTAAAAACCTCACAAAGTCTTCTACAAAAACCAGTAATCCCCTAAATCCTACCCTACCCCACACACACCAACTATTTCCCTACTCCCCAGAGGCAAACACGTTCCTAGCCACTGTTGCTGCCTTGTCTTTTGACAGTAAGACCAGGGGTTTATAAGCTGGAGCAACATGACATCCCTCCCTCCCTATTCTGATTGCTGATCTGTCAGGTGAGGCAATCCACCTTGGCACAACAATGAGCTGGAAGGAGTATCTTTATGTTGGTGTGTACTAAAATGCCCCACTCAAAAGTTTAGGATGTTAAACAATTTTTGTCTTGTTTCTTGCTCTTTAACATATTTCACTCAGTAGTCTGTGCCTAGGTCACTCTGCCAGCCTTATGCCAACAACCCACAAGAATAATGACAGGAGCCAGGTGTGGTGGCTCACACCTGTAGTCCCAGTTACTTGGGAGGCTGAGGCAGGAAGATTGTTGAGCCCAGGAGTTTGAAGCTGCAGTGAGCTATGATGGTACCACTGTACTCCAGCTGGGGTAAAAGAGTGAGACCCTATCTCTAAAAAAAAAAAAAAAAAAAAAAATGACGGGGTCAGTCACACTTGTCTTCCCTGGCTCTGCTCATGGAGCTGACTTGCTCTATCTTCAACAGTCCAGGTGCATTCAGTTAGTTACAGGATTAATTCTTCCTTCCTCTGAAGAGTATTTGTAGGTATTGAGCCACTCCATCACCTGCCTTACCCCTTGCAGTTTCTTGAATAGCAGAGCTTACATCCAAATGGGGGTGGGGGGTTAGAAGGGGAGTTCTAATCTCTATTACTCTTTGGTGTAACTCTGGGCAAGTTTCTTAATCTCTCTGATTTCGTTTTCTTACCTGTAAAATAGGAACAATAATAGTATCTACCCTCATAGGGCTACTGTAATGGTTAAATGAGCTGGTGTGGGTGTAGCATTTAGAAAATGAGTGTCTCACATGAATATGTACCATATGTGCTAGCTATAAGTACGATTTTATTTTCCACTTAATTCCTACCATCTGGAATGAACATCTTGCATTCTAGTTTGTTTCCTGCTGTAGACCTTTCACACAGCTTAACTATTTAATATATAATGCTTAAAAGTGTGGTACAGAACCTAGCCACTCCTATGTTCTATTCCTATTCTCCCACCAGGCCTCCTCAGGGATTCAGTGTTGAGGCTTTCTGTGCTCGGTCGCAAACTTACTGTTAAACTATTCTTACTGACATTTAAAAAGGTCTAAGAGATATCCAGCTGGGTCTACAGCAGGGCTGTTAAATCCATAAGTGATGTGAGGGAGAACTGGCACCTGTGCAATAGTTGAGCTCAGTGTACAATGTGACAAGTGCTCCCTACCTCTGGTATCAGACAGATTCTGTCAGAGAAGCAGAACCTCTATATACAAAATAAGGGATCTGTTACCAGGCTTGGATCTTACACAGTCACGGGAGCTGACTCAGTGGTATCTGGTCCTGGAGTTTGAAGTCTACGGGGCAGGAAGTTGGGGAGAAAAGATGGATGTAACATAGGGGAGATTAAGGTCCAGCCTGCGAGGGAAGAATGAAAGCTATGTCGATTCTCACCGCCTGTGACCTTGATGATGCAGTGTCATGCACAGAAAGATTTTATTAAGATAAAGGGTATCTTTATTATAAAGATACCCTTTATCATGTGGCTAAACATACAAATGCCAAAAGGGGGAGAAGTTAAAGGAGGACCCAGAGAAAGCTGGTGAAGCAGCAGGCGCAGCTGCTGTTCCACACCAAGGCTTTAGACAGTACCACTGTGTGTGAACCACACCATGGCTCCTGCTGAACTTCCACTTCCCAGATATAAAAATGTCTCTAATAGCCCACTCTAACTGGAAATACACAGGAAACGGAATCTGGAAAATGTACTTCAGTCTAGCCAAGTTGACACATTACAAACACACTACATCTCTCAAAATGTTTTAATGGGTCACACATGCCTCACCCCTAATTGTTTATAAGTATATTGCCACCATCCATGTGATCTCTATACCATGTACTTACTATATGGTTGTAAACAGCCTCATTCCCTCCATCCTATAATATCTCAATAACTCAAACCTAGTTATCTAACACTACTCACCCTGTACTAAATTAGCTTAATATGGCCAGAATAAAAGCTGAAACCATGCTGAAAAGCCCAACTTTAAATTTAGGAATAAAAATCCTATCTAAGCCCTCAGTACTGCCTGCCAAACTTACTATTTCCCTGGTCAATTCACTTTACTATTCTCCTATATCCCTTTTATGTAATTTCTCCTCAAATCTCTAATACATCTTCTGCATTAGTCTTCTTGGGCTGCCATAACAAAATATGACTGAGTGGCTTAAACAACAGATTTATTTTCTCACATTTTTGGAGACTTGGACTGCAAGATCAAGGTGCTAGCCGATTTGGTACCTTGGTGAGGACCCATTCACTGCCTTTCAGACAGCCACCTTCTCACTGTGTCCTCACATGGCAGGGAGAGAGAAAGCGAGCAAGTTCTCTGGTGTCTCTTCTCACAAGAGCACTAATCCCAGCATGAGGGCCCCACCCTCACGACTTCACCTTAACCTAATTATGCCGCAAAGTCCCCATTCCAAATACTATCACACTGGAGGTTATGGTTTCAACATATAAACTTTATGGGGTCACAATTCAGTCCATAACATCTCCCTTCCTTTTTCTGAATGATGATTCTGATTTTTGTTTTATACAGAAAATGGAAACAAGAGAATATGTACATCAGCACACTTACAAATCTACCAACTCACCACATTTGAATTCATAGACTCTGCTCCCCTCCTGTTACAATGGCTAAAATAGACACACTTCCTTACAGGACCACATGCTTTCTTGCTCACTGCAGAACCTCACTCCAGGAAATGATCTTCTTTCTCCTGCAATATTGATTTTTTCCTCTCTGCATGATCATTCTCATGAGTATACAAACATGTTGTAATATCTCTAACACTGACAAAACCTCTCCCTTAATTCTATGTCCTCCCATAAACTAATGTCTTTAGAAACAAAATTCAGGAGTTGACTATACCCACTTCTCTCCCTCTCTTTTCCTCACATTCTCTCCTGCATCCATTCCAAACAGGCTTTCATTGGCACCAATGCACCAAAATACCTCTGTCAAAGTCACTAGTGACCTCCTTGTCAACAAACCCAATCATCAGTCTCCATCCTATCTGATCCACTGGCAGCATTTAATAATGTTGATAACTCCCTCTACCAAGACACATTGTTCTTCACAAGGCACTAAAATCTCCTCCCTTTCTGGTTGCTTTTCCCCAAGATCCTTTGCTGGATTCTCCTCATTGCCCCAACTTCTGAAGGTCAGAATGCCTGAAAAATCAATCCGCTTTTCTTGCTAAACTCATCCTTAAGTGAGCTCGTCTAGGCCCTCAGTTTTAGAATAATTCATATCTACGATTCCTAAATGTGTGGCTCTAGCTCCAGGTTCTAGACTCCTATATGCAACTACGTATTCAACTTCTCCTAGGAGATGTCTAATAAGCATCTAACATTTGAAATTTTCAAAACAAAATTCCTGGTTCTACTCACCCCCAACATGGTCTTCCTCCAATATTCCCCTTCTCAGTAAATGCCAACTTTATTCATCCAATTATGCAGGCCAAAATCTGTGCAATTATCCTGCCTCCTCTTTTTCACATGCCATAGAGCCAATCAATAAATTTCATTGGTTCTTGTTTCAAAAAACATCCAAAATCTACTCATTTCTATCTAGGTGGTAGCCTGGTCCAAGCACTTTTCTTCCTGGACAATTGTAAAAGCCACCTAAATAAACTCTCCGCTTCCAATCTTGCAAGTCTACAATCTAGTCTTTATAAAGCTATTATAATAGAATAGGCCTTTTAAAAATGTTAGATTATACCAGACCTATCCTCAAAATCTCCTAATAGTTTCCCATCTCTAACAGAATAATCCAAAGTCCAAATATGGTCTACAGATTCCATCCTATGACCCACAACTATCTGACCTCATTCCATTCACCCCCTTACTTTACTCCCTAGCTACACTGGCCTCCTTGCTATACGTAGAACACATCAAGCATGCTCTAACCACAGGACTTCTGCACCTACTATCCCCGCTGCCTGGAATTCTTTTTATCCCAAGATAACTTCATGGCTAAATTATCACTGCAGTGAAGTCTCTCTTAAATGCCATCTCATCCTAGAGGCCTTTGTTCAACACTTTAAATAAAATAGCACCCCTGACACACTCTATCCCCTCATTTTGCTTTAGTATTTCTATCACAAATCAAACCTGCCATAGAAGCATGAAATGCCTAGATTTGAATCTTGTCTCCACCCCTCTCTGGCATGACCCTGGGCAAACTGCTTACCTCTCTATGATTCAATTTCCACATCCATAAAATGAGAATAATTATAGAACCTACCTCATAGGGCTGCTAAATTGTGGAACAATTAGACAATTTTGTGTATTTCAGTGTGCATGTGTGTATGCACAAGAGAGAGATACATATAATGATTATAAGTATCATTTGTCTCTTCCTTTTAGAATGTAAGCTCAGTGGGAACAGGATTGTTCTCCACTGTATTCCTAGTGTTTAGAATTGTCACTGTACATGGTAATATTAATATTACTGAATGAATTAAAGAATGGGTATTGCTGTTGTGTGCATTATGCCTCAGGTCACTTAATTCACTTAAGTTTTAATAATTTTTAGCCATCTTTTGATGCTTCTAGATATCCAAACATAAATTTCAAGTAATATTTTCTTATTTTCCTATAGTATTAAAATTTGTTTGTATCCTTTTTAATTGGCCAAAACTTTTATAACAACAATAACAGTTGCTGTTCTCCCATCTCAATTTTAAAGAGAACACATAATAGTGTGTACTGTGTTAAAAGAAATGCTCTTAATAGAATCAATTTTGAAGCATAATAGAATTCCTTTGTAATGACATACAATTGTAACAGAATTTTCTTTTCTTTTTTAACCTTACTTGTAAAGTGGTGATGGTTTCTGTGGCAGCCGACTGTTGCAATCTAAGCACATGGACCCTGGGATCATACAGACATGAGTTCAACTCCCAGCTGTGACTACCAGCCCAGCCCAGTGACTTTGAGCAAGTCACTAAATCTCTCTGATTCTCTTTATGTTCATACTTCCTCAAAGGGTTACTGTAATAATTGAATAAAATAAAGATAATGTTCTTGAAGGGATTCACAAATAGTCTAATATATAACAAAATATTGTCTCTTTTCCCTTCATTTTTAAAATCATTTTTATATACTTCATTTGTTTTCAAGTGTGTATAGAAAATTTACTAAATATTAGCCATTAATCCAGCCACTGAGATAGAAGGTTCTCACAGTCTGATAAAAGAGATCATGAAACAAATAATTGTAGTGCAATGTCAACTGAGAACAGAAGTTCAATTGATGTTAAGTGAATAAGTGAAAATCTTAACCTATAGTATATATATCTTTATAGAGATTCCAGTTTTAAGTTATAATTTATCCTATATTGGAGGATAAAAGTTTCAGTTCATGTATGTCTGTGCTAGAATGGGGAAAATCTGAGAGAAAGAGTACATAGATACTCCAATAATAGAATGACAGCATGGTTTTGATACTTCTAAATAAGAAAATCTTCAGTAATTTATAAATATCCAGTTCCATCATTAGCAGTAAATTCAAACCATTACATAAAAAGTGCCATTAGCACAATATGAAAAAAAAATCATAAGACTTCCAAACGCACTTCAACTGTTTTCTTTTCTGAGTTTCCAATAAGCACTTAATTGTGAAATAAGGCAAAAGTCCAAAATACCACCCTGGTATTTTTCCAATTTCAGAAAAATAAATAGACATTAAAGTTAGACCTAAAATATTATATTCACCTATCATCATCTATCTTTACTTAGAAAACAATAGTTGACTATCCAAACAGAGTTTGATTGATCCTAGGTTCTCAAAACACAGATGAATGGTTTTGGACGGATGCTCCATCAATGACAAATTGGCCTTGAGGGAAATACGACTACCTTGGAAAAACGCCACATATCCAACTACTTTTAGTTTCGGCAGCACTCATTTGAAACTATTTTCTAATCTAAAATTTCTAAGTAAACTTTTGTTAAAATAAATATTAAAGAACTCTTTAAATTAGATTTAAATAAATCCACAAAAAGCTAAGATTACAGTTTTAAGTAACCCGCTAATCAACTCTCCAATTTTTATGGCAATAAAATTATTGGCAAGATTTTGCAAAGTGGTTGATGGCATCAACCAGAAAGCTCTGTTGTTTATAAGTACATATTATCACATTAGGGGCACAATGTTTTGATTTTTAGAGCATTCCATTGAATTTCTGACCTTGAACTGATCTGATCTGATTAATACTTTTTCTTGTAGTGGTTGTATTTCACTTTTGACAGTACTCAGTGGAAATAGAGAAAATGTTCCATTTAAAATTACAGTCTCTAAGTATATATTATTAGCACCAAAAGCTGTGAAATTATCTCCTAAATATTCTTCAGAACCTAGAGTGGAGGAAAGATCTGTAGAAGTTTTACACAGTGCTTTCAAGAAGAAGAGGAACCTAAAATTTTCATACCTAGATAGATCACTGATTACTGAGATGTTTCTGCTGACTTGATATTAAATGTTCTCTAACCATAGAACTAGACACTCACAAATATGCTAACACACAAATACCATCACCACATACAATAAGGGCTCGTTATACTATGAACTTGTTCTCAATCTACCCACTCCATCTTTTTTTGTAGTTTTATTTCATTTTATTGTACATTTTTTAGTCTCTTATCTCGTCACTTGTTTTAATACCATGTACAGGAACTCAATCGATCAAACCTTAAGTGCAAAGAGCAAATGAAAAAACAACAAAGTATGTCTAAGATTCTCTCGACTTCATAAAAATGGATCTATGGCTGTATTTTCATACACACTTGTACATATGCATGCACACAATTTTTTCTTGGGTCAAACAGTTGATCATTTATATGCTAAGAAAGTTATAACAATTCCTGGAGAATTTGCCATCCTGCTTGACTTAAAAATTTGTATATTTAATACCTCTTATAAAATATTCTCACAAGTAAGAAGGGATGGGTTGTGATAACTGAGTCTGGCCCTACCTACCTTTTCGCTGTTTCAGAAACCCTATAGCCTAAAAGAAACGACTTCCCTCATGAAACCCAAGCCTAGGGCACAAAAGCCTCTCTCCCCTCTGCTAAGGGAGACTAGTATTCCCAAGATCTTATATTCAAGAAAAACATAAAGAGTCATTGACTCAAAGCTAGCAAGACCCTTTGATATAATCCAACATTTTTCACTATTGTGTATAACAATGACCTGAGTTCTCTTCCTCTTCACCAAGCCAACCCCTGCCCCTTTTTGGAGCCTCTCTCTGGTTTCAGCTTCTGCAGAAATCCATCACTGATTGGCAAGTGCCCTTCCTGTAACTTCACTTAGAGTTCTTTGCACACCTCTATCCCTCTCTTGGGGCATTTACCAAATAATGTCGTATAGTCCAGATGTCAACTGTTCCCTCATCCCCATAGTTGAATCACAGTTCTACAAATAAAAAATTATAAAAATCACTGTATAAATAGTTTACATCATACATTCCCCTATTCATAACTTTAAAATTCTGCTTTTGCATCTATCTTTTTCAAAGTCACCTTCTTTACCATTCTCTTTCTGGAAGCATCCTGGCTTCCAGGATTCTCTGGTCCCTCTTAACACAGAACGATCCCACTGGCAGGCATATCAGATGCATTTCAGTGTTTGACAAAACAAAGTCCGGTAAATAATAGTACCTACCCTCCCCCGAGAGCAATCAAACACTAATCCAGTCTCGTGTTTCCTGAGCATGCTTTTTGAGATCTTCTCTCTTACCTGAAGAAAAAAAAAAGTATTTCAGCATCATGACTTCATAGTTCTTTGGTCTGGAGCGCTACCAGTGTAATTCAGCCACCCTTTGTCTCCCATTCTCCATTTCTCCAGCAAATGGCTTCCTCATTCTGTCCTGTCTGTCCACCATTTTACCACCTCATGGTTACCGTGGCCTTTCTGACTTTTCTCCCAATACTGCCTACTTCAAACATCCAGATTAAGAAATCTAATCACCCCAGCTCATCTTTTAAACCTGGTCTTTTCATAACTCATTGGTCAACATAGGGATTGACTGCTCTTTGAGATCTACCCTTGGTCCCCCAGCCACATCTAGTTTTGATGATCCCATGGTTGAAAAATAAACATCTAGACTTACCCCCTCTGCAGCCATTGCTGACAGCTCAGTTCTCCTTAGATTGGGCTGCAGGGAAGCAACTCTCATGATTGTTGTTTATTACGCCAATTGAGGTTTCTTCTTCCCTATCCCAACAGTGTGTGGTCCCCAACCCAACCCCCATCCCTACTGTGAGCCAGTGCACCCTTCCCCACTTCCTGTGACTGTGGCTGCAGAAGGTGTACAGCTGCCTCCCTTCTCCAGGAACTGTTCTCACCCCACGGGGTACTTCCCCCCTTCACTCTTGTTCCCTTTCCTTCTCCTGCTTTAGTTCCTGTCTTACAGATTTTTCTTTTCTTAAGAACACTCCCTCAATAAACCTGCACCTCAATCCTTGTTGCAGGCTCTGCTTCTAGGGAACATAACCCAAGAAATCTGTTAAATAAACAAGAATTGTGCCAGCTATTAAACTTTTGATAGTAATAACTTTGCATTTTTTTAAAGTCTAGAATGCATGTACAATTTGGGTTCAGACACAGTGTCATTCAAATGGAGATATATAACTGCATAATTCATTTACTGAAACAGAATTTCACCACAAATGCCTTGAGTTTTTGGTGAGGTTAAATGAACTATAACAAACTTAGCAACTGTATTTATATACATCCTATATTTTTTAAAAATCAAATTTGCAGGATTCAAAGTTTTGAGCTGACTAGCCTAGTGGAAAATAAAATTAAAATATTTGTATTTATTTAAGAAGAAATCAAAATGAAAACCTTTTTAAAAGTGCTTTTGTAAAATGGAGCAGAATAGTTAGCCTTAGAAACCTTTCTCCCCCCAGAAACAGTAGACAAGGAAGAAAAAGGAACCAAAATAAAATTTTACAAAATACAGATAACAAAAATTGGTATTATATTTAGATTTCAGTTTTCAAAAGGTAACTCCTTCAAAGATTAATGCTTTGTCTCTTGCACTGTGTTTTATACCTAAGTTTATTTTTTAATAAAGCCGTTTGAGATGACTAGTTTAGAGCCTAATTAAAAGTAATCCCCCCCAAAAAAATCGTAAGTGTCTCTTGTTATTCCAGTAATAACATGTCTGGCATATTGATTAAGGGATACTTAGTTTCAAGCTTCATTTAAGGCATGAAAAGTTTCTATGTTAATTTTCATGTTGTCCATTTTAATTAGGTCATTGATGTTACTATTTCTGAAACCTCCAGAAAAGTTTTTTGATCTTAGATAAATATTAAACATCAGCCTTTTGTTGTTGTTGCTTTGTAATCCCACTATTGATTTGACTTCTCTGTATTTGATTAGCTTGCATTGAATTGGTTTTAGATTCCCTGTAATACTGATGGTTTCTTCATTTAATCTGAAATATAACACAATTCTAGCATTTTCCAACAAGATAAAGTTATCCTTCCATTCTCTTTGAGTTTCTCTATCCTGCATAAAATCTTCACGGAGTGAGAGCGATTAGGACAGATTCCCTCCAGTTAAGATGTCATCTATGAGTTTGAGAAAGGAAAAACCCTTTTTCAAATACTGCAATCAATAAATCATAAATATTGGTACCCATCCAGGAGGGTGAGACACCAGTCATCCAAGTGTATGTTTTGTTGTTGTTGTTGCTTTTATTTGCATTATTATAACTATTTGCCAAAATTTTTTTCACTTTAATACAAAAATTCAATGTTTACCAAATACCCCTCTGTTGAATAAAGAGAACTGGTTTACTGGTCCTCCGTTCCATCTGCTCTATAAACTGTGTTTATGTGTAGCAGATACTGAAAAACTAAAAAAACTATATTCTAACTTCCTTGCGGCTAGGATTCTAGATGCCAAACAGGTTCCACCCATGCAAGATCCAGAAGATGGAAATGGGGTGGAAGCCAATGATCTCCCTTACTGCCATTTTCTGTGGGCAGTCACCACGAGATGCTGGGTCTTCCTGAAACGGTGCTCCAGCGCCCGGTCACTGCCCTAGGAATGCCAGCAGTTACCAAGGCCACTGTGGTGGTCTTGTGATTCCTGCCCTTTACTATGGCAGAGGAACTGGCTCTGCTGATCAGCCAGTTCCTCAGTGTTGTTCTGAAGGTCATTCCTGGAGGACCCGCCTAGAGGCTACTCCTTCCTTGTTTTGAATCCTTTTCTACTTCAAATACTTCAATTTTTGTTTCTTGCAACTGTATTCTGATATTGCCTCAGGAAGAACAACTTAGAAAAGAGCAGCCGAGATGTATTTGAGGTAAATCAGAAAATGCCAGTTAGAAGTTTGAAATCACTTCCAAGAATCTCAGCCACTGAAGATCAAACTCTGTTGTAGCCTCCAGGCAACAACTGACCTGCCATGCTCATAGGAAATACAGCCAGCTGCAAAAAGGAGAGTCTTTGAAGTGAGACAGGAGTGCATAGTCTAGTGGATTCCCAGTTAGGGCTCTAGTCTCCAAACAGGCTCGCAAAAGAAAAGGTAGCAAAATCAAAGAGGAAACTTATCCTGAGATAAAGTTAAAAGTCCCATGGTTGTCAGTGTCCCATGCCTGGGAAGGTAACCTATGCGAAGCTAGACCAGGTAGACATACCATAGCATAGGAAAGAGGGTGAAGACTTTGGAAGATGACAGTCCTGTGGTCTCCCATCAGCTTTGCTACATACTGACTGTATGACTTTCAGATCTTCCTTAGTCTCTGAGTCTCAGTTTCCGCAACTTTAAAATGTAAACGTGGATATTAACACCATGTGCAAAGAGGAGTTTTATTAGAAATAAAGTATGCAAAGCACCTATAGTGACTGGCACATAATAGATATTCAAAAATGGTAATTAACTATACTTCCCTCAGCTTTTAATTTAATATTGAATCTAGTCTTGTCTACACAGAAGCAGAAAGAATAAAATATGAGAATTATGAGAATTAAAACAAAAGAAAGCAATAAGGTAAACAGCAAGAAATAGAGCCACAAGGACTAATAGTGTCTCATGGGCCCTGAGATGTAGGAAAAAGGAAACATTCTCCTATGGTGAGAAGAAAGGAAATAAAGTAGTTTGGAGACACAAAAAATCCAAGACAGGGCCCTCCTGCTGCATTAACGCTGGGTGACTATGAAAACATGAGGTCTGCTCTCAGCAGTAGAGGCATGCATAATGGTTTCTATTATAGCTCTCTGTTTTCACTCAAAACTTGCCCCAAATTTTCTCTTGAGGTGAAATTTTCCAGTATTTTCTACAGCTCAACTTGATTATTTGAGGTAGCATTGGAAGAAAGTAAAGACATCCTTGTTATTCAAATGCAAGGACATGGGAAAAGAGACACGAAATTATAAGATGCCCCTTGTAAAAAAGTTAACTATGTTAGATTGGTCATACAAATCATTAAAAAGCAGTTGCATTTTTTTATTGAAATTTAGCACATGAAAAGGCTTTATAATGACAGGTTCTATACTCCTTTAAAAGTTCTAAATATGTACAACACTGACTAAAACAAAATAATGTGAACTCCATGAGTTTAGCAACCATATTCCCCACTTATTTGGGCTGGCATGGCTTAAGGTGTGCAAACTGTGCCCATAGCCTACGTGAACAATTTCTATAGACAACACAGCACAAAAATAACTAGTTCATCCAGTTAAATCAAACTATTGGTCAGTTCAGTGAAACAAAACATGGCAATTGTTTAAACATGCAAAGCAAACTTGTTTGTGTCTAGAGAGATCTACAACCTTCTAGTTAATTTCCTTTATCCTAAAAACCATGTCCAAATAGTATAGTTTATGCATTGTTATTATAAACTCCTTAAATATGAATTCAACTCTTAGGAATGACTAGCCATGTTCAATAAAGTTCAATCTTTCTCTGGTACCTCTTTTCTTTAAGAACATCTAATTTGATCGGGCAGAAGTCAGTCTGAAAATTACAACTGTCTTGAGCTTGGCTCAGAAGTATGATGGTCTCTGGGAAAGCCATGAGCTCCGGCCACTTTGGGGGAGATTAACAAGCGATACAGGTGAAACCGGTAGAACTTGGAGGTCCAGCATAATTCAGAGTGTGGTTCCATACAGATATTTGAACAGAGTAGGAATTGGGGAATAAGGCACTAATATTGAACCTTGATGGCATTAAGTAGCTGGTCACTGGCATCCTTCAGATCAACAATCCATTTAAGGCAAGAGGGAGGTGCTATAAAATCTCCTCCACTCTTGGATGACAACCCCATGTAGTACCCTGCACTTACTGACATCAAGTCCAAGCCCTCAGAACTTCTGGCCAAGGATTTCAACTTGCTCTGGTGGAAACAATAGCCCTCCCCTTTCACAAGCCCAAGCTCCTCTCTAGCCTGACAGCATGCTGGCAGTTTCAGTCTACTGTTCCTTTAAGCCACAGTCTACTCCCCAGCCCTTGTGGTAAGGAGCGCTTTAATAAGAATCCTGCTGCATCTGGTGTTACCATGTTAAGCAAGAATATCTACCATTCTTTCCCCAGAGCTTCTGCTCTGGCTTCCTCCTAGAGTTCTGGTAGCCAACAGGTCTTAAGTGCAATTCATGCCATCCCCTCAGTCAGTCTGCAGAGTAAGATGCCTGGCCTTCAGAGCATCCTGGTGGTGGTGCAATCATTTGCTGCCTGTGCTATAGACTCCCGTGCCTATAGATGGGTCCGTGGCAGCTTCTGCTTTTCCACTAAATGCTACCATATGGTGCTTCTTTTCTGGTCCTTCCCTCCCTCTTTCCTTCTTTCAGGTCTCCTTATCAGCTTTCTGTCTTAACACTCTAATCCATTCTAAAATCTATTTTGCATCTTCATACTGGATTAAAACTTCAAAACCTTGCTTTCATCCTGATTCTGCCCTGCTTAACATTTGTACTTAAATCTTAGGTCCGTAAAACATTAAATAGTTCACAGAGTACACCTATTGTACCACTGAAGTTGTAACTTAAGACTAAAGAGAATAATAATAGTGATATATTTGGTATTAACATGGTATCTGGGATGCGGTACTTTCCACACACACAGAAAGAATAGAATAATGGTTAAAAGCATCAATTTAATATCAGCCAATATAGATTTAAATCCCAGTTTGTGCAGTTACTGCCTTTGTAATCTAGGAAAATTAATATGCCAAAGGCCTTCAATTTTCTCCTCTATAAAATGTAAATACTACTAGTATCTACACCAGGGCTTTTTCATAATTAACTGAGATATTTTATGCAAAACTCTTAGTGAATGTCTGGCACTTACTAAATAAGAAATGTGTTAGCTGTTACTAGTATTCTTTTCATTGAATGAGGACAATAACACAATCCCATTATGTGGATGAGGAAACTAAAGCTCAGAAAAGCTAAGTAACTTGCCCAAGATCATGCAACTCCGTAATTAGCTGCAAAGGTGTTTATTTCTGACTACACAACCTGGGCTCTGATACAACACACTGGTGGTTCTTGCCTCATGTTCTTTAAAAACCACAGCTGCCCATGTGTGCCATGGGGATTCACATTCATGGGTCTGCTGCAGCTACTCAAAGGTGGCTTTTTTAAATTATTAACTTTCACAGATAATTTTGATGACAGCTAAGCAAACAAAGTACACTGCTTCTCACCTACAAAAGAGCAACAAAGCCTTCCTCATGGTGCTTTGATGAGGATAAAATGAGAACAAGTATATGAAAACCACTTATAAACTGTTGGTCTCTTTTAACACCCGCTGCATGAAGAGCTATTATTTTCCTAATTAATATGAGACATGACAAATAGGATTCTTAAGGGTAGATGCCTCAAAGGAAATTCTTGCTTGTTGGGCCAAAAGCATTGCACCTAACAGAAGGAAAGTTCACAGAATGCCTCTAAGCAGGTGAAGCGGTTTTGCATAAGTTATATTCTAACTCTGGAAGAAAATTCAGAAAGTTTTCAGGAGTTGTTAAGAAGATAGTTGCTCCCTGGGACAGAACAGGAATCTGACACAAGGTGTCTCTGCTGACCTTTGCACCAAGAATGGGTACTTCTTTGACTCTGCGTGCCCCTCACGTCCAGCCCTGGCCACACCAGTCGCTGTACCTTTTTTAACCCCATCCATCCTTTTCCTCTCCTTTCCCAATCAAGTCCTCAGTAACTTCTCTCCTGGAATATTTTAATAGTTTCCAACTATGCTCCTGAACCCATCGTTTCCACATGCATACCACAGCTCCGCTTAAGATTATCTTTCCTCACCAAAGTCAAGTCTCCTTAGTTTGCTAGTCAAGGATGTCCATGAGTTATTTTCCTCAGTCGCGCCCCATGTCATCTCTCCACTGAGCCTTTGCCTACATTGTCACATCCACTTGGATTTCTCTGCCACCTTTCCAAATGTGCAAGTCCCGTCCTGCTCTCTAGGTAGAGTTCTAAGGCCAATTTCTCCACAACCTTTCTGGTCCCTACAAGAAAATGGGATCTCTCCCACCTGTGAACTCATGCCACATGTTATTAATACATTTCTTCTAATTTTATGGTACTGTACGGGAGGAAAAAAATATTTTCCTCTACCTATCCTAGTGTCTCCAGCATGGAGCCCTATAAATTGGACTGGCCAAAGACAGATTAACAAGAGAAAAACAAACAGAAGTTTATTAACATTTGCATTGTATGTGTATACATGGGAGCAGCTTGCAAAGAGTAACCCCAAAAATTGATTAGTACTTGGGCTCACATACCATCTTAAGCTAAAGAAAGGAAAGGGAGTTTTCCGGCTTTTGGGTGGGGGACACAGGTTATGGGAAGGTGACAAGGAAAATATAGTAAACAAGGGTTGTTTAGCAAGGTTGGTTATATAGATTAAAGTCCCTGACTTCCCCATTGATAAGAGTTTCTAAGAATTTTTTCTATGTCTTCTGGTTCTAAATGACCTTTAGCTCAAAATAATCATTATGGCACAAAGGCATATTTTGGGCTAGCACATTCTGGTACCTTTCAGCACATACCACTCATTACTTTGTATAGTAGTTCCCCCTTAGCCACGTGGGATACATTCCAAGACCCCCAGAATATGCCTGAAGCCTCAGATAGTTTAAACACTATATAGAGTCTGTTTTTGCCTATGCATACATACCTAGGATAAAGTTTAATTTATAAATTAGGCACAGTAAGAGCTAAATAACAATAATAAAATAGAACAATTATTACAACATACTGTAATAAAATTTATGTGAATGTGGTCTTTTTATTTCTCTAAATATCTTACTGTACTATTAAGTTGAGCCTAAAGCTGCCTCCTTCCATATTTTAAGTTCAACCTAAACATGGTGAACTGTAACCTAACTGGATGTATAAACAGGCTGTAACCTACTCTCGTACCAATCACTGACTTTCCAGCAATCATAGGCAGCCAACTGTTCAAACTGTGTTCAAACAAGGCAAACACTGAGCTGTAACCAGTCTAGCTGTTTATGTACCTCGCTTCTGTTTTCTGAACGTTGCTTTCCTTTTTCTGTCCATAAATCTTTTTCCACCACGCAGCAGCACTGGGATCTCTCTAAACCTCTTCTGGTTGGGGGCTGCCCAATTCACAAATTGTTCCTTGCTCAATTAAACTTTTAAATTTGTCTAAAGTTTTTAACACTGTACTTACCCTTATTGTGATGATGTGAGGTATATGACACGGGCATTGGGACATAGCGTTAGGCTGCTGTTGACTTTCTGCTCTTAGGGCGGGAGGAAGATCCTCTGCTTCAGGTGATCCTGAGTCATTGAGCCATGAGGATTTTGATGACTAACAGGCAGGTGACATCTACAGTGTGGATCTGCTGGGCAAAGGGGTGATTCATGTTCCAGGGAGGACAAAGCAGGACAGCACGAGATTTCATCATGCCACTCAGAATGGTGCACAACTTAAAATTTACAAATTGTTTATTTCTGAAACTTCTTATTTTCAGATTGCTGGTGGATGCAGGTAATTGAAACTGCAGATGGGGGGGACTACCGTATCTGCAGACATCTAATCTTGCCTAATATTACTATATTTGGATCATCCTGACATAGATCAAACTTAGAAACTTTCTCCTTGCCTCAGCACGAAAGATGCTTTAAAAATGGGTAAAAGGATAAGAAAAAGAGTTCTACCTCCTTTGGGAGAGTCTGGGTAGGCAATTGGGGTGGGACCTGCACTCTGGAAACACCAACTCATCACTCACACCTTCTGGAGACAAAAACACTTGGAATCACTAAAAATTGCTTTACTTAACAAAGATTGGTGTGACAAGGTGGCCCCATTCTCCTTGGAAAGAAAGCTGTGACTCTGGCCACTGATGCCAATCCTGACCCACCTTCTAAAGCTGTCCTGTGGCCTGGGGAGTGACAGTATTACTTTAAAAAGGCATCATCCCAGTAACCTGACAGTGCTCTCAACAGAAGATCCAGTTCACACTTGTGGCCCTGGGCTCACAAGTCCCATATGACCCTGCCCAGGAGTTTCAAGAGAGGATGGGACTTAGCACCCCTAGGCACCTCAGGCTCTGCACATCTGAACTGCCCCTCCGAGAGCACTACTCATTCCCCAAAGTCAGCACTAGGAGTCTGGTTCTGAATATATAGCTCTAGGTGACCACTGGAGAAAGGATTAGTTTGGATTTGTTGCTACTCCTAACAGATGAGGAGAGGGATGTCAATCACCTTATCCTGTGGATGGACTGGAACCCATAGTAACACCCTGAAATGTTGAGGGAAGGGCCATCCCAGTTACAATAATAAAACCACTTCAGTAGATGGTCTCTGTCTTATTCACAGAGGTTCAATGGTGCCTTGTACACCGTATGTTAATACTTATATTTTGGATATTGATGTTTTATTTTCTTAGCTATAAAATTCATCTCACTTGGATTTTTTCCTAATAAAGTATAAATGACAGACTTTATAAGATATTGCAGAAGTCCTATGTTTTTGACAACTCTAAGACATTCTATATATGTTTCTTCATTTAATAAAAAATGTGTGAGGTCCTTATATGTATAAAGAAGCATGCTAGATACCAGAATAATAGAGATGAAAAGCCACAGCCCCTAAGAAACTTACAATATATTTAGATGGGCATTCACAAAACATCCACACATGCAACTTCTACTTACTAGTGAACATCTGCCTGTCTGTCTAACACCTGGCTAGGCCCCAGGTGACACAGTCCTGCCTTCAACATAGCTATTGAATAAGTAAATAAAAAATTCAATGTATAACTATAAATCATGAGTACTATGAAGGAAACAAATAAGGTAAAGTGACAGAAAATTACCCACTTAGATAGATGACAGAAGATCTCTCCACGGAGATGAGGTTTCAGCTGAGACCTGAAGGTCAAGAAGTAATCATTTATGAGAACATTGGCCCAGACAGAGGATAGTGTGTTGAAGGCTTTAAAGTAAGAAATACCTTCTAGACTGATCCAGCAAGACATTATGAGGGTTTAAACTGTTACAGTGATAAAGATGTGTATATTCTTTTCACCAAGTATTTACTGAGTAAATATGTGGTGAATACAGATACAATCAGGTGAGAAAGACAGACACTGAGCATGTGTTGGGGCTCAGAAAATGATACCCCAAAGTAAAAGCCTTGGAAGCAGTGTCAGAAGCGAGGTTTCTCTCTGAACTTCTCCTGCCCTCCTGTCTGTCATCCCTCTTTCTCCCCAGAGGCTAGCCATAGAAACTAGAATTCCTCTTCCCCAGGGTAAGTCATACAAAACCAGAAACACTTTCCTCCAAAGTCAGCCATAAAATCTAAAAATATTACCCTAACTTTCCTCTGCCTGTGTAAAAACTGGCCATAAAAAAATTCTCTGGCCTACCTTGTTTGATTGCAGGCCATAAGACCCCCATTCCAGAGAGGGTCCTGCCGAATACCCAGGAAGAAGGAATGCTGCTCCGAGAGGCCAAGGAGAATCTGGACAGACAGGTCTTTCTGGGTTTCCCCCTCAGTCTATTACTTTAGATTATACCCATTTTGTCCCATGATATTTCTACACATCTGTCCCTGCTTCATTGAACCCAAGTATAAAAATGGATAGTTCACCCTGGGTCTGTGGGGTCTTCAGTCTGAAGGCTCCCCTGTCAGATAAAACTATGGTCAAATAAATTTGTTATGGCTTCTTTCCTGTTAGTTTATCTATTGCCAGTTAATTTCAACAGACTGAAATATCAAACCTTCAGAGCAAAAGCTTGAACTTCCCTATGCATGTAATTACAGGTGTGACAAGGGCATAATAGAGTCACATAAATGGAGACAGCAAGTGGATTTTACCAAGCCTAGAAGGACTGAGGGATTTCTTTCAAAGAAACTAATATTTAATCCAAATTTTGAAATATAAGTAGCCATTCACTAGATAAGAAAGTCTGGAGTCTCAAGAAATTGCCCAAGAAGAGGGAACAGCCTCAGTCTTCTGGTTGTGGATTTTCTGAATGTGGGGACAGCTATATCTTATTTCAGGGGAAGGATTCATAAGAGTTTACAAGCAGTTTAGATTTGATGGATGATAGAGAAGGAGGTACTGAGAAGTTGAACACAAAACCAAAGGGAGAAAGGACTGCTCATGGCTGAATCAAGAAGGGAGTTGAAACACATTTGGGCCTGATGGAACATTAGTTTCTACTGAAAACCTTTTGTGTAAGAATTAGCCTTTTAATTTTTGTCATCAGGTTACTATAGTATACTTTATACCTCTTTTCTATCTCTGAAACCATGCTATTAACAATATATTTTAATTCTTTTCAAAATTGATGTCGATGGGGCATCTGAGTTCTTCTCCTTAGGGTATGTATTTTCTTTCTTTTCATCAGAATAGACTTCCTCAAGGAAAAAAAAAATGAAGCAGATTTTATGAGGACTAAAGTATGTCACAAAACAGCTCTACATCTTCCCCCAAAGGCTTCTAAAGTAATTTTGAACTCAGAACATTTATTTTTTTTTTTGCTGTCCACAACATAAGGCACGCATAAGAGCAAGAGAAAGGTTGCAAAAGGCAAATGCATTCCTTCACTTAAAAGTACAATTTGTGGGAAATACTAAAATATTTATTTTTCTAGAAGTTTTACCAAATGATGGAAAGTCCATACAATTTCTAATCAAGTTTTTACCATGGTGACACTGGATTGGATTGTCAAAATACTTTAGTTTTATGATTTAGCAATTGCTGTTCTAAATATAGTTTTATTACATGAAAAATTATCTCATAATTTATGGAACTTACAATACTATGGAAGTTGCATTATAAGAGCACAGCTAAATGCAGCTTGTAGAAGTAACATATAGAAATCTTGAACCCTGTGTCTCCTTCTTTGGGAAACCTTCCTATCTTCCCTGGAAGTCCTGGTTACTTTCTGTACTCAGCCTTTCATTACAGCAGTTATAATTGATGGTAGTTGTTGTTCACATGCCTGCCTCCCTCACTAAACTGAGTGCCTCAAGGGCAGGGACTGTTTATTACTTGTCTTTCTAACTACACAACCTTACATATAGTAGATGCTCAAAAATATATTTTGCAGAAATAAACATGAGTGAAGTTATTAAGACTTACAACTGAGGTCAAAGATTGGACCTTTGTCATAATAACATGTATAAAACTTAAAAGGGGATATTCATTTAGAGAAAACTCCCCTCCCCTATAACTCAACCAACATTCAAATACCCTCTCAGCCATTTTAACATTTAGTTCTTTTAAATGTTTCCCTTCTATCCATATATTCACTCTCAGGATTCAGTGAGTCTAGGAAACCCAACCATGTTTAAACATCTGGGATTCATCATGCTGGTCCTGTTAATCAAAGTTCTGGAGATCAGTTCCAGATGTTGACTAACTAAAGTTACACAAGCATTGTTCACATTTTTAACTACAATCAGACCTAACTTCCCATATCTGGAAAGTAGCTTAATTTGTATAGGTAGGAGTTACACTCTGAACAATTTTTTTTTAATTAACTTTCAGATAAGGCTGATAGGCTATCCTAAAGGTGAAAATTCAAGATATAATTTTAGAAATTGTACATTTAGTCACATTAACTCATAGTTGTCATAAGGATAGAAAATTAATATTGTGTAAGTGTCTACTCTATTGGACACCATGATGGGTAATTCCATATGTACTATATTATTTAATTGATTTAAATCTCATGATGACTGTGTGAAATAGAAATTATCTCCATTATATACATGAGGAAATACAGGCTCATTGAAGTTAGTTACATTGTTGAAAATCATATGCTTAGTGTCTAAACGGAGATTACAGATTAGTTTTTCTAACCCCAGATTCAATATTCTTTCCACATGCTGTCTTTCCCTGCAATCTTACACAATATGAGCCAGAAAAACTAATTTGGAAAAAAGAAAAAAATATGTCTAAAACCTGCTTAGAAAACACTTTCCCAAGGAAGACCATAAATGCAAAATCTATGTTTACGTTTCAAATAATTTAGTATTTTTGTCCATATTTTATTAAAATAATTAGTTTAATTATCTGATAACATCATTAGATTTTCAAGAAGCCCAGAACATCTGGCATATGAGGAAAATAAAGTGAATCAATCCAATTCCAGTGTTGGAGGTGCTACAATAAACACCTTACAATCCAAAGATGCTGCAGGGCTCTAGAAGAAGCCAGTGTGCCACCAATAATAGTCTTAGGCTGACTCTAATGTTAATTGGATCACGGGATAGATGTTCCAAATAGCCCATCTGTGACAATGCAATTTGATTCTGCATAACTACAACAGACATTTATTAAAGTAGTGTTAGGCTCAAAAAAGCTGTAGGAAATCTCCAAAGATAAAGACAAAGAAAAGATCCGTGGAGAAGGAGAACAAAGAGAAAGTGGAGGAAGAACAGAGAGCTAAACCCTGATTTGAGCCAGTAAGCAAACACAGAAGTCAGGGTTCCCCAATTCTAAGAGCAGTCCTGAGTTCTGGAGACACCAAAGCCATTATTCAAGATCAAGATGCCCAACGTGAAGGCAGGATCCTCCACAGGAGCTAAAGTGATTGTGGACATGTGTGCCTTTGGCTCCAGTAGGAGCACATGTAAAGCCACCCCACATTAGGCCTTCAGAATTCTCAAAGATTAAGTGTAAAGTGAGCTCATAATTTTTTTTTAAATTCACCTAACAATAAATAAAACAAGCCACCATGAGTAAGAGTCAGCAGAAACAACAAAAAGCAAATTAACCTGCCAAATACTGGAAATACTGGGATTAGCTGGTAGGAAGTAGAAAATGATATTATAAAATGTCTAAGGAAATTTAAAAACATAGTAAAAATCAGTAAGGAATAAGAGCTTATTAAAAATGACCAAGCAAACTGATCATAAAAAGACCAAGTAGAAGTTTTATAAATGAAAAATAAATTCATCGAAATTAAAAGCTCAATGGATATGTTAAAAAATATTAGACATAACTGAAGAGGCAGTGAACTAGAAGAAAGAGCTGAAGAATCTGCAGTACTGAGAGCCAAGGACATGAAAATATAAAAGAGAGGTTAAGAGCTATTGAAGATAGAATAAAAATGAGAAGGCCAAACATACATCTAATTGTAATCCTTAAAAATAATACAGAGGAAATGAAAAAAGGACAATATCAGAAGAGTTGATAATTAAGCTGAGAATTGCCTAAAACTTAAAATAGACAGAAATCTACAGGTAGAGGATTTATAACATATAGCAAGCAGATTATGCAAAGAAAAATGTAAAAGTAGAGCATAGTAAAACTTCAGAACACCAAAGATAAAATATCTGAAAGACAGCCAGAGGAAAAAACCACAGTACCTAAAAGGAATATGATTTAGTCTAACAGCAGATTTTTCTACAGTTTCAAGTCAGCAGTCCCTAGATAGAGAGAATAACTATCAACCTAGAATTGTGTTGTTATAAAAATTATTTTTCAAGAACACTGTCAAATAGAAAATCATATTATGTCAATGTCAAAACACATTTCCAAAATTAAAAACTGAGCTTACCACCAGGAGACCTTTACTCTAATGTACGTTCTAAAAGATGTACTTAAAGAAGGAAAGATTCTAGCAAGTTCTGAAATGCAAAAAGAAATACTGATCAAAGAAAGTGTTAAACCTGTAGATTAATCTAAAAAGAAATAATGTAAAATAAATAACAAAATGATGACTAAATTCTGGGTTCATAAAGACATAACAAAAATGCTACACTTACACTGTACAATACAGTATCTACAAGCCACAAGTTGCTATTTAAATTTAAACAAAATTAAGTTAAAATTCAGTTCCTCAGTCACACTGACCACTCTGCTGGTAATCAATAGCCACATACGGTAGAGGCTACTGTTTTGGACAAAACAGATAACAGAACATTTCTATTGTCACAAGAGGCTCTATTAGTGCTGTACTAGACAATATATATTTGTAATTTGGAAGGGGGTTAATGGGAGGTAAATTTTTCTAGGGTCCCTCTGTTTGTTAGAAGAATAGTTAACAAATTGATTATCTTTAGACTTTAAACCCCACATCAATAATTTTTTTTAAGACACAAGAAGAAAAAAGCAAATGAAAGTAGAAAAAGTAGAAAGCTCAGAGTATGGTGGTAAAAACAATTTCAAATGCGTTTGTAATCACAATAAAACGTACATGCCCTGAAACTACCAGTGAGAAATAAAAAAATTATCTGTTCAGATTTTTAAAAATTTGGTAAAAATACGAGGTTTAATCAATTAATCTACTTTAAGTATGCAAGACTATGAACAATTTTACAACAAAAATTTGAAAACCTAGGCAAAATGTAAAAGCTTCCGTAAAAATGTAACCAATCAAATGTGACTCAAGAACAAATATTTATACATAAAATTTGCCAAAGTATAAATTATCTAGTGCTGAGGAGCAAACCACCCCAAAACCTACTGGCTTAAAATAAAAACACGTATGTTGCTCATGACCCGTTAGTTTGAGCAGCGCTTAATGGGGATGGCTCCTCTCACATCACCTGGAGCAGCTCAAAGGCTGGATGCTAGAATCCTCTGAAAGCTCAATCATTCACACGTGTGATGGTTGATGCTGGCTATTGGCTGAGACCTTGGCTGGGCTGTCAGCTAGAACACCTACATGTGACTTTGGGCTTCTTCACAACTGTGGTGGCTAAGTTCCAAAGATGAGCATCTTGAGAGAGATCGTCAGACAAAAGCCACTTTGCATTTTATTACTTAGCCTGAGAAGTCAAGGTACATCACTTCTGCCTCATTCTACTTGTTGACACAGTCATAAAGTTCCTTCAAGTTTTAAGGGAATGGGAAATAAACTTTACTTCTTAGAGGGGAATGGAAAGATTCTGGCAGATGTGGGACTGAAACATTGCTGTGGCCACTTTTGGAAAATGCAATCTGCCACACGTTTCAATAATTTACAAAATCCATCAGAAACTAGGAAAAGAGTAAACACTTTCTACCTTGTTCTTTGAGTCTAGTTTTACCTTGATACAAAACCCACACAAATCTAGTGAAAGAAAAGTATAGGCTAGTCACACTCACAACCATAATTCAAAAATCCAAAAGAACAGAGTGAGACCCTGTCTCAAAAAAAAAAAAAAAAAAAAAAAACCACACCAAAAGAAAATATTGGTACTCTACCAGCAATCCCACTACTGGGTAGATATACAAAGGAAATGAAATCAGTACGTCAAAGAGATATCTTCACTCCCATGTCCATTGCAGCATATTCAAAATAGTTAAGACATGGAATCAACATAAGTGGCTGTCAATGGATGAGTGGATAAAGAAAATGTGGGGTAAATATATATATACAATGGCATATTCAGCCTTTAAAAAGAAGGAAATCCTGTCATTTGCGACAACATGGGTGAACCAGAAGGACATTATGTTAAGTGAAATAAGCCAGGCACCAAAAGACAAATACCATATGATCTCACTTACATGTGGAATCTAAAAAAAGTTGAACTCATAGAAGCAGAGAGTAGAAGGGATGATTACCAGGGCCTGAGGGTATGAGGGAGGTTGAGAAGATCTTGGTGAAAGGATATAAAATTTCAGTTACATAGGAGGAATAGCAAAAGATCTATTGTACAATATGACTATTATAGTTAACAATGTATTATATTCTTAAAAACTGCTAAGAGAGTAGAGTTTAAGTATTCTTACCACAAAAAAATAAGTATGTGAGGTAATGCATATGTTAACAAGCACAATTTTGCCATTCTGCAATGTATACATATTTCAAAACATGCACATGATAAATATATACAATTTTGTCAATTAAAAAATGGATTTAGTAATCCAAATGTAGCAGATTTTTAAAAAGAATACATCATGAAGAAGTTGTGTTTGCACCAATAATCAAGGGTGGTTTAATATTAAAATTTTATACATGGAAACCATTACATTTCCAAGTTAAACGAGAGAAATTATGTGTTCATCTCAATAGATGCAGGAAAAAGCATTTGCTATAATCCAACACCCTTTTACAACAAAACTAAACAAAATCTTTAATAAAACAGAAAGAGGAAACAGTTTCCTTTATCTGATAAAGGGTACTTACAAGGAAGAAAAAAACCTATAGCAAACATTAGTGGTGAAATATTACAGGAATTCATTTTAATAACAAGAACAAGAAAAGGATGGATGCCTTTTCTACTGCTTCTATTCAACATTGTGATGGAGGTCCTATCTAGTTTATAAGAAAAGGAATACTATAAAGGGCAGGCACAGTGGCTCAAGCCTGCAACCTCAGCCTTTTGTGAGGCCAAGGCAAGAGGATCGCTTGGGGCTGGAGTTTGAGACCAGCCTGGACAACATAGCATGACCTTGTCTCTACAAAAATTTTAAAAAATTAGCCAGGTTTGGTGGTGTGTGCCTACAGTCCCAGCTACTCGGGAGGCTGAGGCAGGAGGATTGCTTGAGCCTAGGAGTTTGAAATTGCAGTGAGCTGCAATGATGATGACACCAGCGCAACACAGCAAGACCCTGTCTCAAAAAAAAAAAAAGTGTTATTTGTTTTGTATATCTAATACATAAGCATCACTTCCAGGTAGATCAAAAATTTAATGCAAAAGGAAAAATTAAAACTTTTAGAGAAAAATATAGAAGATAATATCAGAGAAGATAATATCAGAAGATAATATTCTGAGATGATCTCAGAATAGAGAAAATGTTAACCACAAATTTAAAAAATTGCTAAACTCACTTACATTAATTGGAAGAACTTCTCTTTATCAAAAGATACCATGAGGAAAGTGAAAATGCAAAACACAAACTATTTCCAACATTTGGAGTCAACAAAGAATTAGTATCCATTCCGTATAATTTACTCTTATTCATGAACAAGAAAAAGATAAACAACATCCTTCCTCTCCCCCCAAAAAGTAATGAATGACCAAACAAGCATTCAAATAGAGAAAATACTAATGACTCAGCCTCTTTAGCCATCAGAGAAGTGCAAAGTACAATCACAATGAGATATCATTTTGTTTGTATTACACTAAAATTAAAAATTCTGATAATATCCATTGTTGGTAAGGAAGTAGAGTGACAAAAATATTAAAAATATATAAAATATATACAGCTCTAGTATGCAGAAGTCCCCAACATTTTTGGCACCAGGGGCCAGTTTCATGGAAGACAATTTTTCTACAGAGAGTTGGTGGGAGGGGCAGCAGAGCTCAGGCAGTGATGCGAGTGATGGGGAGCAGCTAGAAATACAGATGAAACTTTGCTCACTTGCCCACCACTTACCTTCTGCTGTGTAGCCCTGCAGTTCCTAAGTTTCATGGAAGACAATTTTTCCATGGGGGGGGCCATGGTGGAGCTCTGCGGCCCCATCCATGGCCCAGGGATCGGGGACCGCAGGTATAGAGTATAATTTGAAACAACTTATTTGGAAAATAATCATCTGATAAATCTGAACACTATCTATAACCCAGGAATTTTACTCCTAGAAACAAAACCTGGAGAAACTTACATATGATTCCCAGATGATATGTACAAGAATTGTATAACTGACAACAATAATTGTTGTCAATAATAACAATAGAAACAATAGCAAAAATCAGGTAACCGAAGTTCACTGACAGAAAAATAAATAAATTGATTATAGCATAGTCACATAATATTATAAAGCTGTGAAAATGAATGAACTATAGCTACCGGCAACAAAATAGATGAATCATAGAAACATAATGTTGAGTGAAAAATAGCAAGTTGAAGAAAATTATATTATGATGAAATGACATAATACATAATATGTATGTAATTATTACCTAAATTACATGCTATCAATTTTAAGAATAGCCTTTACGGATTGCTATATATGTAATAAATTGATTATAGAAAGAAAGGGAGTAATAAGTAAATCAGTTACTTCTGTAAAGGAGACAGAGGAATGGAATTTGAGGAATACGCACATAATCAATGATGTTGATAATGTTCTAGTTTTTAATATCAACAGTGGGTTCACCAGTTTTGATGTTAGAATGCTTTATAAAGTCATAAATTATACACATTATATACTACATAATAATGTTTAAATCAGAGCTTTTGCATATTGTTTTATATATTTCACAAATTGCTTTGCTAAAAATAGTAAAGGGTGGATTAAATAAATTGTATTATGTGTGAGTAAACACAAGAAAAAGAAAAGCATGAATTTGGAGCCAGATCTGGATTGGAATCTTTGTTTTGATGCTTTCTAACTTAAGCTATATAATCTTGAACGAGGTACTTAAGATCTCTGAATATCAGTTTTCTTCAACAATATTCATTGTAGGTCTACTGTGTACTGAGTACTGTTTGGAGCACTAGAGATGCAGTGGTGAACAAAATGGCACCATCTCCTGGAGCTGCAGAAGTATGTGTAGAAGAGGTTCCACAGGAGGCTGGAAAGTGCTAATCACCAAAGAGCAGAAACTTAATGTGAGATTTATGTCAATGCCCTCTTACATAAGTTTCTGTTGAAATTATTTCATAGACCTTTTCTAATTTGCCATACACTATTCTTGTAACTTGTGCAACATTTTGCATAAGATTTGGAAAATTTCCTGCAACTGTAAACAAAGATATTGAAAATACATATTCTGGGAAGATATAAAACACAGACAAGGACATTTTACATCAAACTAGTACTAATATAAGATACTATAATATCAAGTAGTTTGTGTAAGAGCTGGCAATCTGATCTTTCATGAATCTATCACATTTCTTAAGGTGTGAGAGTGGGTCAATTGGTGTACAAGGGATTGACTCTGTAGAAAAATCTTTATTGTAACTTCACCACATGCTAATAATCCCTGACTACCTTAGTTGTGTGTTTTTCCTGTATGT
Organism: Daubentonia madagascariensis; assembly: GCA_023783475.1. NCBI lineage: Eukaryota > Metazoa > Chordata > Mammalia > Primates > Daubentoniidae > Daubentonia > Daubentonia madagascariensis. Next base: position 17,731,075 of record JAKFHU010000726.1, on the reverse strand, counting down.
ATTATCACTTCCTTAAACCTTCCACAGTGTCACCAGAACGAAAAAAATCCACTTCCTCCCAACTTACTTTTGCAGGCATCAGGATCATAATTCTCCCCCTTCCTGTCTCACTTTCTCTATGGCTCTCATTCTTTCTTGAACTGAATGCTCCCACTGGGCTCCTGGATATTCGACCATGCAATTGATTGATGCCATGTAGATTTACCAATAGCCATCTATTCTCAAGGAACATTTGCTCTAAAGGAGCACATGGCCAATTTGAGGGCAGAGAAGGTTCCTATCTCCATCTATGAAAACCTAAGAGAAAATACAATGATAATCTGATAACAATGTGGTTACCATAAAAATGAAGTATGGGTATATGATATAAGAATATAATAAAAGCCCTCACATTTAGCAAAGAGGCAGCGTCTATGTCACACAAAGAGCCTGCCTAAAACCAATAGTAAATTCCTGGCAGTCAACTGAAATAAATATATGTACAAAAGCAGCATAGAGACAATGACCATTACATTCTCAGCATCTGAAAAGAGCTAGAAAAGAGTAGAGGAATAAAAATATAAGTCAAGGACTTTTTGCACAAGAAATATTTGGGAAATTTCCTACAACTCTAAGCTAAGTAACAAAAACAGACTTGAATATGTATTTAGATAATTACTGATGGAAAAGAGTGACCACCTTCCCTAAAAAAAGGCAAGAGATGAGATTATAATCATTTAGTTTCCTAGGCAAAAGGGTTAAGAGAACACATAATAGAACTGTCAACCCCAAAACTCAGGTGGTGAATTGACCTTCTTGAAAGGGTATTCCTCATTTTCAGGCAAGTGAAAGAGCAAATGAACTAGGTAATCAGACTACAGGAAGAGTCTTTAAATATTAAATGTTGATGTTTTTATTGTTTGCTTACTTGATGTGTTTTTTTTTTTTTTTTGGTCTCTGCCAATATCTATATCCGAGACAATAAGTCTTGCCCCACTTACAAACAAAACATAACATACAAACCAAAAAAAAAAAAAAAAACACCACTCTGACTCTGTCCCATTAAACCACTTTTCTATACAGTTAATAATTTCCAACCCATGGAATTAGAAGATCCATCCTCTTTTAACTACTTCTCCATAGAAGATCAATGAACATTCCACTACCATAATTGGAACCTTGAATTTCTTTTTCCTCTTAGGATAAATGGGATTCTTAGCACAAGAGTCAAAATTCTGGAAAGCATAAGATCTGGATACCATACATAGCTCTAGCAAGAAACTGAGATGTATTTTAGCCTGTACAAAATTTATTTATGTGATCTACTTATTCTAGCACCAAGTAATAAGCATCTTCATGCAAATTGTGCTTTGCTCTAACTTCTGTGTTCTTTATTCTTTGTCCTACTCTGCATAATTAAACAAATCCTTGAAAATATTCATTTAATTGGTGTAGTGCTTTATTCCTAGAGGCAGTCCCAGTGGTGTCTTGTAGACACAGTTCTAATTCCTAATTATTCAAAGTATAATTTTCCCTTAGGATGAACAAGAAACTATTTACATCTGGGTAGTGTATTGTTGCAGATTTTTGTAAAACAGTACTGGAAAACAAAAGGGTCACAAGTTCTTTTCTCAAAGGAAAATACAAATCGGTTCCTACTTTTGATCTAGGCAGAGAGCCAAACCTATAATAAGAGAAGTCATATGTATGTATTTGAGAGAAAGGTGCCTACATAAGTAGGGATTTCCCCCAAATTATGAAGTTAACTTTTTTGATGGCTTTTGGTGGATGACAGAAATGTAATGGTCAGACTAGAAAACTTTAAAAATATTTTCCAAATACCTTGAGGTAATTTTTGGAAAAAAAAGAAAAAAAGAAACACCATGATAAAAGAGCCACAGACTTCATCAAAACTGATTAATGCAAAGAGGGCAGCTATGGAATTTAAAGGTTCACCAGTTTCCCTACACTCAAGTGCAGATGAAACTTGTTCCCAGACATTTTTATCCATGTTCAAAAGAAGAAAAATCTTTGACTAAATAGAAAGTCTGCAAAACTGCCCACCCTTATTCCCTTCCTGATCTTCATCTGTGCTTAAAGATGATTAAAAAAAAAAACCCTACACACAAGCGAGTGATAAACCTCTCTTAAACACTTCAGTGTACTTAGAGTAGAGTGATCCTAATATCTCCAGGTTGGGAAGAGACTGAAGACCTTCCAAACAAGAAGTTCTTAACTGGGAGCAATTTTGCCCATGAAACATTTGGCGTGTCCAGAGACATTTTTGATGGACACAATTGGAGTGAGGGAAGGTGCTACTGGCATCTAATACTTAGTGACAAAGAATGCTGCAAAACATCCTACAACACACAGGACAGCCTCTGACAAGAAAGAATTCAGGTCCAAAATAACAAGTGTAGAGGTCAAGAAACACTGTTCTAGAGCAATGTCTCTGGACAAGCTCAATCTGAAAAATGGATAGTCCTCTCAGTGGAGGACCTAGGAAGCTTTCATAATAAGCAGCTGCTTGGAGCCACATTCCTTCTACTGTGTATGTCTCTGAAGGAGCTCAGAAAATTTCACACTAAAATATGACTCCTTGGTATAAAGAATATTTTGAATTAAAGGGCATTCAAGATCAAAAATCATTGGAGGGGGCTTCCCTCTATCTGCATAAATTGGACTGACAGATCAAAGGGGCAATTGTCTTCCCTTCCCCTCCCCTTATGTTATCTCAATATAGTATGGGAAAGATGATCAAGAAGGCAACCAGACCTGGCCCAAATCATTTAAATATAATACCTGTCTCTCAGGTTAATTTAATGTGCAGAGAGGCTCATTTACAAGTCAATCTGTCTCCCCCATCCATTTGTCCTCCCTAGCACCATTTGTTGCCCCTAAACAGAATTAGCTGTACTCCTCATCTCCCCCTCCCCCGCAAAAGGACAGGTATAAAAATATTTGAACTTCATTGGGATATTGAGTAATCATTCTGTGATTCTCCCCGTGTGCATGATAAATAAACCTTTCTCTTATTAAGCTGCCTTAATTGTGAGTTGATCTTCAGAAAATTTCAGGGGAAAGGGCAAGTTTCCCCTCACCCCTACATATCCAATCGGTGCAGTTTCTCTCACTATTTCTGAGCTGTGAGGTGCTTCTTGTAAGCAAATATTTAAAGCCCTTAGCCCAACTCCTCTCCTAGCAGATCTAGCTGTCTGATCCTTCCTGTTGGGGCCTAAAAAGAAAGGCAAAGAAGGGAGGCTAGAGCTATATCAACTGTTGTTCTTTGGATTTTCTCAACCCACCTGGAATATTCTAAATTAAGTGAAATGCCATTTACAATTTGCTTCCACCCCTAGGTCCAACAGCATGTTTGACCAATTGTAAACAAAAATAAATTTCAAGAATAGCTTGGATATTTGAATTCTACTTCACATCATACTATCCTTTGATGAATTCCCAAATTGATATATTTAATCAAGAAAACAATTACATACCATATAATAAAACACAAACTACGTTAAAATTCTTCCTTTATTTGAAGACATTTAAATATATACTTTTAAAAAATATCAGTACAAAGTGGCCAACTTTCTTTTCTTGAGGAGATAGGATGATGTGCTTCATTATTTTAGGGTTAAAATGTTACTTATTTTATTAAATGATGGTGACAATAAGAAGTATCTGTTTACATTATTTGTCTGTCTGACTGTAACAATATTTCTTAGCAAAGTTGAAAACTCTTTGCTGGTTCTCCAATTACAGTTTCCCTTGGTATGAATGGGGTATTGGTTCCAGGACCCTCATGTATACCAAAATCTGCACATACTCAAGTCCCTGCAGTCTGCTCTACAAAACTCTAAATATGAAAAGTTGGCCCTTCCTATATGTGGGTTTTGCATCCCACCAATACTGTGTGTGTGATCTGTGTTGGGTTCAAACCCATGCTGTTCAAACTATATTTATCTGAAATTTTACTCGTCCATGAAACCCAAAATTCTGGAATCACTGTTCTAGTATAGACAATGAAGGAGCTCAGGGAATTTCACCCCAAATATGACTCCTTGGTATAAAGAGTATTTTGAATTAAAGGCCCTTAGAGATCAACAGGCCTTAGAAGGGGCTTTCCTCTATCTGCATAAAACCAAAAAGGTCCATCAAAAACAACACTTGCCTTTCCTTCCCCTCCCTGTTATCTCAAAATATTGCAGGAAAGAAGATCAAGAAAGCAACCAGGCCTGGCCTAACCCATTTTAAAGGTAATACCTGTCTCTACGGTTAACTTAATTTCCAAACAGAATCATTTACAAGTCAATCTGTTTCTCCCATCCATTTGTCCTCCCAAGTATCTAGTCATCCTCCCTAGTAACCATTTATTGCCCCCAAACAGAATTATCTATATTCCTCATCACTCCTTCCCCTATAAAATGGGAGTATATAAAGTTCTAGACCCCCTTGAGTGATTGTTGGTTAACCACTCTGTGATTCTCTTTGTGCACACAGTAAATAAATTTGTAATCTCTTTCTCTTATTAATCTGCCTGATTGTGAGTTGATCTTTCAGGGAAACTTCCAGGGATGAAGGAGAAGTTTCCCTTCTCCCCCACAACAACAACAATTTATAGCTAAATAGTCAGGAGTTTTTCTTAAGAAATTTCAGTGGTGAGGAATGCACTGCTTGCTGAGGAAGATCATGTCATATTTGGCCAGTCCTATTGGAAAGTTCTTCTGTATGTTAAGGTAAACTATAACATTTGCAAGCATCTGTAATTTCCAATTTCCATCCCTTGGCCCTTGTTCTATCCTTCAGGCCACAGCAAACAAGCCAAATCTTACTCATACAGGACAGCAATAAGGAATGATGGTCACCATGTCTTTCCTGAGCCTTGTCTTCTCTAAGCAAGCTCCTGGTGCTACACATGACACAACTCAGTGCCCCTCTCACCATTCTGGCCATTGTCCTCTAAACAGTTTCCAATTTCTATAAAATTGAGCAATGTAAGTTTTGCCTACTATGGAGTTGAATATTACTATCTTTTTCTGTTTTAAACACTTCACTTATGCCATTTAACTTTAGGACAAATTAGATTTGCTGGCAGGGCTTAGTAGTATTGACACATGAAATTGTAGTCAAATCAAATCTGGATATTTAAACAAATTCTTTTAACCCACATGCCCCCTACTGTGTATGCATTCAGTTGGTGGGGTTTCTATTTGATTCAAGATTAGAATTTTTTTTCATTCCTCTGCCTTAAATTTTATCTTGTTATTGTCAGCACATTGTTCTACCCTGCTGAGGTTTTTACAAATATTTTTCTTATAAAATATTTCAAGCATATGGAAAATTAGAGAGACTAATATAATGAAAACCCATGTGCCCAAACCAGATTTAATCAATATTAACATTATACCATATTTTCTTTAGTTTCTTTTTTAGAAAACTAAACATTAAATATAGGTGCAACCCCATCGATGACTCTGAAATCCCATCTCCTTCCCTCTGCCCCAGTAAAACCACTATCTTAAAGGTGCTATGTACCCTTCTCATCCCAGACTTATATGCCTAGCTATGAAGATATGCAGATAGCAGATGGAAAATATGTACTATAAAAACTTCAAATTTGTGTTATCATAGTATGTGAATCATTCTGGAACTTTTTTTGTTCATTCAGCTGTTGTTTCTGACACTTACCCTTGTTGCAACATGAAGCACTTCATGTTCACTTGCCCATTTATCTACTCTATTTTCTCCATTTCAAACAACGCTGCAAGGAGCATCATCTTATATGTAATAATGGTTCTAGGACAGATATCTAGAAGTGAAATTTCTGGGTTATAGTTATAGTATATGTATTATTTTTAATACATATTAAAAATATTCTATTAGATATTGCTTTTCAAAGCAATAGTACTAATTTATGTTTTCATCAATAGCGTAGGAGAGCTTGCATTACTCCACATCCCTGGCAATAGTTAGTTTTATGAGTTGAATTGTGTCCTGTCTCCAAATGTGTATGTTGAAGTCCTAACCCCTGTTCCAGTGTGACCTTACGTGGAGATGGGATAAGATGAAGGTGAAATTAAGATGAGGTTACATTGGAACAGGGTGGGCCCTCATCCAGTACAACCAGTGTCCATAGAAAAATGGGAAACTCGGACACAGGCATGTGAAGGAGCTCAGGGAATTTGAGACCAAAATATGACTCCTTGGTTTAAAGAGAATTTTGAATTAAAGGCCCTCAGATCAACAGGCTCTGGAAGGAGCTTTCCCTGTATCTTCATAAAAACTGAGCAGACCCATCAAGAAGAGCAATTGCCTTTCCTTCCCCTCCCTGTTATCTCAAAATATGGTAGGAAAGAAGATCAAGAAAGCAGCTAGACCTCCCTCAAATCATTTTAAAGATAATGCCTGTCTCTCAGGTTAATTTAATTTCCAAAGAGAATCATTTACAAGTTAATCTGTTTCTCCCCATACATTCATTCTCCCAAGTATCTATTCATCTTCCCTAATAACCACTTATTGCCCCTCAACAGAATTATCTGTATTCCTCATCTCCCCCACCCCTCTAAAATGAGAGTATATAAACTTCTAGACCCCACTGGGATATTGAGTAATCACTCTGTGATTCTCCCCATGCACATAGTAAATAAATTTGTAATCTCTTTCTCTTATTGTGAGTTAACCTCTATCTCTTAATGCAAGTTAATCTTTCACCCAACCTTCTGGGGCAAAGGAGAAGTTTCCCTCCCCCACCCCTACACATGCACACATGCACAGAGGGAGAACAACTTGTGAAGATAAAGACAGAGATCAGAGTAATACAGCAAAACCCAAGAAATACCCAAGATTGCCAGAAAACCACCAAAAGTAAGGAGGGAGACATGAAACAGATTTCTCCCTCACAGCCCTCATAAAGAACCAACCCTGCCAAAATCTTGATCTCAGATTTCTAGGCTCCAAAACCGTGAAACAATAAATTTCTATTTTATGGAACCACCAAGTTTGTGGTAATTTTCATTATGGACACCCCATAAAACCAACATTCTTGGTGTGACCTGACTTTTCAAATGTTTGCCAATCTAATGAATATAAAACAGGGTCTTATTTTTATTTTAATTTTTATTTCCTTGAACTAATGATACTGAGCTTACATATTAGTCATTTGAGTTTCCTCTTCAGAGAATTGCCTTTTTATATCCTTTCCTACTTTTTAACTAATTTCTTGCCTACTTTGATTTTTTAATATAAATTTTTAAAAATTATTCAACAATATATTCCTTTATGTAATGGGCTCTTGGTGTTATGATTAAAGATGTTTTCTACCCAATGGTTATAAATATCTTCTACAAATTCTTCTAAAAATTTAAAGTTTTGTTTTTCACGCTCTGTTCTTTAATGCACCTGGATTTGAATCTTGTATAAAAGAATGAGACAGGAATTTAACTTATTGCTTTATCCATTCGGATGATTGATTGTCTAAGATCCATTTCTATCTCTCAGGTCTTTGTTCATTAATTTGTACTGCCACTTGTCATAATCCATGTTCTCATATATGTAAGACTGTGTTTCTGGGCCCTCTATTCTATCCCATTTGTCTATTTGTCTAATCCTCTTTCAGTACTACAATGTCTTAATTATTATAGCTGTGTAGTAAGCCTTCTTACAAGTTTCCGTTGACATTTTTAAAAATTACTATCATTTCCTCAATTTTTAATTTCATTGCATTGTCATTATAGAACATGATTAAAATGATGGTACCTATTTCAAAGTAATAGGCTAAATATTGTTGAAGCAATTGCCACACTCACCACACAAAGAATATGTAAAGTTTAAAGGGGTGAGGAAAGAACATTTCTATACTTACAATGTTTTAGAGTATTTTTTCCCCTCCCTCATGGGGGAAAGAAAGAGATGCTCCCTTTTGACTTGTGAGAAACTTTAAGAAGCCACTAGAGAGCTTAATGCAAGTTTTCTGGAACCTGAATAGCAAAGCTACTAATAGAACAAAGAGGAGATTTACCACTAAAGACAGAGGTGAATGTGAAGGGAGCAAAGCAATAAGCAACCAGCCAAAGAAGCACTGCCTGCATCAGGGAGTTATAGCCAAATGTTTTCCCTTGGAGAAGCTCTGAGGAGCCCTTGGAACTATATCCTCAAGAGAAACATTCAAATGATTTAAAAAAATTAACACCAATCCTTCTCAAACTCTTCCAAAAACTAGAAGACAAAGGAATACTTCCTAGCTCATTCAATGAAACCAATATTATTCTAATCTCAAAATCAGACAGACATCACAAGAAAACTATACAGATCAATAATATCTTTTACAAATATAAAACAAAAATTCTCAACAATTACTAGCAAATCAAGTCCAGCAACATATAAAATGTATTATACACCATGGCCAAGTGGGATTTATTCCAGGAATGCAAGGTTGGCTCAAGATGTGAAAATCTATTGATGCAATACACCATGTTAATAAAATAAGGGACAAAAAACACATGATCATCTCAACAGATACAGAAAAGGCATTTGACAAAATCCATTACCTTTTATTATCAAGAACACTCAACAAACTAGGAATAAAAGGGAATTTTCTCAACCAGATAAATGGTGTCTATGAAAACCTCACAGATAACATCATACTAAATGGTGAACAAATGAAAGCTTTCCTCCTAAGATTAGGAGCAAGAAAAGGATGTGCACTCTCACAACTTCTATTCAACATTGTACTAGAGGTTTCAGCCACCACAATTAGGCAAGAAGAAAATATAAAAGGCTTCCAGATCACAAGAACTCCTACAATTCAACAATAAAAAGACAACACAATTAGAAGCAAAAGAATTGAATAGATATTCCTCCAAAGAAGGTATACAAATGGCTAAGAACCACATGAAAAGATGCTCAACAGTGTTAATCATTACAGAAATACAAATTAAAACCACAATGAGATACCACTTCTCACCTACTAGGATGGCTATAATAACGCTGGTGGGGATGAAAAAGGTGCAGCAGCTTTCAAAAACAGTTTGGCAGTTTGTTAAAAAGTACAACCTAGAGCTTCCTTATGACTCTGTAATTCCACTCCTAGGTATATACCTAAGAGAAATGAAAGCATATATACTTGAAAAACTTGTATCCAAATGTTCTTAATAGCATTATTTATAACAGCTAAAAAAGTAGAAACAACCCAAATCTTTATCAATAGGGGAATGAATAACCAACAGTAGTATATCCATAAAATCGAATGTTACTCAGCTATAAAAAGGAATGAAGTGCTGATAAATGCTACATCATGGATGAACCTTGAAGACATTATTCTAAGTGAAAGAAGCCAGACATGAAAGGCCACATATTGTCTGATTCCATTTCTATGAAACATCCAGAATAGGCAAATCCAGAGAGACAGAAAGCAGCTTGGTAGTTGCTAAGGGCTAGGTGGAGGACACAATGAGTAATTGCTTAATGAGTACAGGGTTTCCTTTTGGGATGATTAAGATATTTTGGAACTAAATAGAGGTGATGGTGTCACAGATTTGTGACTACCCTAAAAACCACTCAGTTGCACACCATAAAAGTGGGAAATTTTAAGGTATGTGATTTTTATCTCATAAAAATTTGATCAATGTAATTTGCCACATCAAGTAGGTAAAAGTAATATAATTGCTTTATTAGAAATTAAAAAAAATATTTGAAAATATTCCAGATTCATTTATTAGAAAAAACTGATTGCAAACTAGAAATGGAAGAAAACTTCCTTAGCTTGTTCAAGTTTTATTTATACACAGGCAAAAAACTACAACTATAATGAATCATATGTTTAATAGAAAAACTTAAAGAGTTATTCAATTTTAAAGAACAAGGATACCCACCACCAATGGTGTTATTTAACATGGTACTGGAACTCTTCACCAATACTATGAGTGATGATGATGATGATGACAGATGTAACCCTTGTAAGGGAAGATATAAAAATGTAGTTGCTTTCAGATAATATCATCTACCTGGAAAAAACAACCAAATTAACAAACAATAAGAATTAATAGGAGAGCTTAGCAAGGTTGCCAGAGACAAAAATCAATATTAAAAAAAAAATGGCATTCTCTACTCCAGGAAAAACTAACTAGAAAATACAATAAAAAAGATATCTTTTCAATACAACCAAAATTTAAGGAACTTGGGAGTTATCTTTATGAAAAATACATAAAACTCCATTTAAAAAATGTTAAACTTTAATAAAGTATGTAGACAATTATCTGTATAAATGAAGATATATTCTGTGTTCTTGGATGAATTCATTTAACATTATAAAGATAGAAGTTCTTCCCAGATTACTCCATAAACTTGATCAAATCCAGTAAAAATTCTATTTGGAATTTTTAAAGAAAAAAATTTTTTAAATTTACATAGACAAATAGAAGTGTACAAATAACTGTCAAACTATAAAAATGGTTTAAATGAATAATCATCTCATGAGACACTAAAAAGGCAATTGATAAAAATCCCACACCCATTCCTGCTTAATTCAACAGTTATAAATTTCCATCCAAACAGGAATCAGTAAGGAGACCCACTCTGACCATTATTATTTCTTGTTTGTTTTTTTTTTAAACTTCTGGCCAATTACAATAAGAAACAAATCAGGAAACATATGTAACAACATGGAAAATTTTTTCTAATTATTATTTTCAATTTCAGCAATTCTCTACTTATAAAACTCAAGAGAATTGACTAAAAGTTTACTAACATTTAAAATTCACTTCAGTAAAGAATCTGAATAAAAATGAAATAGTTCCAGGTGAAAAACCATTCTGCTAATTTAATGGAAGGAAAACAACAAAATTATATAACTATAAATGACCTTAATAACCTACTAAGTATAAATTAAACTACAACATTTTTCTAAAGAATAAAAATTCATGTTAAATAATGACAGTGCCAAATACTATAAAGATATGCATTTTTCTAGAATAAAATTTTAGCTTAAACCCAAAGGTAACAAAAATAAATTTCAAATTATCTTGATATATTTGAATTTAAATATATTTAAGACATCTAGATAATAAGTGTTTTATAAATAAAAAAGGTAATGAAAAAAGAATGCATCCTACAAGATATTCAAATTTATTCTGGAGTTACAATAATTAAAATAATGTAAACTTAACCCCAAAATCAATCAACAGAAGAATATGCTCCTGGCATATGTAAGATTTCAATATATGATGAAAGAATTATTGCATCATGGAGAATAAATGAGTTATTCTGTTTCAACAGAGTTAGAAAAATTGACTTACAGAAAATAAGTTGGGTTCCACTGCACCCCAAAATAAATTTCATATTAAATGCTAAGTATTAAAAAGAGTGAGCTACAATAAAATGTGAAAGAACATTTTTGCAGTGGTTTTGCTGCCTGAGCTGAGTCAGGATAAGTGGAATAAATAAAAATTTTTTCTAGGGCCTCTGGGGGAATGCCCAGAAACTAATGGGTTGGGTTAGATAGGAACAATTTTGCAACCCACCACTCATCTTCCCATAAATGTGGACTTCCTACCCCCTGCCCCAGAGCCCTACACCTAATTATATCAGTTTCCATATGAATATCTCATGTCTTCTTTCAATAATTCATTCAACAAACATACTAACATACTTAGCAGGATACATGGGCCTGGACATCTACTCTGACTTTTGGGGATTGAACTGAGGATCTCAAAGTAGCACATCAAGGAGGAGATATCCCTAGTTTTTATCAGAACTTTATTGTTTATAAAGTTTTCATAAGCAATCTGGCATTTGAGCAACAGGGCCTTAAATGAAGGGTAAATTTGAATATACTGATGTGAGAGAAGGACAGTCTATGCCAAAGGAATAGCAATGAAACGAAGGCAAAGAACTGGGAAGGTTTGGGAACACAGGAAAGGACGTCAAGACATAGAATGGGCAACAAGATTAGAGGGCAAGTGCATTAGTTCGCTAGGGCTGCAGAACGTGGCTTAGGATAGAAATTTGTTGTCTCACAGTTCTGGAAGCTAGAAGTCCAAGATCAAGGTATTCACAGGGCCATACTTCCTCCAAAGGCTCTAAGGAAGACACTGTGGCACACCTCTCTCCAAGCTTCTGGTAGTTGTGGTAGTAACTTGGCTTGTGCAGTGTCTCCAATTCACTTACCAGTTCTGCTGGTTTCCTAATTGTCCCTTTATCGGACCCGATTGTACTGGTAGGGCACACCCTATTTACCTCATTTTAACTTGATTACCTTTAAAGATTAGCTCCAAATAAGGCTCATTATGAGTACTGGGGTTTAAGATCACCATCCTTTTTGGGGAAGCCAGAGCAGCAGTTCAACTCCACACCTTAGCAGGCAGACATGAGAGCTTCTTTACCTCAAGGCGCGATGAAGTACGCCTAATCATACCTGGGAGCAGGTAAGTATCAAACATTGGAGTAGGGGAAAAAATTAATGGGGAAGAAAAAAATCAGTATCAAAACAAAAAGTTAAGTAGTAATAGTAGAAATTAAGGCTATAACATTTATATATGCTTGATATTCTTTGATTAGATTTGGTATTTGGGTCATGGTAAGAACTAGGCAGAACAATACAGCAAAAAGAATACTGAAGCTACCCAGAAAAGTTGAACCAACAGCCTACAAAAAAAATAACTAAATAATGGACCATAACAAAGAAATCTGGGAGATAACAATCAGAATTTGCATGCCTCAACCAATGAACATGAGGGTTCCTAAGTCCAAAGAACATCGGTAAATAAAATAGCCAGTGGTTTCAATCAGTTGAAAAACTGGAATGTTAACTCCAAATCCTATGTAAACCAGTTTCCACACAGAAACATTTTTTTTTTCTTTATAAGTGAAAACATATCTGCATTTTGATGGCACATTTCTTCCAAGGCTTTCAAGCATTTATGGCTAGTTTTCTTATGAGTCTCCAAGCAATTCTTCAGTTGGTTTGTGCGCTTTTGTATCATAAATGAGAGGCATATTTAGGTCTTTGCAGTTTTTTAGGGTTAGGGAGAAATGGCTTCCTGGGAATACCTACCATTTATAGTTGGTTTTTAAAGTGAATGACAACATTGAAGTAACAAACTACATAAATATAAGCAAACCAGGAAATAACAAACTTAAAAACATATATTGCCATAAAATGCATCCAGTTCAGCACTAGTCAAAGCTTTTGCAGAGTGTTGATGTGTTGGCACAAATCTATGAATACTATTTATCAAAATTTAATCTGACCCATCAGAAACATACATTACACCACAATGAATCACCGTAACACGTTTTTCAAAAATAAAGTACCTAAAGAAAATAATTCATATTGTCAAAATTACCCTCAATAACTCCTTAAATCACCCATAAAGTACACTAGTGTTTTTGTGCACATTCTGTCTCCAACATGAGATATTTTGCTTTTGCTTTTTGTTTTTTGGGTGGGTACTAAATAATTAGCTAATATATAATGTCTGTAATGTAATAGATAAATAATTTTTTTATATTGAGTGCACATAGTTGAATTTGGATACGTGATATGACAGTTCCACTTTCCCCTTAAAAATATTTTTCATGATTAGGATTCACTTTGTTTTTACTCAAGTCAATAAAATATCTTTAGGCCCTGACCTAACACTTCTCTCTCATTCCCTCTTATTTTCATTGTCTCATGGTCTCTTATTATTTCTAACTGTTATTTATTCTAACTGTCATTATTTCTAACTCAGATTTCACAGGTCCTATAAGGCAGGTGCTAACTGATTCCTGCAGGGCATAACTGGGAAGAAGCACTTTAGTACAGCAGTATTGGAAGCTGTGTCAGCCTTAATCAGATTCTCTCACTTACTTAATAATGAGGTCTTTGGTCACTAAACCTCTCCAATCGTTATCATAAAGTCAGAGCTAGTGCCTAATTTATATGATTTGGGGAGAATAATATATAATTTATAGACCCTATGTACAGACAAACTGGTAGCTATAATACACGTGTCAAATGGCACCCATATTACAGATTAGGAAACCTAGGCTTAGAGAAATTAACCCCAAGATTACAATGATATGAAATTGTGATTGACATTTTAATTCACGCTTTTATAACTTCAGAGCAAGTTCTTCATCTCCATAATAAAAAAACCATAGATACAACCGAATCCCCTCAAGATCTGTAGTACTGCTCTCAGACTTAAACACATTGATCTAACAACTGAGAAGGCAAAGCTCTTTTTTATTCTGCTTCCTGCCATCTATTTGTGAAGATCCTATGCCTACATTGCCACATTCTACAATTCCCCCAGCTACTTCAATGAGATGTGGGTCATAGGAAACATTTATGAAAGAGCTAAAATATGCCGTATGGTGAATCAAGATGAGTTCAACTCAAATGAAACAAGAATAAACTACTTTTTCCATATCTATCTCATAGAACCATTAAGGCAATTTTTGTACATCGTCTTAATATCCTTTCCACAGGGGCTTCATGTAAATTATTATGTGTATTATCTTGAACATTCTCTTGCTTTAATAAAATAAAAAATATAGTAAAAGAAAGTGATAAAAATTAGAATAAATGTTAAGCAATGCTCTCAGTAATATTAAACACAAATAAAAATAAAATAAATGCAGGCCAAAATCAATTTAGGGAAAAAAAAAAAAGCTCTGAAGTAAAAAAGGAATAAAAATTTAAATGTGCTATTTCCTTTTCATTCCAACTAGCTTACTTTGGCTTATAATAATATTTTAGAGTATATGTGGAATTCTCCTGGGGTGAGGATGCTTTCTAAATCTAGCGATTTCACTTTTGGCTCTGATAAATACATAGCAAAGAAGCATGAAATTAATGAGAAACATTGAGATGCTGGATAACTCTGAATTAGTAACAATCTACACCTCATTTCTTAACAACCTTCAGAATTTGTCCTTAATTCAGATATTAAAAATTCTTAACATTTAAAAGAATCACTAAAATACATCTATGGATTTTGTCCTGATCATGAAATGAATATGCATGCCCTGTTTGAAAAATTATATATTAAAAAAATATGGCAGAACAGTAAAATCTTCTATAACCCACCTTAACATAATTTCTATTTCATTTAGACAATATAAAGTATTATGGTTAAAAAAATAAGTAGGCAAATTCCTGATTAAATTTAGCTTTAAATAATTCACAAAATTTCTCAAATTTTAGAAAAATCTACATTGGAAAATATTTGTTTTGATTATCAGTTAAAATAGAGGCACACTGTGGACTGTGCTCGTGGAAAGGGCCCTAGATTCCAGCCATCTCATGCATTTATAGAGGAATTGGACAGTAGTTCAGATCGCCATCCTATCTGGCCTTTCTGCCATTAGAGACATTCTATTCTCTAATGCCAATTGCCTACACATGTTGCATAAGAGAGACCTTTTGAGGAATCACTGATAGCTTATGAGAGAGATCATCTGGAAGACACATAGGTTTGTCTCTCCTTAGTTACAGTGGCTTATTGAATTTAGGCCTTCCCATCAAGGGGAAGTACAATATTGTCACTAACTTTTCTGACAAGTTTTCACTCTTAGCTGGGACAGTTCTAAGAAGCAGTTTGGGGCTACCTATTCATATACAAATTGCAAAAGAAGAAAAAGATACTCATCCTGTAACTCCCCACCCATCCTGGGGTCATCATATCTACACCCAACAAATCAAGGGTCTTTTTTCACCCTTGGGGATGAGCCGGATAGTTTGTCCTTTTTCTGGAGCAATGAACTTTATAGGAATTTAGGATTCACCATTTCACAGCAAAGATGACCCCAAATGCAGAGGAAGGTAGCCTCAAAGTGAAGATGAGGTGAGAATTGTCCTTGCAGCCAGTGAAACTATCAGGGGTCATGCAACAGAAAAGAGTATCCAAATTCATGTCCATATAATTGCCCTCAATCAAGGTCCAATGAATGCTAATTTGTTTCCATAGGGGATGATCCTTATACATGCACCTTTAATAATCTGGTCTTAAGTGACCCCCTGCCCTGCTTGGCCACGCAGCAAGGTCATTAACAAAGGCTCATGAGAACACAGCTTAGATTTCAGCCCATTGGGAGAGAACAGACAATACTGGAAGCTATCAGAATTTGCCATCATTGAGACTGATGTTTACAGTTGTGCACTGACTATAACCACCTCAGAGGAAAACTGCTTTATCCGGGAACTAGTTTTTATTGTCAAGTCTTAAAGGCAAAACTCTCTTTGAGCTAGCAGTTAGGAAAAACAGCTATGTAGATATTTTTATTTCTAATGGATGGGCAGCCACCTGTTCACAGAGTTCACTGAGTCTTGGAGCAATGGTCTTTATTCCTTGACTGGATATATCATTTTCATTTTACAATAGAGCATTCTCAGTTTTGTTCTGCCTTATGGGGCTTCAGTTCAGAAAGACTTATTACAGAGTGGGAATGTGGAGTTGGAAAGTCAAAATTTTCCTTTAATGAGAAAATCTCTCTTTACCAAACCTGACAAGAGGTAAATGGTTGCCAGGTCTTCAGGTTTTAACAGATGCCAACAAAGTCTTATTACCAAAGATGCCAGCCAGCCATGAGCCAGGTTATGGATACCTGCAAATGTTCACTTTGCATGACTTTAGCAGATCTTGGTAGTGTAGGAAGCTCCTAGTGATGCATTCAGCATCAACGGGTCAGGCCCCTCATACTGGTCTTATAGAATACAAATTCCCTCTGCCAGTTATGAGGTCTGACAAAGGAATGGCTATCATGTTCCATTCAAAAGCTGAAAAATGCACCCAGATAATTTTGACCTGGGTCTCTGAGCTGTGGGTTACACCAGTCTCAAATAAAAAAAAAAAAGAGAGAATTTATCAAAGATCTTCAGATCCATGGGTACAAGTTTTTTGGGTGCTTTAATATGGTAAAAGTAGGAATTTCAAGGTTTCACCACTTATGGTCAGTGATTTCCCCCCGGGAGAGACAAAGCCAAGGCCCCAATACCAGTCTTTCAGTTTGAAAGGGTTCCCACATAGAGATCAAGATCAGTTTTACAAGATGCTGCTTGAAGCAACAGGAGTTTTCTTCAAGAGCTCCAACTCAATACCACCAAAATAAATGAGACTGGTTTGTCAAAGTCTTTAGATCTCATCTTCTGGATCTACTTTCAAAGATTCAGGGAATTTGAAGGTCTTGCATGGCTAATAGCAAGGATAAGAACAAACTCTAATCTCTAAAGGAACCCCTCGGTCTAAATCTTCTAACTGTTCTCCTTCTCCTAACATATTGCTCTAGCTTGTAGACTAGTTTGTCTTCGTCATTATATCCCTCCTAGCCTTTTCCTTATACTCTCTTTAGGTTCCTTTGGCTTCCATATGTCTAGAAGCTTCCCTAAATCTCTTCAAGATCGAAGGCCATCAGTTTCCTCTTTATCCATCCATTTTCATTGTTGCGTGTGAGATACCTCATGAGGAAGTCTGGCCCACCACTCAGTCCCCTTCCTTGTCTTTGTTTCCTACCAGAAACGTGGACTTCTTTCGAAGGAGGATCCTTTGTCTCCATTAACTTCCTTAATGCAAGTCCTCTACCAGCGTAGGACTATCTCATCTTTATATAGACTCCTGTTCCAGGTGTTTTCAGGTCAAGGAACCATGTGGGTCTTCATTATCCTTTGTTTCCCCCTCATGGCAGATTTGCTGCTCTGGGGCTGCCGTAATCCACAGACAAGGACCCGTAATAACTGCATTGTTGGATCCCAACTTAGCCAAATGGTCCTCCATCAAACTCCAAAGGGGAATATTTCCCATTTTGGGGATAATATAACACCTTTGACAATTTGAAAAGACAACACCATCAGGACTACTGGGGCTTGCCCTGCATTAGGTGCCACCTGATGTGCAAGTAGCAAGGGCAAATAAACATGTGTGCAGGCTCAAAGAAATGTGGATCTTTGAGGGTAGCAGGAAAGATGTGGTTTGACATCCCAGGGAGAGGCAGACTTGGATCCAGGAGAGGGAACCCCATCCTTGTATCCTCTCACTTACATTGGAGGCGTGGAAGGGGGAAGGATCTTGAACAATCTGGCCTTGGTGGCATGACAAATTACCTGTTTTATTACACCAATGACATGAATGGGGGAGTTACTTATGAGAAGTCTGGCACAGTTCCTTACTGAGCCACAAGAGCCATCTAATGGACATATTTTTGTCTCTCTTGAGTCCATTTCCTGGCTCCAGTGGCTCATGAAACATAGCTTTCCTATCAGAAACACCTATTAGTTGCTAATATTGTGACTTGTTTGCACTCTGAGCTATTGCCTGGCATGAATCTGAGAGGCTGTTTGAAGCAACTTCTCCATAGCTACAATACAAAGAGAGAAAGAAAAGATCATTCACCTTCTAACGACTACCACGCTGCCACTTGCTTTCCGAATCTAGAAAGTTTCATCCCAAAGTCTGGTCCTATCAGACTTCTCCTGTCACTCGCCTGGTTGGGTTATATCCAGCTCATTTACGTTTCTTATATGGGATGCCAAAATTCTGGGAGGTGATGTATATTTTGATAGTCCAGTGCCTTAAAGCTTTTAGAGATTGTGCTAGATTGTGTCTTTTCTGGCATTTATCCTATCTCTTGCTCAACAACCCTAAAAAAAGATACAAGTGCTTTGTATGGTCAGCCAGAGACGGTCTCAGGCAGCCAGGTAGAATTTTTCACAGCCCTGGTGGGGTCCGTGAGCAAAAGCATCTGGTAAACTTAAATGGGACATGAATTATAGGTAAAAGAACACAAAATCTGAAGAGGACTTTTTAGACAGAAGCAAGAGATAACTCAATTATGACTTATGTGGACCAGAGTGGACCAAGCTGGAAAAATGGTGATTCAGCAGAAGCCATCTTGAACAGAGGGAAACTCAGTTCAGCCTCCCTCAACATCCCTGGGGGATTGTTACATGTTATAACCCAGAAGCAACCCTGGGAAAGTAGGAAAACTCTTAATTGACTTAGTTTCTGCCACCATGTGGGATGGGAGTTGAATTAGAAATTGACTTGACATAAAGAAAAAACTAGAGGGTTAGCTTTCTTCTGCTATGTAACAATGAATCACAAATTTAGTGATTTAAGATAATGTCTACTTACTAAGCCACAGTTTGGCAGGTGAGAAGTACAGCATGTTATGCCTGGGTTCTCTGCTTAGGGTGTCAACAAGCCTGAAATTAAAGTGTCAGACAGGCTGAATTTTTATCTGGAGGCTCTGGAAATAACCCACTTCCAAGTTCATTCTTTTTGTCGGCAGAATTCAGTTCCTTTTGGTTAGGACTGAGCTTCTTTTTCATCGCTGACCTTCATCCAGGGACCCTTACTCAGCTCCTAAAGAATGCTCAAATTCCCTGCCACTTACCTCCTTTCAACTTCAAGGTATCTTCTTGCGCTTCAAATCTAGGACTTCCCTGTCTCTGACCTATAGACACAGCTTTAAAGGGCTCATATGATTAGATGAGGTCCACCTGGATAAACTCTCCTTCTCAAAGTCAACTATGCCATTTAACATAACTTAATCATGATATTGATATTCCATCATATTTACAGTATTTTAAAAGGCATGCGTACCAGAGAATGTGAACTTTGGGGGATATCTTAGAAGTCTGCCCATCACAAGTCTATATGTTTTATATCCATGAGTTAATGAACTGAGAGATATATTTGCTACATATGTATCTAGACTTTGAGGTCCTTATGGCCAGCAACTGTCTTCATGAACAGTGAAGTAGATGCTCGTGACATACAGTAGATGCTTGGGAATAATTATTATTTGAATAAGATGCGAGTACTCTAGGTAGGTAGCAAGAAAACACAGCAGCATATTCCACTACCCACCATGAACATCTTTATGAAGTTGTAGTCAACCTTTAGTTACTTTTTTTCTTTTTCTGCTTTTGGCTTTGTTCTTGCTTTCCTACAACAATTCCTTTTTTACTTCTTCATTCTTCCTTTATTTTCCTTTTTCTTGCTGAGCCTAAGACCTAACATCTTTGGACTGGGATCAGAGGACCTGGACTCTAAATTTTAGCTCTTTCAAAAAGTAGGTGGCCTTGGGAAATTCTCAATCTCTCCGTGGCTCTATGCCTTCATCTGATGGTTGTAGGGAGGATGAAGTGGGGGTGGGAACATACTGAAATATATGATATAATGGGGAGGCTGTAGAGTGGAACTGAACCCTAGGGGTTTAAATCTAGGCCCCTCTACCTACTAGTGGTATGACTTTGTAAAACTCATAATCTAGCTAATTCTTAGTCTCCCAGTTATAAACTGGGAATAATAATAGTACTGACAGTATTCAACTATCAGTATTATTATCATGATTATGCATATAAGGCACTTAAAACAATCACTGTCACATACTAATTTACCAGTAAATGATAATCATTACTTTATTAAACATATAAATATATGTTATTATTTACTTGACCTTTCTGATTTTATTCATAGCTAAAATTATTAATGATACTCTTCTTATGTGCTTTGGGAAAAGGCTTAGTAGCTTTGGGAAAAAACACATAATCCTGGAGTATCATTTTTTATTCACTACTTTGCCTGGTCACCATGCAATCAATGTCTTCTTTCTTTGGAAATAAGAATGGTCCTTTTAACATCAGTTTTCTCTTTTCCTCCCTATATCTGATTAGCTTTTCTGCCCCTTTGGAAATCTCATCAACTTGCAAGAACATATCTTCTCAAGATCTATTTGCAGGGCTCAGGCCTGTAACCTCAGCATACTTCGGGGGTTCAAGGTGGGAGGGTCACTGGAGGCTAGGCAACATAGTGAGACCCTGTCTCTGTAAAAAATAAATAAAAATTTTAAAAAATTAGCCAAGTGTGGTGGCGTGCTCCTGTAGTCCCAGCTACTCGGGAGGCTGAGGCAGGAGGACCGCTTGAGCCCAGGAGTTCAAGGCTGCAGTGAACTATGATGGCACCACTCCAGCATGGGCAACAGAATAAGACCCCATCTCTTTATTTAAAAAATATTTCTGTGTAATCTTTCACCTATGAGTCCATCTAATACATATTGAGTTTGCTTTTATAGCCTCAATAAATTAAATGGCAGAATAGACTAAATAAAGCACTAGAATGTCATTTCTATCTGTCTCTGGGCTACAAGTGACCAGCTAAAGGTAAGTAGCCATGAAAATGAGGAGGAAAAAGTAGAAACATTAAATATAAGGTCAAGTACAACATAGAGACATCAGGAGAAAAAAGTAGACAAGTAAAAGCTGTGGTGGGCAGAATAATGCCCCCTCCAAAGACGACTACATCACAGTTCCCTGAACCTGTCAATCAGTTACCTTACATGGCAAAAGGGACGCTGAGGATGTGGTTAAGGATCTTGGGACAGGAAGATTATCCTGTATGATGCAGGTGAGCCCAAGATAATCACAGGGGTCATTATAAGAGGAAGAGGGAGGCAAAACAGTGAGCGTCAGAGTGGTACAACCTGAGAAGGACTCAGGAAGCTATTTCTGGCTCGGAAGATGGAAGGGAGCCATGACCTAAGAAATGCAGGCAGCCTCTAGAGGCTGGAAAAGACAAGGAAACAGATTTTCCCCGTATATCACCAGAAAAAATGCAACCACGTGACAACTTGATGTTGGCCCAGTGAGTCTCATTTCAGACTTCTGACCTACAGAACTGTAAGGCAATAAATTTACAATAAATAAGCCACCAAGTTTGTGGTAATTTGTGACAGCAATAACAGAAGTGAGTATTGAAAAGCCATCTGATAACCACAGTGACACTTAGATGGCAGCCAATTCATCAGGAAAAACCAGCATAGATGTTATAGGAGCCAGTTTTAGTGTATTTGCTGCCCATCACCCCCATCCACCATGTCAGGCTCCCAACAGCAAATATGTTTGTATTATTTTGCTACCATCCCTCTTTGCTGCAGTAAGAAGCAAACACCTGGCCAAAGATGAACCAATCAGGAGCTATTTCCTAGAAACAAGAGAAGTCATCTCATTTTGCAATGGGCATTGTAACATATGAACTTGAGTGCCATCAGTGATGATTTTCTTCTTACCACAGGTACTGATAACAAAGAAAGCCAGCCTGTCAAGAAAGAAGACCACAGTCCTGCAGAAAGGCAGGGAGAATATATATATATTTTAAGATATATATATATATATATTTATATATATGTATAATCATATGTATATTTTATTATATTTATATATTTTTTTTATATATACATATACATATGGGTATATATATGAATGCAGTGGAGAGAGTATTCCCCAAGCTCCCTGCCACCTTCTAGTTCCTGGCTCAAATCCGCTGTAAGGTCAGGCTGCATTTGTGCCTTTCAATTCCATGAAAGAGTTCTCATTCATGAACAGTTGCATAAGCCAACTTCAGGTGGTTTCTTTTAGTCTGAACACAAACAGTCCTAAATATTGCAGAAAAGAGAATGCAACAGAAGAGATGGGTTGAAACTTGTATCTGAAAACCACAAACTGATGAACTGTTGTCGACTCACTGTGTGAAGAGAGGATTGGTGACCTGGAAAGAAAAATCTGTAAAGAGGTGTTACATTTGAATTTTTGTTGTACATGATAAACACACACACTTTTATATGTCAATTTTTAAAAAATTGAATATTAAATATTTGAGTGAATCACAAAGTGTAATTTTACAAAGGTAAAATTCCAGATGAAAATGCAGAACTTACAAAACAATAGTCAAAACCTAGTCCATGACTCTTTGGACATCATGGGCAGATGAAGAATAAAGAAGGTGTCAGGCAGAAAGGGAATATGATTTTAAAGAGATCATTTTGTGAAGACGACTTTCAGGGAGTGCCACAGAATGCTTGAGGACCTACTCCCTAAGGGGAAATATTGTGGAACCTGGCCCCTCTCCTCAAGACCTGTTGAGGAAGGATTCCAATCAGACTCCACAGTCAGCTTAATCTGTGCTGCCTGAAGCTGGAGGCACAGTGAATTAGGGTGCTGATGGGGATAAAAGATGGAGGAATATGGGGCAGAGGGCTAGAAACTGTTCTATGCAGAGAGAAAACTAGAAGGTGTAAGATCAGCTGACTTAGTGCTTTGGTTGCAGAGCCAGGACAGTTGCCTTGTCACTGGGGTTGGGTATGTCCCCAGAGTTTTGGAACAAAGAATGTGTATTTCCCACGTGCCATAAAGAGTTAGTGAGGGGTCACCTTGGGTGTTCTAGAAGGGGCAAAGAGATCTTACAGCAAGAGGCTAGAGATGAACACACTTTCCTGAATAGGAGGCTTGTCAATCAGTCTCCTGGGTCAAGGGGACAGTAAGTCAGAGATCCTCCATCTGAGGTTCTCAAAAGAGCCTATGGAAGGAACACAAGAGAAAGAGAAAGCCATGCCCAAGCCCAGAGGGCACATGCCAACCATGCCAAGCCCAGAGGGCACAAAGCCATTCAGTCAAGAAACACTTGAATCCTTTATTAAACCTTCTATGTCCCCATGCCTCAACCCTGGTGGAGTAGAGCAAATCCACTGGAGGGTAGAATAAGGAGTATAGGTAGTGGCTGCATTCCAGACCTCAGCTGGGAGAAGGTGAGAAGTCATGTCTTTCAATAAAGACTGAAGTGTTATTATAATAGCTTGGACTGGATGCTCTTCACTTTTGAATGATGACTGTATTTTGTGACATTAAGTGACTCCAGCCAGTCTATTACAGAGTAACTCTATCAAGTAGCTGAGAAAACTCTTCCCCCCACTGAAAAAAGTTGAAAGGGACATTGGGAGACAAAGTATTTATCCCATCTTATGAATCATGCATTCAATTTATCAGTTACACATACCTACTATATATAGGTAATCTTCATAATAAATGTTGTGGTTTTCACATTTTAAGACATCTGCAAATAATTGGGTATGTTTAATTTAAATGCTATAGATTTAATCTTACCCATACATTTAGTATGTAATGAGTCCTCAACGAGGAATGGATGGTTCTAAATTTGTAGGGGGACAGGGTAACAGATGCAGCTGTTGCCCCAGCCCCATAACCACCGGACCTACCTCTGAATTCACCTCCACGTGGGGTGGAGAAGTTCCCTGCAGGCCAACAGCTTCCCTCTCACAATGATGTTATGTTGTCTAGTGATATAAGGATAATTAGCAGGAAAATATAAACAAAAACTATATCAAAAGATAAAAATGGTTCTCTCTGGGGAATAGGAGGGATTTAGGGAGGGGGAAAACGGATGAGTGTGGCTTTCCTTATGGAATCCTGTTTCTTTAAAAAAAAAATTCTTTAAAGTGTTTGTCTATGGAAACTTCCCAAAAAAGGTGTATAAGATATGTTAAGTTACAACTACAAGATGCTGAAAAATATGTACATATCCAATTTCAATAGAACTAAATATATGCACACACACACAGAGGACATACAATTTTTGGAAAATCCCTTAAAATAAGCCAATTTCTTTTGTTTCAACTTGACCACTATCACGGTCCGGAGACAGTGGCAGGACAGACACTAATCTGGGAATGAGAAGGAAGTTTCTTCCAACCCGAGATGGCTGTGGAAAGAGAAAAAGATTTGTTGGTGAGGAGTGGCCAGCACCTCTTCTCCACTTTAAGTCAAGCAGGAAGCATATTTGACAGGGTGAGGGAACAGCTGACAGTGGGAGGGCTTTTGCCCAGTTTCCCACTTTGTCCTGTGGGAAGAGACCCATGTGGAGGGCCGCCACACAGTAGGCACAGCGGCATGGTGCAGTCGGGGAGAAGGAGCTGGAGTTTATCTTTCTAGAATGTCTGCCAGCTGCTCTCACATGATGCAGAAGGTGTCCAAAGTTCTACGTGCCCCATGGAGGGAGGACAAGCCTTGACTGCTTCTGTCTGGGAAGCAGGACTGGGAAGGAAAGACGAGAGAAGGGACAGCAGGGGAGGGGAGGGCAGGTAGAGAAGAGGAGGGGAAGGAAGAGAAGGGAGGGGTGGGGAGAAGAGGGGAGAAGCAGCTGACAGTAGTCTCCTCACAAACACTTTTGTGCAAATGAACTTTTAACATGCCCCCCAGCCACGGGCTTCAGCAGCAGGGCCAGCAGTGACCTCACAGACAAGAATCACCAGGCTCCAGAGCCCAATGGGGACCCAGGAAACAACTCTGGGACTCTCCTGCAGATCTGAAGCCCTCCCTGCCACCACCACCCCTCCACCCACCACACACACACCGCCAACTGCCCCAAAGACCAAGTAGCCAACTGGGGAAGGAAAAGAGGTAAAGACAGAATCTGAAAAAGCGAGCATTTACTCATGAAGGGTTCTAGTACACAAAATAAGAACCTTATAACCACCTTCAAAATTTTAACCCAGATAAGGTTAAAAAAGAAGAAACATACTGTAACTGTCAGAAATGAGTTCGAATGTAAAACATGGTAAGTCATGAAATTACAATGTGAGTTGTAAAATATTTTTTTTTCCCAAAACAATGTAAATTGTACTTGGGGTTTTGTTAGGATAAAATGGAAAAGGGAGAGGATGGAGTACCGTCTGAGGGAAAGATGGCCTCATCCACTACCTCCTGGGAGCCACCAGCCCACCCCCACCACTTTGTCCCAGTTCTGTGTCAGCATTAGATCATACATGCATATCAGAGTCAGCCAGTGTGAAACTAATTAATCAAAAGCACATAAGGTTTACATTGGGCTAATTAACTTCAAAATAAACATAAATCTTGAGAGCATGTTCCACATAATAGCAGGGAGTGGAATGAGCCTTCATAACCCTAGCTCCAGCTCTGTAACACTTCAAACAGCCTTGCCATCTCTAACAGAAGATGACCAGGTTTTACTTTGAAACTGTTATTTTATGTTTGATGGCAAAACACTGCCCTGAAAAGTCAAATATGCAATAAATGGATAAGCCTCTTCCACACTGCTAAGCTTTATTTTTACAGCCATTTTTTACTTATACTCTTTTTCTCACTAAGTTAAATAAACTGAAAATTGTTTCAGCACCATAGACACAACCTGAGTTGAGTTAGAATGATAAAGCCTGTCCCTGCTCTCATTAAGGTACCACTGCAGAAAGGAAGGGTATACAAGTTATAATGAACTATGAATGATTTTCCAGCAGGTTATAAAAATTGGACCCAGAGGCACCTTTGCCTGCAAAAGAAGCCATCTCTGCAGCACAACACATTAAAAAAAAGAGGCATGGGCTTTGCAGACAAACACAACTTAATTAAACTTCTCTGACTTTGTTCTTTCCTTGGTGAGATAAGATTAATAATATTAAGTGACTTAGGTTCTTAGATGCAGGCAACAGACACTGACTCTGGCTGATTTTAGGGAAAAAAATTTAAAAAGGGCTTTATTTGAAGGATAATGAGCGGCTCACAGGATTGCAGGAAAGACCAGAGGTCCGGGTCCAGAGGCTGACCAACTCCCAGTAGCCACCACGGCAGCTGCCTCAGCTCGCCTCTTGGGTGCCATGGCCACCTATGGAAAATGGTCATCTCCTTATATTCCCACTGCTCCCATTGGTCACCAGCTTAGATTTTTTTTTCATTGCCTCTGGGTCATCAAGACACTCACTTCCCATTCAAAATCTGGGACCAATGTGCCTACACCTTAGGTAAGAGGGAAGCTGAGAAAATGAAGTGGAAGATAGCCTCTGCCCATCAGTCAACAACAAATACTTCTTTTGAAAAGTTGTGATAAGGCTGAAATTCCATCCAGGAAGAGACCTTGACTTCTAATTTAAGGCTGGCACATAATGCATGCTCAGTAAGAGCTGTTGGACTAACGAATTTTTAGAAACTAAGGAATGAAACAGATGAACAATATGGTAAAAGCTCTTATTCTGTGTGGTGCATAGTAGATAAGTAAAGAATGTTTTTTCTTCTCCCAGTCTTATGCCACTCGCTTCTCTGGAAACCATATTGTATAAATTCTTTATATTCAGCATTGACAAAATCAGTTTTCTGATTTATGGATCAGTATGCTTAAACGGGAACTAAACATTATAGAAATTATCAATTTAAAAATAATTAGAATAAAATGAATGCAGTTATTGCCAAAGAGTTTTGAATTCAATGAACTTTTTTTTCATATTTAAAAGCTCTACAGTGAGAGCGAAAAAATGGCGGTGTGATAGAGTCCTCCCACCGCACCGCTCCCAGGGAAGGAGGTGAAGAACGCCAGCGGCTGCCTGCGAGCACGGACTGCTCACTCCGAAAACAGCACTGCGAATGACAGAGAAACAACGTAGAACGCCAGCCCAAGAAAACAGGTACAAAATTTTCACAAAGATCGGAGGGTGCACAGAGTACAATAGAGCCCAGACCGCGGGAAGGACGCACCCGCCAGCTCGGCGCGGCGCGACCTGCCCCCCAAGCGGTTACGCGCCTCCCCATCCACGCAGTCAGGGACAAGCCCAGAGTTGGGGCAAAGCGGTTGCTCGGGACGGCGAGCCCTGTGGAGAGGAGGAAGTAGCCGGAGCCAGACACAACTCGCAGCTGCAATATACAGAGACTGCCGAGGGCTGGGGAGGAACTGGGCGGGGACCGAGATTCAACTTACCGGGACAGTGCGCGGGAACCCGCAGGCCGGCACTGTGCCACTAGAAGTCAGCGGGACTGGGCCCAGGAGTTTAACGGAGAGCGGGACACGCCCTTAGAGGCTGCTAGCAACTGCCGCTGCGGATGGCGGAGAAAAACTGCGCTCCTGACACGATCAGAGCCCGGCTGTGCGCCAGGCTGGCGGCGGCCGCCATCTTTACAGCCGCCTGCGCGGAGCCGTGAGCCGCGTCTCTAGCTCCCCCCGCCCCGGCCCGGGGCTCTTCCACTGGGGCGAGACAGGCTTTGCCTTTGGTGGCCAGGGTCAGCTGCATCCGTGGGTTCCAGGTGGGACGAGATCCCGGAACTGTAGCGGCGGGACCTTTGGGTATTGGAAACAGTTTGCAGCTCGTCCATCTGGTCCTGCTACCCCGGCTCTGCCCTCCGACAAGTCCGCCACGTGCCGGCCCTTCAGGTCCCAGCCCTCCTGTACCCCAGAGATCGGTCATTTTGAAGGTTGCTGGCTATAGTGACTCATTTGGTATAACTGCCGGTTCTCATGACAACCAAATACCTCAAGAGCCACAGGCTGAACCAGAACAGCTCCCCATAACCCTGCCCACTACATTAAGGAATTTCGTGCCATCCAAGAGCGCTTCCAGTGGCCACTATTCCCCCCTCCCCGTGGGAACATCCCCCCTGTGGAGACTTCTGGGGATAGAGACGGCCACCCGCCTTGCCTTGGGGTCTAGTGGTGGAAAAGGGGGGCACAATTGGAGATACCCCTATCAAACAGTATCACGCAGAGACGCACATCAGAAGGGCAGACACACGTGGCTAGATGAGCAACCTCTGAGCTGTGTACAATTTTCCCAATTCAGCTCTCACACTGCAGCCAAAAGAAATTGTGTTTCTACCTGCACCTCAGGAGGAGCAGGGTCAAGTCACCCCTAGGAGCTACAAGGCCCCTCCCAAAGCACGGGACTTTCGCATACCCCAACTGGGGGATCAGAGTCTGCCACGGACATACACAATACCTAGCTAATAGGAGCTGTGGACTCATATCCTCAAGTACAATTCACTAGCTTAGAGCCCAAGCTGGGAGGTCATTCTCACCACACTCCACTGGAAAGAGAAGAAGACAACAGGACAGAGATAACTCAAGATCCACCAAACTTACTATAATACACCTAAGGCAATACAGGCCACTACTTCTCTCCCTGGCTCTGCCAAGGAACGAAAATCGTGGGCCTGGAGACAGGGCCATAAACTGGCCCTAACAACCCCAACTCTCGACCAAGAGGCCAGATGAGTAAAAACCAGCGAAAGAACTCAGGGAACATGAAAAATCAGAGTGAAAAGTCACCCCCTAAAGAAACCATCAGTTCCTCAGCAATGGATACCAACTCAAATGAAATGGGTAGAATGACAGAAGAGGAATTTCGTTTATGGATTATAAGAAAGCTCAATGAAATTCAAGAGAAAATTGAATCCCAGCACAAAGAAACCACAAGAAAAATGCAAGAAATGAATGAAAAATTCTCCAAAGAAATAGAAATATTATGGAAAAATCAAATAGAAATCCTAGAAATGAAAGAAGCATTCAAGGATCTACAAAACACAGTGGAAAGCCTTAAGAATAGGCTGGACCATGCAGAGGAAAGAATTTCAGAGCTAGAAGACAACTCCGATGCACTGAATAAATCAGTCAAAGAGAAAGAACACAAAAACAAGAGGCATGAAAAAAGCATACAAGAAATGTGGGATTATGTAAAGAGGCCAAACATAAGGATCATAGGCATCCCTGAGGGAGAGGAAGAAAATTCGTGTGGACTGGAAAATCTATTTGAAGGAATAATAGAGGAAAATTTCCATGGCTTAGCCAGAAATCTCGATATCCAAGTACAAGAAGCACACAGGACTCCTGGGCGACTCAACGTGAAAAGGCATTCACCACGCCACATAATTATTAGACTGACCAAAGTAAACACAAAAGAGGCACTCCTCAGAGCTGTAAGATGAAAAGAGCAGGTAACCTACAAAGGGAAACCGATCAGATTAACTGCAGATTTCTCAGCTGAAACCTTACAAGCCAGAAGGGAATGGGGAGCCATCATCAGTCTCCTAAAACAAAACAAAGGCCAACCCAGAATTCTGTATCCTGCCAAACTAAGCTTCTTATATGAGGGAGAAATAAAGACCTTTCCAGACAAGCAATCACTGATAGAATTTGCAACATCCAGACCGGCCTTGCAAGAAGTGCTTAGAACTGCATTGTACACTAATCAGCACAACAGACACCCACCTATGTAAAACTATGCAAAAGCTAAAACCCCAGAAACCAGATTCCACAATGACACAAGAGGTAAAACAAATGACACCACTGAATAGAATAATCAGAAATTTACCCCAAATATCAATTCTCTCAATAAATGTAATTCGCTTGAATTGCCCATTGAAGAGACATAGGCTGGCTGAATGGATTAAAAAATGCAAGCCAAGTATCTGTTGTCTTCAGGAAACACACCTTACACACAAAGACGCATTCAGACTCAAGGTGAAAGGATGGAATACAATTTTCCAGGCTAATGGAAACCAAAAGAAATCCGGAGTAGCCACCCTTATTTCAGATGATATAAACTTTAAAGCAACAAAAGTAAAGAAGGACAAAAATGGACACTATATAGTGGTGAAGGGAAAAATTTTACCAGAGGATTTAACAATCCTAAACATTTATGCACCCAACACAGGAGCACCCAGGTACATAAAGCAAATACTGCTAGATCTAGACAACATAATAAATAGCAATGCCATAATAGCAGGGGACTTCAACACCCCACTGATGGAACTGGACAGATCCTCCAAACAAAAAATAAACAAAGAAACAAAGGACCTAAACAGGACTCTAGAACATTTGGGCCTAACAGATGTCTACAGAACACTCCACCCAAATAACACTGAATATACATTCTTCTCATCAGCTCATGGAACCTTCTCTAAAATTGACCACATCCTAGGCCACAAAACAGATCTAAACAAATTCAAAAAAATAGAAATCATCCCATATATCTTTTCAGACCACAGTGGAACAAAATTAGAAATCAATTCCAACAGAAACTTACATCTTCATCCAAAAACTTGGAAACTAAACAATCTGTTGCTGAAGGACTATTGGGTCAAGGAGGAGATTCAAATGGAAATCAAAAGATTCTTCGAACTAAACGATAATGGGGACACAAGTTATCAAAATCTGTGGGATACAGCAAAAGCAGTCCTGAGAGGAAAACTTACCGCCTTAAATGCCTACATCCAAAAGACAGAAAGGTCACAAATCTGTCAACTAATGAATCATCTTAAGGAAATGGAAAAGGAAGAGCAAAGCAATCCTAAAGCCAGCAAAAGAAAAGAAATAACCAAGATCAGAGCAGAATTAATTGGAATCGAGAACAAAAGAACAATACAGAAGATTAATAAAATGAAAAGTTGGTTCTTTGAAAAGATAAACAAAATAGACAGGCCACTTGCCAGGTTGACCAGAAGCAGAAAGGAAAGGACTGTAATAAGCTCAATTAGAAATGAAAAAGGAGAGGTCACAACTGATACCATGGAAATACAAAACATCATCTTCGAATACTACAAAAATCTCTATGCCCACAAACACAAAAACGTGGAGGAAATGGACAAATTCTTAGAAACACACTACCTCCCTAGGCTCAACCAGGAAGAAACAGAATTTCCAAACAGACCAATATCAAGCACCGAAATCAAAGCAGTAATAAAAAATCTTCCCACAGAAAAAAGTCCTGGACCAGATGGGTTCACACCTGAATTCTACCAAGCCTACAAAGAAGAACTGGTGCCTATACTGCAGAAATTATTTGAAAATATCCAGAAGGATGGAATCCTCCCAAACTCATTCTACAAAGCCAATATCACCTTGATACCAAAGCCAGGAAAGGACACAACAAAAAAAGAAAACTACAGACCAATATCCCTTATGAATATAGATGCAAAAATTCTCAATAAAATCCTTGCAAACCGAATTCAAATGTACGTGAAAAAAATAATCCATCACGATCAGGTGGGCTTCATTCCCAAGATACAGGGATGGTTCAACATACACAAATCTATAAATGTAATTCACCATATAAATAAAAGCAAGAACAAAGATTATATGATCCTTTCAATAGATGCAGAAAAGGCTTTTGATAAAATCCAGCATCCTTTTATGATAAGAACTCTTAACAATATAGGCATAGATGGCTCATACCTCGAAACTATTAAAGCCATATACGATAAACCCACAGCCAATATCATACTGAATGGGGAAAAATTGAAAGCATTCCCCCTTAAAACTGGCACCAGACAAGGGTGCCCACTATCTCCACTTCTTTTCAACATAGTGCTGGAAGTCATAGCCAGAGCAATCAGACAAGACAGAAGAATCAGGGGCGTGCAAATGGGGGCAGAAGAGGTCAAACTTTCACTATTCGCAGATGATATGATATTATACATAGAAAACCCCAAAGATTCAACCAAGAGATTACTGGAATTGATAAATGAATTCAGCAAAGTC
The DNA here is from genome assembly GCA_023783475.1 of Daubentonia madagascariensis. Classification (NCBI taxonomy): domain Eukaryota; kingdom Metazoa; phylum Chordata; class Mammalia; order Primates; family Daubentoniidae; genus Daubentonia; species Daubentonia madagascariensis. The sequence goes on along the minus strand of JAKFHU010000726.1, from coordinate 17,699,006 downwards.
TCAGGATACAAAATTAATACTTACAAATCCATAGCCTTCATATATGCTAATAACAATCAAGCTGAGAAACAAATTAAAGATGCAATACCTTTCACAATAGCACCAAAGAAAATGAAATATTTAGGAACATATCTAACTAAGGAGGTCAAAGACCTATAGAGAGAGAATTATGAAACACTGAGAAAAGAAATTGCAGAGGATGTAAATAGATGGAAAACCCTACCATGCTCTTGGATAGGAAGAGTCAACATAGTAAAAATGGCTTTGCTACCTAAAGTGATTTACAGAATCAATGCAGTCCCTATCAAAATACCAACATCATTTTTTGCCGATCTAGAAAAAATAATTCTACGCTTCGTGTGGAACCAGAGAAGACCCTGTCTAGCCAAAGCAATCTTAAGCAAAAAGAACAAATTGGGAGGCATCTATCTACCAGACTTCAAACTATACTACAAGGCTATAGTAACCAAAACTGCATGGTATTGGCACAAGAACAGAGACGTAGACCAATGGAACAGGACTGAGAACCCAAATATAAAACCAACCTCATACAGTCACCTGATCTTTGACAAATTCCAGAAAAATGTACACTGGGGAAAAGATTCCCTATTCAACAAATGGTGCTGGGAAAACTGGATGGCCATATGTAGAACACTGAAACTGGACCCACACCTCTCACCTCTCACAAAAATCAACTCACAATGGATAACAGATCTAAACCTAAGACATGAAACCATAAGAATTCTCGAAGAAAACATTGGAAAAACTCTTATGGACATTGGCCTAAGCAAAGAATTTATGAAGAAGACCCCCAAAGCAATCACAGCAGCAACCAAAGTAAATACATGGGACCTGATCAAATTAAGAAGCTTCTGCACAGTCAAGGAAACTATCACTAGAGTGAACAGACAACCTACAGAATGGGAGAAAATATTTGCATGCTACACCTCTGATAAAGGGCTGATAACCAGAATCTATACAGAACTTAGGAAAATCAACAAGAAAAAATCAAACAACCCTATTAAAAAATGGGCAAAGGACATGAACAGAAACTTTTCCAAAGAAGACAGAAAAATGGCCAGTAAACATATAAAAAATTGCTCAACTTCTCTAATTATCAGGGAAATGCAAATCAAAACCACAATGAGATATCACTTAACTCCAGTGAGATTGGCTCATATCAAAAAAATCCCCAAACAACAAATATTGGCGGGGATGTGGACAGACAGGAACACTCATACACTGCTGGTGGGACTGCAAATTAGTACAACCTCTATGGAAAGTAATATGGAGATACCTCAAAGAATTAAAAGTAGAATTACCATTTGACCCAGCAATCCCACTACTGGGTATTTACCCAAAGGAAAAAACGACATTTTATAATAAGGACATCTGCACGCGAATGTTTATAGCAGCACAATTCACAATTGCAGAGATGTGGAAACAACCCAAGTGCCCATCAATACACGAGTGGATTAATAAAATGTGGTATATGTATACCATGGAGTATTACTCAGCAATAAAAAACAACAGTGAATTAACACATCCTGGTTGGAGGTAGAACCCATTATGGGGGTACAACATAGAACCCATTCTTCAAAGTGAAGTGTCACAGGAATGGAAAAACAAGCACCACTGGTACTCACCATCAAATTGGTACTAACTGATCAACACTTACATCACACAGGGCAATAATATTCATCAGGGGGTGGGCAGGCAGGAGGGGGGTGGAGGGGATGGGAAAAACTCTCACTGAATGGTTGCGGGGAGCACAGTTTGGGGGATGACCACGATTGTAGCTCTGACACGGGCAGTGCATGGGCAATATATATAGCCAAAGTGTTGTACCCCCATAATATTCTGAAATTAAAAAAAATAAAAATAAAAAAAAATAAAAGCTCTACAGTATTACATACTGGACATTATTTGTTATATCTTTAATCAATATTCTGATCATGAAAGTAAATGCCACATAATAGACTCATTTTAGATTGCCTCCTAAACCAACTCTTAAACATGTAATTTTCTCAGTGACCTTGATTAGGAAATTAGTATTAACACCTTAAAAAGCACAGCATAAATGCTTAGTGATCTTTCATTTTTTAACATTATTTTGTTTTCAATAGAAAACAGTCTTGTTTTCAAATATGCAAAGTAATTTTTAATTGGCTCATTTATTATCCATCATTTGTGCTATGAAATGTTTGTGTCCTCTAAACATTATTTGCTTTGCTAATGAAGTATATTAGTAGACCAAATTCTCACCCTATTCAATTGTCAGAATTCAATAATGTTATTATAAAGATGTTATCATTTTCCAGGTAAGGCACTAAAAAATGAAGGGGAAGGTAATTTACCATAGTAACTCTAATAATTTTATTTTTCTACCTCTGAAATTTGGGGGCTTATAAAATTACAAAATAAATACAAAAGTAATTCAAGATGTTCTGAGCCATGGTAAATCAGAATTAAACAGACCATGCAGCAAAGCTATTTACTCAGCATAGCTCTTTTGGCCATCTGGATCATCTTTAAATTAGACCAGGCAAAATGATGGAACACACAGGCCAAAGGACCAAAGCCACATGCTGCAAAGCCTCCAACTCTCCCTTCAACTCTATGTGTGGCCCCAATGCTAGAAATGACGTAAAACCATAGGTTTCAAGAATGAACTGACTTGCCACAAAAAGCCTTATGTTTAAAAAACAATTACACACATAATGTTCATTAGAGGAAAATACAAATAAGCAAAATCAGAAAAAAATCATGGTAATCCTACCACCAGACAATCACTGTTAACAGTTTGGTGTATTCCCCTCTAATTGCATGTATGTATATATGTGTGTACATGTGTTTAGATGTATGTGTGCATATACACAAAAAATGAAGTCACACTGTACCTATCTTGCATAACTTAATTTCTCCACCTAAAAATATTTCAGGTTTTACAACATTCCATTGCATGGAGCTACAAAAGTATTTGCCCAATCCTCTCCTTGGGTATTTAGGTTGGTTCTAATTCCTTGTCAGTATAAATAGAATTATGATGAATATCCTGTAATAAAAAATCTGACTTCATTTTTGGTGTTCAACCACTGACCACTTTCAAACCTCACCCCTTCTCCCCAAGTTGCCCCACATCTGGGCAAGCTTGGGTGCTGCTGCTTCGAGCACCAGAGGGGGAACTTCAAACCATACAAATCCTACAGGAACCTCACTCCAGCCCCAATCCCCAACCACAATAAGAATCAAAGCTAATGGTCTCTCTTTTTGTTCAAGCCTTTTCAAACGATCCTGTAATTTGAATATTAAAACTTTTCCTATCCTCTCAGTGCATGTGTGGCATCATCAGTCTCCACATCTGAGCCAATTGTGAGTGCAGGGTTAATCCCATCCTCCACTGGCAACCACAATACGATTGGTGCTATAAGCAGGAAGGTCTAAGCAATGACCCACTACCTGGGTCTTTTTTCTCTTGCCTTTGGCTTACCACTGGATGATCTACTGTTGCAAGCATGCACTTGAGCTGCTGTCTGCTGACTGGCATGTGCCCTGAGCTGTGTTGCTGCATGCTACAAGCTTGCATTTGAACTGTCCTGTACTCTGATGCATTTGTAGAGTCCTCCCAAGCCTCTGTTACAGATTTAACCTACCTAAGTCACACACTTAAATAAATTAGTATTTAGGGACAGGAGTATGGAATTAGGGTCCCCCTTTAAAGAGGATCTGGGTTGTGTGTCTTGGCCAGAACCTATTCATCTGTCTTAGGTTGAATCAGGTGTCTCAATTCTAGCATAATCTGTAACTTAAAGGAGTCCCATTCATGCTGTCACTTACAAATTGGCCCACTTTGAATTGGATCCTCTACAAAAAAATTAAAAAGTGCAAAAAAAAAAAAAAACCCTCTAGAATCCATCCATATTATCTAAATTGTTGTACAACAGGAATTCCCATTAGTGTCACCAGAGCTTACTTTACTCTGGAGGCTTTAGCAACCTCCTTTAATGCCTCCTGGTATCACTGGACCATCCATGATGGCCATAGATGCCTCTTTGCTTCTGATACAAACAACTGCCCTCCATTAGAGTAACAGTTTCTGGCCTCATATAAGGCCCTTCTGGAGATGAAGGCTCTCACAAGCCCTGAGCCTATGACTCCCCAAACTCAGCTGATTGTTATACCTCAGGTCATAGGAGCAGAACCCTGAAGCCTCTGCATGGCCAAAGGCCTCCTTCTTAAAATGCAAATGGTAATTACAGATAGAGCCAAACCTGGACCCTCTGGCACACAGGTGGGGAACCTGTGGTCTTAAGGCCGCATGTGGCCTTCTAGGTCCTTAAAATCCAAATTTTACAGAACAAATCCTTTTATTTTTATTAATACCTTTGTGTCTTTTATATTTTCATTTTATTTTTAAAATGAACATGTTTAAAATACCAAAGAATAAAATAAGTTTCAATGAAATAATCCTCCCAGATTGACCGGCACAATTAGAACATTAGTAAGCCATAAGGGCTAAATTGACGGCTGCTACACTCATGATTTAGTTCTAACTTCCCCTGCCTGACTGGCACCACTACTGCATGAGGCTGGCTGGTGAGAGTTTATGTGGGTTGAGTATGCCAGTCTGTTAGCTTTTGACAATGGTGCACTGTGTTTCTGTTTGAAGTGGAATTTGTGAATAGTTGCACAGATCAACAGTATTTTTTAATTCTGTCTGATTAAACAGCTCATCATGTCAAAGACCAAGAAAACACTGAAGGAAGAAAACAGATTTTTTAATGAGGACTGGGAATTTCAATATTATTTTGTTTCTTCTAACGATAAGTTGATATGCTTGCTTTGTGATACTGCAGTAACAACTTTAAAGAAATTCAATACTCATCAGAATTATAACACTCATAAGGACCATAAATATTGTAAATTAGAGGGAGAGGCATGAAAGGTTATATTGCAGAAATTAAAAGATGAAAAGCAAAAGCAAAGACAATTCTTTCAAGCAGCAACAAGACCTGGAAATAATGCCGCTGAAGCAACTTATAAAGTGGCTTATATACTCAGGAAAAAAGGGAAAATATTCAGTGATGTAGAAATTGTGAAAAAATGCCTTGCTGAAGTTGTAGGATGCTTAGACACTGATAACGTTTCAAAGTACAAACAACTGCCTCTTTCAAGGAGAACCATAACTGATTGGCAGCATGAATTAGTCTTCAACTTAACAGAACTTCATGCAATACCTCAAAAAGAAAATATATATTATTCAATCGCTTTGGATGAATCAACTGATACTACCGACTGGGTACGGGTTTAATACTTTATTCGGGTCATAACAGAAGATTTTCTTTGCTATGAAGAATTACTCACTTTGGGCATTCTTATGAACAGAACATGGGGAATAGATATCTTCAACAGCTTTCAAGATAAATGTCATGAAGTTGGACTGAATTTGGTAAATTTAGTCAGTGTATGTACAGACGGTGCACCTTCCATGACAGGAAACATGAAGGGTTTATTGCACAGATTAAAAATATATATATATTAACAGATCCAGATGCTCTCATTTCTTTTCAGTGTATCTTGCATCAGCAAAATCTCTGTACTAAAGCTACTATTTTAAGTGACACCTGGCAACAAGTTATAAGTATTGTTACCTCTATTCCTGCAAAGGCAACATGGCATCATCAGTTTTGTGACATGCTAAAGATGAACAATGAGGTATTCAGTATGGATTTGCTGTATAATTCTAAAGTGTGTTGGCTATCGCAGGGACAGGTGTTAGCCAAAATTTTATCTCTGTGAGAAAAGATAGTTAAATTTTATGAAGAACAGAATCAGTAAAGTGAATTATGGAAAGAAGATTTCTGTAGAATGCAGCATTTCTGTGTGATATCATGTCAAATCGAAATGATTTGAATATTTCTTTTCAAGGTAAAATTAAGTCTATATATGATATGTGGCAAAAAATCCAAGCATTTCAAAAAAAGCTATCCTTTTTCAAAACACTTCTTCTTCAAAAGGAAATTTCAGATGAACATTTTCCCCAGTTAGCAAAGGTCATTGATGAGGATGATATATGTGAATCATTTGAAGAATGCACAGCTGTTATAGACCTATTAATTGGAGAATACAATGAAAGGTTCACTGACTTTGAGAATCATGACATCACACTCAAATTAGCATTTCAGCCTCACCTAGTTGATATCACCAAGGCACTTAGAGAACTACAGATGGAATTGATTGAGATCTCAGTAGATGACATTTTAAATTCATTGTGCTAAGAAAGATCCAACTGAAATACAGAAAATAGTAGAATACCCACACCTTCAGCAACATGCCTGAAAAATGCTTTCTTGCTTTTCAATCACTTATTGCTGAGAATCTACATTCTCCTACTTAACCCAAATCAAGACACCCTTAAGATCACAAATGGCTGATACCCATCTAGAGGATCAACTGAAACTGTGGATCTCCATGCTGAAACCAAATATTCAAATTCTTTCCAACAAAAAGCAGACACAAAAAAGTCATTGAAAGATTAGTTAACTTTAAAATTAACAAATAGTTTCCATTTTTAGAAATTGTTAAGTACATAGTAGTTAGGTTCTTACAAAATAATGTACATTTTTAAAGTATATCTAATTGAAGTTTCTTGAGTGCAGCCTTATTTGATTACAGCTAAATTAATGTGGCCTTCCAACATGAAAACTTTCCCCACCCCTGGACTGGCATATTCTACCTATAAGAGGAGGCACTTCCCTTGTCCTCATTCCCTTGGCATGCACAATGGCACCAGAGGAGGTTATCTCTCTGTGGACCCACTGGCCACTTTAAGAAGCCCTTAGGAATCAACTGAGTGATGAGAAAGGGTGTTCATATACTTTACAGATGACACATGTGATGAAGGTCTTCAGAGAGCCACCACTGTCTATCCCCTAACTGGGATATCCCTGGACAAAGATGATATCCAAGGGTCAGCACAACTGACCAAACTTTAGGCAATCACCTGAGCACTACTAGAGGATGACCTGGACAATAAGAGGCTCTCCCTGCACATTTTTACAGACTCTTGGGCTATTGACAATAGTCTGGCTATCCACTCCAAGCAACAGCAACAGCTCCTTTTTGGAGGTTCCCCCCATCAGGGTAAAGAACTCTGGGAATTCTTTGCCTCACAGATACCCAAAATACAAATTAAAGTCTCACATGTTTGTACATGCATGATGGCTATAATGCAAGCCCTCACCAAGACACTCCTATCCCCTTCAATTCCAGATGTTACTCATAGTGACCAATGCACTCATTTGACTTCTCAAAATACACAATACTAGGCTCTTCAACAAGGCCTTTAATGGAACTTTTACCTTCCTTACCAGTCTCAGGGTGCAGACTTCACAGGATGCCATAACGGCCGACTTAAGCAAGTTCAAATTTTGTTAAATAAGACATGGCACATTTCCACCATCAATCAATTATCAGGAATTATAATAAAGGGTCTGACTCCATTTTTGGTGTTTGATCACTGACAGCTTTCAAGCCTCACCCCTCCCCTTCCCTCTTTTGACCCTATGTGGGCAGGACCCTAAGAAAGCCTTTGGATGCCAGCAGGAAATTTAAACCATGCAAATGTCTGGCCCTGCATAGGAACACCAGGCCCAGTTCCACTCTCTAACCACATTCAATACCAAAGCCACTCACCTCTCTCTTTACTCAAACCTTTGCAGACTGGCTGGGGTGTCTGCCCTGCTTTCCCCCCACAAAGTCCTATTATGTGAATTATAAACCTTTTCATATCATCTTGGTGTGGCTTCATCGTTCTCCACATCCAAAACTATTTTGGGTGAAAGATTGATCCCGCCCTCCAGTGGCAACCAAAAAACACAGGCTTACACCTGTATCTTTGGGCACTTGTCTAATTATTTCCATAGGAAAAATTCCTAGAAGTAAAATACTAATGGTTTATGATTTTTAAAAGTTTACTCTTTACCTAGCAATGTAGATTATCTGTTTCTAGCAACTATCAAATAAGATACTTTTTATTTTTTCTAGTCTGATAGATGAAAAATACTATCTCATATTTAACTTAAATTTATTTGATTTTTAGTGGTATAAAACATGTTTTCCTAATTATTTTTCTATATAATTCATCTATATTTTTTCTCTCATGTACTCCCTATTTACATAATTTGTCCATTCTTCCTATTGAAGCCTTTCTCTTTTCCTTAACTCTGAAGAAATTTATGTATTAATGATATTAATCTTTTGTATTGTATATTATATATCTTACAAACACAAATTTGTATATTTAAAATGTAAGCACAAAAATACAAAATACAAAATAAAAATACAAAGAACATTTTATGTTACAAATATACATAAAATAGTGCTTGTCAATTGCCTCATTTTACTATATCTATGGCTTTTTTTTGGCAATAGAAAGGCTTTAACACATTGACAGCCAACTAGAAAAAGAAAATTTTCCCTGGGGCCATGGTGTTTTATTAAAGTAAAACGATCCTCTCCAATTTGTTATTTTTTTATTGTTTTCTGTGCATGAGTTATATGCAATGCAATGCACATTTTTAGGATTAAATTGTCAATATTAATTGTAACAATAACAACATCAACAAGTAAGATTTTCACAAACCAACTGCAGGGTTTTGCTTCATGGAGCCCCAGGCTCAAAACTAGCCTGAGTTAAATACAACTCATATGGCAGTCAATGTGTTAAAGTCTTTACATTAAAGTCAAACTCTTCCTATATCAGTTTTCTGATAGATTGGTAATCTAAAGAGAGATTTCTTTCCCATAACAAGTTAGGAAAACGTTAAGTTTCTGTTTTCTAATAGGGAAGAGATATGCCATATTTGCATTTCCTATGATTGCTACAAATTTCCTTTAACTATTGAGCAAATCTGATATCATACAAGAAGGGGTCCTTGAGTATGGCAACAGAATTCTCACATTCTCACTGGTAATATCCAGTCTTAAAATAAGGATCTATTGAAGTACAGAAATACTACATATGATCTCTCTCACTCCCTCCAGTTTGTACTGAAAATAGCAGCCAGAGTGATCCTATTCAATTCTTAGCCAGATCATGAACCCAGCTCTTCAAAGCCTTCCAGTGGCTTCTCATATCACTTAGAGCGGTGGTTCTCAACTGGGCATGATTTTGCCCTCCAGGGGATATTTCACAATGTCTGCAGACATTTTTTATTTTCACACTGGGGGAGTGCTACTGTAATCTAATGGAAAGATGCCAGAGATGCTATTAAACATCTTACAATGCCCAGGGCAAACCTACAATAAAATGTCAATAATGCTCAGATTGGGAAATCCTAACTTAAGTGACAGCCAAAGTCTTTGCTATGACATGCAAAGCTCTACAGTATCTACCTCATGTCGCCAACTGTTACCTCATTTTGATCCTTTCCTCCCTTGCTCTACTCCAGCCACACCAGCCCCCTTGCCTTCCATTTCACTGTCAGCAATTACTGTTCCTTTGCCTGGAAACCCCTTCCCAACATGGTTTACTCCTTCACTTCCAGCATGTCTCTACTCAAATATCACTTCTCAATGAAGCCTTCCCTGGCCACCAGGCCCTAAACTTTCAATCTTCCTCCAACCCCTCCCTGCCTTTTCTCTTTAGCATTTACCACTATCCAATAAACTATATGTTTTATTTATGCCATATATTGTCTTCCTCCCTAATTAGAATGTAAGCTCCAAGAGAACAGAGATTTCTTTTTGTCCTTGTTTGCTTACTTTTTTGTTTTCCACTGCTGAATCCTCAGTACCTAGAACACTGGTGCATAGTAGTCATTAAATAATTGTTGCATTAATGAATAAATGAATGTCCTAAAATCTTTGACATTGTATGTTTGTTGTATCCCAGGAACTCTATACCATCCCTAATATATAGTTATGGGTTTTTTTTGGTTTGTTTTCCAATGTTGGTTTAGGTGACAAGAGAAATTTAAGAAAGTATTTGAATTATTTAACTATAGATCCTAATTTTACTTCAATTATTTGAGTATATAAGATGAAATCTTTCTTTTAGCCCTCAATACTTGAGAAATTACAAATTTAAACAAAGGATTAGAGTCAGAAAAGATGTCAAAAAACCAATACTCCTGCCAAAGTCTTTCCTAAATCTTCCCTAAGAATTGTTTAAAGTTTTCTATTCATTTCCTAAGATGACATTTTCTTTTATAATTTTGGAAATCTGAGCATAGAACAATTGCTTTATTTTGGAGAAATTCTTTTAACTATATTATTTTATTTCCCAAGACTCATTTTCTATTGTTCTATTCAATTCTAATATACCCCTTAGTATTCTGTAAAAACCTACTTTCTAAAAATATTCAGTTCCTACAGATGTCAAGAAAAAAAAAGGAGACAGGATTTGCTATAAAAATATAAGCTATTTGTATGCTAGTTTCAAGTCTGCACTTATATTCCCAAGTCTAGAGTAAAATGCCATCTACATGAAGCAAGTGAAGCAGGAGTCACAATCAACCAATACTCATGTCCTGATGCTGAATAAGTTGAGTTCTCCCTGGGCCGAGTCAATGGATAAATATTACAGACCATGTGCAGCTCAGAGTCTATATCTATCAAAGGCTTCCATCTCTGCCAACCTGTCATAGAATGGATTGAATAGACTACTCCCAAAGCGACTCATGTGGAAAATTTGAGAGTGAAAAAAATTCTGAGTTAAAAAAAAATAGATTGAAAGCAAAATGTGAATGTGAATCTCATAAAATTGATTCTCTGCCTTCATCAGCCAAGAGAGCAAATAAAGTATACTGATTTTAGGACGTCAGCTTAATAAAGCAGGTAGAAATTTTATGTGGCTCAATGATTTGTACAGATTTGATTTAAAAACAGGAAGAAGGCCATAATTTCATTTTGGCAGGAGCACTGAATATCAAGTGAAATATTAATCTCAAAGTCCAGCTACATAAATGTGAAGGAAAATTTTATAGAATCAAACCGAGCCCTCAAAGATACTTGTCAAAGTATCCTAAGGCCACAATGTTGTTTGTTCCTTCTAAAAATATAAATCTTACTCTGCCTTCTGCTAATGCTATCCCTTTTTTTTCTTCTTTGTTTGGGAGGGACAGGGAGAAGGGATGTACAAAACAGAAAATAGTTGGGAACGTAAACTCCTCATGCCACAAAAAGGAAGGTTTTAGTTCAAGCATGTGACCCAGAGATAGTAACTTAAATTCTCCTGAGTTGAGCAGGATTGATCAGTAGGGATTGTCAAGGAAATTGCACTGGGAAGGAGTTTAAGGCGGAGGGGAAATGTATCCTGGTTGTTTAGTTATGTATGCTCTGAGTTGTGGGAAAAGTTTTGCGGTCAGACAGAAGTGGGTTTGAATCCTGTTCCTGCCCATTACTGGCTATTCTTTAACCTTGCTGCATAATCTGTAAATGATAATATGTTTTTTGCATCAATGGGTCTTTGTGAACATTAATTTCCATAAAATGATTGAACATAATAATCACTCAATAAATGATAGCTGTTATTTTAGGATGATAAAGTCCAAACATACTTGTTTATTTATTTATCACCCATCTTGTTCCAAAATTGGATGAGAGGATGTTGCAAAACTACATGCTAAATAGTAGTATAAATTTACCAAAAAAATTTCAAAAATCGGGCAAGTTATAAGACAATAAGGGAAAATAAGAGGAAGTCAGTTATGAGAGATTAGCTCTCAAAATACATGTGAAGATTCTTAATTTTGTTAAAACTTGAGCCAAAAATTTGACTTTGAATCTTGTTACAGGTAGCATGGGAAGGAAACCTGATCATTTTAAAGATTCACAGGGCCCAAAAGTATAAACATGTTAATTGTTCAAATGAAAAAAAGCTTTCCTGATTTAGCATTATAAACATTCATAAGTTAACAATGAGTTTCACACAGGTCTGTTTCTTAAAATACCTTTCAAAATAATCCAATGTTATTAATGCCAATCCACTTATATAATGGATATATAAAGATATATAAAAATGTACATCATTCTTTTCAAAAGAAATTTTTTTCTCATTCTATAGCAAAATGACAATATATAGAGACAAATATAAATATGCAAATGTGGTAGTTTTAAAAATATGTCCACAAATTTCTTAATTTTTCTCCCCTTCTTTGATTTCCCTTCTCCTTGAACAGAGGCTGGACTTACAGATTTATTTCTAATAAATAGAATAAAGTGAAACTAAAGGTGAAAAATTTCAGATATAAGGTCACAAGAAAGGAAGCATCCATTTAGTTCTCTCTCTCTAGCACTCATTCTAGAAGAAGCCAGCTACCATGTCATGAGCTGCCCTATGGAGAGGTTCATGGGGCAAGAAACTGAGGTCTCCAAGCAACAACCAGTGATAAATGGAAGCTTCCTATCAATAGCCACATTCTCCTAGCCCCAGATGACTTTCAGACAACTGCAGCCCTGGCTGATATCTTGACTGCAATGTCATGAGAGACCTTGAGCTAGAACCTCCTAGCTACACTGCTCTCAAATTCCTAACCCAAAGAAACAGTGAGATACTAAGCACTTGTTGTTTTAAGCTGCTAAGTTTTAGGATAATTGGTTATATAGCACTAACTAGATAATAATTGTGACTACCTTGAGAGAGAAAGACTAGAAGATTTAAGCTATTTGTAAACCAGTACAGAATCACGAATATTTGGTTTTCCTAAAGACAATTTTTAAAAATTTTGACTCTCTTTCAATGGGATAAAAACAAATGGTCTACAAAATTTTGCAAGCTTCTACTTGTAGAAAAATACAGATATGCACAAAGAAGTGAGTCTAATTCAAAACACTTTGAGTTGCTTTTCCAGGTCAAGATATATTTTTGTTTGTTTGTTTCAATTTCCAAATTTTTTTTGAGAGCCCCTTTCAGTAACCACAAATATTAGAAGATCATTTGATTTGAAAATTTGATTAAATGCCATTATTTTAAAAATAGTGCATAACAGTTACACAAAGAAAATTATTTGTGTGCAGCCATAAATCTGTTGCTAAAAGTAGATGAACTAAATGGTCCATAGATTTCACTGGCTTATCCTTTCAATACAAAACATTTATTGATTCCTATTATGTCTTAAGCATTGAGCTAGACACTGTTGCTATAGACATAAAGCCCCAAATTTGGATTAGCTGATTTTTAACAAAATATTATGAAAGCTGAGATGAATTGCTCCCATGCCCATGACATCATCCCCAATGTCAAAGGGGCCTTCCTCTCTTTTGGATGCTAGCTTTTTTTTTTTACCTGAATGTATAGCGTGTGATACCTGTGACCTTCATTATGTCGTTATAGCATTTGTCTTATTGACCCAAGTGAACTATAGATTCCTTGAGCCCAGGGAGAACATGCTACTAAATGTTTAAGATAGAATAGTAGCTCAGTATTTATATAATTTAATAATTGATGCTGCTTTAGCACTATATAGGGATAAACTAGATAGATGATAGAGAGAGACGGTAGTGAAGGAAAATAACAAGAGAGATGTTAGCTAGATATATATATACATATATATATATTGTGTGTGTGTGTGTGTCCTTATCATTATTCATTTTCCTTCTGGGTAGGCTGGAATTACAATGAAAAAAATAGGAAAACCACTTCATGAAGAATTATTATGATTTAGCACAGATCAACAAATAGCTAAATCGGGAGATAAAGAATAGTTAACATATCTGGGTTTGAATTCTATTTCCTTTACTTACCTCTCTGTGACCTGGGCACATTAACTTCTCTGAAACTTAGTTTCCTCAATAGCTAAATGAAGATGATAAAAGAAATCTATCTATAGGGCTGCTGGAGAGAATAAAGAGATGATACATGTAAAATACTTGGCCCAGTTCCTGGCACATAGTAAGTGCTTAATGAATGCTAGCTGGTGGTGGTACTCCCCTGCAATAATACTTTGCAGATTGCATTTAGGGAAATTCACAGATGGAAATTCTGTGGTGGTGACAGCCCTCTCCTCATTGCCTTTGACTCTGGTTTTTCCCAGCTTCCCCACAATTACACCTACTGATGGCATTGATTGAAGATTCCTTGAAACAGGAAGTACTTAAGCCTTATCTTGAGGGGCTTATAGCATTAGGTTGTTACCTAATATGAAAAAAGTGGCATCCCCAGACTTTCTCATGATTTGCAACCTGTTCACTATTCTTTGATAGCTGTTTATTTAATTCTGGGGCACTTTTGCCTGTCCTCCTGAGACTACAGCAAATTTACCCAGATTCATATCCTTGGACTTCTGCTTCCAAGTTCCACTTCTAGAAATCCCACCAAGGACTCCAATTCCTTGAGCCCACTCCCCAGTCTCCGAAATTGTCTTCACTCTTTCCCAGTGTTCACTGGCTCCAAGGATTTGGTCCTGCTCTTGGATGCTATGTGAATGACTGTGCTCTACTCACCTGTGCTCCATCCCAATTTTGCCACCTCTGTGAACCTGGTACTGCCCACAGGTGAACAAGATTTTGAATGGCTACTTTTCCTCAAACAACGAACAGAGTTAGCACAGCAAATTCCAAGCCGGTGATTTTAGTTTATTACCCTCTTGCAGACCTGACACACAAAAAAATAGGGAGTTTAGATAAAATTATTTCAGCAAAAAGTATAGAGGAATCAGGATAGTTTTGTTTTCAATTTTGCCTATGCAACTGCATCATGCATTAGGTAGCTCTACCACTCCTCGGCTACATCTCTACACAGAGGATCTGCCCTACCTCAGTCAAACCAGCATTCTCTTTCAAATACCATTTTCCTAGCAGCCCTCTTACTACTCCCTGAAGTGTAGTGTTCTGGGGTGGGGCAGAGAAATGGTTGTGGCAATGAGGCAGGGATTGTATAGTAACAGGGAAGGGCTGGGTCAAGAATAAGAGTTTAGCTGCATGGAGTATGGACTAAGGTTATCCAAGTCAGATATTCAAAGACCAAGCTGAGAGAGGTCAGAGAATGTCCCAACCCCAGACCCTACACAACCACCTATGGAGCTTTCTAAAATTCAGATGCCTAGGTCCTAATGTCAGATATTCAAATCCTGTAACTCTGTAAAAGATGCTGTAAATGATTACAAGGTTCTGATTTTAAAAAGCAAGTGAATCTATTTCCAGTGCTAATTATCATGATTATCATTGCACTATAGATTGAATGTTCATTATAGGGCAGGAACTATACTAAGTGTTTTATCTACATTTATTCCTTACTGAAACCATTTTACATATGAGAAGAATGAAAGCTTACTCAAGATGATGCAACAACTAAAGGTCAAAGTTGGGATTCTAATCACGGGCTTCCATTCTCAGGCCCTACTCTATACTACTTTTCAGTGTCTCTGGCTCTTGCTGCTATTGCCATTCACATAATTTAATCTTTGGGACTTTTGAGTCAGAAACAATTCAGCAGAGGGCTCAGCTCAATCATTCTCCAAAGGTAGTTGGCCTAAACCCAACCGGCGCCTAGGACAAGAGACAAAGGATATTAGGCCAAGAGCCTGTCTAACTCTGTCTCCAGGTTAGTCTGCAATAAGGAAACAGACTCCATAGGAAAAGTTACCCCAGCAGTCTCCTCCCAGTAGGATGCTGACATTCCTCCACATTTTTCATAACATTCTAACAGTAGCCACATAAAACACCGGGACAAAATGTTCTGCAGTATTTATGTACACGGGTGCGCCTGTGTGTGTGTTATAAAGGCATGTGGTTTTTTTTAATCTAAAACAAATTTAAATTCATAAAACCGAGGCAAACCATCACAAAGAACTGAAATTGGAAGTAGAATTTGCCATTATCTCCTTCCTCAGAATTCTACAGCTTTGATGAGGTTGTTTGTTGGTTTGTTTAAATCAGAACTCATTCTGAGGAGGAACTAGAGAAAGAGGCTTAACTACTTATGGCGTGGCCATTTGCAGATTTCAAGGACCCTTAAATACATGTACAGCCTAAGCAGAGAAGAATTTATCACCTTTACCGTTCCAATCCGCTGACATAAATTGGAAGGTAATCAGGACTTTTTCTCCAACCATTAATGGAATAAACGCATGTGCTGAATTGCCAACAGGAGAGACAAATGAATGCACAACACAAAAAAATGTTGTAACACTTTTGCCCTGAATTTATGCTTTGCTGTATATCTATCCACTCCTGAAGTGAGGTGGCAAGGCAAACAAGCCAATCTTTTTTGGAAGCTGCAGCAGCAGCCAGCAGCCCTGTGAGTATCCAGTAGTCTAATCGGTTCAACTTGACCATGAAACAAAGTCACTGGTGCTTTTTCTAGGCCCATGTCGTAGGCCAGTCTCCTCTCCATTGGTGATCACATTTCCCCATCTGTGAAATCAAAAAACTATCTTTCTTCTCTGCAAGGATGGAATGGTGATTAATTATCTACTATCTGCCAAAGTATCATCAATTTCTCTGGGGAAAATATCCAAAACTGTTATGACTAGTAATATACAGAAATGTGCACTCCTGCTGTTTTCTTTCCTGGCCAATTGGCAGCTACTGAAAGATTAAGGGCTTCAGAAAATATTGCCCCAAAGCCTCAGTGTTCCAAAGACGTGTAATCACAGCACAAAATATTTCATTTGGTCTTTGGTGTGAATACAAATTCTATGCTATTCTCTATCTCTCCTAGAAAGACCCTGTGCGTGGTAGATCCTCTGTCTTTAGAAATAGAACATCCCCCAAGTGCTTCATGGCGGTTATTTAGGCAGTGTTTTTAGAAATTAAAAGAGACCAATGGCACTAATAATAGAAAAGCCTGTTAATAGATTAGAATGTTTATTAAACCTCCCATTATCAGTAAGCTTAGATTTTCACGGGCATGGAATGCTTCAGGAGAGTAAGTTGAAGACAAGGGTATGCCCCATGAATACTCAGTGACCTTTTCTCCTACAGTTCTGACACCCTGATCTTTGAATGTGACATAACAGTGTGGAAGGCTTGTAGTGCTTAGATAGAGGCTGTTTGAGTACTCTTTATGCATGACCAGAGACTCCAAGAAACACACTGCCTCGCTTACTCAATTCAAGTTTAAATCTGGGTCTCATTTATTTTGTTTCTTTTTTAAAAAACAGAGTTTATTTTTTAGAGCAGTTTAGGTTCACAGGAAAATTAAGCAGAAAATACAGAGTTCCCATATACCACCTGTCCTCTCCGCCTCCTTACGCATAGCCTTCCTCACTGTCAACATCCCCACCAGGGTGGTCCATTTGTTAGAGTCAATGAACCTATATTGACATGTCATTACCATTCAAAGTCCATAGTTTACATTAGAATTCACTCTTGATGTTGCATGTTCTATGGGTTTAGATAAATGTATAATGAGATATAGCCACCATTATAATATCACACACAATAATTTCACTGCCCTAAAAATCCTCTGGAAAAATCTGCCTATTCATCCTCATTAACCCCTGCCAGCCACTGATTTTTTCAGCATCTCCAGAGTTTTGCCTTTTCCAGACTGTCACATAGTTAGAGTCATACACTTTGCAGCCTTTTCAGATTGGCTTCTTTCCCTTAGTAACATGCATTTAATGTTCCTCCATTTCTTTTCATGGCCTGATAGCTCATTTCTTTTTAGTGCTAAGTAATATTCCATTGTCTGGATGTACCACGGTTTATTTATCCAATCAGCTACTGAAGGACGTCTTGGTTGCTTCCAAGTTTTGGCAATTGTGAATAAAGCTGCTATAAACATCCATGTGCAGGTTTTTGTGTGCATATAAGTTTTCAACTCATTTCTATAAATACCAAGGAGTGGGGTTGTTGGATCGTATGGTAAGACTACGTAAATTAAGGAACTGCCACACTGTCTCCCAAAATAGTTATTATTTCTTTTTTATCTGGGGGAAATTGCTGTGGGGCTCCAAATTTCTCCTGTTTATTGCACCATAATCCTCAAACGGTGCCTCTAAACAGAGCTTGGTCTCTGGCTAGGACACTTCCCTTTCCTTCCTTACTTCTCCCATCTCTAGACAGGGCCTCTGGAAAAAGATGCCAGCATTGGAGAGTACAACACTGACCAGGTGGCCAAAAATCACATTGAGAAAGTTCCAACATCTGTTTTATTTCAGGAAGAGGCAGCATCCCAACTGCAGTTCAGTCAGTGTGTTGTATTGGCAGCCATTTTCCTATATACAAGCCAAGCTTGATGGTTAAGATTTGCAAAAATTCTTCATCAATTTGCATGTTGGGCTGTCAGTTTGCTCACTATTAGTGGTTGGTTATCTTCCATCAAGCTCTTGAGGATTTTCTCAGTTTGAGAAATACCTTGCTGTCATCAGCTAGATTGAAGGGTCTGGAGCAAGAGAGAATCTCTAGTTCAAGATCTATGGATTCAAACCCCCACATGTTCATGAATTCTTAATTGAATAAATAAATGGATGAACAGAGTCACTCTCCACCACCACCCATAGCACACAAGTTTGGACAACACTCTCCTTTAGAGATAGAGATACATGTACATTCTCTTATGTGTATGTGAGAGGCTCCAGCAAGACTGACAGTCTCACAAACAAGGATAAAATGATAAATCATTGTCATTTAGACCAGCTCAAGATTCTTTTAAAGACAGATCACTGCCAGAAAATGTTAACATGTTAAATTCCACAATCTAAAAAGAACATCCACAGTAATAAAACACATTAGAGCCAATGAACCTACCCTGACATAAGTGGATGGACCCTGATTATCAATGTATAAAACAAGATGTAACTCTGGAAATCTTGATTAGTAAACTTTAATTTTTTGACTGGCTTTGATTATGACAATGTAAGGTATAATTGTATTTGATGAGAATCATTTTGAGAACTATCTTGGTGACATAAGTAAAAAAGTCCTGTGTTGAAATTGCACTTCTGAATAACATGCAGAAGGTTAGAGCATGAGTATCAGTCAAGGGCCTAACAGTCAACATTTGGCACAGTCAAACTAGGTACTGAGCAGAGCTCGATAATAGGTCACTATGTACAGCTGAGAGTACAGTAGCCTAGGGCTACAGCGGGAGCCATTACCACTCACAGTCCAAAAGGCACACAGGAAAGGCGGGTGGGGTGGGGGGTAATTGGAACCCAGAGAAATTCTATGTAAAGAGGCTGCTGGATAGAAGTCTTTGATTTCCAGAGACAAAAAGCAGCCAACCTGTGGCAAGAGGACAGGTAGGGAGCTGGGGGGACAAATGCCCAAACTCATTCTCCTCCCCGCCTTCAAGCTTCTGCCTCTTTCTCTCCTGGTAGAGCCTAAAGGATGACAGAGAGACAGAGAGCAAAGGAGCCTGTGTTACAGAGATCAGCCGGAAGGAGCAATTGTCTTATGTAAATTAAAATCTGTACAAGCTCTGTTTCCTATTAGCATGAGCCAAGTGCCTCTCTTTAATATTCAACTGCTTAACTAACCTGTTGGTTTAATCACAAAGGAATGTAATTTTAACCATAAGCTTTTGATAACCACAAGCCTTATGAAACATTTCTTATAGGAAGTTATATTCATTCACTTAAACAAAAAAGTTTGTTATCAGAAATTAAAGTTACACACGTAAGTTATAAATGTGTTCACCAATATCAACTTTATAATTAATCCAGCCCTCTGCAAATGAAGTCATTCTTCATTCTCTTTTAAGCAGGGGGCCTTCTGGTTGGCCACTTTCTATAGCTGTAGAAAAAAAAATTAACCTCAACTCTGAGAAATTTATCTAAACATATCACAAAGTTAATTTGCTTTTCATACAAGATAATTCTTTTATGCTCTGGTTGGAGCATTTGTCTATTCTTTGATATTTATATAAGTCATGGTCACACTTCTTGGACCTCAAAATATAGAAAAATTCTAAACTATCAAGATGTCATACACGAATTGTCTTTTACTTATAATCACCCACATGAAAGTGACTTTGGACGTTTGCAGAATAGTCAAAGCAATAACATGGGGTCAGGAGAAAAACAGGAAAATCTTTATGTTTATGTATGTCTTTTCAAAACTTACCTGCAGGTAGGAAATGTCAGTAAAAAGATGAAGTACAGATCCAAAGTGTTCAGGGCATACTGCTCTTCTCTTCATGCTTGACCCTGGGGACCTACATTAGCCCTGTGATGCCAGGACTCTGGAAAGTTGACTTAATAACACTCCTTAATAGTTACTCATCTAGGACATTTTGGAAATTTTCTAGGCTCCAACAGACACCCCAAGCAAACGTCAGGGACTATATCCTGAGTCCTTAGGAGGGAGCTGGTGGAGGTGGTGGGGATTTTTACCAATGCATTGGCTCGACATCTAATGTTATTGAATCTTTAATTTTCTTCATCCATCCTCACCTTCACCTGGTCCTGTACAAGCTGCCCCAACCCTTTCTACATAGCCAATGTTAAACACTAGTCTGCATCCTTCCCTACCTTGCCCCATGCTCATAGAATTACACACACACACACACACACACACACACACCAGAGAGCAACGTCCTTGTTGGGTAAGGATGCAATAAATATTTTTAAGAATAGAGGGAGGAAGGGAAGAAGGTATGTGTTGCATAATAAACTGTAATCTATATTGTGCCCTTTATGGTATTTGCCTTTAATTTTCAGTAGATAGATTTTAGATGGGGAAAAAAAGGAATAATTTTAGCATAAAAAAAAGGATCTGAATCTAAATTCTTCTATGAAGTACAATAGGTACTATAGCCCCCAGCCCAGCAAAATCCCTTTTCTTTCCAGTTCCAACATCAGTGATTTACAAATGTGGATAATTCTAATCAGAACCAGTCAGAATTTTTAAGTTGGCTCTGGCATATTATGGGATATGCAGTTCAGTGAAAATGTTACGACTCAAATTAAGCATGTTACATTGGTAATGTGTATCTGGTTTCATGTGCAACAGTACAAATCTGCATAGGCACTGAATTAGACACAAAAATCACAAGAGGATAACAGATATCTTTCTACCCCATTTAACAAACCCAACTTTTTCTTATTTCTTAGAGATTGAGCTCTTGTTTCACTTTCTCATTGCCTATCAATCAGCTTGAGAAGACATCTGCAATTGTACTTCCTTCATAAAGACATAAATCCTGGCAGCAGCAGTTTACACACATCTAAAAGTTCCATTCTAAATTACCTTTGTCAGACTGTATAGAAAGTGAAAGGCACACTTCAATCCTATTTGATTAAATCAGGGACGTACCAGCTAGCCAAAGAATGGAAAATCCTTTCCATTTACATGCTCCATTAACTCACCTCACTGAAAAGAATAAATCTTGGTGCCCTCCTTTACCTCTGTTTCTCTAATTGCTACTTACAAATTCTTTTCTCTCAATCACGCTATCTCTCATAAATCAGGAAGCAAAAGCATTTGCAGCTAAGTTCCTGCTGCAATTTAACATGATATGCCGCAATGCCACTATTATGCCAATGACCAATAATATACCAGTCGCTGTGGGAACCAGGGCATGAAAAGGTGAAAGCCCTCCCTTACACAAGATGGGTGGGGCCTCTCTGGAGCCCTGTGCCCCACCATCAGGAGTCATGCCATTTTGGCAAAATTCCTCAGACTCAGATTATTTCCACTCCCGGAGAAGTATTGGTCCACTCTTCACTTCCTGATGCTTAACTTGTAATTGGTTCACACCTCCAAAGGAGGTAAATTATAGGGAATTGTTTATATTACAAACAGATTCTTCATTATACATTCACTTTCAAGAAACATAGCTTATGACAAATAATTAAAAGACCAACTTTTCAAAGAGATCAACTGAGGGTTATTACTACCACTATTTTAGTACATTTCACTTTACGAAAGCATTCACTGATCTCAAGGTTCTATAGAGTATACCTCCCAATTCTTACGTAGGCATACAAGATAAAAAATTTCCAATTTGGAAAATGTGGTCACATTCTTAAAAATTGATCAGAAATAAAAATGAAATATCTCTATAGTTATAAATCAGTGGGAAGGAATTATTTATGTTCCACAACATTCATTGCCATAGTGCTTCCATGATAAGGCTTCTTTCCAGTAATATAAGTCTATTCTGGAACATGCATTCATACCTGTGTCCCCTACATATAAGGAAAGAGTGCCCATATAATTCTGCTCTGCAAATATTTCTTTCTCAGCCCTCTCTGTTTATATCTTATTTTCCCTGCTTTGGCCTCATGCAAACAGAAAATGTCAATTACAAGGAAGGAAATAATTGGATTTCTACCACAAGGAAAATATTTCTTTAGAGGATAAGGCAAAGAAAATGCAAGGGAAAGCACTAAGATGATAAAATATAATGACTTTGGAGAAGAGTCAATTCAACTCTGTATATGGTATTGCATTATATCACTCATGTATCTGCCTGCAAAGTTTTGTCCATGATTTCAAAAACTGACCTGAAGTTCTCTTTTGTTATAGTTCTGTAAAATTTAAAGTCAAAATTGGTACACAAATGCATTGCTGGTTACCAGAGTAGACAAGTCTTTGCCACACATGTTGATTTCATTGTGATTCAAATGATTGCTAACAGTCTTGAGTTTATTAAATTTAAAACATATTTTATGGAATATTTTGGCCCTTCAATTTTAAAACCATGTGTGCTTTAATAAAAAAGTTAATTCAGGAG
This sequence comes from Daubentonia madagascariensis, assembly GCA_023783475.1. NCBI lineage: Eukaryota > Metazoa > Chordata > Mammalia > Primates > Daubentoniidae > Daubentonia > Daubentonia madagascariensis. The sequence goes on along the minus strand of JAKFHU010000726.1, from coordinate 17,676,379 downwards.
AGTTCAATCCCATCTGAAATTATTAACATTTAAGTGAACTTCTTGATGTTGACCAATAAAGTCAGCTAAACCTACAGAATAATGTTGAGTGAGATGATTTGCAGTTACTAAGAGGCCAGAGTTGGAATCAGCATTCTACTGAAGGACTTAAAGCAGTTGTCTATCTACAGCAACAAATTAACCGTGGAGCTTTGGAGAGTAAGAGTGGATTAGAGGGTGCAGATTTATTGCAAAGGGATTTCAGATAATTTGGCACATCTATCTTGCCTTTTTAGTAGATTAAATATATAATGTCTCTCACATATATCCTTTGTAGTTATGGTGTGTGTATGTGCCACTATATCAATAAAATAAGAATTCCTTTAATGAGGTAGTTTTAAAGTCTCCTTTTTAGTAAATCATTTCTTCACATAACTGTTCAAGTATTAGGTAAGCTATAAAGATGGCAAAAGACATTACGCTTGCACTATTACTACTAATAACAGATATTATTTATTGAGCACTTACTATATGCCAGACACTCTGTTAAAGACTACCTACAAATCATCTCATTTAATCCTCAAAATAATTCTAAAAAGTAAATGTATACCATACCTCAGATCTCTTCCAAGGTCACATATATGTATTTTTTTCCTAGTTATCCTTTATAAAAGTATTTAGAAAAGAGTTTAAGAAAGTAGGCCACACTAAGAAGCTTCTGTTTCAGATTTTAGTCCATCAAAGAGCAGACATCCTAGGAAATAGAAAGAGAGAGAAATGGCACCTACTTGTACCAGGGTCAAGGCCAGACAGTCTGGTAGTATGTGAACAGTCAGATAGCCTAGGTATCAAACATTGTACCAGGCCCAGTCAAGCAAAACAAAAAACACAAGATGTAAGACCCTTTGCTTGCAGCAATACGATATATTATTATTCAAAATATTCACTGCTCCTCTGTGGAAGGATTATACATCCCCACTCTGTTGAAAACAGGTTTAGCCATGGGACTTGCTTTGGACAATGAAATATGAACAGAAGGTGACACATGTCACTTCTCAGCAGAAGCTTACCAGAGTAGCACATGAATCAGCATATGATTCAGTACATGAATCACCATGTTTCTATTTTCCATCCACTACGAGCCAGCAACATCACTGATAGGAGCTTCTCCACCAGCCCACGTCCAAGAATGAAGGCAACAGATGGCAGAGCCCCAATCAGCCTATGGTGAACATGTAAATGTGAATGAAAAATCAACTTTTATGGTTAAAAGCCCCTAAGTTTGGGGGGTCATTTGTTACACCATATTAACTTCATCCACCCTAACAAATGCAAACCATATAAGACACTGATTAAAAGAATGAGATCAGCAAACTGTCTGGCTTCTAATCAAAATTCCACCATTGTTATTATGTGATTGAAATTTGGTTCCAAAAATCTGACCATTGAATTAGCCAAAGTGAATGTACAACAAATTTAATTTGGTTCCCTGAATATTCTCACTGGCTAATATGGAAAAACAAGTGGGATCATTTGTACCTAGTTTACATTAAGCAAAATAGATTACAAAGCTCATACATCTTAAAGGTATTTATAAAATTTTATCTCATATATATAACCATTCTTTAAATTTCAAACTCTAAGTGACTATGATGCCTTAATTCCTTCCAATAACATACATGTATAGCATTTCTTCAATATTTGAATTGTTCATCAGGTATTTTTCTTCCTTTCCATTACAGGACTAACACAACATTAAGATTTTTCTATTTCTGATCTTCTTCATATTTTGTAATGCATACTCAGAAAATAATGGTATGTAATTTTCTGGTATGTAATTTTGGCATAGTTGAAAATTCATTCCTTATCACTGTTTATCATACTTATAAGTTTTGATAAGAAAAAATAGAACATTTATTTAGGTAATTATACCCTACATGGTTTCAAAATGATTTGATGTTGCTTACAGAAATACAGATAACACAACAGGGCCAAAAGCAAATCCAGAAATGAGTGCAAAAGGGAATAAAGACCAGCCTAGCAGATGAATTCAGTACATAAAATTGAATTCAACAGGAGATTACATGGTTACTAAAATGGTTTTCAAATTCAGCTTTGAGATTTTCTAATATTCAAAGCAAAGAGAGAAACAAAATCACTTATCAGACACATGATGTCCAAAGAATTTTAAAAGGTAATCACTCAAGAGAAACACAACTTTTCATGTCATGGAAACATGTCAGACATTTCTTCTGTGGGTCAACATAAAAAAGAAAATGTGAGATGCTTACATTTTGAGATGCTCACATTGATAAGCAATGTCCTTATCAACATCCCTACAAAAACAACAAAAATACAGGAGATTTTTCACTCTGCATTCTATTGAGAGTTACATCTCATTCTTATGACTTAAGGAAATGTCCAGTCCAACCTGATAAATTCTTCCAAGTTATTCCTTTACATTAAGCTTCTGTAGCCAGTTAGGCCATGTCAGGTTTTTTATGTATAATATTCCATGTGGCATTTCTGAACCAAATACAAAAATAAAGATTGAAAACATTGGTCATTGCTGTAGATACTCTGTAGTCAGTGAACTGTAATTTATTTTGGCATACATGTTAGAAAAACATTCTGATTTATCTGCAAAAGAACTTTGAATAAGCAAGACCATATTATTCTATTCAGTCCAACGATCTCTACACCTCTTGCCATCAAAACTCATTTCTATTGTCATCTACAATTCCATAGTTATATTTTAATTTAGAGTTTCTGAAGCCATTCTTCCTCATTCTATAACTGTCATCACTACTTGGGCACCTCACTTAAGTAACAATCACATGCAACTAGCACAGGATGCTGTGTTCCTAAATAATAGTATAACTCATTACAGACACACTCTACTTGTATTAATATAGAGATTTTTGCAATAATATTGCCACTGACACTTCTCTACAGAGTGCCTTGCTCTCTACAGAGCTTCCCAGCCATGCTTGTCTTTCCAGATTAATGTCAATGATTTTTATATTAAAATGGTACCTTGTTGAAGAGTATCAACAAATGCAGAAGCATAGAGTAAAACACCATGAAATAAAAATACATAGAACTGAAAATATTGTAATTAAAAGAAAGAAGATCTGCAGAATAATGAATCAGTTTGAGTATCTCTTTAAGATCTCAGATTCAAACTTGAGAAAGTGGGCTTCAGAAACCATATAATGAATTGATATGAAAAATATTTAGATTTGTAAAGTCATCTTGATTATGCTAGTCATTTCTAAAAATATAAGGATTTGTAAAACACTTCATTTTAGAAATAATATTGAGACATATCATTCATATTCTTAATTGTTTGTTTGACCAAGAGCAAGGTGGTTGATCTTCTTGTGCCTCTGTTGCTTCATCTTTAAAATAGCGATTATAATAGCACCTACCTAATAGGGTTGTTATAAGAATTACATGGGTTAAAATTCATAAACCACTTAGAGCCCTGCTTGGCACAATGTGAGCACTATAAAATGCTTGCCATAATTATTGTTCTTGAAAAAATCTTATTCCCTACATTGCTTTCTTCATCAACTATTCAATAGCATAAAAGGCTAGAAATGGGCACCATGAAAATTAAACATATTTTATTTTTTTAAATGATTTCAAAATTCTACCTAATTAGGAAGAATGAAGCTATAAGTTTTCCTTTCCTTGGGCACACTGTTTTAATCAACATACACCATGATATTTCAATCAGTAATAATTCAAGAAAGATTTGTTATTGTTAATGCCTCTTTACAAATTATTAGTAGTACTTTTGTTGAAGGCCTAAATCAAGCCAACTATAGTTTTAGTGGGGTTTTTTGTTTGTTTGTTTGTTTGTTTTTTAAATCAAAGACCCTTGCCCTTTATTCAGTTTGTCTCTAAAGGTCCAGTTCACCTGTCCCTGGGTTGGCAGCGGGTTACAATAAAAAGAGCACTGGTCTAGAAATCAAAACCTGTGTCACTCTCAAGTTCTTTAGATTTAAACAAGGCATTTCCCCTTATTTAGATTTAGTTTCCTGCAGGGGATAAGTGGACATGATCCTTTAGAATTATAAATTCTATAATTCTCAGAAGCTTTTCACATGTTTTCTATATATGTTAGACAATGTGACATTAACTCCTCTAAAGTTATACATCTAAAGAGAGACAGAAGATGAATTCTCATCTATATCATTCATATATTACCCAGTTTTTTAATGCTTTCTAGAAAAAATAGAAAACAGCTCATATTTAAATCTAATAAATAATTATTATTATTTTCTAATAATTAGAATATTCTTAATGGCATGGAAATTCTCATCCCTTTCTTTCCATAGAGCAAACACACAAATTTGACTATACTTTTTACTTTTGCAATGTTGTCAAATTTCTGGCTGGTGCTTCTTGTTAGTTGGTAACAAATACAAGTAATATGGTAATTGCCAACATTTGCCTCTCAAAATATAAGCCTCCAAATATAGCTCTTTCACTCCCTTGTATACAAACATATAGCTGCCCTCTGGCATTTCCATGTTTACATCACAGTGCCAAGAAGCCAATGACTTGTTTTTACTTCCAAAATCACTAGTATCTAAAAGGTATGAGCAACCATGTTATTCATAACTAGAACCAAATACTGTACATCCTTGGAAACACCACTGGTGCCACAAAAGGTGGGAGCTATTTTTACATTTTTTGGAGTCACATTCCCCTCCGCCAAAGAGAAAACAGACAAGCGAAAAAAGGGTTACTGATTCCAGGACTTCCAGGGTACAGAGTCTGGGTCAGGCAGAAGACAAAGCAGGAATCCTTGAAGGCTTCAACAAAAACATCCTGGAACCAGGCCCAGAGAGGAGGGAGTCTGGGGTAAAGAAGTAGCGAGTCAGGTGGTGGCAGCCAGAGGGGCAGGGGCTAAACTAACACATGCCACAGAAAAGCAGAGCTGGGGGAATGATGCAGGGAGAGCACCAGGAGGGAGAGTTGAGTCTCAGAGTCCTTTCCTGAGCCATCACTGAAAAGAGAAGATCTGCAGTGTCTGGAACAACCCACCCACCCACCAGACGCAAGCTCTCAGAGGAACACTTCCCTCAGGTAAGCCAACAAGTCTCCCACAGATGAAAAGCAAGCATGACCTTACGAAAAACAAGGATCACCAAACACACAGAAAAATCAAGCTACTATGTGTGAGAATCAGCAGACAAGAAACCAAAGTTTAAAGTGAAATACTTGCAGAGATTAAAACTATCTGACACAATAGAAAAATAGCTATGCATGAAATCTATAAAAGAAAAATGAAGTTACTAAAAGAAGCATAGAGTAAAAAACCATGAGAAATAAGCACACAGAACTGAAAAGATTTTAATTACAGATATAAAAAATGGTTAAAATTAAAAGCTCAGTGAATGTCAATAAGTAGATTAGAGAAATAAAAATAATAGATTTTAAAAAGAATAATAGTTTAAAGGAAGACATAGCTAAATAATTTATCTACAGTGTAGCATGAGGAGATAAAAAATGTAAAGATTAAGAGATAGAATAGAATGAGAAGGTTTCACACACATTTTGAAAATTAAAAAAAAGAAGAAAAAGGCTGGGTGCGGTGGCTCACGCCTGTTATCCTAGCCTCTGGGAGGCCGAGGCGGGAGGATTGCTTGAGCTCGGGAGTTCGAGACCAGACTGAGCAAGAGTGAGACCCCGTCTCTACTAAAAATAGAAAATATTAGCTGGGCGTGGTGGCGCACACCCATAGCCCCAGCTACTCGGGAGGCTGAGGCAGGAGGATGGCTTGAGCCCAGGAGTTTGAGGCTGCAGTGAGCTATGATGACACCACTGCACTTTACAGGGGGCGACAGAGCAACACTCTGTCAAAAGAAAAAAAGAAAGGAAAGGAAGGAAGGAAGGAAGAAAAGAAAGAAAATGGAGAGAACAAAAGAAAGGCAATATTTAAAGAAAATAATAATAGCTGCAAAATTCCCAGAAGCGACAACAGCAGAATTCTCAACTAAAATTAAAGCCTAAAGGTAATGGAATAATAACTTCAAAGTGATGAGATAAAATAACTGTCAACTTACATTATTGCAGATTAATAGAGACAAAATAAAAATATTTTCAGATAAAAATTGACAGGGTTTACTAGCACAAGACCTCGTATAAAAAATTCTGAAATATTAACTTCAAGCAGAAGGAAAATTTTTTCAAGAATATTGGTCTGAGAGTATACAAATGAAAAATTGTCTGGTTTTTATGGTTTGTGTTAAAAAAAAAAAGAGGACAGTACTAAAATATTTGATGCTGTGCAGGTAGAAAAGGAAAGATAAGAAGCAAAATGTTTTAATGTACCTTTATCGTACAGGAAAGGGATCAAGACAGTGCTTAACTTTAAGGCTCTGTTACGTGTGTAATGAAATTATAAGGGTAAACAAAAATAGAAGTTACATGTATAAATTCTAAAGAGTAGAGATGAAAAGAAATGAGATAAAGGGAATAAAAACAAATGAAAACTCAACAGCAAAAAAGAAAGAAAAAAATAGGAAAAATGTACAAATAAAAGTTTTCAAATGGTAGAAATAGCTCTAAATATATAAATAATTTCAATAATTATAAATGGACTAAAATCATCCATTAAAAGACAACATCCAATTAAAAGAAAATGTAATATAATAAAAAATAAATATTTGGTCTTTGTGTTCAGTTCCTGGCACATAGCTCCTAAAATACTTGCAATACACAGAAAGAAAAGAGTGTCTTTTGTATGCTCAGGAGATGACTGTTGGCTGCGGGGGCCCTAGATAGCTTTGGGATGGTGGCTGGTCACCAGAAAGACCAAAGCATGATCGAAGAGTTGGAACTTTCAACCACTGACCTCCAGGGAGAGGAAAGGGGCTGGAGATTGAGTTAATCACCAAAGGCCAACGATTTAAATAATCATGCCTATGGAATGAAACCTCCATAAACAAGGGGGTTCAGAGAGCTCCCAGGTTCATAAACACAATGAGGTACTGGGCACACCCTGAGAGGGGATGGATGCTCCACACCCCGCCCCCATACCTTGCCCTGTGTACCTTTCAATCTGGCTGTTCATTTGTATCCTGTATAATAAATTGGAAATAGGGAGTAAAGTGCTTTCCTGAGTTCTGTGAGCCATGCCAGCAAATTATGAAACTTGAGAAGGGAGTCATAGGAAACTCCAATTTATAGCTGGTTGGTCAGAAGCACAGGTGATGACCTAGGACTTGCAATTGCCATCTGAAGTAGAAGTCCTATAGATTGAGCCCTTAACCTGTGGGGTCTGTGCTAACTCTAGATAGTGTCACAATTGAACTCAATCATAGGACATCAAGTTGGTGTCCACAGAGTTGGAGAATTTATTGGTATAGGGAAAAAATCCTGCATATTTGGTGTCAGAAGTGTTGATAGTAAGGACAGTTTAGGAAAAATAGTTTCATGTTGCATAAAATTAGACATATCTAAAGCATAATGAAAAAGAGTCATGTAGCAGACTTACAGCCCCATTCACAACCCCTGCTACTCACAAATCTAGTCTCTGCCTCAGCACTATTGCCCAGGTCCCATGCAGGACAAATTGAAAATGCCAGGCAATTAATGCCCCATGCCTTCATCTGCATATTTCCTGTAAACCTATATTCCATTTCACTAATCCTATCTTCTGTTTGTCTAATTTGTTAATAAACCCAACTATTGAGTACTTAATTTCAGTTATTGAAATTTGTTTAACATATTAATCACATATCTTAAAAGCTGTATCTGATAACTCCAATATCTTGGTCTCACGTGAGGTTATTTCTATTGTCTAATTTTTGGTGGGTTTTTTAGTTATGCCTGATATCTTTATTAAATGATGAACAGTATATATGAAAACTTATAGGATCACTGGATGATGGTATCTTCTTTCACAAATGTTTCACTCTATTTTCTGGTAATAATTATTAAACTGCTTCCTAATGTACATTTAGCCTATTAAAAAATGTGGGGTTTTTTTGATTTTTTGGGTTTTTTTGCCTGAATGGGCAGAACAACATGGCCAAATAGCACACTCCAGCAATCGTTCTCCTGCAGGAACAACAGATTCAACAACTATCCATGCTAGATAGCACCTTTAGAAGAACCAAAAAGCAGGTAAGCAATCACAGTACCTGCTTTTAACATCATATCAAGGAAAGACACAGTGAAGAAAGCAGGAAAGACAATCTAGCATTGCCTACACCACCCTTCCCTCATCCCCCAGGATCACGCCAGCATGCAGCGTGCCTGTTGGAACTCAGGGCTGCCCCATCAAGGAGGAATACAACACAGAATTCTGCTGGTGCCCATGGAGGGAGCATTTAGACCAGCCCGGCCAGAGTGGAATCCTCCACCCCAGTGGTAGAAACCTGAGTTCTGGCTAGCCCCACCACTGGCTGATGAAAAGTGGGCTAAGGCCCAGAATAAATTCATAAGGCAGTCAGGCCACAAAGACTGCAGTCCTTGGGCAAGTCCTGTGGCTGTGCTGGCTCAAAGCCAGTGGACTTGGGGTGCATATGACCCAGTGAGACACCAGCAGTGCCTGTGTCACCCCTCACCCAACTCCAGGCAGTGCAGCTTGAGGAGAGTCTTCTTCCACTTGGGGAAAGGAAAGGTACCACCTCAGCCACAATAAAATAAAGCACCAGGAAGACTTCTGAAGCCCCTGATTCCAGGTCTTAGTTCCTAGATAGCATTGCTAGACTCATCCTGGGCCAGAAGGGAATCCACTGCCTTGAAGGGAAGGACCCAGTGCTGGCAGGACAACCTGCTGACTAAAGAGTCCTAAGGCTTTGCATAAACATCAAAGGTGGCCAGGCAGCAGTCACCATGGGCTTTTGGTGAGACTGGGCTAGCTTCACGTGTGACCTGCCACAGTCCCAGCTGTGGTGGCCATGAGGGAGTATCCACATTAATCCTCCACCAACTCCAGCAGCCCAGCACAGAAAGTGAGGGAGTGAGAGGCTTTGCCTGGTAATCCAGGGAATTCTCCTGTGTCTTACCCAAGTCTATCAAGGCAGTACCACCAGGAGTCTGCAAAAGACACAGCATTACTGGGCTTGGTATGCCCCCACTGCTGATATGGCTGCAGTGACCAAAGACTTAGAATATCCTTTGAATATCTGGAAAGTCTTCTCAAGAACGGTGGGTTCAAACAAGCCCAGACTGTAAAGATTAGAATAAATACCTAACTCTTCAATGCCCAGACATCAACAAACATCCACAAGAATCAAGAACATCCATGAAAACATGACCTCACCAAATGAATTAAACAAGGTACCAGTGACCAATCCCAGAGTGATGGAGATAGGTGAACTTTCAGACAAAGAATTCAAAATAACTGTTCTGGAGAAGCTCAATAAACTTTAAGACAACACAGAAAAGGAATTCAGAAGTCTATCAGAGAAATTTAACAAAGAGATTGAGATAATAAAAAAAGAAAAACAAGCAGAAAATCTGGAGCTGAAAAATTCAAATGACAAACTGAAAAAGGCATCAGAGTCTCTCAATAGCAGAACTAATCAAGCAAAAGAAGGAATTCGTCAGCTTGAAGACAGGCTATTTGAAAATACAGTCAGAAGAGAAAAAAAGAAGAGAAAAGATGAAGCACATCTACAAGATCTAGAAAATAGCCTCAAAAGGGCAAATATAAGAGTTATTGGCCTTAAAGAGGAGGTAGAGAGAGAAATTGTGGTAGAAATTTATTCAAAGAAATAATAACCAAGAACTTTCCAAACCTAGAGAAACATATCAATATTCAGGTATAAGAAGGTCATAGAACACCAAGATTTGACCGAAATAAGACTACCTCAAGACATTTAATAATCAAGCTCCTAAAAAAGGCTTCACAGATAAAGAAACGTCCTAAGGGAAGCAAGAAAAAAGAAAAAAATAACATGTAATGGAGCTCCAATATGTCTGACAGCAGACTTCTCAGTAGAAACCTTACGGGCCAGGAGAGAGAGGCACAACATATTCAAAGTGCTGAAAGAAAAAAAAAAATCTTAACCCTAGAATACTATATCCTGCAAAAATATCCTTCAAACATGAAGGAGAAATAAAGACTTTCCCAGGAAAATAAAAGCTGAGGGATTTCATCAACACCAGGCCTCTCCTACAATAAATGCCAAAAGGAGTTCTTCAATCTGAAAGAAAAGGACATTAATGAACAACAAGAAATCACCCAAAGGTATACAACTCACTAGTAACAGTAGGTGCACAAATACAGAATACTCTATTGCTATAATTGCAGTGTATAAACCACTTATATCTTGAATAGGAGGACTAAAAGACAAACCTATCAAAAATAACTATGACAACTTTTTAAGAGATAGTATAAAAAGATATAAATTGAAACTACAGAAAGTCAAAAAAGGGGGGGATAGAGTTAAAGTGAAGAATTTCTTTTAGATTTCTCTTTGTTTTTTGTAAACAGAATTAAGTTTTCATCTGTTTAAAATAATTGGTTATAAAATGTTTTTTCAAGCGTCATAACCTCAAATCAAAACAAAACAAAACAAAATCCTATGGCAGATACATGAAAAATTAAAAGCAAGAAATTAAAACACACTACCAGAGAAAAATCACTTTTACACAAAGGAGGACAGGAAGGAAGGAAGAAAGAAAGAAAGAGAGGACCACAAAACCACCAGAAACCAAATAACAACACGGCACTGGTAAGTCCTTACCTATCAATAATAATATTGAATGTAAATGGACTAAACTCTCCAATCAAAAGACAGAGTGGTTGAATGGATGCGAAAACAAGACCCAATTATATGTCGTCTACAAAAAACACACTTTGCCTATAAAGACACACATAGATGGAAAATAAAGAGATGGAAAAAGATATTCCATGCAAATAGGAACCAAAAAAGAGCAGAAGTAGCTATACTTATATCAGATAATAGATTTACAGACAAAAACTGTAAAAAGAGACAAAGAAGGTCATTATATAATGATAGAGGAGTCAATTCAGCAAGAGGATAACAGTATATATATATATATATATATATATATACCCAACACTGGGGCATCCAACTACATAAAGCAAATATTATCAGAGCTAAAGAGAGATAGACTCCAACACAATAATCACTGGAGACCTCAACACCCCACTTTCAGCATTGGACAGATCATCCAGACAGGAAATCAACAAAGAAACATTGGACTTAATCTGTACTATAGACCAAATGGACCTAATAGATATTTACAGAACATTTCATCCAATAGCTACAGGATACACGTTCTTCTCCTCAGCTCACAGATCATTCTCAAGTATAGACTATATGTTAGCCCACAAAACAAGTCTTTAAAAATTCAAAAAAATTGAAATCATATCAAGTATTTTCTTTGACCACAATGGAATGAAACTAGAAGTCAATAACAAGAGGAACACCTGAAACTACACAACACATGGAAATTAAGGAATATGCTCCTGAATGACCAGAGGGTCAATGAAGAGATTAAAAAGAAAATTTAAAAATGTCTCAAACAAATGAAAATGAAAACACAACATACCAAAACCTATGGGACACAGCAAAAGCAGTTCTAAGAGGAAAGTTTATAGCAATAAGTGCCCACATCAAAAAAGTACAAAAGCTTCAAATAAACAATCTAAGGAAACATCTTAAAGAACTAAAAAACCAAGAGAAATTCAAACCCAAAATTATAGTGGAAGAAAAGAAATACTTACGATCTGAGCAGAAATAAATGAAATTGAAACAAAAATAATACAAAAGATGAATGAAATGAAAAATTGTTTTTTTGAAAAGATAAAATTGACAAACCTTTTGCCAGACTATGACAAAAAAGAGAAGACCCAAATAAATAAAATCAGAAATGAAAAAGGAGACATTACAACTGATATTGCAGAACTCCAAAGGATCATTAGCGACTACTATGAGGAGCTATATGCCAATAAATCAGAAAACCTAAAAGAAATGGATAAATGTCATGACACATGCAATTTACCAAGATTGAACCAGGAAGAAATCCAAAACTTGAATAAACTAAAAACAAATAATAAGATAGAAGCAGTAATAAAAATTCTCCCGTTAATGAAAAGTCCAGGATCCGATGGCTTTGCTGCTAAATTCTACCAAGCATTCAAAGAAGAACTAATACCAGTCCCACTTAAACTATTCCAAAAAATCAAGGAGGAGGGAATACTCCCAAACACATTCTATGAGGCCAATATCACCCTGATACTAAAACTAGACAAGGACACAACAAAAAACGAAAACTATAGGTCAATATCACTGATGAACATAGATACAAAATTCTTCAACAAAATACTAGCAAAACAAATTCAATAACAAATTAAAAAAATCATTCATCATGATCAAGTGGGATTCATCCCAGGGATGTAAGGATTATTCAATACACTCGAATCAATGTGATACATCATATCAACAGAATGAGGGACAAAAACCATATGATCATTTCAATTGATGCTAAAAAAGCATTTGATAAAATTCAACATCCCTTCATGACAAAAACTCTCAAAAAACTGGGTATAGAAGGAACATACCTCAATATGATAAAAGCCATATATAACAGACCCACAGCTAGTTGTATCATACTGAATGGGGAAAAACTGAAAGCCTTCCCTCTAAGATCTGGAACAAGAAAAGGATGCCCACTTTCACCACTGTTATTCTTCATAGTACTGGAAGTTCTAGTTAGAGCAATCAGACTAGAGGAAGAAATAAAGGGCATCTAAATTAAAAAAGAAGTTAAATTATTCTTGTTTGCAGACAATATGATCCTATATCTAGAGAAACCTAAATAACCCACCAAAAAAACTCATTAGAACTGATAAACAAATTCAGTAAAGTTGCAGGACTCAAAATCAACATACAAAAATTAGTAGCATTTCTATATACTAACAGTAAACAATCTGAAAGAGAAACCAAGAAAGTAATTCCATTTACAGTAGCTACAAATAAAATAAAATACCTAGGAATAAACTTAACCAAAGAAGTGAAAGATCTCTATGATGAAAACTATAAAACATTGATGAAAGAAATTGAAGAGGACACAAATAAATGGAAAAATATGACATGCTCATAAATTGGAAGCATCAATATTGTTAAAATGCCCATACTGCAATGGCAAAAACCGGAGTCACGCTGTCCAAGGAAACACAGAGTGGTACACGAGGATGCAGAGAGGTCAGGTTTGTTAACTATTAATGCCGGCAGGCTCAGAGGGGTCTTCCGCCAAAGTCTGAGCACCCCCGGTCAGGGGAACTTGTCTTTTATACTTTAGAACTAAGGGGGAATGGTACAGAGCGGTGCATACAGATAAGAAAGTTGCAGGGAGGGAGCTGGTGCAGGAACATAAGCTGGGTCACGTTAACCAGTCACCAGTTATCTTTCTTGCAACAGCTGTAGTTTTCAAGCATTTCTGTGACTAGGAGGTTAACAAGCAGTCTTACAGAAGCAGATTAAGCAATCTAACATAAACAGGGCTATAGCTTCTCCTTTCAAGGTAAAAGGGTTTTCAGTGAATTTTATATTTTCCATCTCAATACTACCCAAATCAATCCCCATCAAAATACCAATGACATTCTTCACAGAAATAGAAAAAATAATCCTAAAATTTGTATGGAACCACAATAGACCCAAGATAGACAAAGTCACCCTGAACAAAAAAGAACAAAACTGGAGGAATCACATTATCTGACTTCAAATTATACTATAGACTGTAGTATACCAAACAGCATGTAGTAACCAAAACAGCATGGTACTGGTATAAAAACAGACCAGTGGAACAGACTAGAGAATCCATAAATAAATCCACACATCTATAGTGAACTTATCTTCAACAAAGTTGCCAAAAACATACAGTGGGGAAAGGACAGTCTCTTCAATAAAATGTGCTGGGAAAACTGGATATACACATGCAAAAGCATGAAACTAGGCCCTTATCTCTTGCCATATACAAAAATCAAATCAAAATGGATTAAAGACTTAAATCTAAGACCTGAAACTATGAAACTACTAAAAGAAAACACTGGGGAAACGCTCCAGGACATTAGTTTTGGCAAAGATTTCTTGAGTCATACCCCAAAAGCACAGGCAACCAAAGTAAAATTGGACAAATGAGATCACATCAAGCTATAAAGCTTCTGCACAGCAAAGGAAACAATCAAAAAAGTGAAGAGACAACACACAGAATGGGAGAAAATATTTGCAAACTACCCATCTGACAAGGGATTAATAACTGGAACATATTATGAGCTCAAGCAACTCAATAGGAAAAAAAAATCCAACTTAAAAATGGGCAAAAGATATGAATAGACAGTTCTCAAAAGAAGACATACAAGTGGCCAACAGGTATATGAAAAAATGCTCAACATCATTAGTCACCAGAGAAATGCAAATCAAAACTACTATAAGATATCATCTCACCCCAGTTAAAATGGCTTTTATCAAAAACACAGGCAATAATGAATGCTGGTGAGGATGTGGAGAAAGGGGAACCCTCATACACTACTGGTGAGAATGTAGATTAGTACAGCCACTGTGGAAAACAGTATGGAGGTTCCTCTAAACTAAAAATACAACTACCATATGACCCAGCAATCCCACAGCTGGATATATATCCAAAAGAAAGGAAATCAGTATATTGAAAAGATATCTGCACTCCCATGTTTATTGCAGCACTATTCACAATACCCAAGATTTGGAATCAACCTAAGTGCCCATCAACAGGTGAATGGATAAAGAAAATGTGGTACATATACACAATGGAATATTATTCTTCCATAAAAAGAATGAAACCCTGTCATTTGCAACAGTATGCATGGACCTGGAGAACATTATATTAAGTGAAATAAGCCAAGCACAGAAAGACAAATCTCACATGTGGGAGCTGAACATTAAACTCATATGTAGAAGCTAAACATTAAAACAATTGATGTCATGGAGACAGAGAGTAGAATGACAGTTACCAGAGGCTGGGAAGGGTAGAGAGGAGGGGTAGATAAAGCAGGGACAGTTAATGGGTACAAAAATATAGTTAGAATAAACAATATTTGATAGCACAACAAAGCAACTATAGTCACCAATAAGTTATACCTTAAAATAACTAAAAAGTGGAATTGGAATGTTCCTAACACAAAGAAATGATAAATGCTTGAGGTGGTGGATATCCTGATTACCCTGATTTGATTAATACACATTATATGCCTATATTACTTGTACCCTATAAATATATATAACTGTTATGTACCCATAATTAAAAATTAAAAATTTAAAATGAAAACATTTTTAAAATTTTGGCTTAAAAGGATGAAAAGATTTCTACTTTATTTGTCTATCTACCTATTCACTTATTTATTAATTAGAGATGGGGTCTTGCTCTGTTGCCCAGGGTGGAGAGCAGCGGCATGATGATAGCTCACAGCAGCATCAAACTTCTGGGTTCAAGCAATCAGCCTGCCTCACCCTTCCAAATAGCTGGAACTACAGGCACGTGCCACCACACTGGCCTAGAATTTCTACATTTTGAAAAGTTGTTTCATATATATCACTTAAGAAATGTTCATTTTGTTGGCAACAGAACAGATGTAGATCTCCATCAAAAAGGCTATTTGCTGCAGTCGTTGGTACTTCAAAAGCATCAGATTAGGTTCCCTAGAGAGTTCAGGCTGGACCTCTACATAAAGTATTGCTTTTAAGACAAAACATGTGTTTTAAAATATCACAAATATAAGAAATCAAGAAAAATATAAAGGGAATTAAAAAAACAAGAGATTGTAGAATTTATTAATGGGCCACAGAGGACTTTTTAAAGTTGTAAAGCCAGCAAACTGTAATGGAATCTTGGACTTGGAGGCAAAAATGTTTCTCATTGTATAGCCTTGGGCAAAAATCCCTCTAAGGCTCAATGTTCTCATCTGTAAACTAGTGGAGGACCAAATCTGTTCCTGCCTACATGCCATAGTATTTTAAGAACCAAGAACCAAATTATATAATATAGATGAATATAAATTCATGATTCCTAGACTGCTATGTAGAGCCATAAGTTTGTATTAATTCCCAGAAAAGATTAAACATTAAAGGAAATATACTTTTTGAAAAGGTATACTTAAGTATATACACACAAGGCTTACAGAGAAAAGACCCATAGTCAGGGCCAAAAAAGAAGAGCATTGCACAGACACTTTCTGGAAGTCAAGAGGTAGACAGTAACAATATTAGGACGCTGAAGAGGACTATCCCATGTTACTTCATGAAGAGCAGATTCTGTCTCACATATTATCAGAAATACCTGAAACGGTTATATCTCAGTAATGAGAAATATCACACAAGCTGGCCCACTCATCTCTTTGGGTGGAATTTAGGGTCTATAATACATCATTATATTAAGAACATAAAAGTAGAAAGACTTTTGGCGGTGGGGGTTATTTGCTGTGTGATTGAGAATCTTTCCCTTACAAAGATGGTTAAAATAGTCTAACATTCATGATTAGAACACAATTCCACCAACTTAATCATACATGCTCAGATTGGCCAGGTATCTCCTTTTTTAATACAGATTACAAAAGCAAAGGTATATTCTGTTCAGCTGGGTCAGAATCCAGAAATTCTAATAATTCCTCATTAATTGTACTTTCCATTATTAAGACCAAAAATGGTGACCAGCTGTTAAGAATTCTTTCAGAAACCTCCCTGGAGGCTGACATACTGTTTCTGGACAAATTGTGATTATTTACTCATCTCTTCCTGCAGTTGTTAACAAACATCAAGCCTCCAATTCAGAATTGATATTTTAATTTCTCCAAATAAGTAGTAAAGCAGCTCTTGGCAAACCTGCAGTATGAAATCCTTATATCTTCATAAAAGATAGGATTTTGAATATAATCACTAAATCACCAAGTATAAATGCAATAGTAAAATATTAATTTAAAAATTTTAAGAATACTGGTTAAGTTATAAGCCAACCATAATACTTGAATTGTAAAGATGAACAATAAAATTATAACACATTTTTATAATAAGAGTTAAAATGAATCCCCACCTTACCTTTAGAATCACTCAGACTTGATTTAAATCCTCTTTCTGACACTAATTCATTATAGGAACTTAATCTTTTTAGCCTCTTTACCTTACAATATGCTTGGTAAGAATATCTACTTTATAGCACTGTGGTGAAGATTTTTTTAAAAATATGCAATTCTCTTACCATAATACTTACATATTAAAACATCAGTAAATTTTGGGTTTTGTCCATAACCACAAAAACTAGAAGAAAATCATTCCATTTTCACAAGTTAAGCTCTTCATAGATTCCAGTACCTACTTCAGTGAGGTCAGTATAATAATTAGAGCAACATTTTATACTTGTACAGAATTTTATAACTTAAAATACTTTAAAAATATCTCCTTTGATACATATCCATAGCAGTAGACAATTCATACACTTTTAGAGAAGAGAAAATCAAGGCTTAGAGAAATTAAGTGACTTTTTAACAATCACTGTTAGTGTAGTAGATGTATTTTGGTTGTGCAGCATTTTTCTTTGTCCTGGAAAATGCTCTGCCCTCCACTTCATTTATAGGGTTGCTGTGAGAACTTCCGAGTCTTAGATAAATCCATATTCCAGCCTACAGTTGACTGGTTCAAGAGTGGGAACAAAACCCAAGGAGAGAAATAATAGCAGCCTCCATTCACAATGCCTGTAATTGATTGGCTCAAGGGTAGACATCTGATAGTCTGAGCCGGTGGGTCCCATCTCAAGATTTTTTGGATTTAAGCCAAGAAAGCTCTATCTGATGACAGGGCTTTAATATACATTACTCCAGAGCTGTTGGCTTCTGTGATTTCTGTAGAATGTGGAATATTATTCTGAGTAGAAGAATAAATACACAAATGGAAGGGAAGGTGAAAGACAGTGAGAGAGTCCCTGTTCCAATTTCTCATCAGCCCCAGCCTAATGCCATTCCTGTTCCTGGATTCCATGTAGTACACTAGTATCCTTATACTAAATTTCATTTTGGATGAAGCTGTTTTGTGTGGTTTCTATAACTTGGAGTCAAGAGAGTCTAAAATGAGGTTTTCTTATACTAAATTTGGTGCCCTTTTCACTAGACAGACAACTAATAACCCTCACTGTTCTCCAAATACCTCCTTTCACCATTTTTATGCATTTAATCTTTGCTCCTAAGTAGGAAAGAATTATAAAGTATGGTATTCAAATTCTGTGCATGAACTGAATGCTTTACAGTATATACAAAGGAAATGACAAAAAACAGAGTGACAGACCCATGTCCTAAAACTGCTTAAATTCATGTAATATACACTCAATCCAGCTAGTGAATACTGAGTTCCCTAAACTTGTCCTGTTCCATGTAACCCCAGCCCATTCCATATTTGATGTCGTTTACTTGTTTTTCCTGCTGCTTAGTACTCCCAACTCCCAGCCTACAACCTTGACAGGTGTTTGCCTAGCAAAGTGTTGTTGCTCAAATCTCAGTAGAGAGATGATTTATTTCAAGAAATCTTCCCTTAATCTCCAGGTATGGGTTCTTTGCACCTTTTCTATGCTCTGTGAGCCCCTCCATCATAACTGACTTCCCTGCAGTGAAATTGCCTGACAAAGTCCATCAATATAATGTAATTCCAAAAGGGCAATCATTACCTTTTTCAATGCTGTATTTTTGATAGCTAGTATGGTGTTTAACATCTAGTGGACACTCAACAAATATCTGTAATAGTAACTCTTTGTAAATAAACTTCCTTGGAGATTTTTATAAACTTCCCAAAGCCCGCACATACAAACAAATCACTGACGAGGTGTCTCACTTACCAATGAAAGCATTTGTGATTACTCAGTTGTGTTAAGATAGACATTAGATGGAAAGCCACTCAATTTTAATGTGCCTGAAGTCCTCTTTTGAAATCTGATAAAAAAGAGTATTAAAGGCACATTTAAATGGGCACTGAAATAGAAACGGCCTTCATGGCAAGTTCAGACAATTCTATTTACACTGATAATGGGGAATGAGCGATTAATGCCTATGCCCCACCAAAGGACAACAAGCATACCAAATGCTGTCTGCCTAGGAAAGCAATTTGCAGCAGGTTAAAATTGAAAATTGTATAATGGTTCTCATCTAATTGGCTATTGGCTCATATTTTGCCTATATTATGGTAGACTGTCAGTTCCCAAAACTCAACGTGTTCTGCCTTATGTAAGTGGACATTATGTAACCAAATCTCTCTCAGAATCTATTAGAAATGACAGTGATCAAATAAAAGAATAACACAGTTAAAGAAATACGTGTGCTACTCAGATTCCACCAGCAATTTAAATGGTATGAAACAAATGATCCCCTCACTGGGTGACATCAGTCTGACATAAACAATAGCACCAGGAGAGAAATATACCTAAATATACTCCTGTCACAAGGACTTAGGTTGAAGAGAGGCAAAGAGGGAGCCCAATGTTTTAGTTTCTATCAACTGTTTGACACAGTGTTTTCATCCTACTGCTGATCTTGGCCCTTAGGAACACTCCACTGTTTTTCTTAGGATTTCTATTAATAGAAATAGCACATCTTAAATTTACAAGGGCATTGTGTATAATAGGGCAGGAGAGTGGCAGTGCCTAGTAATGTGGTATGCCTAAGCTCATGTCTGGCATGTAGTATGTGTTTAATAAGTACTGTCCAATAAGTGAATGAACTAACCAATTAGTTTATTGCTTGGTTGTGCATTTTGAACTTATTTTGTATATGCTTTTTAATTTTTAATTGATTGTTAACCAAAAAAAACCCCAAATCTTAAGCAGTATATGAAAGCAAAGTAATTTTATTCATAAACAGAATAGGCAGCATCTATTAACAATATTCTTGAGTTTAAAGCATACCTCTCCTAAAATATGCCTAATATGCCTGTCATTAGAGTCACTTTGGATTGGCTTTCAGAAGCACACTAGTCAAATCTAAATTTTTCTCTGAGTCAAGTATTTAAATGTGAACATACCTATAGCTGTTAACAAATGAGAAGAGACAATTTATACATTTCCCCAGAAAATATTTTAAAATTAGAAGTGACAAATATTAACAATAGCATACATTAATATTATGCCAAAATGTTTGATAAACTAAATAATATGTATAATTTCCTGCAAATATATACTTAGTATAAGTCCCTCAAGAAGAAATAGAAAATATAATAGCCCTGAAACCATTAAAGAAATTATACTAGCAGTTGAAAATCTGCTGAGGTAATCCAAAGCATTTCAAACTGTATTACAGAAGAATTGTACTAAATAATGAAGACAAAAATTGTTACAAACCTCACAAACTCCTCCATAGAAGGGAAAAGGAGAAGAAACATGCTATAACGTTTTTTGAGGATAGTATAACCTTAACACAAATATTATAGTATGTAAAGGAAACTTTAGGCTAAACTCATGCATGAACAGAATTGAAAAAGAATGGATAACATATTGGGTTTGTTCCATGAATACAATAAAAATGTAACAATAGAAAATGTTATTCAGTACATTAACAGATTAAAGAACGTTCAGATAATCACAGAAGCAGGAAAAGCATTCAGTAAAAATCTATACCAAAAATGTTTATAAAAATCAATGAGGTAAGAATTTCATTTACCTGATAAAGAGGATCTATATAAAACTTGCAATAAATATAACACTTAATGGTGAATTATTAAAAGCATTCCCTTTAAATTCAGGAAAGGATAATACCTAGCCTTATCACTTTTAACCCACATAGACCCGAAGGTCCAAGCCACCTATTAAGATAGAAAAAATAATGGTTCATGGCCTAAAGATTAAAAAGAAAAACTAAATAATCATTATACGTATATGTAGATACCCCAAAAGTAAACAGATAATTTGTAAGAATAGGAAAATACGTCAAGATCGATGGACAAAAGGTAGATTTTTTTAAAGTCTCATTTCTACATGCTAGCAACAAACAAAATGAAATTTTAAAAACATCTACTTAAATAACAATCACAAAACAACAGATAAAAATATATTTAAGAGAAGAGCTTCACGAAGAAAAGTATGAAACCTTACTGTAAGACATTTTTAAACACCCGGGTAAGTGGAGAGACATACTGCACTGCCGTGTTTCTCAAACTTGGCTGTAACTGCTCATTGCAATCATTTGGGGAGTTTTAAAAAGTACCGACCTCTGGGCCACACTTTCAGAAATGATGATTTAATTGGTCTGGAGTACAGACTGAGCTTCGGAAATTTGCAAACCTCCCCAGGTGATTTTAATGTGCAGTCAAGTTTGAGAACCGATGTTTTAGTGGCTGCTGTGGTGCCCATCCAAATGGCAGCTATATGGTAAAAACACCCATTCCCCCAGCTGCTAGGAGTGGCACTGGCAACTGATAGCTCTCAGGTGACTCCTCTCCCTGGGACTTGCCCTCAAGTACTTCAGCTGAAGACAGTAGAATTGAAGGCCCTTGTATACCTCTCCAAGATCACTTCTCTCTAGTCTCTGCTCCGAAGGTAACCACTACCCAGAATTAGGTATTTCTCTTTCCCATACAGTTCTTTATCCTTTTACTACATATGTATGTGTCCGTAAATGATACACAATACTGAATGGTATCATACTGTATATATTTTTCTTGCTTTATTTGTTCAACTTATGATTGTAAGGGTCATTCACATTAAAAACTGTAATTCTAATTCATTCATTTTTATCACGGCATAGATTTCCATTGTGTGTATATGCCATAGTTTATCCATTTTCACGTTGATTTCTTGTACTTAGTTTGATTCTTTGCATTAGGTTGATTCCGTTTTTCTTAAGGAGGTAGTTGTAGGATTTGGGGGTGCCTGAAACAATTTATTATTTCTTTAAATATACAAAGCAAGCCAGCCTGGGCAACATATAGTGAGACCCCCATCTCTACAAAAAAATAAAAAATTAGCCAGGATTGGTGATGTGAACCTGTAGTCCCAGCTGCTCGGGAGGCTGAGGCAGGAGGATCCCTCGAGCCTAGGAATTTGAGGTTACAATGAGCTATGATCACGCCACTGCACTCCAGCCTGGGTGACAGAGTGAGACCCTGTCTCTAAAATAAATAAATAAATAAACAAACAAACAAACAAACATACAAAGCAAGGAATAGAGGGTCTGAATGGGGTGGAAAGCCAATAAATGCAGCACTATAGGAGAAAGATGAAATAGAAGAGATTTGAAAGAGTAATAAAAGGCATGAGAAGATAAAAACTAACTGGGATCCAGGTCTCCCTAGACCTGGGCCCAGTCAGAGGACCATTTTATTACCTGTATTTCTGTCAAAACTTTGTCTTCATTTTTTTTTCTCTTTAATCACAATTACCCTAAAACTTTTCAAAAACCCTCATCTCTTTTCTCCTACAGAAAAATTACACATGAGATAAGTTGTGTCCTGCCATAGACAACTTAGTTTCTTCCTCACCTTATGTTATGCTTTTCTTCTGTACACAGAATTGCAATCCTATGACATTAATAAAAGTAATCACACTACTCATGAATCATGGTCCAGGTTGTGTAGAGGTTAAGAATCCAAGTTTTATTATTGGACAACCTGGGATTACATTATGCTGTAAGGGGGAATTACTTCACCTATCTGAGTTTTAATTTCCTCATTTGAATAATGGAAACATAATTTAAAATACTTTTTCTAGAGTTACATTCAGGACAACTGAGATATGCCTGCAAAGTCACTTGATCCATATCTGGTCCACAGTAAGTACTCAGTAATTTTTTTTCCAATTGGTCTATACTCCTTATAAAATCTCACAGCGACTATAACTATAGATGATTACCAAGTAGTAATGGCTGCCATAAACAAATGCCTCTGGTGGAGCAGTCTTCTTGAAATCAGGGCATTTCTGACTTCTACTTGGATGAATCCCCTGATGGTCCCTCAATTGAGCAAATAATCAGTCAGTGATGCACATTCACAAAAGTGAACTTAAGGTAACTACTCATAAATTAGACTCACAAATTTTGTGTATTACCTGATACATAGTGGTTTTGGTCGTGTCTAATTCAATAGATTCTTCAAGTTACATCCTCCCAAATTTATGGTAACACTCTTGACAGAAATAATATAAATCTATTGCATAGATGGTAAGACTTATAAATTTAGGGTCCATATTTTCATAGATGGCTTCATGGAAACTGAGACTCCCCTGGAATTGCATGCAAAATTTGATGTGTATGTACATCTTCTAGAAAGCATTTTCTTAACTTGTATCAGATTTCAAAAAAGATCTACAACTTACAAAATTGAACAGATCCTGGTTTACTTAAACCAAGCTTGTATGAGTGATCAGCAATGATGACCTAGATCCCTCTTGTGTTGGTCCCGGTGCTCTGTGATTTATAAGGTCCTTGCACATGTACGGCATTAATCCATCACCTAGTTTACCTTATGACATAGCACATCTCTTCCCCTTGTCAATCAGTCTCGATATGTCCTGAACGAAGCCACTTCCACAGTATTATAGTTGGGATGAACTTTCATCCTAGTTTGCCTGGGACAACCTTACTTTATACCTGTCTCCCAGTGTGATTATTAATAGCAACCCTTTCACTCCCAAAAGTGACCCAGTTTGAATGATAAATGTTATGATTACTGTAAATACAACTCAAGAATGGCTGAAGATAAGACAGACTCTGAATAAGGCAACTTCATCCCTTAGGGGAATAAAAAATTGAAATGAACTTCCAAACAAACATAGTCCTTCTTTCCAGCAGTCAAGAGAGATGAGCAGCAACCAATCTGACCAATGTTCAGAAAGTCCTTGCCACAATACATGCTCCTGCAGCAGAGGTTTATTGAGGAGGCAGAATGGGACTCGATCGATGGAAAGAAGCCATTCTCCACGCTGCATATTGTAAGAGAAAGACGGAGTTCTCTGACAGCGTGATAAATGATCACTTATCCCAGCATTGCCCTTTTACTGGCCAAACCACCCGACCTCTGAACTGATACAACTACTTTTAGAATACACATTCTCAGAATTCTTAGTAACTTGTCCAGATCCCAAAACTAACTTCATAATTCCCAGAAAGAAAACACGCTGTGAAAATTCCTGAAGTACCACCAGTAGTCAGTCCTATATGCATACTTTAAATGGAAAAAATGCCTATTTCCTATGCCTATCTTTGATCCATAAGAATGTACGAACATTCGAATGGTACAATGCTCCGTTATAAGTTATAATCAAAGGAAAGCTGAACACAGCACTGTTTTGAATATTACATTAAATGAGGCCACGAAAATGAACATTAATCGTACATTAGTGATGTGGAACTCTTAGTGATATGCAACTCTTCAAAAAAGGAGACCATTCCAAATTTCCAATTTACTTGTCCATGAAGACAATTTATAAATATAATAAAGTGGTAATAAACATGAATAAGGAGAAATTGAAGATACAAAATTTTATATTTAAATTTAGAATTATGTAAAAACAACTATATGCTAAGTGGAAAGATTCTTAATCATGTGAAAATCTCCTCAGAAGACATTCCACTCTTTTAGAAAGTTGCTAGAGCTCTAAATAAATTGAATTAATGTAGGCATCTGAAACCAGTGAGAGTTAGATAAATATCACTGGAATCCACCTGGCTTAAGGGGTAAAAATTCTCTGGTTGAAAGTATTTTATTAAGAGAAGAAAACCAGTCAAGTATATAATCTCCAAAGAGAAAAACCCTAAGGAACAACTACCCATCCTACAAAAAAATCAAATAGGACTTACATTCTGATAAAAGTGCCAGTGGTCTCACTGAACATTCTTACACTGCTGAGATTTCTCCTACACCTGGAAATAAATGGAAAGTTTAGCCATAACGGTTCCTAAGGACATGCTCCTTGTTCAAAAATCCAGTCTCACCAATTGAAGTAAAACCAAGTTGTATGTCAGCCTTGAAGGGATGGGTGTTTTCATTTGACTTGAGAATGTGATATGTAGAACATGAGCTGGGAACACATTTAACCCAGTTGCCACCTCAAAACCTAAATCCAAATGAATGTCTCTTGGGTTTTATCTGCCTGCTACAATAGAGGTTCTGTCAAGTTAAAAGAAAGCTGTGACATCATGGACCAAGTGGACTCCTCCCCACAGCACTGAAGCCAGTGCCAAGAAACTGAAATATTTATAGAATGCAACCGTGTCCCACCTGGGACTTCTAGTCCTCATTTATACTCAACCATACCTCCTTTAGCAATCTGAAGCTATTCTGGAAGGTATACTATTCTATCAACATGAGTATAGGCAAGGTTGTTTACAAGTGCTACTTACAAATTTACAAGCTCTTGAAACTTCCATATGCTTCCACCCCATTAGGCAATCCTGACTCCCATTTTGTTAACAAAAGTCAACGTTTCTGGCAAGTATGGTGGGTTTAGAGAGAGATGTCTTACACAGGCATCCTTCCCACCACTGAGCTGACCCTAGACCATCATTTTGAGTCATTTTGGAAAGCCAAGCAAGGAGTGCTTCTGATACAACCACAGGTTCATGCCAAGTCCCTAGTTGTTCAAGTAGAAGATATGATTTTTATATATCCCCAGCTAACGCTTTTGTAGATGAGAATAGGGTTTTCAGTCATCAGCGTGCCAAAAAGAATAAGGTTTTGGACCTCAGCATGGTACCTTGTGGAAACTAGAAATATGTGACTTCCTACTTTCTCTAAATATCTGTTCTTTTAAGTCCTATAAAACTTAGGGAATGTTAGGAACCCAGTGACTACATGAGGAATATGCCTTCCCCCATTCAGGTAGTTATGAACTGGCATCTGAATATTTCAAACTATCTAGAAAGAATATTAGACAATATAATTCTAAAACATCCTTTACAAAAAGCAGTCACAGCATCAGTGAACACTTGTTTATAATACAAATTGGTACTCATTCACATCAAGCATCTTGTAATTAAAAATATACCTATATAAATAGATACCACATATAACATGGTTATATGGTTACATCTCCCCTTCTCTGGAGAAGTACATCTTGCCTACTTAGGTCTGCCATGCCCTAACATAAATTGAGAAGGAATTTTTTATTGTAGGTAGTTTCTCTGCCTCCATGCTGTGATGGTTAATTTTGTCTGTCAACTTGACTGGGCTATGGGGTGCCCAGATAGTTGGTCAAACATTATTCTGGGTGCATCTGTGAGGGTGTTTTTGCATGAGATTAACATTTGAAATGATAGACTGCAGAAAGCAGATTGTCCTCCCTAATGTGGGTGGCCTTTATCCAATTAGAACAAAAAGGCTAACCCTTCCATGAGTAAGAGGGAATTCCTCCTACCTCAATAAAGTTGATTTTAAAAATCCAAAGAAAACCCAAAGTAAAGTCTAATGTCCTTCTACATACCCACATAAAAGAGTCCCTCACCTCCCTTGAGTCTTTGTCCAAATTTCATCTCAGTGAGGACTTCCCTAACTGCTCTATCTAAAATTTCAACCCTAGTTCCCAATTCTTGACCCCCTTATCCTATTCTATTTCCTATAGTGCTTAGTACCAGCTAATATACTGTATAATTTACTTACATTTTATATTTATCATTTATTGTCTGCTTTCCCACACTACAATTAAATTTCCATGAAACCACAAATATTTTATCTTTGTTTTTACGTTTTGTTCACAAATGCATCTCAAATTATGTGCCTTACACACAGCACATGGGCAATAAATATTTATTGGACAAATGAATTAAATTCCAAAGAGCAAATCTTTTCAGAGCAATCTAATTTTAGCAAGCCATTAGATAAAAAGTATTGGATACCTTTGGGAAAATCATAGTTTTCTATATTGTCACATGCAAGCAGTCTTTGTCAAATGCATCCTCAGCATTACTGGTTGACTCTAGGTGACAACTGACACATACATAATTTTTGTGTTATTGTAGATACAGGAGAAGGGCTAAGAAATGTATAAAAGATGATATAAATATACAAATCATGGTACCATATTCAATGATACTACAAAAGAACTTACATATATCCTAGCAAAATGTCACTTTAATCACATTTACTCTTAGGAATGCTTTAAAAGTTAATTCACTCTTAGGACCATTCAAGGGGATTTATTTACTTAAGTGCCAAAGAAGGTTAATTATATTTGCTATAATCAAGTTATTTAAACTCTCTGGGTCACTTTTCTCATCAGTCAAATGAAGAGGGTTTTCAGACTGGGTAGAACCACTAAGTTTCAAAGAAGCTTCTTAGAGTCTAAAGGGTGTCTTACAAGTAGAGTTGGGCTTAGGTAATTCATGAAAAATTTTTGGAACTAAGTCATCAACATGTCAGAAGACTAGAGAGAAGATCCGCAAATTCTAGCTGATCCTCCACTTCCCCAAAGCTAAATGTTTCACTCTTCCTTTGATTCTGTGAGTTATCACAGTGTTTCTCCAATAACCCCAGCCCCCTCTTTTAAACATATGTTAACCAGAGTCATCCTTTATTAGTTGCCACTGAGAGTCCTGAATAATAAGGAAATTGGTCCTTGAAAGTGGGGTATCACAAGTGCCAAATGCTAAAATGTGAAAATAACTGAATGCAGGTTAAATGAGAAACATTGAGGTTTTCTTACATTAAGAGTTGAGAAAATTTCAATTCTTGCTAGTCTGAATAGAAACATTGTTTGGTTAAACTACCATCTGTTGTATTTTGACACCCAGATCAAACAACTGAAGACAGGAGTTTCTGGCTGCTGGATAGGAAAGTCAGTATGCTGAAATGTGTTAGCTACTTCTTTCAAATTTTGGTAAAATGTTACAAGAGAGGACTGCACATGACTCAAAATATTCCAGCTGCAGGGGTTCAGCAGGAGTGTCACAAAGCTTTGGTAAGAGAGGTCCAACAATCCACAATTGCCAATGGTCAGACACTTTAGTAGTATAATTTGTTTCCTTTGTACTTTGGCTAGAAATAGGCAAAAGTGGGGGCAAAGGAATTTAGGAAGCTGTCAATAAAATGATGATAGAACTTTACACAATAAAAATAATAAAATAATAAAATAAAGAATATAAAGACTGAAGAATTCCATCAGGCAATAAAGAGATATATTTAAATTCAATCACATAGTGAAGAAATTAAAGTCTATGTGGGCAGACCAATGCAACAGGATAGAGAGCCCAGAAATAAATCCATGCATTTATAGTTAATTTATTTTTGACAAATGTGCCAAGAATGCACAATAAAGAAAGGACAGTCTCTTCAATAAATGGTGTTGGGAAAACTGGATATCCACACACAGAAGAATGAAAGTAGATCTATATCTTACATCATATTAAAAAAAACCAAAACCTCAAAATGGGTTAAAGACTTAAATATAAGACATGAAACTATAAAACTACTAAAAGAGAACATAGGAAAAAGTTCCATGACATTGGTCTTGGCAGTGATTTTTTGGATATGATTCCAAAAGCACAGGCAACAAAAGTGAAAATAGACAAATGAAATTACGACAAACTAAAAATCTTCTACACAGCCAAGGAAACAATCAACAGAGTGAAGAGACAACCTATGGAATGGGAGAAAATATTTGCAAACCATACCTCTGATAAGGGCTTAATAACCAAAATGTACAAAGAACTCAAACAAATCAATAACAAGAAAGCAAATAACCCTATTAAAAATGGATAAAGGACCTGAACAGACATTTCTGAAAAGAAGACATACAAATGGCCAATGGGTATATGAAAAAAACGTTCAACATCGCTACTCATTGGAGAAATGCAAATTAAAACTATAGTGAGATATCATCTCACACCTGTGAGAATGGTTATTAACAAAAAGATAAAAGATAAGTCTTAGAGAGAATGTGGAAAAAGAGGAACCCTTGCACACTGTTGGTAGAAATGTAAATCAGTACAGCTATTATGGAAAATAGTATGGAGATTCCTCAAAAAGTTAAAAATAGGACTACCATGTGATCCAGCAATCCCACTACCCGTTATATATCCAAAGGAAATGAAATCTGTATGCCAAAGAGATCTCTGCACTCCCATATTCATTGCAGCATTATTCACAATAGCCAAGATATGGAATCAAATTACATGTTCCTCAATGGATGAATGGATGAATAAAATGTGGTATATAAATATAATGAAATACTATTCAGCCTTAAAAATGAAATCCTGTCATTTGTGAAACCATGGATGAACCTGAAAGACATTATGTTAAGTGAAATAAGCCATGCACAAGCACAGAAAGACAAATACCACATGATCTCACTTACATGTGAATCGAAAAAAGCTGAACTCCTAGAAGCAGAGAGTAGGATGGTGGCTAGCAGGGGTTGGGGCATGGTTGGGAAGATGTTGGTCACAGGATACAAAATTTCAGTTAGATATGAGGAATAAGTTCAAGAGTTCTATTGTACAACATGGTGACTATATTTAGTAATAATAATGTGTCGTATTCTTGAAAATTGCTAAAACAGTAGATTTTAAGTGTTCTCACCATAAAAAAAATGATGAATATGAGGCAATGTAAACATTAATTAGTTTGATTTACCCATTCTACAGTGTATACATATTTAAAAATCATGTTTTACACAATAAATATATGTTTTTTTGTTAATTAAAAAATTACTTTAAAAAAATAAAATAAATAAAATCTATGTAGAGGATTAAAAATACCATCCTTTCCATTTGGATAATTAAAATTTGGGGACAACATTAGAAAAAAGGTTGAAGTTGAAAATTGGGTTAGAGCTAAATTTACTGAATTGAAAAATTAAATCTCACCTGTAAGTATAAGCTCTCAGCTCTCTAAAGACAAAGCGAGCAGAGCCCCACCTTTAATAACAAATTTATTGATATTATATTTTAGAAAAAAAAATTTTGTAAGGTACAAACCCAGAACAGATTGTATGTCCTGCTCTTCCAATCTGTAGCCAATATCTCAAATCCATGATCATATCATAATTGCCAATATTCAAGAAATGACCTCCTCTTGCTTGAGACAATACATGTCTCCCCTATGAACATAAGTGGTAAATCAAACTCATATTATTAATAATTTGGGGTTAAGTTTAGAAATAGGTTTTGAAAATGTTATTTCAGGTTTTTAAATGCTTAGGATAATTTGATACCTGAGAAAATTTTGTGCATATATTTATTTTAGTAAACAGAGTCTTTTACATACACAAAGATTTCTCTCACGTATTAAAACATTCTATTGACGTAGCTGTAAAGATGGGCTTTACCACAAAAGTTTATGTGATGTAATTTCTGTGGATTCCTGTAATTTTTACTGTATTTTCTAAGTATTTGCTGTAATTGTCTAAAATTATACTAATGAAAAACTAGTACATTTAGATTATAACAAAATTTCAATTGTAAATACAATATTCATGTTACATTTACATATCCTTCCATATCAATTCAGGTACAGTTTAGGATGCTATTGACACAGAAAAGTTTAGCTAATTATAATGCAAAAATTCAGATCTTCACATGGGTTTATATGCCATGCTTTTAGGAGCCTCCCAGAGCATGCCTTATTATCTCCTACTTTATGTAATCAGACCTTTAACTTGCCTTATTTGCCATTACAAAAACCCTTCACTATCTTTAATTGTGTATGTAAGTATCTTTCCACCAATCACATCACTGTTTTACTGTGACAGCCAGACAAGCCAATTCTAAAGTTTCATCAGCTTATACTTGCATTGTTTTTTCTCTAATTAAACCGGTGTAGTCAGGCTACAGTTTAAAGGGACATGCAATGTTCTGGTTCTGTTCTAAATGAACTATTGACCTAATAAATACACATACATAGTGTGCCAGACACTATTCAGAGTGAACAGAAATATTAACTCTTTTAATCCTCATACCAACCTTATGAAGTTGGAACTATTATTATCCCCATTTTACAGATGAGGAAGTTGAGACACAAAGAGCATAAATAACTGTACCTCATCTCACAATAAGTAGTGGAGCTGAGATTTGAACACAGGTAGATGGGCTCCAGGATACAGATTCACCAAGCCCCAATGCAAATATTATAATTCAATAACATTTTTAGAATTGATTACTAGGTATCAGAGTCTTAAAAAAAGGACAAGGGACTTAAGGAAGTTGTGTTGTCAAAATAATGTCCATCCTATTTTTGGTCCATCTTTATAGCAATCTCTTGGAAATGGGTTAAGAAGTTCGTTTATCCACCTGCCAAAAAATACTCCACGATCCCCACTCGCAGGAGGCCATCAAAAAATACTGTTGATTCTCTCCAGCCTGCGATTACCAGAGATATACCTGTAGTCAAAGTAAGTTGGCATTACTGACTGATGTAACAAGAGAGAACACACACCGTGGAAAACCATGAGGCATCTCAGTGGGAGAGTTTTAGAATGGATTTAAAACATGGTTTTGGCTTGTGTTAGGTGGTTTGGGGTGAGGTCCATAGTGGGGGTAAATCTATGATTGAATATCTTAACAATTTTTATATAGAACATGGGAATAATGAAGCAGGGCTAAAGCTATTATATAATTAGTAAAGAAGCAGTAGCAACTCATAGCTAGGTAATGAAATGTTTGGTTATTTTTGTGGTTTGGGCAATGGTCTTGCATTTTTCTCTGGTCAGATGTGATTGTAAAGTGGACTTACAACCACAGCACAATTAAGCTTTAAGAAACTACTTGTTGAATTTTGGTGCAGTAGCAGAGAATAATATTCACAATTATCTGAAAAGGCTACTAAAATACATCTCCCTTTTCCAACTACATATTGATCTGAGGCTGGATATTGTTCACATGCTTCAACTAAACCAATATATTGCAAAAGATTGACTGTAGAAGCAGATAGAATTCACCTGTCTTTTATTAAGACAGACATTAAAGAGATTTGCAAAAACAAAGTAATTCTGTTCTCATTAATTTTTTTGTTTTGAAATAGTTTACTTTTCATAAAAGTGTTATTCGTAATGACATAATAGGCTCCTGTTGTTATATTAGAAAATTAATCAATTAAAATATTTCATCTTTAATTTCTAATGTGGTAGATATATAACCTACGTCAATAAAAGCTCTTTGGGGTTCTCAGTAATCTTTACAAGCGTCTTAGGATCCTAAGAACAAACAGTTTGAGAATTGCTGATCTAGGCAAAGGGAACAACGTGTGCAAAATTTCAGAGGTTAAAAAAGATATAACCTCATTGCAAGATCTGAAACAAATTCAGTATGGCTTAACTATAGAGTAGGAAGAAATGAGAGAATTTGGCAAGAATTAAGGAAAAATACCTGCCAATATGGCACAAACTTCTCAGGGACCCCAGCATCTCCTGGTCCACAACAAAGGCCCAGAACATTTCCTTAACAATTCTTTAATCTTTTTTTCAACACCCTGTGGTTATGAGGCACTGTCACTGTGAGATCTACATTTAGGCAAACATAACAATAATAAAAGTATTAATATTGAATAATTTGGATGAAATCCTTTGCCTCCTCCCTGCCTCAATTCTTTGAGAGCCCACAAAAATTAAGATTTCTCCCAAACAGGGGGTCTTGATGAAGGGCAAGAGATTGAATTAGCAGAGATCTTTACTGCCTGCTTATCAATAATCAACCAGCTAACCGTCATGACAGTGCGCAGCATTAAAGTATACCTGCTGTTAGATTTGACATCATGCAAAATAATGATGCAAACTATTTATAAGGTAAGCAACTGACTACCTAAAAACTCACCCCCAATAGTTTGATTTTTGCCTCAACTTCTTGGGCAAGAACTGGGTTTCTCCCTAAATAAAATGTGAAGAAAGAAATTTAAAAGCTCAGCACCTCCCTAGACAGAAGTGGTAGGAAGGCCTGGATATCTGAGGCTGCTTTCCATACGGAAAGGTGAAGATACTTCATTGCACTATAGATTATAGCCACCTAGTTTTTGGGTAACAAAATCTAGAAAAATTAGAGCAATGAATTTTAGTCATAATACATTTTATCCAGGAACAATGTATCATGAATTTGTTATAATTGCTGTTTTTATATTAAAGGACATGGCATTGAAGTCGATAAGAAACCAAGATCTATGAGGCTAAAACAGCTCACATGACAGAGCAGCACGACCTTGCATACAAAAAAAAATCAACACAGAGGAAAATGTTGACGATAGCATTCAACAGATATTAACTTTTAACAGAATGAATTTATCTAGTACAAGATCTCCAAATTTCTTTAATTTACTGTCCTAGAATTATTCTTATTTTATTACTCCTAATGGTAAAGATACATGACCTAAACATGCATGAAGGTTAGTACAAATGGGATTATCTGAGAGTTATTTGACAAATAATTGCCACATTCTTGTTTAGAAACCACTGATTTAAAACATGCACAGACTGATCTAATCTTCCTGATGCCCTTCTCTGTTGCTTCAGTTTTCATAACTATTATCTTTTTAACCAAACCTAACTCCCTGTCTTCTTCTTCTAATTCTAATTAATCTTCTTGGGAGAAAGAAAATAGCTTCTTTTTTTCACTGCAGTACTAATACAAGTCATACACCTCAAAGATACTGAATTCCCTAGGAAAATGAGTTGGGACAGTGTTTTTCAAACAAACTACATATTAAAATCACCCAAGAGCTTTCTAAAAATACCCATCTTTGGGTCCAATCCAGAAATTATGATTTAGTTGTTCTGGGTAGGTAGGTGCTTAAGTATCAGTACTATTAAAACAATAGTTCTCAGCCCCTATTTCATATTAGAATCACCTGGTGGACTTTTAAATCATGTAATGCCAAACCCAACCCCAGAACAACTGGTCAGACTCTGGTGGTGGCACCCAGCCATAGCAGTTTTTAAAAGTTCACATGTGTTTCTAACTGGCAGCATAAGTTAAAAACTTCTGGTGGAATTTTTTCTACAAAATTGATGAGAGATCCCAAACTTGCCTTTAATAGAAGATCCTATAAATAGAGCAGCTCCCTGGCATTATGTTGGCAGAACATAACGTGTGTTCTGCAGGTCTGTCAAAATGATGCTGCATTGTGGTCAGACATATAGAATACACTGGGGCTTTCATATATGAGGGACCAAATTATAATACAAGTCCGTGTGATTTTTAAAACTCAGTGCTAAAACATGTTACAGTCTACTTCAATGTATCCATTTTGAAAAGAACTTATAAAAAAGAGGCAACATTCCTAAGAAAAGGCCAAAAGTTGCTACTATATGAAAACCAAATATATGAAAATAGAAATTCAAGAAATAAATAAGAAGGTGATTATTTATGGAAGAAATGTAGTTGAAGCATGGTTGAAAAATGCTGAATCAGAAGACTTAGGCTACATGATGGTATGAGATAAATTCTTAGCCTCTATTTCCTCATCTGTAAAAGGGCTTAATACCTATTCCACACAGCTATTGGAGGAATCTTCCGTGTAAATATGCAAAGCTCTTTTGATTTGCCCTTGCTAATCAAAGTGTGGTCCTAAGACAAGCAACATCACATGGGGGTTGTTAAAAACACAGACTCTTAGACCCTACCAGAAACATACAAATCATTAAGAATCTGTACTTAACAAGATCCCCCAAGGGATATGTATGTACATTCAAGTTTAGAAACTGTTCTCTGTACATTGTCATTGATATTATTACTGTCAAAGCTAGATATAATTAGAGACAAATCTCTAAATTTAAAACGTTTTTTGGGGAAGCAAGAATTGCAATTCGAGGCACACACACAGACTGAGTGGTCTTTGGTATGTTTGAAGAATGAAGAGAAGGTTGCAGGCTTTATAAAAAGGAGAAATGTTACCTATCATTTTGCAGGAAAGTCCATCGGCACCAGTAAAGTTTTGGGAGCTGAAGAGCTCTAATTGGTGAGTGGCGGCAGGGAGTGAAACGAGTCTTAGAGTCTCAGCAGGTTGTTTCAGTAGCTATTAGATAAAACTGATTTCACGTTACAACAGGCAGTTTCAGCAGTCGGGCTTAGAGAGAAGTACATTCTGGGAGCAATGTTAAGTGCTCTGAGTGCTTTTTTCCCCATGGCCTCTCTGTTATAGTTGGGTAAGACAAGAAAGCAACTTTCACATTACTGAAGAAGCCATTTTGGGATGCCTTTAGCATCAAGTCCTCTGATACAGATTCAAACACAAAAACAAAATAAATTGACACAGAACTTTCCAGTCACACAGACTTTTCTGAGGCAGTGAGCACCTGTGAAGTGCTAAATTATCTGCAAACATGTGCTACAACTTTGCAACTTAATCGTGGGAATATAGCTACCTAGTGAGTCAATCCTTGGGAGTAATTCCTGTTCTAAACCAGCTTGAGGCTCCTGTTAATGTGACAATGACATCTCAGTGGAGAGGGCCACTTATATTCAACTATCTTACTTTCAGTTGTCGGAAAGAAGCCTGTCCCTTGCACCCCAGACAAATACACAAGATCCAGGAGTCCTTTCACAGTAAATTGGAGAATGAGACCCGGAAATGGAGATGGATGATATCAACTTGGAAAAACAAGAGCTTGTTCAGGAAAACAACAGATAGGAGATCTTGAAGCTCTACAGAAAAAAAGTTGGAATTTGTAACCCTTGGCTGTATCTTATTTCTTTCTTTTCACAGTAGCCTTTTCTAAGAATTATTTTCCAGCACTGAACCACAGGAGTTAAACTGCATTTTGGTGGCAAAATATCTCTTGAGAGTAGAACAGAAGTTGCCCAGATCTGATGGAAGCTGTTTTTCTTGATATTTGATATGAAAGACAAAATTCACTACATTTTTATGTGACCATCCATTGTTTCTCTGAATAAGAGAAACACACACTCTCTCTCTCTACATTTTCATGAACCATATATCAATGCACTGTGTATCAGAAGATAAACAGTTTAATATTTTTTACTAGAATATTTATATAGAATGGTCATGTGACCACTCTCACAAACCCTAATGAGAAGAGGACATGACAGGAAAAAAAGAAAAAAGTGTATAGCAACTTAGTAGCATATCAGTGGAAGCTAAATATTCTGTGAACATTCTCACGAAATACTTTAGGTAGAACATTTGCCCCGCCCCCAAACAAGACGATAAACACTCTTGTTAATGCCTGTCTGATTACAGATCTGATGAAAACTTTTAATCTGCTTTGCTCATAAACAAGCTTTACTCTGCTTGATCAGCCCATGAAAAATAGAAATCCAAGTACACACAGATTGAGGAAAACAGAAACTCTCACTATCACTGGGGTTTCAATTCCAATACAGACAACGTTATGCATAATGATTTGAAGTTTAGGAACAAAATAGGAAAACAGAAAGGTAAAAATAGGAATAAGCTTTTGTCTAGGGCTTTGGATTTATATCTCTAAGAATTTTTAAATTTTAACCCTTTCTCATCTGTAACTAATAGTAATATCTTTATGGGCTAGTAATTAAATATTTTACTCACAGGGTAAGCACTAGGGTATATTTGCCAATTGATCAAGGCAATGTTCTGTTTTGTCATTAGATCTAATTTCTTCACTGCTATTCAAAATCTACTATGTACTTAACTGATTTTTTTTTACTGTATCTTTTACCAGCTACTGAAAGTATGACACATTCTCCTTTTTGATGATGGATTTTTCAATTTCTCCTGTACTCCAGTCAAATTCAGTTTAGAGTTGTTCTTTCTTCCAAGTCAAATATTTTTTTCATTGTAGAGTGACTCCATAAAAGAATAAAGTAATCTTATCTTTTTGTAAAATCACCTTTAAAAATTATTTTTACCTTAAGGTCTGTTTTGCTTGATATTAATTCAGCTACATTCACTCTCTTTTGGTTAATATATAATCATATTTTTCCATTTCTTTCAAAAATTTAGTATCCTTTAGTTTTAGCCTAATCTCCTATAAGTGTCACAAAATTGGATTTTAAAATCTAGTCTAACAATTATTATATTTTAACTGGAGCATATACTCCATGTGTATTTATTTTGATTACTAATAAGTTTTGACTTATTTCTACCATATTTCCATATTTTCACTTTCTCATTATTTTAATTTTCCTATTTCCTTGTTTTTTTTGTTTTTTGGTTCAGACTACTTTTTTTTCATTGAGATATCTTGTTTTCTTATTTTGAACCCATTTATCCCCTCTATTAGTTTATAAATTATGCTTATTCTTTTAATGCTAATTCTCTTAATTCTGTCATGCGTAATTAAATCTAGACCAAGTCTAATGTTACTCAAGATCCTTACTCTCCTCAAAAATATAAGAAGCTTAGAACACTTTAATTCTGATAGCCTCTACTAACTCCTATGCTATCGTTTTCCAGCATGTTAGTTCTATCTTATTATATTAATTCCACCAGTATACATTGTAGGTTGTATGTTAGACTGTCTCACTACTCTTTTCTCTTAATTTCTCGGAGTCCTACATTTCTATCTCTTTGTGTGGTCCAAAAAACTTCAATTATACTACAGATTTTTTTCCACATTTTTTTTTATTTAGATCTTTATCACACAATTACTTATACCTGGTTCACCAATTCTTCTCATCTTTTAGAGCTTACCTATAAGATGGTTTTTCTTCTGCTTTAAGTATATTCTTTAGAATATTCTCTAGTATGGATTTATTGGTGATAAATGTTCTCAGTTATTGTTGTCTGGAGATGACTTTATTTTGCCAATATTCTTGAAAGATATTTTCACCAGATATACTGTTTAAAGTTGACAGTTCCTTTCTTCAACATTTTGAAGATATTTACTTGTCCTATGGCTACTGCTATTAAGAATTCCATCATCAATTGTCACTTTTTGGTAGTAATCATTTTTTGTCTGTCTTTGTTTGCTTTTAATGTCTTATTTTTGCCTTTATCATTCTACAGTTTGCTCTGACTAATCTAAATTAGGATTTCTTTTTATTTATCCTGCTTAAGTACATATTTTATTCTTGTATTTCTTTAGTCAAATGGTGGTATCTTTCCTAAATTCTGGAAAATTCTCAGCATTTATCTCCTCATTTATTGCTTCTTCCCCAGTGTCTATGATGTCTTCTTCTGGAACTCCAGTTAGATATATGTCAGACAATCCCTTTTTCCTAGTAACCTCTCTCTTACATTTTCTGTCTCTTTGTCTATATGGTATGGTACAAAATACTCAATTATACACTTATAGATTTCTCACAGAGTTCAAAGTGGTCATGCTTGACATATTTCTGGAACAAACAGATCACATGAATCCAGGTAGCAAAACTGCATGAGGATTATTAACATGTGGTACAAATAATCACGGGAGATATTTTCCCCTCCCACCCTAGGTCAATGTTATGTCCTCTTCTGAGTTATAAAATTATAACTCATTTTCCATTTTATTAAAGTGTGGGTCTTTGAGATCTCAGCTTTAGCAGAGGTCTCTTACTAGATTCTTTACACTGAGGAGGGCCTAGACTTTATCCGTATACATCAAGACCTATGGAACTTCGAAAATCAGGATTAAATTCTCTTCCTCTTTTCTCCCTTTCACTTTTTAACTTAAAAATATATTGACTTATTTCCTTCATCCAAAGGCCATTTCGCAGTCCTGAGGTAGTGTCCTAGGGAGTTAGGCTCCTAATGGCGGGAGCTAAGAGCCAGCAGAATGAAAACTTTGGCTACATCCTGGGAGACTGAACCAGTGGGAACTAGTTTTCTCATCAGGGGAGGAGGTGCAACTATGCAAAGGGAAAAGCTAGAATAAACCTGCTGTTGGATTGTAATTGGAGATAACGGTGTGAACTCATGGCTTTTTAACAGATATCTAGTTAAAGGAATAAATGTAAATGCGTGTTTTGTGAATATGTGTGTGTGTACATACGTACATACGTAAATTCCCTAATCTGTCCACTGAGAGAGCTTGGGAGGAGAGCATCAAAATAAATAGTGATAGTAATGGATTATTTCCCATTTAATAAAATAGGAGGTCAGGAGTCCACCCTAATATAAATTAATTATTAAATAAGTATGAAGAAACTTCTGACTCACTGTAGACACTTACTAATAAATGTTGAAAGAATGATAGTATTAGGAGAAAACCACCATTTGACAGCCGCACTAGTAATTAATTCAAGCAAGAAAAACTTTAATGGGTGCTAAACTTAGTTGGTGAAAGTTAAGAAACAGAGTTTTGCACAGTCTCTAAATATCTCCCCACAAAATAATTATTGAAAGTGAAGTATTTGGGAGTAACTCTACAGTAGAGAAACCTGACAGGTATCATCTTAATAAAGTGATCAAATTTAACACAACCGATAATGAGACAAATAGATACCATGTGCCATCCAACAGGATTCAATTATTCAGACAAAAATATATAACCTGAGATTGATGGTAAGGAAACACTAAACAAACTCAAATTGAGGGAAATTCTACAAAATGATTAGCCTAGAGTGTGAAAAACCATCAATGTCACTACAGTTAAGGACTGAGGTACTGTTCTAGATTGGAAGAAACAGACATACAACTAGCATAATGCATAATCCAGATTTGTATCCTTTGCTATTTAAAAAAAAAAACATTATTGGGATGATTAGCAAAATTTAAATGGGGTCTCTGGGAAAAGGATAAATAGGAATTCTTTATGCTATTTTTTCATCTTCTCTGTAGTTTTAAACTATGTCAAAATAAAATACTAAAAAATCGAACAACATGAAGCTCAGGGTAACTTAGGGTGTAGCAGATATTCTTAGCACATCTTCACCTCCCAGTATTCCTGCTTTTACTTTGCTTTTGGCCTATATGGATTTATTTTCTTGCTGGCTCAGTTATACATTTTTAAAATATTCATTACATTTTACTCAGCATTTTCAGTTGTTTTAAGTGGGAGAAATATTCAGAGTATCTAATACACAATTCTGCAGGGCACTGTAGCCTCTTACATATTTTAACATATTTTTGTTCCATTTTTACTATTCTTTTCTTAAGGAATATCAATAATGTGCGTGATGTCTCCTTTGTCTTTCTAGCATATTCTCTCTATTCCTTTTTTTTTAACTCTATGTGCTTTTATATCCACTTTGTTCCGTTTCCTCAGGCCTGTCTTTTATATCTTCACTTCCATTTTCAGCAGTATCTAATTTTCAGTTTTCTTTCTGCTAATTCTTTTGTTCTTAATTTCTGATATGCCTTTGTTTATTTCTTATACATTTTTTTCCTGAGTTCTGCCAACTTAATATTTTTGTCACCTTCTATTGTCTTATCTCTATTTTGAGCATTTATTTCAGGGTAGTCACTATTAAAATAACTTCATAAAGACTTTCTATCCTAATTTTTACCTGCTTCATGGTAAAAAATTTATCTGTGCCAATTTTCAGGCCTTTGTTTGTCACATTCCTGTCCAGATTTTTTTACACTATTTTGAGAGGCCCCATCCTAGTTACTTTACAGTCATTACTAGACTTTGAAAGGGGCTGTTCTTTTATGCCAGTTATGTTATTGAAAGAATAGCAGAGAGCCTTGGCGAGGGAACTGGTCAGTAGGAAGCTTCAGTTTCAGGTAGTTGTCTCTGTACACTTACTTCTTCACCAGCTCCCTGCCGAATGAACAAGTTTCCACTCCAGGGGAACATGAATGTTTTCCAGCTACAATGACACCCCTTATCCCATAAGTTAATTTATAGTGATCTAGTCTACTTCTTTTTAGCTGACAAAGATCTATAGATACAAAGCTAATGACAAACCACAGTCTACTGATACGACAAAAGAAATAGAACAGGTAGTAAAGATGGCACGTCACTGCATTTGCCCTTTATCCCTGCCCCCAAAGTCTGTAGTGTCACATGGGGATGTGTAGGCAGCACATTAGACACAAACACATCTGGACCATACAAGCTTGTTTTGTTCAAGCAACAGCAGGAAGGCCAGAGGACTTGGAAAGTGTTGACTGCAGTTGAGATGAAATCAGAGTAGGCAGTGGCCAACTCACAGAGAGGCAGTAGGGAGTCCCATTTGAATGGTATTTTTATAAACTAAAGAAGAAATTAGACTAAGACGGTAGCAGTGGAGAAGGACTGAAGTAGATGGAGGCATAATCTGGGAGGCACAACCAACAAGACTTGCTATTGGCCGAGGTATGAAAGGAGAGCAAACAGGAGGACAGAATGATGTCTTGTAGTATTTCTCTAAACAAAGGGGAAAATAGGGTATTATGAGTAAAAATGGGATGAACTTTTTCAGGGAAGTGTCAATATTAAGGGTTGGAAATAAATATTAAATAAATCAGTCAATGAAGACCCATGAGTCTCTGCCCTCAAGGAGCATGTAACTCAGTAGGGGAACATAGAGAAATAAGGAAGGAATTTTAATAAAATGTAA
Source organism: Daubentonia madagascariensis (assembly GCA_023783475.1). Taxonomy (NCBI): domain Eukaryota; kingdom Metazoa; phylum Chordata; class Mammalia; order Primates; family Daubentoniidae; genus Daubentonia; species Daubentonia madagascariensis. The sequence continues at coordinate 17,635,083 of JAKFHU010000726.1, read as the reverse complement.
TAAGTGCTATAATTAGGAGTATGTAGAGTGCTGTAGAAGTACATGAAAGGGCACCTGAACCATTTGGAGGTCCGGGTGGACTGCCTGCCTGAAGGAAATGACTGTCATTTGAATGAAGGTTCCGTGGTGAGAAAGAGCCAGTGTTTTCAGGAAGCTTTAGGATGGCTGAGACAGAAAGCAAGGCAGGAAATAGTGAGAGAAGGGCTAGAGGGATGAAGGCAGACAGATCATGAAAAAATGTTTAAACCCTAATCAGAGTTTGGTACTTCTCCTGAGGGGTACAGGATGTCAGGGCAAATGACATATAAGCAGGGAACCCAGAACTATATACTTCTTTTCTACTATTTCAATGGCGGGAACTAGTCAAAGGCCTCACACAGCTGCGCGGGCAGGGGAGTGAGGTCTCCTGCAAGTGCAGGAAGGAAGAGAAGGAAGAAGTGAGCACTAGCAATGTCTACCACGGGGGGAGACCAATTACTATATAGATTACATATTAAATACCAAGTATCCAAATTATTCTTCTTCAGTGGAAAAAATACAGGGGCAGAGTAAAAAAAAAAAATGAACTATTAAAATAAAGTTCCAGTCCACGTGTATATTTGTCTATTGCTATAATATATAAGTAAGGATATATATACTGTCACCAAAGCTGCAAGTTAAATTTAGAATGATCGATTTTTATATGACCTCTGCACCAAATGCCTGAGCTGCTGAATCAGGACCAGGGAGAGCCCAGTATGGCTGCCAATTGGAAGAGATTTCCTACATATGTTAGGAAACCAATGACAGAGAAAACAGTGGTTTCAAATCTGATCTCCAAACAGAAAGGCATAAATGTAGATGCCTCAAATTTCTGTGACATGCTTAGGCTGCTTCTCTCTGTGACTGTGTGTGTGTGGCCACGAGAGAACAGAGAAGCAATTGATTTTTAACAATGGTTGTGATACTCTGCAAAACCAGCTCGTTTTTTAAATTATTGGGAAAGTCCAGTCTATAGTTGATATGAATCTCTGCGTAAGCTGTTTGACATTGCTTAAACTACACTACCTTTGCCTACTATTTAGGTGAGGGAACATGGCATGTGCTTTAGTTTGGATAGAACCCAAATGAACCCCAGGTTCTACCACCTACTAGCTGTGTGGTCTTGGGCAATAAACTCAAACTTTGTGAACCTCAGCTCCTCATCTAGAATATAGTCATAATAATATGTATTTTACTATGTTGTATGTTGCTATGAGGATTAATTTTTTAAGACTTGTAAATCACATAATACCATGCTTGGCATGTGTTGAGGGCTCAATTTAATGGGAGCTCCTACAACATCATTTTTTTAGTTCTCTGTGCTCAGTTGTAGTTTTTGGATAAAATCCATTTTTTCGGTCACGTAAATTTAAAAAAACATGATTTTTATGCTAAATGCACAAAATAATAATTATACACTGAGGAATTTTTATAAAGTTCACTTTAATAACCAATTTTATTATTTTAAAAAACTTGAATCCTATTAAGGTCAGATCTTTTTTGTTTTTCATAAAGTGCTGACAAGTAAAATCAAATGTTTGCCACATGTTTTACCATCTGCTAGCAACTACAGATGTCCTGGCATATGGTCCAATAACACCCACAGTCATGCCCACAGGCTGAAGGGCTTAAAAAACATAATGTATGGAATCAGAGCTCACGGTGTTTGGTGGTTCAAAAAGGTCCCCAAACATACAACTCTCTGGCTGGGCTCGCTCCACTGATGGCCCCCTCAGGGACCCCTAAATTTCATCACTGTGAGTACTACAGGCATTAAATGCAAATAATATGTTCTGCAGATTTCCCAGGAGATGTGATCTGTTCCAGGCTTCATGTGGTAGAACAGGTTACAAAGAAAGAGGTATAGAATTAAGTAGTGCCTGGACATTTGTGCTTATATAGTAGGGTATGTAAAACAAATGCGGGTAAGTGTAACAGACATGTGATGTTGAAAAACATTACCTCAATATCTATGCAATTCAGCAGGTTGCCAGCCTTAGGAAAGAGCGAGCAGAAAAGAACAACAAAAGGAGCTCATGTTCTGAAATCAGTCTTCAGACAACAATAAGACTAAAGTAGAGGAAGTAAAGTAACAGTCTTTGAAACAGTGAGGTTTAGCTAATGAATAGCTCACTGACTCATGCACACCGAAGGTCCTTTCTTTCATTCTATTCCTATTACTTCTGCACATGTGCAGGGAGAAGGGCAAAAAAGACCAACTTCTAAAAACAAGCTGAAGGGTAAGAATTCACCTTTGCTCTCACATTTCCTTTTACTATCATTTGTAAAGTTTCATATTTAGTGTCTCTTGTGAGGTAAGCATAGAAATATGTATAAAAGAGGCAGTTGGAAAGGAAGTGTATAGAAGAAAGAGACACACACCACTTTATCAAGAGCTCAGTTGTATTCTACCTCAGTCCCTGATGGAATGTGTGACTTCACTAAATTACAATGTAGAAATGTGGCTTCATTTCCTAATGTGTCATGGGAAGGTTGACCGGTGGACCTCTTGGTAAGTGACCACACATCCCAACAGTCCCAGACTATACCTGTTATCCTAAAGTTATCATAGCATCCTCTTTGAGCTCCAAAATTCTAAATTCTTCTACTCATTTATTCTTTTACATCTAGAGCATTCATACACAGCCATGCTCTCACCAGAAACATAATAGCTGGTGCATATTTACCAGTCTTATTAAGTAAGTTAGAGTGACTGTTCCTTTCACTTAGGTCCTGTGGCTACAAAAGCTCTAGCTCCTTTCAGCTGGGGTTTTGCTGGAAGTCAAAATATCATCTGTCTTGTAGGATCAAATTCTGGAAAACCTACTTCACTGGAACTTATTGATGAGGTAAACAAATGCTACTTATTTATTTTCCTGTCAGTAAAATACATCATTTTATACCCAGTGGCCTTTCACAGATTAATAAATTATAATGATGAAATTCCCACTTCTTAGGCTGTGCCATGCTTCCTATTTACAGCTAGTTAAAATACTTTATAAAGTTCAGGAATTTTAGATGCTAAAAGTCATCAAAAATATATATATACTGTACCACTTTTTGTGGAAGTAATATTTCTAAGGATATGTGAAGTTCAAAAATTACTTTGCCCATAAATATGTTTAAATAATTTTAACATCTTCTTTCCCAAGTTGAGGAATATAATGACTAGTAACATATGTTTTAATGTGCCAACGAAATTCTATAATTTAAATTTTCTGTCTGGAATTTAAAAAAAAGCTAAATCTCAAATTTGCAGATTAAATTAAAAGACACTTTATTTTAGCATAGACTAAGCCAAACAAATTTATTTCTTGGCCCTCCGGTCCACAGTTGATGTTCTTCCTTAGCAATTCTGACTTCCTCTCTTCCTTCTCTTCTTTGTTAGCCATGATTGTTCTCTGGGACACTCCTCCCTCTGTCTGGGCTCCTCTGGTTTGCCTTTATCTGTCCTGTGTTCTTTTGCTGGAGCTGCTGGTAATTTATAAATGTGATAGCTGCTTTCAACAAAGCTGAGCTTTAAATGTTAACATAATGTGTTTGGGGACATCTGCAGGCTGTCTTCTGAGGGAACTAAGATGAATTCTTGGATTAATCAAGGTCATCTCATTGTCATTCCTTGTACCCTCATCTTTCTTCCACCAATTAATCTTCACATTTGTCACCATTCCCAAAGAAGACTCAGACACAATCTTAAATTCATTTATCATCCACGTTAATCTACAAACCCCAGTCTGTAACTATTTATTATTATTAACATAATTTCCCGGAATGATTATAAACTCTCTCCACTGCATACGTGTTTCAAAAACATTTCAAGTGATTGATTTTGTACTTCAAACTATGGAATATTAACAGAGTTTGACAAGTGATATTTCATACTCAAAGATGAAAATACTTGGGAAAGTCTAATAATTAACATAAGAGAACAAAAAATTGAAACAGATGCTTTCAGATAGGACTGAAAAATATATAGGAAATGAGTGTTTAAATAGCTGAAGTTTATAATAATTGTATGTAACATTTACCAGACACTTTTTATGCACTAGGCCCAGATATAAGCACTTTTGGCTGTATAAATTTATATAACCACCACAAAAACTGTACAAGATAACTATTCCAGAGATGATAAAACTAAATCAAACAGAATAGGAATGGATTACCAAAATTCTCACAGCAAGCAAGTGGTGGAGATGAGGTTTGAACCCAGGACCAACTCCATAGACCTTGCTCTTAAATAATTATGCCCTTCTACATACATCAGTGATTTTTCAACCCTATCAAATCAAATACCCACCTTTTAAAATAAATACTGTATAACTACTTCTCCACTATTCTGAAATAAAATTTATAGAAAATATAATCTGCCTATAAATATAACTTTAAAAAAATAGAATGCCCTAGTTGTTATATATAAGGTGAAAGAAAAAGTCAGAGTAAAATAATAAATAATTCAATATGTAAATACACTAGAAGTAATAATGACTCTAAATAGCCAAAAATGCAGACTGATACAGGTGCGTTGCATTTTTTACTCAAATACCACAAGCAGCATTGTCATTAGTGATGAGATTTACCATAATGGCTGACAATCCTTGGAAAACTCCAAATAAAATGAAGTAAAATCTTTCTCTATGTCATAATAGTTGTGTTCTAGCAAATTTAGTTGATATTAAAACTGCATAAAGAGACATGTGTTCGTATGTAAAAGGGTAACTTGGTTCTTCCTTCAGATGATTATAAATAAGTTCTTTTGCTTATATGAATAGCTGGTGGGACTTCAAAAGTCAGCAGTACAGGGGACGATTATTTATTATGCAGGACTCTCCTGAACATTGTTAGACATCCAGCCGCCTCAATTTCCTGCTCACTAAGTGTCAGTAGTGCCTTTTGATCACTGGGACAAAAACTAAACACCCTCCCCACAGATTTCTAAAACCCCACTGACCAGGGGGACTGCCCCAATGAGAATAGATGATACTCTTAGAGCAGAGAAGGTGCCACTCCCCTGAGATAAAGATAAAGCACAAGAACAAATAAAGATGGAAAAGTTTTCTTTAGCATGTACAATCTAAAAAGAACTGATCTTGAACTTTAAATGGATACTGAAAATAGGTCTTGCAGGGTCTTCTAGCATTTTGTTTTGACGTTTTCCTCCCACCTCCCCAGCAAAAGGCATCCCACCTGGCACAACCGAGTACCTGCTTCTGGTCTGGCTTCTGTTCCAAAGAGATGGTCTTGGACTGGGCCCAGTCTAGTCTGTGGAGGAAAGTTCATTTGCTCTTTACTCTCTTTCTGTCAAACATCATCACCTTCTCTTCTCTGACTTCTTTCCTCATCGTTCTTCATGGCAGGGGCTCCTAGGGAGCAGACAGGGACAGAAACGAGGCCTAAGAACAACTATTTTTGTGATAAAGAGATTATTTTATATAAAAGGGGACTGTGACTCTTCTAGAAAGTATTCCATTCATTCACTCAATATTACTAGATATCTTTGATGTGCCAAATACTGGGTTTTGTATATACTCTCCATCTAAAACAGGGGTCCCTAACCTATGGTGAGTTGTGTAATTATTTTATTATATATTATAATGTAATAATAATAGAAATAAAGTGCACAATAGATGTAATGTGCTTGAATCATCCCAAAACCATTCCTCCCCACCCCCCTGTCCGTGGAAAAACTGTCTTCCATGAAAATGGTCCTGGTGCCAAAAAGGTTGGGGACCGCTGACCTAAAAGGAAATTACAAGCTAGTGGGAAGACAAAAAAAAAAAAAACGGATGATTTCAAGATACTGTAATAAATATAACACCATGGGTAAGCTCAGAATGATATTGGTAATGTGGAAGTTCATGGAAATGACACCTGATCCAGTCTTGAGGAGAAAGAAACCTAAATACTGACAAGTAAGGTAGGGAGCAGAGAAAAGGGCATTTCAGACAAGTGGAATAGTATTTATAAAGACTCGAAGTCAAGAGAGTTTGATTTAGGCAGGGAACAGCAACTAACTCAGGTCAAATAGAGGCAGGACTGAAGCGGAAGACAGAGGCTGGACGTGTTAGAAGAGCACAGATCATGTTTGGCCGTACTTTCCATGCTAAGGAGATTGGACTTTGCCCTCAGTGCCATGGGACCTCGCTGTAAGGTTTTCATCCTGAGATTTGTGTTTTAGAAGGACCATTCTGGCCCCTTGTGGAGAATAGATTAAAGAAGAGCAATGAATTTAGTGGAGGCAGGGACCAGTAATATGGATCTTGCCTTGTTGCAGGTAAGAGATGAGGGTAGCTGGGACTAAGGTAGTGGCAGGGAGGATGGGGAGGAGTGGCCGGTTCTGAAAGTCACGATGGACAAAGGAGTGGACAGGACTAGGGGATTGTCTGAAATGAAGGGGTGAGCATGGGACACATGCAGGTCTCTTTGCCAGTCACCTCAGTGGAGGATGGTGCCACTGAGATGGAGACCACAGAAGGAGCAGGTTGGGTATAATGAGAATGCTGAGGGGGGATTTTGAGGCAAAACATCCACTGGCAGCTCTGTTACCAATGTACCAAATTGTCTCAGCGGCCAGCTCTTCTGTTTAGAGCTGTTGACTTTTATAACCAAAATAAAACCAAAGGAGGCTTTGGTTATCAGCAATATAATCTCATTCTAAAAGTAAGGACACTGAGCACAGAATAGGAAAGAAAGCAACCTAATCCCAAAAGTGCAGCTAATTAATTAATAGAAACAGCAATGTAGTGACGAAAAAGACACAGACTCAAATGCCTCATCTGCTATTTGTCAACTCTGTGATCTTCACAAGTCTCCTCCCCATCTACCCCCACTTCTTAGTGTTGTTTTCAAACAAATTAAATCCCAGGTGCAAAATGCAGCATATTGCTTGGCACAGAGCAAATACTCAAAAATATTCTCCTTGTTTCTCATTCCAGCAAACTTGATCATTAAATGAAGTCTTCTGTAAGTAAAAGGACAAAAGTACAATTTTCCTTAGTTTTCACGAGTCCTCTACTTGAGCATCGTAGTCAGGCACAAGAAGATTAGAATATAGTTTCTGGCTACCATTAACTAGAGGAGTTACCCAAACATTTTAAAAGTTGATGTCCTTGCCTGTAAATACGAAGACATTATCTACTTTGGAGGTTTTTCCAAAGATTACATGAGATAACATGTGAAAATACCTAAAATAGTATCTGATACATAGTAGATGCTCAATAAATCCTTTCAAGTAGGCATATATGGTGGAAATTTCAATCCAGCAGTTTAGAATGGCAATCAGGATGAGAGATCGAAATTGGGTCTTCTAAATAGGGAAGGCAGTGGATGTAAGATTGAGATTGGGAAGTGATGCTAAAAGAGGGAAATCTACTAAGTCTTAAGGAGAGCCGACGTTGAGAGAAGATGAGAGAGATGGAGGGGTTGGTCAAAGAAGGAAGATAAAACCAAGGATTCCAGTGTAACAGTTCAGAGGGGAAGCAGAGATCAGGCAAGTAGTAAACGGAGCACAGAAGTAGGTAATGAGAAGTGCCAAGATGACTACGAAGTGTGGAAACGGGATGTGCAGGACAGGGAACATATAAGAGAGCAGTTTTAGTTGCGACTGTGAACTAGTACAAAGTGAAAAAGTCAGTAAATATGCACTGTGCTTCGAATATTAATTTCAAGAGGTCTGTCTGGGTTTCTTTGCTTTTTTAAAACTGGTTTTGGGGTGCTACTTTGTCTTATGGTCAGAGGATGTGGTCTGCATAATTTTTGCTTTGGAAAAGCTGTCGTGAATGAATGCAGTAGTCTTCAAACTTGTGGATGATACAACACTATTAGTGAAGGGTTTGAACCTGCACTCCCAATAAATGTATATTTATAAATGTATGTACTGACATAAATATAATTGATTCTATATATGTATACATTTTTAAAGGTGAAATAAAAAATAAATACAATTAGAAGTTCTAAAATTTCTTTCTTAACTCCAATATTGTTTGGGTACACATCCTGTTATCCCACTTGAGACCACTGGGCTAATTGTGAGTAACAAAATATTGAAAATGTTCCATGAATACTTCAACGTATAATCTTCTCACTGGGTGAATTATATTCTTATTGGGAAAAAAAATTTTGATAGGTATTTCAATTATCTACGTTCTTTACTTTTTACATGCTTGATCAAAGACTGCTAGATGCATTTGCTACATTATGTGAGGGTGGAGAAACATCTATAATTTCTCCACATGTCAATACTTTCACTTTATGTATGTTGATATAAGGTTACCCTTTGTATCAAAATACATGATAATTTCACCATCCATTTGGATCATTTCCTCCATCAAAATAGAGTTTTTTTAGTATCTATTATGCTCTTCACTGCTTCTATTGAAACTATGAATCACGCTACATCATTTTTAAAGTTTTATAAAAGGTTTTTCTTATTTTCACCTGCATAAAAGCCACCCACTCCTTTTTGTATTTGTTATCATATATATGCATTATATATAAAATATATGTACTAGTCATCTTTTTAATAGAATTTTTCCTGTGTTTTATCAAAAATCCAAAGCAAATAGTTTATAAACCTTGCTTTTGTGTTTTAAATAATTTTACAATTTGAGAAATTGAGAAATCTGCTACAATTTCAGAAAAATGTTCTCATTTTTTAAATTGGACAATCTTTTCATAGGTCTAATATTCCTTTTATCTGATTTCTTATCTTTAAATGAGGAGTGCTCTATTTGGGTGTTTTCCACAAAAACAGCATGAGAACACTCCCCTTGAGATCCTGCACTTGGTGTCCTAGTTGATGTCCACAGCCTCTAAACAACTTCCTGACATCTAATATTCATTTTGTTAGCGTTAATATGCTGAGTTAACTGTGATTGCTGGAGCATTCACATGCTAAAGCCAATGAAGCCTATAAAATGCTCCTCTCACCCTAACCCCAGGTGTTCACCAATAGCAGACATCTTGATACACCACAGGATAACAGTTCTGAGCACAGATTCTAGAGCCCAACTGCCTCGGTCCAAATCCTGGTTCTACCACTTAGGAATTTTCTTACCTAGACACCTGCTTTGGAGAAGGTCCTCTGGGGTTTATGATGGAAGAAGTATTTTATACGCTTCAATTTCATCGTCTCTAAAATAGGGATAATGATAGTTTTTCAGTCACAGTGCTGTGAAGGTAAAATAAATTACTATATGTAAAGCACTTGAAACAATACCTGGCACATAGTTATGTTATATAGCATGTTTGCTGCTTTTAGGAAACTTGATCTTTCAAAGAGATTGTGTAGAGATTTGCAGGCTCAGCATTTGTACAGATCTATGCACTGTCAAATAGGAACTGAAACTACTACAGCAATAGAAATACAGTTAAAGACACTGGCCTAGAGAGCAGAAAATCTCCATAACTGTTGATATTCCACCCCATACTGAGGAAATAGAACTGATTCCCCTTTGTCTGTGTTATCCCTGACATCATGTTCTCATGATTTCATAAATTCTAGGATGTAAATTCATTCCCATTAAAATCCTCACATGGACATTGTGTCCATAATGATATAAATATTCTCACTATCTGGCTGGCAGTGAACAACAATGGAGAGAAAAGACAGCTGTGTTTTTGGAATTTGAGACATTTGGAAGGATAAAGAAGTGACCTGAAGAGGCAAATGAGCTAGGAGTTGGAGAGATGGAGGGCTGTGGGCTGAGCAACAGAGAAGACTTGAAAGAAATTGGTTATTACGGAGAAAAATACCCATGACGTTTCAAAAAGACACAATAAAGAGAAAAACAGGGTTGCACAAGGGTAAAAATGGTAAGGAGACAACCATCCCATAAAGAACATTAAAGGACACATGGAGCACCTACTGTGTGCCATACACCATGGAGGCTCCAAGCATCACCAGATGGAATCAGTGGTGAATGTAGAGAAAGTAGCTCTGCCCCTGTATATAGAAAAAAGATTCTGGAAGAGAATAAAATTAAGAGAGTGGTACAGGTTTGTGGTGATACAGAAGGACAAAGAAGGAAGAAGTGGAAAAAAAAAGATTATGCTCAGATGCATTTGTCCACAAACACAGCCCACCCCATTCTGCTTATGTGATACGATTATACAAGGTAAAAATGCGAAAGGTAATGAATTTATCCACCATATGCAAAGAAGCCTTTCGTTTCTTTACCTGATCTTCTTCCCTCACTGTTTCTTTATTATCAACAGTCTTTTTTTGTTTACAACCTAAACATCATAGATTTTTAAGAAAACTAAACAAACTACTTGAATAAAATAGAATATGACCCATGGATACTAAAGAAGTTAAGAAAATATCACAGACTTTTACATGTTCCTCCACTCTAACCAGATCAAGCATAGGACAGAATTTTCTGATAATTCTATTTGAAATTACATCAATAATTGACATAAATTTAGATGAAAACTGCTTTTCATCTTAATCATCTGAGTAACTGTCTCAATTCGTGTCCATTTTAAAATCCTCGATGTTTCCTCCTTGCTGTTACTTTAAGTGGCGTAGTTTAGATAAAATCTGTTGCAATTCTCACTGTGTCCGCAAGATGACAGGCGGGGGCTTAGACTGAGCTTCAGGGTTCTCGTGAAGCCTTTTTAACGGCTCTTTTATTCTGATTCAGGTCTTCTATTACTGAGTCTATCAAAAAATCTTTTTGGAATGCATATTATGTGCCAAGGATTATACTAGGTCTTGTTGGGCAATAACAGCCAGTTTTTTTAAGTACCTTAATATACCATATGGTTTAGAAAAAAACACTGGGGTTTTTTTGGTTTATGGGAGAAAGGCAAGAACTTTTGTATAGTATGCTAATATGATTGTGCTGTGCACAGGAGGCTGCAGCTAGAATGTATGGAAGAAAAGTAACACATAATGCAGTAAGTCAAGATATTAGAAAGACTGGGCATATCTACTGATTTAAAAAAATATCCTACCAGCATTAGCACAAAAATCTGAAGACTGATTCAAGAATCCTAACCTTTTTGTTTCCAAAAATATTCCTTTGGAATTTAATTTGTTTACAATAATAAAATTGTAAAATGCTTTTTCAAAACCCAATATTAACTTTGCTAATTGAATACAGTTTGAATTATTAATGTTAAGAAATAAATCTTTGCTATATTACAAAATTCAATAAATAAGAGCTATATTTTTAAATAAAGGGAATTTGAAAGGTTAAGAGATGCCAGGGAAAATGTTCCCTTTCCAGGATCTTAAAATTTAAATCTTATAATTTTCCTTTCTACCATACTTATACTAGGCAATTTATATTTAAACAGAATTGAAATCACTGAAAAATGATATATAATATAGTTGATTTTTTCACATTCATGTTCATTTTATTAGCATTCATACTACTTATCATAAATTATTAAAATTAAAATCATAAAAGATAAATTTTTAAGATAGTATCCAAGATTATGGAAGGCTAAAGTAACATGATAACAAAATGCAAGATGGTATTATAGAGTCGATCCTGGAACCGAAAAACATTAGTGGAAAAATAGGCAAAATCTGAATGAAGTTTATAGTTTAGTTAATAGTATATTACCAGTGTTAACTTTTTTTGTTTTGAGAAATGAACCATAATTAGGTGACATGTTAATATTAGGAAGAAGGACGCTAAGTGAAAGTTATATAGAAACTTCCTATATTTACAGCTTTTCTGTAAATCTAAAATTATCCCAAATTAAAAAGTTAAAACAACATTAGTACCCAATCTATTCAACAAACATTATTGAGCACCTCCCATACACCAGGTAATGTCCTAAATGCTGGAGACACAAACCCAACCTGAGCTGGTCACAGTCTATTAGAAAAAATTGTGTTAAGTTGTACAAAATATGTCTTTACCCAAAATTTTGAAAATATACCAGCCATTCTTGCTTTTCTTTGGAAGAAACAAAAATCATATCAAAGAAATGACTATGGGCGGAAGAGAAATGGGGTAAGCGGCATAGAAAGGAGAGGTCAAGTAGAGAAGCAAAAGGAATAAGGGCAGAAGCAAGGAACAGTGTGTGGACGAAGTGCACAGTCTTGGGTGGCAGTGGACATCCTCTCCACACTTGGTTTACTTTAGACTACTGTTTTGTTCCTGATTTAAAATACGCAATTGTTAAATAGCTGCAAAACAAAAATGACGGAGATGGCACAATTCTCATGAATAATTTCATACTGTCTTCGTTTTACATCCTACCGTTCAGCTTGTGTGAATGGGGTGTGTTTTACCCTATCCTACTGATAATGTGTTTTGTAGATAGTGGAGGGGAGAGAGATCAGAGAGAGAAGAAAAAAGCACAGGAACAAAAAAAAAAAGCTATGGAAAAGGATGAGAAAATAGGAAAAGAAAAATGTGAGGAAGAAAAAGGAAAAACATCCTCAATCCAACATTTCTTGCCTTTAATTCAAGAAGACCCGTCATATTGTAAAGAATCTTTGAAGACTTATTTGGGAAGGCCAGCTGAGTCTTTGTATGAGAGTAGAGTTTGCTAGGAAGCATTTCAAATTCCTTCATTTTGGTTCATGTAAATAGCATACTTTGTTTAGAATACCTAATCAAATTTTGAATTTTAATAGAATTAACTAAATGAAAAAGCAATCAATCTAAAATCAAAATTTTCTTTTCAAAAAAAAAGAAAAGGCATAACGAGCCCATCCAACAGCTCACTTTTAAATTTAAAACAAGTAGTGGCAAGGTGAGCAACCACCGGAGAGGATGCATGTCCTTGATAAGTGGATGGCAAGGTATTAACTTCCTTTACATAGTCATGAATAATGTCCTCTCTTGAGAAGGTTGGCAAAAATTCCATATACGCTTCTTTTCTGAACAATATCGTCTCTCTGTCATTGTAAATATTAGACAAGGAATTCTGAATAACACAGATGAACTTCTGATTTAAAATTGAGTTAGATGGGCCATCTAGAATATAATAAATAAACTATGTTTAGAAATATTTTATGTTCAAACTCAAAGTTCCATAATAAAAATGTTCAATAGAAAGGAAACCAATTGATCCGAGAGAAAAGCTAAAAGTCTTGTAAATGTTTAAAGAAGCGAAAAGGAATGAAAGTGAATAAAAGTAGATGTTTTTTTCAATAAGGTAGATTAAGAGACATTCAAAAGGTAATTAAAATGCTGATTGAAAAGTAGAGTGATAGTGATTAGGACATTGAAAGTTGTAATCTGGTAAATTTTGGAAATTAGGAGGTGAATATCAGAATTAGAGATAATTCAACACTGTTGAGGAAAAAATTTGGACTAAGAATACTATAGTTGATATCACTTTTGATGTGTTGCCCAGCATCCCACACATTGGGTGGTTGTTGCGGGAGCCTGTCAGGTTACAGCATGACCTGCTGACTGGCCAATGGATTTCCTTCCTTTTGAAAATACGGACCAAAGGCCAGAGAACTGAGACAATCTTTCTTTGTGTGCCTATATTGTAATATACAAAGCCTGGGAGTTGTGGCCATGTTCTGCCACGTAGGTGGAAGAGCAAAAGAGCTGGTCTAGAGTGAGAGGAAAATGTAAACCTAAACAGAGTAAGGAATAGAAAGAAAAGCCAGGAAGAGCCTTGACAGGACCTGAGTCCTGAATCCCTGCAAGGAATTTTCTAAGGCCCAGGAGCATTCCTGTTCTTTGGTTCCATGGGTATACCCAGTATCCTTATAATAAAATTTCTTGCTGAAATTTATTAGAGTTGGTTTCTGTTCCTTTTAACCAAAGTAATCCCAACTAAAACAAAAGCTATAAACCATTCTCTGTCCCTCTCTCTCATCTTTTTCTTTCTCCTCTGCTGTAGACTGAATGTTTATGTCTACATAAAATTCGTATGTTGAAACCTAACCCCCAATATAATGTATTAGGAGGTGAGGCCCTTATAAATGGGATTAGCGCCCTTATAAAAGAGACCCTGGAGACTCCCTCACCCCTTCCATCATGTGAGGACACAGGGAGAGGACAGCTATCTATAAACTGGACAGCAGATCTCACCAAATACTGAATCTGCTGTCACCTTATCTTGGACTTCCCAGCCTCCAGAACAGTGAGCAATAAATTTCTGTTATTTATAAACCACCCAATGGTATTTTGTTAGAGCAGTCTGAATAGACCAAGACATCTCCTCTATTATATCTCTAATCTCTCTGCATGTAGCCAATATGTATAGCAGAGAGAAAATAATTAAAACAATAACATTCTAGCCGATTAGTAAGAAAAGAATTTTAACCACAGCTACAGCTATTTGGGTTTCAGGTGTGTGCAATGGGATGGTGTCCCCTGACATTGCAATCAAAAAATAACAAAGAACAATTATTATTAGTGATGAGTCTGAGTCTAAAGTAGCACTCAGCCTAAAGGATATTTTCCTCTTGCCAAATACAACAAGGGTCTCTACAACCTCTTCCAATGACACCATGCTATCCAGAGAGACGGCAACATGCAGTGCATGCATTTAAAAAGAGAAAAATCTCAGGATTCAGTATTGCACACACCTTATCATGATACATAGAAATATCCAGCCAGAGAAATAGAGTGCTTGAAAACCCTAAATTGAAATATGGCAGTTAGTATGTCACCTCCAGTTCCAAAAAGAACAAAGAGCAGCATGATCAGTGTGGCACATGGACTAGTCCATAGATCACTGATGATGCAGAAGTGGTCTTATTAGTGCCCAATCTACTCAACAGCATCACTGGGTACCTACCAGGCGAGAATCAGGACCAAAATTTTGTTTAGATCTCTATCACAAGCACTTCAGCTGTTCCCTGGGTCATTCAGAACAGAATTACCCTGTGCTGACATCTCTCATTTCTAGGAGGAAGTAGAAGTCCTAGCAAATGGGGCTGCTTGCACTAGATAATCTCAATTTTTCCTCCCAGCTCAACATGCTTCTGTGCTTTTTATATTCCCAAATGTGAAAGCACTTTGTGGTAGACACCATTAAAAAGCTATTAGCAATGACAATGGAGGAAGTGGGAAAGTGGTGACAAGGCAGAGGAAATCAGTGAGTATAAAAAGCCATTTATTTCATCAAAATCAAAAAAGGATTTTTCTCGTTAAAATGTTTGAAGTATTTAGAATATGTCAGACTCAAAATATCTCTGTAGCATGGATATCATGATTTATAAAGCTAGACAGCAACCAAATTGACTCATGTTATTCTCATTATGCATTCACGTGCATTAAGAAATGAATCAAAAATACCTATTTCCACATGTGTGAATCTCTATGTATATATGTATTTTTTCACACTTTTTCTACTTTGATACAGTAATTCAGACCAGCAGCCTTCTCTCACAATAAAATCTCAATCTTAACTTAGATCAGAATGAATTAAAGCTACGTGGGAATAATAAATTTAACTTTTCTTGAGAAGTCACTGTGCACCAGGCATTTTCCCAAGTGCTTTACGTGTTCATCATATCTCTATGTGTCAAGTACTGTATTCATCAACACCCTTTAATAGGTGAATAAATTGAAGCACAGAAAAATCTTCTAACTAGCCCAACAACCCACATCTAGAAAGTTTCAGTGTTGGGATATGAATCTAGACATTCTGAGTTCAGAGCTGCAGTCATAACTTCACCATAGCCCAGCTTCCAAGAAGCCATTAGGGATAAGATTTTATGCTCAGGGGCTTGGTGCTGGCTCTGCAAGACTGTCACAGACAACAAAGGTAAAAACAGCCTCAGTGACCTATCAGGTGGGAGAGGCCGGTTCAAAATTGGAATGGGCCTTTGGAGAAGGTACAATGGATTTTCATCTACTTTGCAGATAAATATGAAAGGACCAAGTACAAGGTTAAAGGCAATTCCACTCTATTCACTTTATGTTGTAGTAGGAAATGGCAGGAGCAACAAAAGGAAACATCTGGAGTGTTCTCTACTTTGCCCACACAAAATTTAAAACTATTATTATGCCATCAAGACCCACCAGGGTGAGCCCTCTTGGATCATTTAAGGATTGCCCCATTCACTTACTCACTCACTGAGAGTTAATAGAGCAATACAAGTTCCCTAATGGAACCTGATATCTTTTTAATGGGGCTTGCTGAATTTTTAAAAGCATTTAATAAACATTTTTTCAGGTAATCTTCTTATTCACATTGCCTTTTAGAATTAGGAATTCTATGGAAGTTACTGATAGAAAGGTAAAAGAAAGGACATTGGAAATGAAGAAGGGGGGAGGGTGGCAGGGTGATGAGGGATAAAAACGTACCTATTGGGTACAATGGACACTACACTCTGGTGATGGACACACTAAAAGCCCTGACTTCAGCAGTACACAGTTCATCTGTGTAACAAAACCACTTATACCCCCCTTAATATTTTAAAATAAAAAATACTTCATGTGGAAGCCTAGTATATAAAAATATTAAAAGTGTGGCAACTTCAATGAAGGGGCCGTGGAGTCCTGGAGTCCCACAACCACCGCCGCACACAAACACACTCTCTCTCCACCTTTTTGTCTCTCTCTTTCCCCTAAGAGAGTCCACAGAGGACTCAATGAAACCCACAGGTCTCCAGACGACAGTCTGAAAAACACTGGCTGTTAACTGAATGGAAAACAAATGGGAAGTGTTCCTGAACTCTGGAGGTGATATATTAATATAATGCTTTCTGAGGATCAGAAAGAAGTTATGTTTGGGTGACTCTAGCAAAGTTATCTAGTGTAGTCTATTTCCCAGAAGGACCTCATGAGAATGGTAGTGGTGGGGAAGGAATAACTTATGCCCTTTCCTAGAATTCAGAACTACCCAGGCACATAGGATAGGCCAGACAGGAGCTCCTTTGATTTAGGATTTGAGGACTGTCTTAGTTTAAAGTCATTCTAAGGACAGAGGGAGTCAAGCTAAGAAGATTCTTTGAGGGTTATTCATGCAGGTAGGGCAGCAGGAAGGTGGAAGAATGAATGACTATGGTCAGAGGCACCATGTCAGTTTGATATTTTAGTGACAAAAATGGTTCCAATTATAAGGACGAAGAAGAGTTGCTGAAGTCAATTTGAAGACAAGGGCTTTTAGTGAGAAGGTTGAGGAATGAAGCTGGATTGCTGCAAGGGTCCTCATAAGTATAGATTGGAGGAAAAAGAAGCCAGGGGGTGTATTGAAGAGAATAAAGCACATTTGACGGTGGTGAATCAACTGCTGCAACCACTGAGCAACATCTCAGAAAGCTCAAATTCTTAGCAAGCAATGGTCGGATGAGCCTCATGTGGATGGACAGCATAGTGGTAGTGGTAGTGGTGTTTTTCCCAGCTGAGGAGCCTCATGATATCTGCGTTAAATTTCATTGTTACAGACTTTTTCTCTGGCTGCTAAGATGCTTTTTAGATTACATTTGTTACCTGAAAATTTCACCATTTCTTCCAGCTTAGTATCATTCATGAAACCAACTTAGTAGGTCTCAACCAGCATTTCTTTAATGAAGTAAAATAGGATAAAATATTGAATGCATTTCACACAAGGGTTAGTATTGTTTTGCAAGGTTTTTTTTAGTTAAATATGTGTGCATGTGTTCATTTGTGTACATGCATTTATTATGTGTATAAGAACATATGTATGTTCTAAGTTATAATATAAAATATTTTTTCTTACTACTGGGTTATATTCAAGATAATTTTGAAAGTCATTGCATCAGTAAACTTCTGGTAATAGTGATGGTATGGGGGGAGAAAAAGGCATTCTCATAAACTTCAATGGAGGATGTGAAACGATGCAACCATTTTAAAGGGCAATTTGGCAATAGGTACCAAAAGTCTCAAAATTGTTCAGATTTTTTGATCTTGTAATTCTGCCACTCAAAATTTAGCCTAAAGAAGTATTTGATCAAGTACTTCGGTACATATGTTTCTCACAGCAACATGAATAATAATGAAAACCTGAAAACAAACCAAAGGGTCAAATGAAGGAGTAATGCTTTAAACAAATTTTGTGGCAAGTATACAATATACAACTCAAAATTGCTAGTTGTTATTTATCTATATGGAAAGATATTTATGGTAAGGTTACAGAACAATACAAATAGCACCATCTAATTGTTGTAGTTTTAAAAAATGTGTCCATAGAAAAATTTCTGAAAAGATATATATGCAAAAATTGTAAAATCACTAATTCTGTGGGAAGTGGGGAGGCATTATGGTTCTATTTTTCCCCTTTTCTATAATTTAAAACATTCTCTTTTTTCTAAAATGAACATGGATTTCTATTTTAGAAACATTGACAATTATTCCAATCCTGTCCAACCTGAGACATTATGACTTTCAAACCTTATATCTGTAAATGAACCTTTGGTGCTCAGTCCAAACAATTTCTTACAAGAATATTTTGACTTATATAGAGTAGAGCATAAAGTTTGAAGTGGGAAATCAGAATTGCACATAAGGCAGACAATATTCAACTAGAATAGGGGATGCTTTTCACAAATAAAAGATTATAAAAAGGGAAATCAATATTCTATCAGGTCTTAAGATTTAGGATTTGCAAACTGGACTTGATCTTTGTAAGGTAATGCAGAATGTTTTCATAGGAAGGCACTGATGGTGTTTTACCAATTGGTACATCGTAATGTCTACTTGGTTTAACTTTAATACTGTCTGTGAAAACTAATTCTGAAGGGCAGTGTGACATCCACGTGGCAAAGTAAGGGTGGTGGTTGGTGGAATGAGGAGTGGAGGAAGAGCTCTTCACTGTACTCTTGTCTCACATAACATCGTATATTCTGTTCCGGCTACTCTAACAAGTACTTAAGTTTTTATGACAAGCTGAAGAACATCGCATTTATACATCTATAAATGTCATCTTGAGTCCTCAGATTAATATTGTACTTGATGCTTCATTTTGGAGGAAAAAGGATCTTTAAAGATCCTTTCTTTGCAACGTTCCAAGAATTATGTTTGGAAAGCACCATGCTCCGGTGAAATAAGACCTTATGTTGCTCTAAGGAAAATAACGTAGACTCTACTTAGCAATTTAAAGGATAATACCACATATACATTTTTCTTTGATTAAGCCTTAGTCTAGGGGCTAGTAAACTTTCTGCAAAGGGTCAGATAGTAAATATTTTAGGCATTGTGAGCCATATGGTCTCTGTTGCAACAGCAGCCACACACAATATACAAACAAATGGGAGTGGCTGTGTTCCAATAAAACTTTATTTTCAAAAGCAGATACCAGGACCAATTTTGCCCACAAACCATACTTTGCCAACCCCTAACTTAGACAATATAAACTTTACCAAAATAAATTTATCCACATTCAGAGATTTACTAAAAAATAACTAAATGACCAGAGGATATTTGGTCATTTAAGAATTAAATATTCCACTAGGCTTTATGTAAAATAAATCATTATTATATACTAGATTTAGGTTTTTTCCCTAGAAAGTTTTCATATTTTACAAAACCCAACAATAGAGAGATGGAGATCTTTACATACTTATACACTTCTAATTTTAAATTTAATAAATATTGAAATTATAACTCTGTTGGAATCTACATGCATTTTAAGTACATTTTTGGCCATGCAAACATGTAGGCTGCTTCTCTATAACTGAAATAAACTAGCCCCCTTTTCTGCTGATGGTGGAAAACTGGTCAATTCTGGATCAGTTCTCAGTCCAGCCCAAATACTCAGACAGTTCAGGCTCTTGATACAGTCATATTATAGTTCAAAATTCCCTCCCATGTTTTGGGGTTTTCTCCTTTATTCAGTTCCTGGGTTGACTCTATAGTCTAAATGCCAGGGAGGTACTAGTGTCAGCCACTGGGTTTTTGTCCCATTTCTTCCTGGGGCACAAGAGATGCATGCTCCTCCCAAACGGTGACCTTAACATAACTGACACCACGTCATCCCTCCTCCCTGGCTTGTGGGAGCTACTGGAATACTAACCAAGCTTCCTCATGATACCTGGGATAAACTATCCTCACACTCCCTCCCACGCCTAGCCGTGACCCCCTGGTGGCAGGCCTGCGAACACCTCCTTTTACCAATTCTTCACCCCACTCAGGGGAACCCTGGGACCCTTCCAATCCTCTGGAACACTGAGAAGATCAGATGGGGGGTGAGGGACAGGGCAGTCTCTGACCCTCTGATGCTCAGAAATATTACGTTTCCATTTCAGCTGCCCCTCGCCCCCATATTGCGCTAACTGGTGTGGGGAAAATAGGTAAGGCTGCCACTCTCCAAGATCTCAAACAGGCAGTAGGGGTGAGTCCACTCTCTCTCTCGAGTCCTCAAATCCTATGGCAGTGGAGGGTAGGGTCGTGAGTTAGGGCATCACATCCCCACCGACTACTCCCTAACTCATTCATTTCCATAGATAGTTCTTTATATCTAGTAGGGAGGACCCTTCGTTTTACACATAAAGCTAAGATTTTGATATCCTTTATTTTTCAATTGGCCTGTCTTTACAGCCAATGTCTGTCTGTGTTGACAACTCTCTCATGGAGGATGGGGTGGGTGATGGGTGATTCACATCCCATTTGTCAATAAAACAAAAACGTGACCTCAGGAATGGAGGCCAAGAGTCTCCGAGCCTTTATTCGAAGGAGGTTCCCATCTTCACTTGTAACAGCCCAGAGGTGCATGGGTGGGAGCTGGTAGGGACATGCCTCTTGGCTGTAAGAAGGAAGTGGAGATAAACGATAAAAATGTTTTCTTATGACTCTCACTTTTTAAAGCATCTTCAGAAGGAGGCAGGAACATGATACAAACCCATAGCCTAGTAAAGCAAGGACAAGTTATCTGGGGAAAGGGAGAAACAACAGGAAATTAGTCCTGAGTGGCAACTTACAGAAGTATAGAGTAACAAATTTGATATGCTATTGTATTGTGTGGCGACTCGGCAGTCAGAGAGACCTGATTCGGAGTCCTGAATTCCCTTTGTTTGTTGTCATGGATGAACTTCCTGCTCCTCCCAAGGCCAACCACTCCACTGGTACAATGGATCCCTATATTCAATATTTCCAGTTCTTTGAAGATTTTGCTCCCGAATAGGTCCCTTCTTCTCTCTGCTACATCATCCTGTTACTGTCTTGATGGAGTCATTCCTATCAATGTACTTAGGTGCTCTAATATCTGTCATCTTTCAAAAGACCCTGCAACTTCCTCCAGCTACAACCCTTTTCTCTGCTCCCATTTACAGCAAAATTTCTCAAGATTTGGTCTGTACTCACAATCTGCATTTCATCACTTCTCATTCTTAGGAAGGTGTCGGCTATGTTTCAATTCATTCTAAACAAGCGTTCATCCCAATCACCCCATGGAAACCCAAATTGGGATCACCAGTGGACAAATCTGAGGGTCAATTCTCAGACCTTATCTACTAAGACCTCTCAGCAGCATTTGTCACAACTGATGATTTTCTCCTTGAAACATTCTTTTCAGTTTTTCTCCAGAATATTACACTCTTTGACTGTGTCTCCTACTTCACTGGTCCATCTTTCTCAGTCTCCATGGCTGACTCCTCTTCCTCAACCATTTTCTCTTGTCTTTCCTCCCTCTCCCTAATGAGCTTACTCAATGTCCTCACTTTAAATTCTTTAAATATGATTTATAAGCTGAAGATTCCTATGAATAAATCTGTAGCTCTATTCTTGACACCTCCTCTGAGTTCCAGAAAGCCAGCTCTATATCTCTACTCAAATATGGAAAAGGCACCTCAAATTTAATTGCCCCAAATAAAAGTCAAAATCCTCCGTCAGTCTAAAGAAGAAAAGAAATACAACTTGGCATATATATCTTGATTTCAAAATACCCTTCCTCACAATAAGGAACCAGGGTTTCTTGGAAACTAGAGAGCAGGGAAAGTACAACATAACCCTGGAACATCACCTTATGCCAGAAGGTAAGGAATTGCTCAAAGACTAATGGGAGCATATAAAAAGGAAGCAAGAGTTATCATGAAGAGGTTCTCACTGGCTAAGTTTCTTGGGAAATTAGGGCACTCAAATAATTAATGATAGTTAATGGATAGTAACCCATTGAATAAAACAAAAATCTAGAAGTCGATACTAATATAAATGAATAATAAATCAATAAATATATGCAGGAGAAGGTAAAGCTTTATCTTAGAGTTGAATGACAACTAATAAATGTAATCGCAATCATAGAGTTAGGGTAAAAAATTACCACTTTGTAACCATCTTTGTAAGGATTTAGGTAAGAATCATCAATAGAGTATTTGATGAGGAACAGGGTATTTACATAATCTCTACGTATCTCCCCATGAATTGTTATTAATTACAGAGGGAAATATTGTAACTTTACAGTGGAGCAAGTTGGTGGACACCACCTTAACATAGAAGTCAAAGTTAATATCACCAATTACATGACAATGCTCCATTATAGCTTCCTGATATGATGTACAGAGAAACATGTAATTTCTGTAGTATTCCTGCTTTATGAAAATACATAAGTGAATCTAATCATGAGGAAGCCATAGATAAACCCAAATTGAATGGAATTCTATAAACTAGTTTGCTTGTCCTCTTAAAATATATAAATCTCATGAGAGACAAAAAAGGGCAGAGGAACTGTTCTAGGTCAAAGGAAGCTAAAAATATGGGGAAGCTAAAAGCAATGGATACTGGATTGAATACTAGGCTGAGGGAGAGGAACAACTGGAAATTTGAACATAGAATGTGAATTATTAATAGGTAAGATATAATATTTAATATTAAATATCCTGATCTGGATCATTTTACTGTATTTATGTAAGTAAAAGTATTTGTTCTTAGGAAACACACCCCAAATATTTAGGGGGTAAAGGGATGCTTTGCAACTTATTTTTAAATGAATCAGAAAAAGAGAATGATAAAGCAAGTTGGTTCAGGGAGTTCTTTATACTGTTTTCACAACTTTCTTATAACATTGAAATTGTACTGGAATTGAAACTTACAATGTTTATGTTGGTTTTAGAAGAATCTGGAGCAGCAAAGAAGTCATAAATAATGCATCAAGAGACAGGAGCATTTACGGTTGTGCTGAGAGGAAGGAGCTTCAGAGTTTTTAACCTCATAAAGGAAGCTATTCCAGGAGATATAATCTAAATTATGGCCTTATTAATTGTGATGGTTAATTTTACAGGTCACCTTGGCTGGGCTGAGGGATGCCTACCTAGATAGCTGTTACAACATGATTTCTGGGTGTGTCTGTGAGGGTGTTTCTGGAAGGTACTAGCATTTGAATCAGTAGATTGAGTCAAGAAGATCACCCTGGACAATGTGAGTGGGCACCATCCAAGCCATTGAGGGCCTGAATAGAACAAAAAGTCAGAGGAAGGGCAAATTTTCTCTCTCTGCTTGAGCTAGGATATCCATCTTCTCCTACCTCAGACATTGACCCTCCTGGTCCTTGGGCCTTCAGACTCAGACTGGGACTTACACCATTGGCTCCTCTGGTTCTCAGACCTTCAGGCTTGAACTGGAACTACACTACCAGCTTTCCTGGGTGTAGCTACAGATGACAGATCATGGGATTTGTGCCTCCATAATAATGTGAGTCAATTCCTCATAATAAATCTCTCTACATACACAGCTGGTCCTCAGTATCTGTGGGTTTCACATCTGTGGATTCAACCAACCATGGATCAAAAATATTAAAGAAATTTAAAAATAAAAAACAATACAACAATAAGTAATACAAATTAAAAGAACAAAACAGTATAACAATGATCTACATAGCATTTACATTGTACTAGGTATTGTAAGCAATCTAGAGATGACTTAAAGTTGATGGGAGGATGTGTGTAGGCTATATGCAAATACTACACCATTTCATATAAGGGCCTTGAGCAACCACAGATTTTGGTATCCACTGTTGGGGGGGGTGTCCTGGAACCAATCCCCCACAGATACTGAGGGACGACTGTATACACATTCTATTGGGTTTTTTTTCTCTGGAGAATCCTGACTAATGTACTAATAATGGATTTGAAAAAGGAAGCTCAAGATCCTGGCATTGTGAAAGTCAAGGCAGAGACCAGTCATCAACACAGTGAAGTCTACAAAGATGACAATTACTCAGTTTTAGAGAAAGACTCTTCTCTAGGTGTTGAAATGTTTGAGTAAGATGGAATTAGGGAATAATAGTGATGAGGATGGAGAGAAGGTAGCATAAGTGGATAATATTGGGTACCAACAAGGATGAGTTGGGGAGGAGTAAGGGAAAAGCAGAAAATGAAAGCATAATGTGTACTGACCTTTCCACGAAACTTGAGGGGGAGAAGATAGAATAGAAAGAAAGTCTTCTACTTATGAGGGTGGCCAGAGAAGCGGTATCGTAAAGGAGAAACACATTTCGCTTAAAGAAAAGAAGTAAAAATGTTCCAGGGAAATAAAAATGCAGGGTTGTCTCTTCAACAAATGGTGCTCAGAAAACCAGATATCCACAGTAAAAGAATGAAGTTGGACCCTTACTTTATATTGTATACAAAATGAGATGAATCAAAAATCTAAGAGCTAAACAACTCTTAGAAGAAAACATGGGGGAAAATCTCCATGACATCAGATTTGGCAATAATTTCTTACATATGACTCCAACAAGAAATATGACACCAACAAGCAACAAAAGAAAAATAGATAAGCTGTACTTCAGCAAAATTAAAAACTTTTGTTTACCAAAGGACATTATCAAGAGAGTGAAAAATCAACCCACAGAATGCCAGAAAATATCTGCAAATCATATATCTGATAAGGGTCTAGTATCCAGAGAATATAAAGAACACTTACAATTCAACAAGAAAAGGACAAAAACCACTTGTCTGTGTGTGTACATATAAAACATACAAATTTATATATCAGTATGTATTTAAACCTCTCTCTATATGTTCATATAGAGAAATATATATAAATTGGGTTTGTTTATATATAAATTGGGCATTGTTTGTCTTTTTGGAGAGTTCTATCTATATTCTAAATATAAATTTATAAATATATGAATTGAAAATAGGTGTTAAAAAAGTTGTGTACAAATGTTCATAGAAGCTCTATTCACAACAGCCAAAAGGTGGAAACAACCCAAATGTCCATAATGGATGAACAGATAAACAGAATGTGGTATATCCATACAATGGAATATTATTCAGCAATAAAAAGGAAGGAAGTACTGATACATGCTACAACATGGATGTTGAAAAGTATTACGCCAAGTGAAAGAAGCCAGACACATAAGGCCACATACTATATGATTCCATTTATATGAAATATCCAGGCAAATTCATAGAGACAGAAAGCAGATTATTGGTTGCCAGGGGCTGGTATGGAGAGGGGAAAATGTGATGCTTAATGGATATGGGTTTCCATTTGCAGTGACAAAAAAGTTCTGGAACTATACTAGTGGTGATGGCTGCACAACATTATGAATGTACTTACTGCTCAGAATTTCACACTTTAAAATGGTTAAAATGGTACGTTTTGTGTTGTATATATTTTACCACAATTTTTAAAATGCAGGGTTGTTTCAGAGAACATAGTAGAAGGCACTAGAGAAGTGTGAAGTTTTATCGTGTGTCTGAGGGACAGAGAATAAGCTGATGGGAGATGGAGTTGTGTAAAGATACCAGAAAGGAATTTTGGGACCAAATTTTGAAGAGCCTTAAATATTATATGAGTTTGTGCATTACCATAAAGACAAAGAACCATTGAAGAGTTTTAAGCAACAGGGCAAATTGGTCTGATGGTTCTAAAGTTTCTGCAGTGCTCTTGAATGGAGGCCTGGTATAGTATCCAAGCGCTATCAAAAATTCACTTTCATTGACAGCTTCGTTAATAAACTTAACACAATTATCCCCTTCCCTTTTCCAGGAAGCCAGGGCTAAATAGTCCTCTCCTAGTGTATAATTTTTTGCTAACTCCTTCTTACACTGTAAGCCAAAAGAAATAGGCAGACTGGTGACCATCCCTAACAAGGTTTTAATACCTTTCATAGAATATGTTTTACAAGAAAGTACGAAGACTAGTGCCTCTGTAAACAATTAGTGGATTAAAGGACTAGACCATTTAAAAGGAAAAAATTTTAACACAAAAATGTTTTCCCAGCTCCCAGGCAGCCCTGAAGCTTCCTCCCAGCCACAGAATGATCCTTTGTGCATAAGCACAAAAGCCAGGGCTGCTAACATTTCATGGCAGAAACTCAACTCTGCCGCCTGCAAGTCTGGCATGTAAGGCATATAGATCTATCTTTAATAAAAACCGCAGACAGTTGGTACTTTGGGCACTCCAAAAATGCAAGAAGGAATTCTCTATGATCCAATGCTGGCCAAAAGCTTGCATGAGCACCTGATGCTGAGGGACTTGGTAAGATCTATTATTAAGTCTGTACTCTTCTGGATAGTCTAAGCACTACCCTATTTGAGTTAGATGAGTTCATAAATTTCATACAGAGGCCTCATTACCATGGTTCCCCTCTGGATTTTAAAGTAATGTTATAGCTTCAGACTCAAATATTTGTTTTATTTTAAAAATCAACCACATGTTAGCCACTGTTCATTCAAGACCCTTCTTGAGCTGTCCAGAATCGTTCATTCTACTCTTCTACACTCATCACCCACTGTTACGCCATATAACCCTAACTTTTACTTACTTGTGTCATTAATTGTATACCTACAGATGTGCCAGGTGCTGAGAATACAAAGATGAATAAGGTATGGTTCCTACCTTCAAGGTGTTATAATAGCCCAACAGAAAGACAGACATCAGACTTTTGCAGGAACAGGGTCTCTTTCAAATGTATCTATCCAGCACTGTTTTAGTGTCTGCCAAAATTCTTTGCCAAGTCAGTTAGGAGCTTTATGAGATTAGAGACATCTCCCCCATTCTAGGTAGGACCTTACCTTATATTATTGAATCACAAAGAGATAGAAATTTAGGAAAATTAGAGAGACCAGTGAAAAGGGCTTTGCTGTCCCTTTATAACTGACAAAATGCAGTGCTAAGCAGTACCCAAATAATACCAGCTCTGCCACTACCCTGAGCATGCAGATATGTGTCTTCTCCATTGGAGCAATCCAGAACTCCTAAGGCTTGCATAAAATCCTCAGCTAAACCTCATGGTGTGACCAAGTTGACAGCGTCAAAAGATGAAGACATGCTATATCCTCTTTTATTACCTCCTGAGCCTCAAACTGTGCTATGTAATTATAACTATTATAACTATCTTACTTCTTTTGAGTCATAAAAGGGCAGGTTTCTAACATATTCTAGAAACATTAAATAGCCTGTAAAATTTTTGGACAAATAGAGTTTTATCTCAGACATTTTATAAGATCAACATGTTCTCTCCCCTTGTGTAATATGTAGAATTTACCTTATGATGACTTATTTAAGAATAATAAACAATGGGGACAGTTTTTTGATCCTATTTTTTTCCCATGAAAAGATAAAAATAATAATTCTATGCCAAGTCTCAGTGATTTTGACTGAGGACCTCCTGTAGCAAACATCAGGCATGGTGCTGGGCACACAGAGAGTTTGCACACGTATTTGTTGTGTGCATGGACACACACAATAAACGAAAAAGGTCTACCAGAAACACCAGAAGCACATGGCCCGCAAATAGCCAGGCATAGTTTTAGTCCTCCTCTGCTATTAATGGGAATGACTGTGAGAACATTCAATTAGTCTTTGTGGTTTTGGTTTCCTCATCTGAAAATTAGAAACTGGGCTTAGTTAATTTCCAAGCTTCTTTCCAACTCTTAAACCATAGCTCCCATCCCATCTTCAGCCTTTCCTCTAAATCACAAACTCCGTCTTTTTAGTTAGACCACCAGGACATAAGCTCCATGGGGTCTTATTCATATAAGTCCTCGTTTCTAGCATATAATAGACACTCAATAAATTTCATTTCATTTTTTTTCTCAATAGGTTTGCTGCCAAAACACAGGTGTTGTGAAAACCACCCCTAAAAGCCAAAATGGGAAAGTGAAAGACTCACGACAACACATTGGACACAGAGATTCAGGCGATTCCACCCTGCTGGCCACCTGATCTATAAATGTGGTGGGATCGACAAAAGAACCATTGACAAATTTGAGAAGGCTGCTAGATGGGAAAGGGCTTCTGCAAATATGCCTGGGTCTTGGATAAACTGAAAGCTGAGCGTGAGCGTGGTGTCACCATTGACATCTCCCTGTGGAAATTTGTCCCAGCAAATATGACGTGACTCTTATTGATGTCCCAAGACACAGAGACTTTATCAAAAATGTGATTACAGGCACATCTTAGGCTGACTGTGCTTTCCTGATTGTTGGTGCTGGTGTTGGTGAATTTGAAGCTGGTATCTCCAAGAATGGGCAGACCTGTGAGCATGCCCATCTGGCTTACACATTGGGTATGAAACAACTAACTGTTGGTGTTAACAAAATGTATTCCACTGAGCCACCCTATAGCCAGAAGATATACGAGGAAATCATTAAGGAAGTCAGCACCTATGTTAAGAAAATTGGCTACAACCCCAACACACACAGTAGCATTTGTGCCTGTTTGTGGTTGGAATGGTGACAACACGCTGCAGCCAAGTGCTAACATGCCTTGGTTCAAGAGATGGAAAGTAACCTGTAAAGGTGACAGTGCCAGCAGAACCATGCTGCTTGAAGCTCTGGATTGCATCCTGCCACCAACTCATCCAACTGACAAGCCCTTGCATCTCCTCTCTAGGATGTCTACAAAATTGGTGGTATTTGTACTATCCCAGTGGGCCCAGTGGATACTGGTGTTCTCAAACCCGGCATGGTGGTCACCTTTGCTCCAGTCAACATTACAACTGAAGTAAAGTCTACTGAAATGCACTGTGAAGCTTTCAGCAAAGCTCTTCCTGGGGAAAACGTGGGCTTCAATGTCAAAAATGTGTCCGTCAAAGATGTTCATCGTGGCAATGTTGCTGGTGACAGCAAAAATGACCCACCAAGGGAAGCAGCTGGCTTTACTGCTCAGGTGATTATCTTGAACCATCCAGGCCAAATCCATGCTGGCTATGCCCGGTACTGGATTATCACACACCTCACATTGCTTGCAAATTTGCTGAGCTGAAGGAAAAGATTGATTGCTGTTCTGGTAAGAAGCTGGAGGATGGCCCTAAAATCCTGAAATCTGGTGATGCCCCTATCATTGATATCGTTCCTGGCAAGCCCACGTGTGTTGAGAGCCTCTAGGCTATCCTCCTCTGGGTCGTTTTGCTGCTTGTGACATGAGACAGACAGTTGCTCTGGGTGTCATCAAAGCAGTGGACAAGAAGTCTGCTGGAGCTGGCAAGGTCACCAAGTCTGCCCAGAAAGCTCAGAAGGCTGAATGAACGTTATCCCTAACACCTGCCACCCCAGGCACAATCAGTGGTGGAAGAACGCTCTCAAAGCTGTTTCAATTGGCCATTTAAGTTTAATAGTAAATACTAGTTAATAATAACAGAGCATTGTAAGACCTTCAGAAGGAAAGGAGAATGTTTTATGGACCTTTTTTTTCATGTGGCAATTTTAAGTTATTTATTTTAAAATAAGCACATTTTAATGGAAACAACTGGACCATAAATCTCTCACAGAATTTTGAGACCCATTAAAACAAAGATTAATGAAGAAAAATAAATAAATTTAATTTCATCTTATCATAGAAAGATAGTAATTTTGGTATGAAATGTGGGCTTCCATGGAAAACTGATAGATACGTTTCCCCCAGTTCATTTACATTCTCATTGAATTTCTGAATAGAACTTGGGTTCTCTTTTTGTGCCCATTAGGTAAATCCTACTTACATATAGGAATTCTACATAATTAGTCAATAAATTTTCATAACCCTCCCCCTCATGTTGTAACCTACAATCTGACGTTTTGCATCTAAAGAGTCACTAAGGCATGTGGCTTCTTATCTATCCAATATTTCTACCCCATGTGTCAAATACTCTATACTGATGGAACGGAAACAAACACAATGTGACAACTGTGAACTTCATACATAGTCCCTGGATTAAGACAAAAAGTATTGTGGGGTACCTATTAACCATGAATGAGTTTTCATTTTGGTCTGTATCAGTTATAGGCATCATTATTCCAAAGCTACTATATTCTTGATACTCAAGCAGACTCATATGGGAATACTTCTCTTCCCCCTGCACTCCCATCTGGCTACAAGGCAGCCTGATATATTCTGAGTAGCTAGCAAAGTCAGGTCACTGTATGTTCTGCGCATCCAACTTTCTCTAAGGCTAGTTCAAGGTCTGGATTTGGATGGAGGTAGTAGGAAGTTTCTAATATTGCCTTAGTTACCAACCAGGAAGCTCTGGGCTAATAAAACTAATAATTAAATTTTATATTATTTTTCCAGATCTATTTTGCACCTATTAACACTCAAAGCAAAAGAGGGGTAATTACTTGGTACCCCAGAACACCAACAGGTTTAGAAGGCCATTTCTACATTGGCTCCATTTCACTTTCCAAGACACTTTCTTTACTCCATAGGCAAAGGAAAATAGGGTCAGAGTGAACACTTGAATTCTTTAGCTCTAACTCTTCCTCTCCCTAAACATATACATAAAATCTATAGTTAAGAAGGCAGATCAGAGTCTAGAATACCAGATAAATCTAATGGGTCATCTGGTCTCCACTTTTCTCCCAAATGGCAAAGATGAGATTTTACTAAAAGAAAAACAATAAGGAATAAGGGAGAGAAAATGGGTAAACAGCCATATAAACTAGAAAATAAATTCAACCTTAGCAAAAATAAAAATTCTAATAATGGGGATCCTCAGCAAAGAAATGAACCCGTCACTAGAAATGCAATACAAAAGCTAATTGGTCATGTCACAGAGCTCTAGAAGGGATACACAATTTGAGGGAGAAATTAAAGATTCTCTGAGATCTAAATACATCACACAATCAGAAGACACCAAGATGCTGTCCCGCCAAATCACAGCAATCTGTTAGAAGGGCTCTCTTTCTCCTTATGGCATGAGGCCACCAGGTGTCAGTGAAAGCCAGAAAATAGAAACAAGTCTTTGGGTTTTTTTGAAAATAGCTTGCCTAAATTTACATGAGGAGGTAACATTCTGGACATGTTTGAGATTTTAAAAAATAATAAAGGAAATATCAAATATGGAAATTCACAAATATCAAAAAAGCCCATGATAAATGAACTCCCAATTTTTTTCATGATATCAGAGAACATCTATTTTAGTTAACCAATGCCACATTTGGGAGGAAGAAGCAAAGGTTTTGATCAGTTAGATATGCAGCAAATTGTAAGATTATTTTAATAAACTTGACTGTCAGATACATCTTAGGCAGTATCAACACAAGCATCATGTGAGTGGACATTTGAGGATCACAGCTATTGTTAACTCCAAGGAATTTTAGCTGGCTTATTCACACACCCTGCGTTAATGAACTTGCTTCAGATTCTTAATGGCAATTTAAGAGAACATGCTATTTGGGGAATTGCTGCTGCCACAAAGAATCAAGTGAAAACAACCAACTCCCCTTTCACCTCAAGGACCCTAAATTTAGAATAGATTGGCATCTCCTAGGGAGCAATTGCCTATCTTTCTACTTTAGAAATCAATAGGTTCTTGCAGGGGCCTCAGCTGTACTTCCAAATTAACCATATTCTTAAGAAGTAGCTACCTCTCTCTGCCTCAAACACAAAATTATCCCCAGGGAAATAAAAACCAGCATTTTTATATCACTTTATACTTATAAAACAACACATTCACTCATGTTATTTGATATTAACAGAAATCCTGTTACATAGGTAAAATAATACTGTCCCCATTTCATAAATGAGGAGACTGAAGTTAAACAATCCAAGTCTGCACATCAGGTTAACTTCTCAGCCTCAACTTTCCATCTGTAAATTTTTCTGACTCAATACCAAGAGCAAATGTAAATAAACAAAAAGCCATATACTATGAAAAGTGTTTTCAGTTTCCAGAGAAAAACCACTAACAAAAGTAGAATAAAGAAACAAACATGAATCTGGTTATCCCACAGGGACAAAAAAGTAAAACATTCAATACTGTCAACTAAAGCATTTTGTCAAATTTTAGCTAAGATTAAATTTGTCGTGAGACTACAGCACTGTAAACAAAATAGAAAATGGATATATATATTTTTTCTCCAAGTCTTCAGCAGAAGCAAAGTAGGTTATGAGCCAAATTCACTTAGTGTTTATTTATAAGGCTTAATTTCATATGTTTAAATTTCATTGTAAAGAAACTAACAGGTAAAAAAGTAAAAGTTATTGGAATTTGAAAAGTTATTGGAATTTCACTGACACCTCGTGGCCTCTTACGCCACAAGGAGAAAGAGAGCCCTTCTAATAGATTGTTGTGCTTTGGTGGGACAGCATCTTTGTGTCTTCTGATTGTGTGATGTATTTAGATCTCAGAGAATCTTTAATTTCTCCCTCAAATTGTATATCCCTTCTAGAGCTCTGTGACATGACCAATAATATAAATCATTTACCCGCCTGGGTTCTGAACTAACTGAGATAAACAGAAAAGTCAGGCAGACGGGGCTGGAAGTGTCGGCTTATCACTCAGGAGCTGGTGGAGAACGTGGCATAGGTAGAGGCAGCAGTGGGTGCAGAGTGATGTTGCCTAAACAGATTCACCCTGAAGCAAAACCCAAGACAAGGATTGGACTGCAGGTAGTTTATTTGGAAACTAATCCAAGCAAGGGAGTAGGAAAGTGGGACGGGGAAGAGAAGAAAGAGAATGTTCTAAAGCCAGTTGCTACTGCAGGCAGCCTGAGCTCAATACAGCTGGGGAAGGCTGGGAGAAGGCCTAGAGCACTCCTGTGAGAATTATTGCAGCCTAGGGTTTAGGAAGCTGGGCTATTTATTCATCAACTCCCAGGCCATTGTTGTTTGAAGGCTGCTTGTAGGGACATCCACTCTTGGGTGCTTCCAACTTGTCTTATGCATGGGCCAAGAATGTTCCTGTGGCCAGGAAAAAACAGTCCAACATAAATCGCAGGTCTTTGCATGTAGAGGTGAACGCTGGGGCTGGGAGGAGAGGGATGGGGACCCAACAGCATTTGCTATACACATAGAGTCACAGGCAGCACCTGCCAACCTCAGCGCCCCCCTCCATCCTCCCCCAACACACACACACACACACACACACAGGGCAGACACTTAGCTCTAAGCTTACCATATGGCCAAGAGCAGACAGACCAGACATTAGGCTTCCCTGAGTGAAGAAGGAGAAAATGACCAAGCCGTGCATGCTTGGTTCCTCACCCAAACTCAGATCAGTTAAGGACACCTCTGCTGAGAGGAATAGGTGGGGGGACAAAGGGACCAGGCGTGTACTCTGATGGAACTAGGGAAAAAGATAGGGTAGTTCTGGTTGAGAATTACAGCAGGTGAGATGTTTCTAGAAAGATCACCTAGAAGGTCTTCACCCACCTTTTTACCTTTTGTTGTTTACCAAAAAGAAATCCTGAGCAAAGCACTTTTTCTGGTTTAACTTAGGTTTCACTGAGTTATTAGCACATTTCTATAGGAAAAACAGAAGGTATATTTTAGGCAGTAGAGATCCAAAATACGTACATTGAACAAAGAGTCAACTGGCATAAAAGATACTTTGGCATTAACATTTTTCCTGTAAGGGAGAATTCAAAAATCATAACCCAGCTATTGGGTAGTAAATCAACCTATCTTAAAATATTTTTATATCTCCCAGATATCAAGTAAATTGACTCAAAAAAGGTGAGAGGTGAATGGGCAAAAATAAATAAATGCT
Organism: Daubentonia madagascariensis; assembly: GCA_023783475.1. Lineage (NCBI taxonomy): Eukaryota > Metazoa > Chordata > Mammalia > Primates > Daubentoniidae > Daubentonia > Daubentonia madagascariensis. Next base: position 17,601,315 of record JAKFHU010000726.1, on the reverse strand, counting down.
ATGAACAGAAAATAGCCTAGTTTATAACCTGTCAGGGAAAAAAAAAGTTTTTATAGGGTTATAGCATACTTGTACTAGAACCATTTAAATAGCATTTAAATTTAAATGTGTCAGGCCAACACAAACCATCCAACTTATTTATTTTACTAGAAAAGGGAAACTTTTCTGATATAAAATATATCTGGCAGCCCAGTGTGTACATATATGTATGTATAATGTATGTGTATACCAATGGATTATTGGGTGGAGATTAAATAGTCTTTGGCAATTTTCAACTCTATAGAAAAGTGAGACAATCAATAGAGACCTATAAAGTTCCAATAACAAAAGCAAATATGTGCTATGAGAGAAAATAGACCACCTTAGAGGGCCAAAGACAACTTATTCATTTATTCATCATTGACTGAATGCCTCCTTGGCAAAGGGAAGACTGGGGAAAGGACGTGAAACAGATTGTATTAGTTATCTATTGTTGTGTAACAAGTTAACCTATAATGTTGTAAACAACAATGTATTACCTCAAAGAGATTCTGAAGGTCAGAAATCTGAGAGTGACTTAGCTGAGTGGGTCTCATGAGGTTGCAGGTATCTGAGGTTGCCGTCATATGAAGTCTTAACTGGGCTGGAAGATCCACTCCCAAGATCACTCATGGGGCTGTTGGCCACAGTCATCAGTCACCACATGGGCCTCTCCCTAGGACTGCTCCCAACCTGGAAGCTGGCCTCCCTAGATGCATGTGATTGAAGAGAAAGAGAGCAACCAAGAAGGAAGCCAGTGTTATTTATACTCGCAGAGGTGATACGCCACCACTTCTGCCACATTCTATTGGTCCCACAGGCCAACCGTGGAACAACATAGAGGGAATGTGTACAGATCCTAGTGTCTGTGTTAGTAGGCAGAATCACGGGACTATTTGGGAGACTGGAATAAAATAAGTATATAATAGGCTTTTGCCCTAGGAACCAAGAGATGATATCCTCAGTGAAACCTTTCTAAAGGGTGGGATCTTGATACAAGAGACAAAAGATGGTAAGAAAACATCTAAAAAATTGGAAAAGATAGACAATTACAAATAGATAAGACAACACAGAGAAAGTAAAGGGGAACCTGTGTGGGAAAGCAGTCAGATCTATTGTGAACTGATAGTGCAAGGAGTGAGCATCTTCTGGGCAAAATTCTGCTTCTCATTTTGGACATTTTATATCAGATCCTACTTAGAGAAGAAAAGTTGTCTAGGGTTTTTTTTCTCTCTCTTATTATAATTCTTCATCTGTCATGCATCTCAAGATGGCTAACTCTGACTCCCAGCTAACAAAGCCCCCACAGTTAATCCCTGGGCACACAGAGATAAAAAGGAGGAAGAGCCATCAGATTCAGACCTGCCAATGGTTCCAAGCAGACAGAATTCCATTTTATATTTTGAGGTCATTATTAACAACCTCCACAGCACATACCAAGCATAGAAAAGTGATGCATAAATTGTCACTATGGGGAATTCTAGGATTTAAACAGTCAACAATACCACATGCCTGACACGTGGTACTAAAGGAAGACTTTGTTTCTTATGGCCACTGACCTAAATTACAGGTTCTACTATGACCAAAGTATTTGGGGTTTTTCCACAGTAAGAGTAAGGCTTTTAAAAACTGAAATAAGTATGACTTTGCGGTGGTTGTAAAACATGCCTGCAAATTCTTTGGCATGTCTCCCATCAGAGACAGAATCTAATCCTCCTTCTTTTAAGTATCGGCCAGGCTTACTAAGTCCCTCCTAACAAATGGAATGTGGCAGAAGTGACTTCCACAGCCAGGCCATATGTAGCAATGATTGCCACTTGGCTCCCTCCCTTGAGACACGTGTATTTGGAGCCCTGAGTCGCCAGGTAAGAAGTCCGCAAACTGAAGGCACCATGCTGAGGACAGCACTTGGAGAGGCCACAGAGACTCAGAGAAAGATGCCCGAGGAGACCCAGCGTGGCCATCCCTGGCCCACAGCAGACATGTGAGTGTGGAGGCCTTCGAGGAGACCCAGCCCCAGCCACTTTGGGCCTGCAATCCCACGAGAACCTGATGGAGAGCACCTCGCTGGGCTCAGCACTATCAGAGATAATAATGACAAACAATCATTCTTGCTTTAAGCCACCATCTGACGTTTTGTTAACCATCATAGATAACCTCAAACAGACCTCATTAAAAGCAACAACTCCTTCAACCACAAGTAATTAGAAAAGGGGGTTGAAAGGGACTATTTATTTGTATCTGAAAGGACTTCATTCAGTGTATTTTAGTTGGGTTTGATGACCCTGAAAGCCACTGATTTCATTTTTCCCACTTCTTTCCCTCCCCTAGGCATGCCGTCCTCGTACAGCAGTTTCTCTCGTGCAGAAACTCAGCTCTGTCAAACATTTCCTATTACCAAACAAGTCACTTCCTAATCCTTCTGTTTAGAAATTCTAGTGGCCATCACTTTCAGAAATGGTGACTTTGAGGGAGAAAACTACCAAATAACTGTGAAGAAATGGTATTTTACTGGAAGATGGCAACATCAAAAGGGTAATTTTCAATAGAGCATTAATATAAACCTCACTAGTCTCTTTTGTTGTTGCTGTTGTCGTAAGCAAAGTGTAAAACATTCATGGATGGCTCCTTTTAATCACCACAGCAGGAGGTGTTTTGCTTATTGAATGATACCAAATGCAGGAAATGGTCAAGATGCATTTGCTCCTCAGATCTAATTTATTTTTACTTATCTATTTTTGAGACAGTACTTCATTCTGTTGCCTGGGCCAGAGTGCAGTAGCACATCCTAGCTCACTGAAACCTCAAACTCCCGGGCTCAAGTGATCCTCCTACCTCAGCCTCCCAAGCAGCAGGGACTGCAGGCCTAAACCACCACGCCTGGCTAATTTTTCTATTTTTGGTAAGAATGGAGTCTCACCATTTTGTTCAGGCTGGTCTTGAACTCCTGGCCTCAAGCAATCTTCCCACCTCAGCCTCCCAAATTGCTGGGATTACGGGCATGAGCCACCATGCCCAGCTCAGATCTAATTTAGAGAATGCTCAAAGCACAGGTGTGGAAGCAGCCTCAGGAATAACAAGTGCAGCACCTGCCAATGAGACCAACCCCTTGGGACACTGTCATCAGGAGAGCCAGGAGAGAAGGCAGGGGATTGGTGGCAGCCAGTAAGAAGAATGAGAAGGACTGGGGTAATAGGTGGGGTAGGATAAAGTGAAACACCTGAGCTTCCAATTTAAAGTAACATCGACTATTTCTGCTAAGCCCATGGCACCTCCCCTGCACAGGAAGCAGTGTTGCCACATATGGCAAATGTGAACTAAGTCTGCAGTCCCCAAGCCCTGGGGCTGCGGAGTGGTACCAGTCTGTGGCCTGTTAGGAACCTGAGCCACACAGCAGGAGGTGAGCAGCAGGCAGCAAGCAAAGCCAGCGAAGCTTCATCTGTATTTACAGCTGCTCCCCATCACTCACATCACTGCATAAGCTCCACCTCCTGTCAGATCAGCTGTGGCATTAGATTCTCATAGGAGCGTGAACCCTACTGTAAACTGTGCATGAGAGGGATCTAGGTTGTGTGCCCCTTATGACAATCTAATGCCTGATGATCCGAGGTGGAACTGAGGCGGTGATGCTAGCGCTGGGGAGCAGCTGCAAATACAGATTATCATTAGCAGAGAGGTTTGACTGCACAATAAATGTAATGTGCTTGAATCATCCTGAAGCCATCCCCCCACCCCACTGCCCTGGTCTGTGGAAAAGTCATCTTCCATGAAACCAGTCCCTGGTGCCAAAACATTGGGGACTCCTGAACTGAGTGACCCAGGTCCTCCTTTCTACAGACACAAAGTCAAAAAGAGCTTTGCCTGGATACCTGATTTGCTCTGAAGGACTCAGAGACCTTTGCAGCAGATTTTTGACATTTATATACTGGTCTTTAAACCTGGGCCAGCTCTGCCATCTAATACAATGCAATATATAAATGTGATCATGCAGTTCCTTTTTAGGTTTGCAGTTATTCTACAGGTTAACTCCTACATGCTCATATCAACCCAGAAAGCTTGCTTGACTTGGACACTATCTTTACTTCCTAAAGAAGCACTACAAGTAGGCTGTCTCATGTTATATTAAACTAATTAAATGACAGAGGGTGTTGGAAAAAAATGTATGAGTTCTTGACAAATGTGGTTCATGTGACTGTGGCCTTCATCTTCATGCTTGGAGGTGATAATCTCTACAGCAGTGGTTCTCAAGTCTGGCAGAACATTAGAATTACCTGGAGAGCTTTTAAAAAATACTGATGCCAAGCCTACCCCAGACCAATTATATTAAAATCACTAGGGGTAGGGGCCAGGCATTGGTATTTTTAAAAGCTTCCTCATGATTCTAATGTGCAGCTAGGTGAATTTCTGCATTATATTATTTTCATGGACAAAAAATTCTCCTGATTTTCAGAGGACATAACTGTTTTCAATGCCTTCTGATACTTTAGGGATGTTCACCCGTACCACTCCTCTTTAACTATTGCTACAGTTAGTACTAAAAATGGCCCTAAATTCTTGTTGAAAAGAGACATTGAAGAGTATTGGAAAAGAAAGAGCTCTGAGGAGAAACTGATACCTGAAAGTGGAGATCTGTACTCATCATTATCCTGAGTCTAGACATTTTCCTTGAAGACTTGGCAATGGCATCCCAGAATCTTATGTCACCCTAATAAAAGTGATCGCCCTCTAGGCCAGAACCAGTGTGGTATTGCATCCACAAGACAGCACAAATACACTTCCAAGAAGCCTTGATAAATAGTATCTTTACTTAGGTTTGTTGAAAATTGACAGAAGGAAAATTTATAGCAAAATATGCTTAAAAATACTATCTCCCAAAATTCTACATCGCAGTATAGCAAAAGCCTCTAATACCTCCTCCCCGATCTTTAATAAGCCTACTCAGGATTTTCCATCTCTCTCTCTCCTCCTTTTCAAGCCCATTACTTCCTCCCATAAATAGCTTTCTATCTCTTTACTATTTCATCAATCAACATCTTTTATTTTCCATGGCCAGAATCCATAATTTTTTTTTCTGCCAGTTTAATTAAGGTATAATTGACAAATAAAAATTATATATCTCTGTGGTATACAATGTGGTATTTTAATATATGTATACATTATGAAATTATTAACTCAAGCTAATTAACATATCTATCACCTCACATACTTATCATTTTTTGTGGTGGGAACATTTGATATGTACTTTCAGCAATTTTCAAGCATCCAATATATTATTATCAACTATAAAATAAGCCTCCAGAACTTACTCATCTTAACTGAAACTTTACACCCTTGGACCATCATCTCCCATTTCTTATTCTAGTGATTAAAGCACTTTTCTCAGGGAAATCAACCCTGCCCCCTTGACCGTGTTTCTGGTGTAGCTGACCAAATCCACCTCGGGGCTGAGCATGAGACCTGGCCAACCCTCCAGAGTCCACGCGGACTCATTTAGGACCAGCACATGTCTTCCTGGCTGTCTGTTTATGCTATTAGACAAGAAGCTTTCTCTTTCTTCCGAGGACACCAGCCTTAGGAGTATATCAGTCTATAATTGCCAAAAGTGACCATAAGAAGTCTGAGATTGAAGCCAATGACAAGGAAATAGAATTTATGGGTGGAAAGAACATGCACCTGGGTGTGACATAACCCAAGTAGGTTAATCCCAAACTTACTAAGCTTTTGATGGAATTCAGCTGTGCTTGAAGGAAAACCATCCTGTTATACACATAGAAGACAACGAGCTATTTTAAAGTAGACTGAGTTTGGTTTCTATTACTTGGCACTGAAAGAATTATGTCTAATACAGACACCAGCACTTGGAATGGGGTGTTACAAGTAAGAGTCCATAAGATGAGGAATTGGCTGAGCTGGGAGGTGGTGGGTGGTGGGAAGGATAGCTCAATTCTCACTAAACTTCAGGTTTGGAAATATTCATTACAAGGCAGTTGACCTGTCACCTATTATACCTGGGAATATAGAAAATGTTCCTAACAAAGCTAACATATTAAGAAACTTTGCAGAAAAACTCTAGCACATAGGGATATATTGGTTATGCCTTGCAGCCTTCACTGAGGTCCAGCAAGAAAGAGACTTTGTTTACAAAGAACTTACATGCAAGCTAGCCTACCTGGAACAGAGAGGGAAGACAATAAAACTTTGCTAAAAAAGACCCTTTCTGCCTGCAAGTTACTGAAGGTGTTTGAGAGTCTGTTCATCTTTTTACTTGCAGGGCTAGAGATACTAAATTCTCAGCCCCAGACTAAAGTTGGAAGAGAGGCTACAAGTGAAGCAGGAGAGGATAGGACCCAGGAGGAGGTGGTGTTGGCTTATCAAGCTCCTCAGATTCCTGTCTCAGGCTTCTTCTAAACACCCCAACCTCTGAAATCCCTGTTCTACAAAGGACATAACCCCAAACAAAAGAGACAGTCATTGGACAATAGGCAGGGGACAAAGAAAAGAGGAGATGGAACTTTCAAACTGTCTTGAGACAAAGGCCAAACTGGAGAACATTAAGCTAATCACTGGTAAGATGTGCAGTGCTCTCTCTAGGACTCATTGGCCAGAATCTAAATTCTGGGACACTGACTTGATAAAATAGTTAACTTTATCAGTACTAAGACTAACACACCTACTAAGATTTTAAGGGACTTTTGTTTTCAGAGAATCCTCAGTCTGCTGAACAAAGGTCGATATGTTATTATTGACGTATATTGTTCTGTAGCATTTCTTTGTACAGTTAGCAATATGTCTTTGCAAGAGGTCCATACCAGTGCCTATTGGCTTAACTCTCTCACATTAACTTCTACAAGTGATATTTCATTATACAAAGGTTCTTTAAGTTATTTACCAAGTCCACTATTGCTGACTGCTGACTATCAAAATTAGATATACCATGAAGAAGGATTCCATGAATATCCTTGACTGTATTTACAAAAATAGCTTTTCCTTAAAACTCAAACCTGATACTGCGAGAAGAGTCAACATATCCTAGCTGACAACTTCTGGGAACTCAAACAAGCATTTGTTCAGTAAACAAATTGATGATTATCATTATTACCATGAAAGTTGGGCTTCATTCCCAGATCTGAGCATCTTGTAAATACCCTCCATAATGTTTCAGCCAAATCCTCCAGCGATGGAAGAGCAAAACGCCCATGGCCAGTGAGTTTAGGCGCTGGCCGGCTGTGAAGCCCAAGCAGCCCACCAGCACAGTCTCCACACCTGATTCTCTTTTTCCTTCTAGTTGGTTTTCTTAAAGCCCCATGGTTTCCTAATATGCCAGCAGCATGTTTGTTTTTCATTTGCTTGTGGCTTATTAAAGCCACAGACGTGGGTGGGTGGCAGGAACTCAGCACTTTGCTTCCTTAGTGATAAGTACCGCCATCAACTACACACATGTGGCTCCTATTAAAGTAAATGGAAGGCACGTGTCTAATTTGAAGGGTAAAATTGGCAAAACTGAAACAGCTGTAGTTATTGACCCTCTGTTGAATGGGCGCTACGTGAGGTGAATAGTTCAGTCCCCTTTTTCTAACCTGTTTATATGACTTCCTTATTGCCTAATGGTCATTTCTTTCTACCTCTGTCCACATATCCTGGAATTTTTTCTAGGCTTTTCTTGGTTAAGTATTCATTTCTTTCTCGTTATGAAAGAAGAAACCTAGGAAAGCCAGTTCACATCAAGTCTATAAACAGCAATGACAAACAATAACACTTCAGTGCCAGAAGAAACTGGGTGACCAATTATTGGATATTTGGTCCCAATATCAAATATCTAACTGGGGCAATGGATTGAAAATAAGATTCCTTTTGCTCTCAATTGTCTATAATTCATGAATTAATTCAGTGAACATTTTTTGAGCATCTCAATATGCCAGTTATTGGTAGAATCTGGACATGTACAAAACAACAATTTCTATTTCCAAAGATTTCATAGTCTAGGAAGGAAAGGCAAGAAAATTGTCTCCCACATGAAACCATGAACAACTCGAGGGCAGAGAACCTACACTATTATTGTCATATTGTCAGTACTCAAGAGATATTTGTTGTATGAATAAAATAACTGCAACGTGAGTGAGAAAGCCAACTAGAGACAATAGAAACAAGGTCTGAGAGTTAAAAGAATGATTCAAACGTGGATGGAGAATTATAAATCATCACCATAGAGGTTATAGAAAAAATGTCAAAATGGATGAGACTGACCAGGAAGAATGTATGAAATGTGGCCAGCTTTGGAGGAGCTGACCTCTGTGAGACAGATTAAGAACAGGAGATACCAAGACACAGTCAGAGATGTAGGATGAGAATCTGTAAAGACTAATCTCACAGAAGGCAAGAAAGAGAGAGAGAGAGATTCAAGAAGGGTGTGACTAAAGATAAGAAAAGCTACATAGTGTGTATGTAAGATACAGACTGAAAATGCCCATTAAAAAAAAAAAGATTAGAAAAACATAAAACCAAATAAAAGCAGGCCAAAATTGTAGAGAAAAAGTAGATTAGAAAAAGGAAAAAATAAGTTTAGAGGAATAATACTTTCCTTTGCCCATCTTTATGGGTAGAAACTTCTTTGCATCCCTCCACAGAACCTGACATAAAGATTGTCAAAGTATTGTCCCATGCAATTCAGATATACTTCAAGTTGGACAAAAGGTATGGTATCATTAACATAAAATAATGGTAGTCTTTCCCAATTTGCAGGAAAAAAATAAGTTAAAGTATGATGTGTTCTCAATTTCAAGTTTGCCTTATGTATTTGTGTTACACTTTTGCCATCTAATCTGTACTTCTGCTATCAAGTGGCTGGAGGCTGAGAAAACAAGGAAGTAAAAATCAATAAATATTAAAGAAGAAGGAAGAAGTTGGTGTGGTGACTTTATTGCATGGACAGGTATGCTCAAGATTGTGATTTTATGTTACAAAGAATGATCATAGTTCATGTAATAGAATTAACTAGTCTATTTTTTTTCACAGTATTCTGAAAAGTACCATAAAATCTGGGCCCTCTATCCCCTCAAAAAATTTGAGAACCATTGGCCTAACACATGAATTGGCATAAAGTAAGCAAACAGACTTCTAAATTGTCATTTATATACATTTCTGTGGTAACAATCAGAGGAACAATGGTGCAACAGGGTCCTGAAACTGAAAAAATGCTGGCGTAGGCCAAGCCAAATTACTATTTACCACTTACGTTTCTTGTCAGAAGCATTATAATGAGTTCCCTATGGACTCCACCCTCTGGTAAGAAAGCAGCTCTCTCCTTTGGGCCTATAGGAAGATTATTGCCAAGAACATAGAATATTCTAGACTGGCAAGTGAAACTATTGGGAGAGATTGGAGAAGCTGGATAATTGACGAGAAGAAGAACAGATATTTTAATAAGTATTACTGCATACTGTTTTGATTCTTCCTATTAATAATCTCAAAGTAGCACAAGTAAAATATTTGAGTTTTTTCTAGATTCCTTTTGGGGGTCTGGATTACGTTTTTTGAATGTAAAACTACTACTTAAATGGGACTATATAAGTCTCTGGGCTCAAAGGTATCACACCTAGAATTTCAGGTCCATTGGGGTCACCCTGGCTGGTCTCTAGGTTTACTGACACTAACTTTCTGGGTAGAGGACTTTCTTCCCAATGATACAACACATTCTCTCTGCATGTTGCTTGGCCTACCACCTCTGAGGATTAAATCCTGGGCAAAGAGCCCTGCCCACCTACCTTGCTTTGGTTCATCACTATGTTTAAAATCAACAGGCTTTCTGTGTATCAGCAACACGTGCAACCCACTTCCTGTTAGTATCTAAAGGAGGCTGAACGTCATCAGGAATAAAAGGAAATGTTCTCTAAGACCTTCAAGGAGGCAGAGCTAAGGGAAAGACAGTTGAATACTATTATCATGGTTGGTCTAAATAATAGAGTTGGTCTCTTTGGACATGCTCAAAGCTTGTGATCTTTATAATATTAAGTATGAGGAGGTGTCTGCACACAAAAATCTACATCTAGAAGCAATTGGTCTCCCAGTCTTAGCCAAACCTCTGAGATAGAGAAACCAAAGCCTTTCCCATGGTGAAAATTTCCTTCTGCATCATTGGTGTGCTATCGTTTGCCACACAATCACCAAATGAGTTGTAAGGATTTCCCATTTTCTCTACCCTTGGGAGAATTATTAATAGCTGAAAGAAATAGACATTGAATTGATTTACAATTTTGGACAGCCTTTCCCACCTACGTGAGAAAGTATTTCTCACAGGGCTTTTCTCAGCTGTTGCCTTTTCCTGACACAAGTGTCAGGAAACACTCTGGCAGGTGAATTCTGCACCCCTGTGGTGGCCTTGGGTGTTGGCATTTGTAAATCAGTATATTTCTGTCATCACCCACATGCTAAAGCTCAAAAGAAAGCACCATGTGCACGGGAGGAAAGGCAGCTGCTGTCGTCCCTGGAGGAAAATGCAGTTAAGAGAGCTTCCATCACACAGCCTCAGCGTTTCCTTTTGGAGAATAAAGTGGGGGATTTGGAGAGATAAGAGGCTTCAGGCTCAAGTGATGGACTCTCTGGGACCAGATATACCAGGTGTCCCAAAAGTCGCCATACATAGGGAAAATGTGAAATTGTAGCTAAATGTACCTTTATTTACAAAATATTCATTACAAAATTTTACAAAATTTTCCTTCGTATGGAGACTTTTGGGACACCCTGTATGTCTCTGACCAAGAAGACTAAGATGACGGCACGGTGGAAGGGAAGGATGGAAAAGCAGGGTCTATCTCACCCCATTCCTCATTTTGCCCAAATTGCTGTCTGATACAGCGCCCAGAAACTGCTTCCTTTCATTCTATACGACAAGACACTGGGGTGAAATTAATTCCCAATGCCCTTTATATTGTGTAGACATAGCATGAACTGATGGGAACAAAAGGACCCAAATGTATACATCTCAAGAGTCATCCTATGCTCAGTTTGATTACCAGTCAGTTAAAACCTCTGACACTTTACTGGAAGCCAATTAAGGGCCTTTTCTACTTTGTCAAATAAAAAAAAAAAAACAGTAGATAAAGCCATCACAGGGTGAAGCAAGACTTTATACATTGAAAAGAATATGAAATGTGAGAGCCAGAAATTACCTTAGGACTAAGATTTCTAAGCCCCTCAGTTTGGGTGAGGAAACTGAGGCTCAATAAAGTGAACTCACCAACTTCAGCCAGCTGGTTCGGGAGAGTAGTAAACTTGATGTAATTATTTAGCCAAAAAACACTTAGTGATTTTTCCGGGCACAGTGCTGGGGGTTGCGGGTACAAAGGGGAAATAAACTACACTCTGAATTCCTTGAGGGCAGGGAGTATGGTTTCCCACTGGGAGGTCAAGTTTGAAATATTATACCAAGAATTATCTGTGTATGATGGTGGATAAATCCAGGAGTGGATGAGCTCATTCAGGTATGATGTGCAAAGGGAAAACATCAGATGTAAAACCCAGTCTCCCCTTGAGAAGTTTAAGGTATTTTCCACAAGGCCCACCCTAATCAATATCTTCAAAAGAAAAACAATGCAATCTCTGCAGCATTACTTGTAAAAACTTGAGATTTAAGCAAGTCTTATGTGAATCAATAATGTCATATTTATTACCAAAATTCTCTGAAATATCTTACTGATTACTATAAAGCATATTTTGGTATATAACACAAATATCCCAGACACTTTCCTTGAACATAAAAATCACCACAGTTGGAACCCTTCATCCTTCTAATGTGTAATCTTTTGCCAGGATTTCCTCTTCTAATAGTTTCTGAATATTGTAATATCATGTGTGTTCACTGTATTAGTCAGAGTTCTCCAGAAAAACAGGACAAATAGGATACATACAGATATATAAGAGGAGATTTACTATGGAATTGACTCATGTGATTATAGAGGCTAAGTCCTGCCACATGCCTTCTGCAAGCTGCAGAACCAGGAAAGCCAGTGGTGTAGATGATGCCTGACCACACTGGTAAGGAGGATCTTCTTTACTCAGTCTACTAATTCAAATGCCAATCTCTTCTGTAAATACCCTCAGTGACACACCCAGAAATAATGTTTTACCAGCTATCTGGGCATCCCTAACCCAGTCAAGTTGACACAGAAAATTAACCATCACATTTCCCAAATCCTCCCTTCAACAGCCATTTGATTCTGAACTCTGTAGGCTGCATCTTCCCATTCCAGGATTGCCATCTTCAAGTATAGCAGAGGCTGTTTCCCTCCATTTCTCACAGCATTGTAGAAACAAGCTACTTTTTTTTTTTAAATACGATTTTTCTAAAAGTAGTCCACAGATATTGCATAGTATCTGCCCCCTTCTAGGTCCCTTACAAAGTAGGTTCACATAATGGCCTCTATCCCAGGCCACATGCTCAGGCCCAGGGGTTGATCTTACTCCCAGACACTGTGTGTGCTGCAGGTCCCTCCACTCCTCCAGTTCTAGGCCAAAGGAGCCCAGGCCTCAGAGAGAGAAGAAAGTGTTTCCCTCATCCTGTTCTCAGACTCACCCAGGAATGACTTCTTTCCAAAATGATTGACAATTGAAATGCACATTTCCTTTGCAGGCAAACCTACTCCTACCTACATGGCTGTGGTTGAGCTGCTCACAAGAAAATCCTATGATGACAGATATCAGCACATTTCCCATAGCCCCTGTTCTTTAGTTTGTTGATAGGAAATCAATAGCCCAATTGAAGTTAGGTGGTGCCAAAATTCATCTTATTTTGTGATAGGCAGAATAATGGCTCCCAAAGGTGTCTATATCCTAATCTTGGAACCTGTGAATATATATGTTACCTTACATGGCAAAAGGTACTTGGCAGATATGATTCAGTTAAGGACCATGAAATGGGGAAGTTATCTTGGATTATCTGGGTGGTCCTGATATAATCACAAGGGTCCCTAAAAGCAGAGAACCTTTCCTGGCTGTGGGTAGAGGAAGATACGACTACAGAAGAATGGTCAGAGAGCTGCAACATTACTGGCTTTGAAGTGGAGGTAGCTGCATTCCACAAGCCAAGGAATGCAGGCAGCCTATAGACTTAGAAAAGGGCAAGGGAACAAATACTTCCCAAGAGCCTCCAGAAGGAATGCCGCTTTACCCACACCTTGATTTTAGCCCAGGAAGACCTGTGTCAGATATCTGACATACAGAACTGTAAGATAAAAAATCTGTGTTGGTTTAAGCCACTATGTTTGTGACAATTTGTTATGGCAGCAATAGAAAACTAATACGTATTCCTTTTCATTTTATCTTCATTAAGGGTGCGAAAGGCATGGAGGATCAAGTCTCACCTAGGAATAGCCTGACACCCTCGTAGTTTGGGTTCATCAGGGGTGTGGTTTAGTGGATTTTGATAAGCAGCAGTTCTTCAGTAACCTCAGTCATTGCCAGACTCAAGACAATTACTTGAAAAACAGAGAATAAAGTTGAAATCAATAGTGAGAAAATTTAAATGAATTAGAAATAAATCCTTTAACCCAGGGTTTCTCAACCTCAGCACTATTGACATTTTGGGCCAGATAATTATTTGTTGAAGGTGGGGAGTATATCCTGCTCATTGTAGGATTTTGAGCAGCATCCCTGGCCTCTACCCACTAGATGCCAGTAACAACCCTCCAGCTGTGACAACCAAAAATGTCTCCAGACATTGCCAAATGTTCCCTGGGGGGCAAAATCACTCATGGTTGAGAACCATTGTTCTATCCCAAAGATCTCTTAGAGAAAAAAAAGGAGCTGTCTTATGAGGATAACTTGGATATTTCAGGAGATGAAATTATTCAATTAAAAAGTATACACTGGTAGGGTATGTGTCAACACCATAGGCCTTTACATTTCCAGAACATGAAACAAACAGGGTCAGGGACACAAATATCCATTTCCAAGTGAAGTTATGTATCAGGACCTTCTTAGATAAATTCTCTGTGCTTTCCTGCATTTTCAATATGAGCTCTCTTTCCATGAGTCAATAGTTTTTCCTGGCAAAGTGACTTGGAATGGTACTAAATGGATCTAGGCACAGTGGCTTCACTTGTAAGGACATGGCATGACTTCTTAGGATATCACACACCAACACAACCAACTGCAGGTGGCTTCGAGTTACACAGCACAGACCAGTGGGCAAGGGAGGATGTCGTCCTAGAGCCACCAACTGAGAGGGGCAGAGGCCTTAAATGGAGCTAAATTAACTGAGGCTAAAATTATTAAATGGGATCTATTCCCAGAAAAAAACCAAAAATTCCGTTGAATTAGATGTCACATGTACAACCAGTCACATACTTTTATTCCATGAATGAAATTTAGCTACAATAGCCCTATGTTCTGGCACCTCAGGCTGTGACATGCATAAGAAATCAAAGGTTATCTATTCTCAAACATGGTAATGATCTAAAAATAGGGAAGTGATTTAGGAACTAAACAAAGCAACTGAGTTAGTTGTTTATAACCTGTGAATAAATCAGCACACAAATTCAACTGACAGCAATTTGAAATGAAGAATTCAGCCTAGAGCAAAATGTAATTTATCATCATGTAATTTATTAACCCAAATTAATATAAATTAATGGAGCTGAGGATGCAAGGTTCAAGTCTATAGCAAAACAGCTAAGTATTTGGATGGCACTTTTTTTCCAGATCATTAATAAATTTGGCTAGATCTCTTTTGTGGGATTGAGACTTTTTTAAATTGGTATTTTCTTTAAAGTACATTTCAAAGTCTGTTACATTACAGGGGTATTAAGTTCCCATGTACTTCTTCAGGAGTAGGTAGAGCCCATGAATGGAAGTTTTAGAAAATCGGGTTTCAGGACAAATACCAAAAAACTTTTTGTTGTTGTTCTTGAATGAGAATTGCTTAACAACAGAATGAGCTCTCTTGTGAATCAGTTCCTCCAAAAAGGGCTGCAGCATCACTTATTAAAAATGGTTCATGTCAGAGCCCTGATTTAAATGAGAGGCTAGACCAGCTGCCCTTAAAACGGCCTCTTCACACTGTCGGGGTCTACACTGTGGTAACAGCGTCTGAGAGGTGGCTGTCATTGGGGGTCTGCAGGTCCTAAGATGCCAGATGACCACTCTACCCTCAAAGTCCCAGAGGAACCTCACATTGCCCCCCACAGAATCAATGACTGGGGGCTTGTCCTAGCTTCTGTGATGGAGCCACTGGTCATGACTGAGCATGTGCTCTGCCAATTAGCACGTATTAGCAGGTCATGAGCAGTCTGGGCCCACCATGCTCCCTATTCTCTGCCCCTTACTCTTCTCTCCTCAACAATAAAACTTTTTGTAATCCAGTTAAGGTCCCATTCCTAATAATCTAGGTCCCTTATTGATGCTTTTAAGCCAGATCAAAATTTGGGCTCAAATCTGTGTCCTTTATATATTATAAACTGAAATCATTCATTCAGTAAATATGTATTAAGAATCTCCTGTGTCAGGTACTGTAGCAGGCACTGGGATTACAGTAGTGAGCAACGGAGCCCTTCAAGGTGTCAACAGCCAAACAGGGAAGATATGCAAACAGCAAGCACAGCATGAGTGAGGTATAATAGGGGAAACAGAGGGCCTTACAGGAGTGTATGGCAATAGCTGCTCAACTACGGGAGTGAGGTGAGGCTTGCCAGAGCCAGGGGCTTTAAACCGAGAATGAGTGTTGCAAACGAAGAGGAAAGCGCGCAGCTATGTGCTTGCAGGAAGCGGGAGAAGCTGCCAGTGGCTGGATCGCAGAGGAGCAGGCAGAAAGCCCTGAGCAATGAGGCTGGAGAGGTGGATAGATATTCTCCTCCCCTCTGGTGACCATGTGGTATAGCCATGACAAGCTAATTATAGTGGGAACAAGGAAAACACCACCCTCCAAGGGCTATCAAAAAACCCACCCTGTCCCTGCCCAAGCAAATCCAGGTGGCGATCTCCTCTGGTCACTTTTCCTCCACACAGCCCAGAGGTGACACTGATGGTGGAGTTGGTGACTGTCCCTCTGCCCCATCTCCCTGCACTCCACCAAAGGCTGCTAGGAGGCTCCACCCTTTCCCAGAGAGAGCCTACTGGTGATGGACATTGCACAGCACAGGCCTTGGGTCCACCCCCAGCTCTCTAATTCTGGCATTACCCTGCAGGAACACCCCCAGTAGACAGGCTGGAGCAGGGACCTCCGTGGGGCGTGTGCACCTATCAGCATCGTTCTAAGGCACAGCCTCACCTGGAGAGGGAGGTTAGTGAGGAGAGTGTTGGTGAGATAGCATGTCCCCTCCATGGTGAAGAAGTTCCATCCTTGTCTTCCTCCCAGGGTTGCTTGAAAAGGACATTCTGGAATGATAGATACCAATCCCAGCCTCCCCCACCCTCCGTCTCTAGGCTGTCTGATGTGGAAGGATAGGGAGATTGAGTGGAGGCAGCTGTAAGCAATGCTGTCTCCCTCTTCTATACTTAGCGTCCCTGCCCACACCCTGCACCACCCTGCTTACTAACGAGACAAGAGAAAGCTTTCTTGGTTTTCCACTTTCAGCCACTACCACTGGTTCAGTCTCATGAGCATACGTGAACTTTCAGGGGCTACCCCTCCCCTTTTTCTCTGGCAGCTCCCCTGGGCCTCAGCAATCAATACCCCCAGGAAATACCCTGAGTTCTGAATAAAAGTGGATCAACTCGGTTGCCAAAGATTCTTGGTAGGCACAGAGTGGCCATCCACTGGGTGACCATAGATTTTGACAATTAGTTCTGGAAATTGCACCTGGAAAAAGAAGCTGTAGTTTTTTGAAGTTAAAAGTATGATTCATTTGGTGAAATTTGAACCCAGACTGATTGATCATGGTGTTAAGAAAATATTATTTTTAGATGTGATCATGGTATTAGAGATATATTAAAAATAAAAGGGAGTACTTATCTTTTAAAAAGATGGGCTGAAATATTTATCAATAAAGTGACATGCTGTCTAGGGTTCATTTCAACATAATCTGATAATGGAGGGAGGGTGGATTGCTACGTGGGTGAGACAAATCTGGCCAATTTAGGATTGTTGAACCTGTGTGGATAGGGACTTGGGGTACATAGAAGTTATTATGCTATACTCTCTTCATTTGTCTATGTTTGAAATTTTTCTTAACACAGAATTTTAAAGGTTGATAAATAGTAAATATGTAAACTACTAGAAAGCATCAAATATCTTAACCCTTTCAAAGCCATTAATAAATGACATCTCACCTGGTGAATAAAAGAACAACAAAAGCGTCTAGCATGTGTTGTGTTCAGCAAACCAAAAATTGATTTTGGAAGACCTTCTGCTGTGGATTACAGGTAAGTGGAAACTTAGGCTTGGAAAATTAAAGTTAGATCACATCAAAGAAGGTAAAATTAGCAGGGAGATCTCAAATATTACGTATTCTTTTTGGCAACAATACTATTGGGTTTACCAGTAGATAATCGGTATTGAACGAAAAAGGGAATATTTATTTATTGTCTAAAAGTTTTGAGTCTAGTTCTGCTTAGGCATAGGTATAGTTCCACATAACCTCGTATCTCTCAAATTGGGTTCTGTGTAAATGAGACGTAATATGAAACCTCTTAGAGTCATTCTTTCTATTCCATTGCTGGAAGATTTGGTCCCAAAAATGGACATAACTTTTATTATCTAAGAGACCAGAGATATAGTTTTAATCATGGTTAGTGGCAAGTCAAATCATCCTAACTGCATTGTCTGGAAATGTAGGAAAGGGAATACAGGACAGAGTCTTCATTCTAACTGTTTAGAATTGTCACAATCCATCTATCTAGGCTGCTTTTCTCACAAAACATGGAGAAGGGATAGATTCATGACGGTCATTTCATCTGAGAGAAATTTTATCTTAAGGGGACAGTCAATTGTAGATAGTGGACGTACTTGACCTGCAAGTGTCCTGGCCACTTTCAGGTAGGATCAGAATTTAACAATGAACTATTGAGTGCTCCCTGGGTGCTAAGCACTTTGCCAGCATTGTCACATGGAAAGCCTTCAGCATCCTTATTGTTATCTTCCCATTTACAAACAAAGAAACCAAGGCACAGAGAGGTTCAGAAAGTCACCTGAGGTCATACAACTAGCAAGTGGCTAGCCTTGAATTTAAAACCATATCTGACTGACTACAAAACATAAGTTCTTCATCACCACACAAGCCTATTTTATTAAATACAACAGAGATTAATAAGATATATTGGAGGCCATCTTCTCTCTGGCATTGACCTTGTAAACGCATATCATTTTGTTGATTCATCAAGCAACTCATCCAGCTATGTCCTTTACCCTTCACTGCAATTAACCTCTAGTGCTGTGAAATTCCTTTCCTTGCAGAAGCTCACAGGACTCCAATGTGGGATATGGAAAAGAGCCACTCGTACATTTAAAAGTAGCCACTTGTTTTTCACATGCACACAAAGGCATGCACACACACACACTCATTTTGGTGAGTTGAAAGTTAAAGATTAAGACAAAATGATGCCTGAAAATGATTGCTGAGTGGTCAAAAATAACTTCTGGTCAGAATTCAGAGGAGAACCCAATCTAAGGCAGGGCTGACTTGTTAACCTGACAGAGAAACTATTTCCTGCTCAGGAAGGAAAATTTGGACTTAAAAGCATGTGGTCAAGATGGTTGCACATGACTTGAGAAAAAGGTAGGAAAGGAGTAATTCTTTCAGATAGGTTCTCCTTAGGAATAAGAGGAAAGGTTGACCTTTCCCCCACAAGCAGATTTTAAGTGGATCCAGTTACAATGTCCTTGTTGACCCTGAAGGACAAGTTACTTGACAGAAAAACTGAACATAATCCTCCCTTTCAAGAGGTGTAAATATTTACCTCCCTAATACCACTGGAACAGCAATCTTGCAGCTGGTAATACCCTCCATGCAAAGATTTACTGTAGTACCTGGCACAGTATAGTTGTTAACTGAACAACTGCTTCTCTATGACATAACATTTGTACCACCTTTTGAAGGTAAAATAAGGCATCTTATTTCCTGTTTTTTGATACTCGGGTTGGCTACACACAATCTAATTCATGAACTCTTTGGGGCAGCATATTATGTATTTCAAGAAGACCTATTAGGTTTAGTGTTCTGTTGTACTTTGTGCTGATATTTCTCATGAATGGCAGTGACCAATTTTTTCTTACGATGCTTGACCATAAGACATTCTTAGTTGTGGTAAATTCCTTCCTTTAATTAAAACATGCGAAAAGGACAAATTATTGCCTCAACTCATGCTTTTCTTCACAGACATCTCATAGTGCTAAGAGGTGAATGGCGCAAAATGAGTAATACCTAATTGCTAAGGAAAAAATGTTCATGCAATTTTTTTTCTTAAATTAAGGCAGAATCATGGTTGTTCCTATAATGGGTCTCTCTCTGGCTTATATTTTATTTAATTCCAGATTTTATTTGATTTTAAATGATGAGGTTTCTGTGCAAGGTGGCTTAAAGAAAAAAAAGGAATTTATTAATTAACATACTGAAGAATCTAAGGAGAGTAACATCTTCAGATACAGTTTGGTCAAGGTGCTAAAAAACAATCTTATCAGGAATCTGACCCTCTCCATCTTTTTTGCCTTGCTTTTCTTTATGTTGATTTCATGTTCATGTAGGCTTTCTCTATGAAGTGGCAAAACAGCTTATCTTATAACTTAGCAACACCAACAGAAAAGAAACCTCTCCTTCCCAATATCCCTAGCGAAACCTTAGGAATGAGTCTCACTGTATCAATAAGGTCATGTGCCCATCCCTGCCTCCAGGGGGGATAAAATATGCTGATTCGTTAGTCCAATCACTCAATGGGAGGGGAGGAACCCAGCAGCTGGTGGGTTTTCAGTTCCATCCAACTACATATGCAGGGAGTAGGATGATTTCCTAAAGAAAAATTGAGATGCTATTTCCAGAAAAAAGAAAAATAAGAGAAAAACAGACAAAACCAACAGTATTTAACTCCATACAGCACCGTGGAGTTTTAACAAAAGCATTTGTGAAATGCACCTAAAAGACAAGCCTATCCCATTTTTCACTAACTTTCATGTTAGCAGCAGCATGTACAAATTATGGTGGTATTTGTGGGTTATAATTTCATAATTCCTTCCAACTTGTTTTCTCATTTTATTAATAGATATGCTTTGAAGAAGGAGGAGAGGAAGGGAAAATGCAGAAAGAGTAAGTAGTATATCCACGTCTGTATTGACTCTGATGCATTTATGGCAAACTTTGCTTAAACTTACATCCAAATTTTTTTAAAGTGCCATCTATCCTGTGTGTGAAAGCAGATAAAAGTTTGAGAGCTGCTTCATGACCTCTGGAAAATGAGCCTTAGGATACCCCAACTCTGCCAAAAGGAAAGCCTCCAACCACTAAAGATTTCCCTAGATTCTCAGTTTATGCCCTTTTGGTTTATCTTGTAATTTTTCCTTAGGTTTTAAACATACACTAGCAAATAATGTAGAAATTTCCATGGATGTCCTTGATATCAACTGAATATCAACTGAATATAATTTGCACAAAGATCTATGCATTAAAATGAGGATAGAAGTAAATCACTTTTTCGTTGCTTTATACATGTAGTTGCCTTTTAACGGTCCTAATAGAATACTGTCTTGTTTATTTAACATTGTCATAGAATGGGGTATTCAACACAGGAGATTTTTCCAGGTGATTATTTTAATTGTGTGTTACTTTCTAAAGTGCATTATTTTCTTTAATGTCTTGGTGAGCATACATATCTGGATCATAGACAAAAAAACATCAATTAAATTAATATGACCAAAATCAGTGGCAGCCTCAGGGCTTATGACTTACTGGAGTTTGCAAGGATCTTTAGTCAATATACTAGATGACTTCAGACTCACCTACTATTGGAGTTGTGTGTGCTGTGTCCTCCCCCATTGCCAGAGGGTCAACTGAGACGTCTTAGTTTTAGGAGTGTATCTTCCTCTTTGCAGATTGCAACCTGCTGTAAAGGGAATAATGCATAACGGAGTTTGTTAGGATTTTGTCTAAAATAAGAGTACCTAGATTCTATGTGATCATTTAAGGATCTCTGCAATGAATTAAGCATAACAATTTCAGTGCATTGGCTGTATTTTATCTTCATCAACCATCACACTCTAAAATCTAAGACATAGGGCCACATCTACATTCTTAGAACCTAACAGTGGCTAATACATAATACATAATAAACTGCCATAATAAATTAGGGCAGTTAAAGTTGAATTTCAGATAAACAATGAATAAATTTTTAGTGTAAGTATCACCAAATATTGCATCCTGTATTTTATCTGGCAACCATAGGTGAGATAGTGGCTTTAAGATTCTTAGGAGATTTCTTGCCTAGTTGAAAGGGTCTGTGAGGTATACCCTTAAATTTTTCAGGAGCCTTAACAAAGCTGAACTCTTCAGATGATCTTTATTCTATGAAAAAGTAGGCAATTTTGCCATCTAAAAAGGGGTTCTGTGCATTGACCAGGGTCATCTGGGAGGTTCTCTTTTGGGATCTCTCTTGTAGGTGCAATTACGTGTCTGCTGGGGCTGGAGTTTTCTTTCTCAACTGAGGAGCACATCCAAGAGAGATCACTCACACAGCTGACTCCTGAGACTGGGTACCGACTGGCAGTTATGGAGCTCAGCTGGCAGCTGTGGACCAAAGTGACCACATAAGGGAAGAACATAATGGCTATGTTCCTAGAGGAAGCATCCCAAGAACAAGTGTTCCAAGAGCTAAATCCTTTGCTTTTTCCTTCATATTAAGAAAATGCACTGTATTTCACTGTATCTGGTGATACCACCATACTCACTTCTTACGGATTACTGATATTGTTATGTGGCTTATTAAATGGCTTCTGCTGTCTAGGAGCATATTTACTTCAATGAGTAGGAATAGAAAGATGTAGAGGAGAGATCAAAGACTAGGATGTGAAGTAAGGATTGAACAAGGATCAGAGGGACAGATATGAAAGCAAGTGTACCCCCAAAATTCATATGTTGAAATTCTATCCCCCAAGATGATGGTGCTAGGAGGTGGCACCTTTGGGAGTCATCTCCCAAAGGGAGATGTCATGGGGTGGAGACTTAATGAATGGGACTAGTGCCCTCATAAAAGAGACTCCAGAGACGCTCTCTCCCCTTCCATGTGAGGTTATGGTGAGAAGAGGAAGCAGGCCCTCATCAGACACAGAATGTTCAGGTGCCTTGATCTTAGACTTCCCAGCCTCCAGAACTGTGAGAAATAAAACATGTGTTATTTATAAGTTTATGGTATTTATTTATAACAGCCTGAACAGACTATGACAGCAGTTTATAAAGACAGATAAGTGGTATTTGAGAAATAGCTATCTTTGGTGGATTAGGGTATTAAGTAAAGTAGGAGAGTTATGGATTACATTGAGTTGATATATGGATTTTCTAGGATAATTCTGAGAATAATGAGAGGAGGTTTAAGAAATAAGTTGATCTTTAGGGAAGAAAAACTGGGAACCTAGAATACGATTAAAAAAATCTAAATCTGCCCAAACATTTTAATACTTTAGACCCTATAAAGGACTAAAACATAAGAGGCTCATGGTTTATCCATTTAAAAAATTCTCATTTGCTTTTTTTTACACCTTTTTTCTTTTTTTTTTAAGTCTTTGCTTGATTGCTTTCAAATAAAAGGCTACTTTCACTTAAATGCATTCAAAAATGGTAATATAAACAAAGCAATTTGCCTCTGACACAGATCTTGGCTTATACCTTTGATTGTACTACAACATTTGGTGCATTTCTGTTTCCTTTCCATATTTTACAGATGTCCCAAGTATAAGCTGAGAGCCCCAAAGGCACTCAGGAGCCCAAGTGATTCTAAGTCCCACTTTACTGAGGTTTCTAATCACAAGTTCTGGACATACTTAAGACACACCAGATGTACAGAAAATGTTTGACTGAGGCTCATATGATTTTAGGTTAGCCCTAGAGGTTGCTTTTGGTTAAATAAGTATTAGATCTGTTAGAAGGCTACCTTTTCCAACCACAACATAGCTGCCTGCTGAGATAAGCAGTTTGTAGCTAGAAAGCAGTGAATAAGAACATGTTCTGATTTTTGCTATGAAATGTTAAAGGAGGTAGCTGATATCCCAATTTTCCCCAAGAGACTTGAAGAATAAAAAGGTCAAGCAACTCAGCTATATTTCTAGACTATAATGCAACTGAGTTGTTTCTCAAAGTTAAATCCAGGGGGGGAATATAGCAAGAGAGAAACATGAGATCATATTATTCAGCTACTGACTGAAAAGTCATGCCATGTTCTTAGGGTCCATCACTGTTATCAGAAAAGGCACAGTTTCACTAATAGTATTCAGTAGTGAGACCTGAAAAGCCACTTGAGCAGGGAAAGAAAGGTAATGGGAATGTGCATTTCATGCTAAATCAGAGCACACATGGCCCTGGAAAAGAATAAAATGAAACTGGTCATCAGTTAGCAATGTATGCATCTGTTGGTGTGGGCTGGCCACACTAACTAGAAGAAAGTTTTACTTGGCAAATGGGGATTAGGGAAGCCAAAGAGTTGAGCTCATAATGGGGAAATAATCTATTTGACTTCATAGAGAATACAGGTTGAGTTTAACCTATCTTAAAATAGAATTTCTGAACAATCTCCAATCTCCTTTTCTAAAAACTGGTCTTGACATTGGAGCCATGCAGATATGTTGGAACTTTAAGGTGGATCTTTACTACATAAAGTGTTGCTTTAACCTTGTCATATTATCATGGTAGAAAGACAAGGGTGATTTATTTATCAATATTTCAAACTTCAGTATTTAGTCCTCCTTCACTTAAAGAATAAAGACTAATGAGGTTTATCTAACTCAGTTCACAGATTGTCATTGTTTATCTTCTAGAGAAGATCAAAACTCTTATTTATTCCTATGTGTTTGAGGCCAGTTTATCGTAACCAGCAAAATGTGCCACTATGTAGCCAAATCCTTGCATTCTCCAAAAAGTCATTCTGGTAATATTTCCAGTCTCTTCAGATTACTGTTTTAAAGCATATGGACAGACTCCACTTCTTTTTTTGTCTCCTTTTCTTGTCTCAGCAAGAGTTTTCTAGCAACTCCATTAAGGTATTCATATCTCCAAATATCAGACCCCATGAAGTAGTTTTCCAGGTTTGAACTTTACAGAGCAGAGGTAGGTAAATTGACATTTTTAGAGTTTGAGATGAAAATGTAAGGAAACACACTACAACAGAAAGAGGAGGAAACACATTACAATCCTTTTTAAGATGGCTACAGGTCACTTGAATCATTGAAACTTCACCAGCATCACAATTAGTTATTAAACAAATTTATCTATAGGTGACATTCAAAATATTGAACCACTAGGACAGACTGAACACTGAGTTGAAACTAAGTCTTGAAGGAGACACTACGTACCAGGTGTTATCCTTAGTTGCTAGATCAGGTGGGGTGTTGGACACAAGTGTGGTTTACTTGAGTACATCTTTTAACATTCTAACAACTCTAGTAGCTGTGCCTGTGTATATCTGCATTATATTATTTCTGTTTAAAGCCTATGCTGCCCCCAAAATTCATTATTACAACAGGAAAGAAATATGATAGTGTATTCTATATCCTGTACCTTTGCTGTGTTTCTTATGTGATTGTGCAATTTACTTAATCTCATTGTATCTTAGTTTCCCTTAAGACATCATGAAAACACAGTGACAGTGAAAGCTTTCTGAAGGAAAATCTGTCATCTAAAAATTTCGTATTATTCTCCAGTGTTGTTTGTCATTGAAAGATTCTTAAAAATTTTTTGGCATACAACTTTCTTTACACAGTCCA
The DNA here is from genome assembly GCA_023783475.1 of Daubentonia madagascariensis. NCBI lineage: Eukaryota > Metazoa > Chordata > Mammalia > Primates > Daubentoniidae > Daubentonia > Daubentonia madagascariensis. The sequence continues at coordinate 17,576,414 of JAKFHU010000726.1, read as the reverse complement.
TTACAAATGCCCACATATAAACTTTGCTGGATTCAGATTTTTAAAAGAAGGTATGCCTCTTACCATCGACATCAGCATCACCCTTGTAATTGTATTGTGTTTGCATTATTTAGACATCTTTAGCCCCTAATAATGTTCTGAAGGAAAGTTTATGCTCACTTTTTTTCACTATCCTCAAATCAAGTATTTTTGAATAGGTTAAAGACATACTCTATTGTGGGTTTTGCTACAAAAAAAAAAGTGTTTAATGATGTTGGCCCCTATATTATGAATCCAGGGACTTCTAATACAAGGATATAAATAAATATTTATATATATGCAGATTCCTGTATATTAACATTAATTGAGACATGACATGTAAACATCAAGACTGGCATATTAAATTGACTAATGAATATGAATATATATACACACACACACACACACTCTATTGCATTATCATGAACATCTGAGGACAACATAATTTCACAACTCAGCTGCCTCTTCAGCAGGCTAAGGTGAGAATAGCACATTTGCATTGGCAACACCACCTAAAGTTTTATTCAATAAAAGAATGAAAAGTAAAACATATACTGAGAGAGATAAACTTGCTTTTTCTTAATATCCTACTTTAGTGGCTTGGAAAAGGTTCCCGAGGGAAGAAAAGGTTGTGGGAATTTCGTTTCACATATCAGAGGATGATTTATGAAAGTTCAATTATAGACTGACCCAACCTGTGGTATTTGCCAAGAACCAAATATGAATGTCTTTGGCAAAGTAGAACAAAAAGCACTCCTGAATGCATAGTGAGCTTCAAAACACACAGCAATATAACAGGAGACTGCCAAATACAAGTATCCTGAAAGGGCATTATAATTAAATATACCTGAACAGAATTCTAAATACAATATACAAGGGCATTCCAATAAGAAGGTAACACAGGCGTTGACACAGGCAAAGACATTAACACAGGCAAAGGCATTAACACAGGCCAGGGATACTAAGAAAGGAAGTGCCTGGAATGCATTGCATATGAAGGTTCACGTAGAGGCTTTAAAAAAATTAAGTGTCAGAAGAAAGGATGGGATTCATCTGCTATTCTAATTGCATTATTCTGACAGCAGCCATGCTGCCATTGAAAGGCTTGGAGACCTGCTATTGCTTCTGCGTTGTTCATACCTGCAAGCAATGGTGTATAATCAGAACTAACATTTTGCAAGTCCCAAAACAAAGTTTCTGTCAAAGAGAAAAAATGGATGGTTCATTGATTAGTAGGTTAGTAGGTGCAGACCCAGAAACAAGAAGCAAGAGCTGAAATTTTGCCTGAGAAATGCCCGTTTTATACAGTTCACCCTCTGCCTGAATCTGTCTTTTGCCACATAGCAAATAGCTTATTTGAATCCAGGCTTGAATCAAGATGCTGGTTTTCAATTCTATTTATGTCATGTATTTCCTCCACAATGAGGACAAATCATTTCCTTCACAGCTCCACCTAACTGTCTATAAAATGAAGACAATGGTACATGTTTTCCCACTTTTGATTGTAACCAACAGATGCTTGGATAGATTACTTTAGATGAACAAGCCTGATACAAGCAGTGACATAGAATCTAGCAGCACTCACCAACATTTTCACTGGAACAAATTCAATAGACACACTTAAGACTCATGTCCTGGAAGCTCATATACATGAGATGCAACATAACTCCTGTACCTTCATTCATTTTGTCCACACTGCTTCAGCTCTATTAAAAAGCACTTTTCAAAAGGCAAAGAATTAAACTATGTAATTTTCGGTATCAGGTAAATGCTATAATAATTCAATTTGCTGAGCATTTACCAAGTACCAAACACAGTTTTAAGCACTTTACACATATTACTCATTAATCTGCAAAATAACCCCATGGTTATACTATTTTTATCCTTTTTTTATATTTAGACAAAACTAAGTCAAAGAGTAGATAAACAGATTGCCCTAGAGGTACTGGTTTTCTATTGCTACTTAACAAATTACCACAAGTTTAACAGCTTGAAATGACATACATTTAATAACTTGCAGTTTCTGTGGGTCAAGCGTCCAGGGATGTCTTAACTGGTCCTTCGCCCAGGGTCTTACAAAACTGTCATCCAGGTGTCAGTTGAGCTGCATTCTTATCTGGAGGCTTGACTGGGGAAGAACCTGTTTCTCAGCTCATTCAGGTTGTTGGCAGAAAGCATGTTTTTACAGCTACATGGTGAAGGCCCCATCTTTTTGCTGACTATTGGCTAGAGGGCAACTTCAGGTCCTAGAGGCCACCCACACTTCCATGTGGGGTTCTCCAACACAGAGGCCATTTATTTTCCCAAGCCCGAAAGGAGAGTCTCTCACCTCAGGTAAGGTCTGGTCCCTCTTTTAAGTGTTTTTCACCTGATACAGGCAGGCCCACACAGAATACTCTCCCTTTAACTCAAAACCAACTAATTTGGGACATTAATTATTATCTGCAAAATCTCTTCCCCTTTGCCATTTTCTGTTGGCTAGAAGAAAGTCACAAGTCCTACTCACAATCAAGGGAAGGAGATTACAGGAAGGTGTGAGCAATAGGAGGTGGGAATTATTGGGGGTCACCCCGGGTCTTTCTGCTTCACTAGGTCAGGGCTTCTCAAACTTTAATGTACATACAAATCACCTGAGGGTCTAGTTAAATGCAGATTCTGATTCAGTACATTTACAACAAGCTCCCAGGCGATGCTAATGCTACTGGCTGGTCTGGGGACCATGAAGACCCCATAAAGCTGGGATTGGAACCAGCAGTTTGAGCTCCTGGCCAGATAATCTTAAGCACTTGCCAATACCTGTCAAATCTCCCAGGACTGCACCTAAGGCTGTTACCAACAATGGATCTAGCTTTATTTTTGTTCCACAATAACCTTGGAATCCTAAGGTAGTCAATGTAGTTGACATCTGATTGCTTCTTTTCATAAGTATGGGATTTTACAGAACAAGCTTTACCACAGGCAACTTAAACTACAAACCAAAGTTTAGGCATTCTCTGGCTGGCCCAAATGTGCCCCATGCCCCTTCTCAGGCAGGTGACAGTCTGCCCTGGGCTGAGGATGATGCTGTCCAGGGAGAAGATTCTGCCTGCCCCAGAGGTTCCCAGTATAGGACAAGTGTTGTTCAGAGTCTAGGCCCATGCCTCCTTTCCCTAAATGAAAGAAGCTGCTTCTTTTAAAAAAAATTATTGTTTATATTTAAGATGTATGTACAACATGATGTTTTGATATACATAGAGATAGTGAAATAATTACTACAGTCAAACAAATTTCATGTCTATCATAAGCAGTTTCTTCTTGTTTTATAAATTGAGGCTCTGTGGGTATTTTCATTTAACTGAAGTGTTTTATCAGAAAAAAAAAATTTTCCTCTTAAAGAAGTAAAGGTTTTAAACACTCCTTGGTTTTTGAAGAGAATAAATATTTACCTTGAAGAAAAGCCTTACAAGGACTTAAAACATCTCACTTAACAAACTATAAATAACTCCTCCCTGGACTTTATGGGGGGTCATTCTCACCAAAAGAGCAAAGAAACATTGAATCAAAGTTTCTCTTTCAGTAATCTCTCCCAGACAGGAAGCTGTTATCTGCCTTCTTTTAAAAGTGCTGCTTAGAGGCTTGCAACTTAAATTTAGCTCTTAGGCAGCCTCTCCTTTCTCCCTGCGGGGTACAAGCGGTGTTAAATGACAGACAGATGTTAAACAAAGATACCTCCCCACACAGCTTCCTTTGACTCTTTGAGTAAACTCTAATCTCTATTTTTAAAAAAATTAGGAAGATAAGCCTGTAAGAGGGCTCTGAAATTAACATAACTCAGATTGTCCGCAGTGTCCTAAATCTTAAAATAGTGAATCTCCAATTGTCTGCCAGTGAGCTGCAAGGCTTTCAAAGCAAAGCCAGTACTCTGAGATTGGAGTAAGCCCCCAATGCTTACCTTAACACTGGCACGTGAAGGCAGAGGTACCCAGATAAATGCCTCCTTGCACAACTAAGCATAGAAAAGCTGGGGTTCTCCTGGTCTCTACTGTTACAGATGCTAACCATGGTGAGATAATCTCTTCAAATATTTATTGAATAGCCCAAATAGCTTTGCATTCCATGCATCATTTAGTCTTCACAACAATCTTGTCAAGCACATATTTACAGCTCGCATTTGGATAGACAACTCAAGCAGAGAGAAGTTAAGTAACATGCCCAAAGGTCACACAGCTAGCTACTAGCGAGGCCTGATTTGATCCCAAGTCAGCCTACATTTGCTTTCAGAGAAGACTAAAAGCACCATAATATGCTAAAAGAAAGAGGACACACTGTACGGAGTGGGTTGCATGGTGTTCCCCAAAAGGTATGTCCACATCCTAACTCCTGGATTCGAAGAATGTGACCTTATTTGGAAAAATGGGTCTTTTCAGATGTTATTAAATTAAAGATCTCAAGATGAGATTATCCTGCATTATCTGGGTTGGCCCTAAATCCAATGGCAAGTGTCCTTATAAGAGAAAGGCAGGGGAATATCTGACTCACACAGAAAAGGAGAAGACACAGACACAGAGGAGATGACCATGTAAAGACAGAGGCAGAGATTGGAGTGATGCTGACACAAGTCAAGGAAGCCTGAACCACCAGAAGCTGGAAGAAACAAGGAAAAATTCTCCCCTAGAACCTTCAGAGGAAGCATGACCAGGCTGGCACCTTAAATTTGTAAGAGCAGCCTTAGCAAACTAATATAGTCACGAGTCACATGCGTCAGTCATTGACTGACTACATATGTCATGGTGGTCCCATAGGATTATATTGGATCTGAAAAAGTCCTATCAGCAAATGACACCATCACACAATACATTACTCACATGTTTGAGGTGATGCTAGTGTAAACAAACCTACTGCACTGCCAGTCATATAAAAGTATAGCACATACAATTGTGTGCAGTATATAATACTTGATAATGATCATAAATGGCTATGTTGCTGGTTTATATATTTACTAGACTTTTTTTCATTATTTTAGAGTATACTCCTTCTTATTATTAAAAAAATAATTATAAAACAGCCTCAGGCAGGTCCTTCAGGAGGTATTCCAGAAGAAGGCATTGTTATCATAGGAGATTACAGCTCCACACTTGTCGCCCCTGGAGACCTTCCAGGGGAACAAGATGTGGAGGTAGAAGACAGTGATATTGATGATCCTGACCCTGTGTAGGCCTAGGCAGATTTGTATGTTTTGTGTCTTAGTTTTTATCAAAAAATTTCAAAAAGTAAAAAAAAAAATTTAAAAATCTTAAACAATAAGGATATAAAAAAAGAAAATATTTTTGTACAGCTGTACAATGTGTGTTTTAATCTAGGTGTTATTACAAAAGAGTCAAAAAGTTTTTAAAAATTATAGTTTATAATTTAAAAGTTACAGTAAGCTAAGGTTAATTTATTATTGAAGAAAAAAAGAAATGTTTTTAAGAAATTTAGGGTAGCCTAAATTTACAGTGTTTATAAAGTCTGCAGAAGTGTACAGTGATGGCCTAGGTCTTCATACTCACTCACCACTCACTCACTGACTCACCCAGAGCAACTTCCAGTCCAAGTTCCATTCATGGTAAGTACCCTATGTGGTTGCTTTTTTAAATCTTTTATACCATATTTTTACTATACGTTTTCTATGTTTAGATACACAAATACCCTTGTGCCTGCAGTGTTCAGTACGGTAACATGTTGTACAGTCCGTAGCCTAGGAGCCACAGGCTATCCCATATAGCCTAAGTGTGTAGGCTAGACCATCTAGGTTTGTATAAGTACACTCTATGATGTTCACACAAAGAATTACCTAATGATGCATTCCCCAGAACATTATCTCTGTCGTTAAGTGACACACGATTATATGGTGACAAAAAAATCCTTAGGTCAGCTCCTGGAGTGCCCCGTAATTATTTGTCCTGTCTTCCTGACTAGATTGCAAGCCCTGAGAGGACACAGATTTTTCCAAGTGTACAGTCATGTTCTTTGTAAATAGGAGTAGACTTGTCTCCTCTGTTCTCATTTGTTACCTCTAATTTCTTCTCTCTAGTCTATTTTTTCTTTTTATAAGTGTCTTGCCATCTCTCCCATGAATTCTTGTATCTGCTTTGTGCTCTCCTTTCTTCTTTCAGAGATGTGGTGTTTCTTTGTCTTTAAATATATGGCTAAAGGTTTACATTTTTCATCCGGTCTGTGTCAACTTTTTTTTCCAGTGAATATTCCTTGTTGGTAGGTTTACTGTACTTTTCCACATGTTTTTCTTAGAGTGTCTTTGGGTTGATATTGTACACTTTAAAAAAATTATCCATCATTGAATGAGTTGAATTTTCTGGACTAGCCATTTAAAGAAGTTTCTCTGGAGAAGGAAGAGGAGTCAGAGTCGCTTCCAGGTGTCACAGCCCAAATGGCCTTCTATTGCTACCACAAAGATAGACTGTTTCCTGCAAATATGGTACATCTATGTAATGCTTTGTATAGTTTTACTGCCTCTGTAGCTTCAAATCTACTGCTTTTCAAAGTTGAAGGCCAGGAGGACTTTTATTGCTAGTCCGGCCACCAGATTTCTTCACTCACTTAGCAAACAAGCCACACAGCTTTTTAACTAGGCGGTGGACATCATCTTTTTAGAAAATGTGCTTTTGTGAATCCTTCTGTAACCCACCACTTTCAGGGTTTCTCAGTACCCCTTTTGACTTCCTTCTAGATGAAATCTAACGAATCTCAGATAACTTTAGTGGTCATTACGCATATGCTAGAGTCTGTAGATTACCTGTGTTCTATTTAGCTGAAGATGGAGTTTGAGGTTTTTTTTTTTTTTAATTCTACTTACTGCTTTTAGATGGTTTTCAGAGAGGGCAAAGTCTGGTGTACAAAGCCATATTCAGTAGGCTATCTCAACAATTTTTCTGCATAATGAGAGCCCTGCAGTGAAAGGAATACTAGCACAGTCAAAGTTTTAGAATTGGGAATAGATTGTATGAAAAATGCATGCTTGTGAATAAGTGTGGCATAATTATGATTTCATTTCCTTCTGGTTTTCTAAACTTGCTATTTCTGTCATGACTCTTTCTCTCTCCCTCAGTAGACACACACATGCACACGTGGATTCACGTGTGTATATATGTGTGTGTGTGTGTGTAGAAAAGGATTATATAAAAATATCAAATTCTGTACTATAAACAGTTTAAATAAATGAGAACTAAAAATATCCCTTGGATTTGGCAATGAGGAAGTCATCTGTGTGACCTTGACTAAATTGAGTTTGTAGGCAGAAACCAGAATTTTGAATTGAATAAGTTGAAAAGTGAACAGGAGATGATAAATTAAGGACTGCAGACCACTTTTGCAAGACTCTCGGCTCTTAAGAGGAAAGAAAAATTTATGGAATCTGATAGAAGGTGAGTACTAAGGAACTCTGTATTTAGATCCCCATAAGAAGCTTGTTTAGAGAGTGGTGTCACAAGCTTTCAAAGTCCTGTCCTTCAAGGTGGGGGTGGAGAGCAAGGGGGAAGGAAGGAATTTGGGTCAGAACACAGTCCTTAACAGCCCTGACTCTGGAGTCAGACTGCCTGGGTTTGATTCCTCCGTGACTCTTGTTGGCTTGTGACTTGGCATGACTTAGTCATTCTGATCCTAAACAATGCCCTAATCTATATAAGCGCCCAGATCTTTCTCTTGAGCTCCAATCCCTGTCTACCAGATAATTTCCCCTGGATGTCCCAAAGGTACCTCCAAGTCATTATGCATAAAATGTAACTTAATATTTTGTCCAATCCCCAAGCTTGTCTCCCCTGACCCATTATATTTTCATTCTTTGTGACTCAAATCACCACCTACCTAGAAATCTAAGCCAGGATGCCCATGTTCAATTCAAATGTCCTCATTTCTTTCATACCTAATCTCTAATTGTGACCAGTTCATATCAATCCTACCTCTTAATTTTACCTGTAGTGATTACGCCCTCTTTTCCAAATTCACTGCTACCCTCTTGCAGTAGGTTGTAATCATCTCTTACGTACACTATTGCTATCACTTCCTAATTGTTATTTCAGCCTCTGCTCTTGCTCACACACCATCCTTGAAACATCTTCCTTCCACACCACCAACAAAGTGAATTTCATAAAATGCAATGCTGGTCATGCCATTCTGCAGGTTAAAAACTTTACATCGTTAGGATAAAACCCACATTTCTTATCATGATGTTAAATTTCCTCAACAATCTGGTCCTATGTGTGCACCTCTCCACCCTCAAACCCCACTGTGCCTCCTCCCTCAGTCCCTGCAGAAGGAAAAAATAAAAGAAGGTACTACCCCTCTATTCCACAGAGCAGGAAGTATGCCTCCTAAAAGGAGAACTTTCCTTATTCAGAAAAAGATTTTAACAGGTCTTTTGACTATGCAGAATCAATGGCACCAAGCTTGGTGAGGAATAAAAAGGTTAATACAAAGGGGGCTAGTGCAAAAGTCCCGAGGCAGGTGCAAACTCAAAGAAAAGTATGACTGAGGCAGGGCTAACAATGGGGTGGAGGACAGTGATGGCAGAGGCAGTCGGGAAGCCAACAAGGGGAGACAATTGTAGGATTTTGCAGATCATTGGGAGGATTTTGGCTTTTTCTCTAAGATAAATGAAAATCATAAAAAGGTTTTGAACAAAGTGATACAATCTGACTATAATTTAGAAGGGTCTGGCTAATGTTGAGAACAGACTGTGGAGACAAGAGTGGAAGCAGGGGACCCATTAAGGAAACTATGCAATAATCCATGCAGGGCCCGACGGTGGCTTAAGCTATGGATGGCTAGGGTGGGTGGGGTGGGGGGACAGTGAATGGCCATAAAGATGGTGAGAAGTGGTCAAATTCTGGATACGTTGGTAGATCAAAGATATCTTGTTGCAGTGCATGTGGGATATGTGAGAAGAAAAGGAGTCAAATATTACTTCGAGTTTTTTGGCCTGAGCAACTGGTAGAACAAAGTTGACTTTGAGCTGACAAGGAGAATATTATGAAGAGCTCAAGTTGGAAAGAAAATCGGGAGTTCCATTTTGTGCACATTAAGGTTGAGCTACCCATCAGACAGATACTCAACTGAGATACCTAGCAAGCTGTTGAATGTACAAGCCTGGAGTACAAGAGAGAGGCCAGATGGGAGATACACGCTTGGGAATTGTCATCATAAAGATGGCATTTAAGGCCTGAGACCACCAAGGAAGGGGATGTATATCAAGCAACGAAGAGAACCCAAGCTCAGTCCTTGCACACTCCAATGTTAAGAAGTTGAGGAGAGCAAGAAACAACAAAGGAGACTGAGAAGGAGCATCCAGTGCTGTAGAAAGGAAACCAGGAGTACTTTGTCTCAGAAGCCAAGTGAAGAAAGCAGCAAAAGGCTTGAGTGTTCTGATGTGTCAAATGCTGCCGATAAGACAAGTAAATTTAGGACCGACAATTGATCGTTAGATTTAGCACTGTGGAAGTTATTGGTGACAGAACAAGAGGAGTTTTAGTGAATTGTGAAGGTAAAATCTGTTTGGATTGGGCTTAAGAGAAAATAGGAGAAAAAAATTGGAAACAGGCAGTACACACAATTCCTCTAAGGAGTTTTGCTGTTATGGGGGGGAATGGGGTGAGTATGGTATCAAGAGAGTGTATTTTTTAAGACAGAAGATATTCTAGTATGTTTTCATGATGCAAAAGATACAGAGAGGGGGAAACTGTGATGAAAGAGAGAAAAAAGACCCATCACAGCAGCGTCGACAGGGGTGAGGGGATGCACACATGGAGGGGTTGGTCTTCATAGGAGCTGACCGCTCCTCCGTGACATCAGGATCAAAGGTGGGGTGTATGGACACAGATGCAGGTAGGTGGGTAGGGTTCAGAGCGGGAGTTCTGGGATGCTTTAGGTTCTAAGTGAGATGGACAGCAAACTCAATAGCTGGGAGTCAGGATGGTGGAAGAAGCATTGAAAATTTAGAGAAAACACAAAATAGTCACCCAGGATGCTGGAAATGTGAATAGACAAGGGAAATACACTAGACAGCTGAGCAGCATCTGAGAATGGTGGTCAAAAATTTTAAAGTGACATTGGCAAATTTCCATGTTTCTAGACGCATTCAGCTGTGTGAGTGTGAGCATTAAGGATGTGGTGCCATAATGGTTGTGTTGTACTGTGCAAGACGAGAAAAAAAGTTAGAAGTTAGGGTACTGTCAGTTTATGGCATGCATCAGCATTATGAGGTACACCTTTAAATTAGTGCAGGAAGGGGGTAATTGGGCATTAACTGCACCAACTGAGTGTTAGGAACATAGTGAAGACTGAACAACAGTTACTCAAAGAAAAGTAAGTTTGAGTCATAATCACAAGACCAGTTTCTGAGACACTATTTTTCAGGTTAAATTAGGTATAACAAGCAATTATGTGTTTGTTTCCTGAATTAAGTTAATGTGATGGTAGTTTAATAATGGAATTTTGTAACATTTGCTCTCTGAAATTTTCTTTAGGCTCTGACAATGTATGTAAATTGTTATTGTTTATAATGTAAAAATTTATATTGCATTGTTCGTACTGAAGTTTGGTATGTTGTCTATGAATCTACATCATTTATTTAAAAGTGGCATCATTATTCTCAATAACAGAATAAATAACAACAATGCTCATAACTTCCATGCAGTGCTCCTATACAGGGCATATAGACATTGATGCATGTAAACCTGATAGCAGCACGGGATGGGGAGAGGAGGAGGTTAATATTATTACCATTTTTGGAAATGGCAATTGAGCATCAGAGAAGTTAAATAAGTCCTCTAAATGTACACACTTCTAGAAGATCCAGAATGCAAAATCAACCTGTCTGAACCCAAATTAGGCTACACTCTTAAAATCTGTATTTCAGTTATCTGCTAGACCCACAACACACTAGCAGCTGGAACCATGGTTCTCAGCTCTGACGGTACATTAGATCAAGCAGAACCTGTCTCCAGGGACAGGCTTCACCATATGTAGTTTTGCAAGGGCCACAAGTGATTCTAATGTAACTTAAGATCCTAATGTAGTCCCCAATGATCAAGAACCCCTGAGCTGTATATTCCAGGAGTTTCCAGGAGAGAGTCTGTGCACAGCACAAGTAACAGACCTCGTCTGACCTCATCCACCAGGCTGAGAGAAACCTTTTAGAGAGAGCCTTAAAAGCCATGCTATAAATTACCTTAAAATAAAACACTATAAATAAGTGTTCCCTTGCAGCCTCCAGTCCCTAGAGGTGACCCTATTTGGCTCTCCTACCTAAAGACTCACCCCTGTCCTGGGTCTGGTCTCAATCCTGTCCTTGGTCAAACGGAATTTAAGGATTTGTAATTTGCTCAATCCTATGACTCAACATCAAGATATTAATAACAGTAGCCACTTCTGTGTCAGGCATGGTGCTAAGTGCTTTATACGTGTTAACTCATTTGATCCTCACACAAGCCCTATGAGGTAGGTGCTCTGAAACTACTCATTTCATGGATGAAGAAACTGAATCTGAGAGAAGTTAGATAATACACCCCGGGTCACTCTACTAACCAGCAGAGCCTGGATTTTCACCTGGTTCTGCCTGACCGTGTGGTCCAGGTCCCTGATCTCTCTCCTACTCAACATCTCCCCAGGCATGTCCCAGAGCTTCCTCAACTCAACATGAAAACTCTTCCTTCTCACCACTGATCTTCTCCCTTTTGTGCCCTCTCCCAGCTCATGTCACCTCCTCTCATCTGTCACTCACCTCAGAAACTTCTAGATCACTCCTGCCTCCCCTCACTCATGGCAACTAGTCGGTCCCTGTGTCCTTTTGAAGTTATCCTCAATGGCTCGCAGATCTCTCTTCTTCCAGACTCTCATTTGGTTCATTCCAAGATTATTTAGTAATCCCTGTAAACAGTCTTTCCATCCTAATCTTATCTTTTTCAAATCCAAGCTCCACTTTGCTGGTTCTCAACGATCAGCTGATAACACAAATTTGATATCACATCAAGTCTTAAGATCATTCAGTGATGCAATGAGCCCTGCATGATAAAACACTCATTCCTTAGCAAAGTGATCTTCACAAAATAGCTCCAACTTACTTCTTCAAAGGCATCTCTTACCACTCCCTGGCCTCTTGTCCTTACCCCATAAACACTATGTTCTTCTCCAAAGGTCATGAACTGGGAGCACACAAGCAGAATCTGATCCCAGGACATGCTACACTGTGTTGGTTCACCCAGCACTGTGTGTGTGTGTGTGTGTGTGTGTGTGTGCATTGCCATTTAAAGAATTGGGAGAGCTTCTGTAAAAATACAGATCTCTTACTTCTTTGGAACATTATTTCACCAGTTGCCCACAATCCGCACCATCCCATGTTGTGTCCCCAACCCAACTTGCTTCACAGCTTTAAGTGACCTGCCTGATCCAGTTGGCATTTGAGTTTGTGATCTCCACTCTGGGCCATTAGAGGACCTCGAAGTGTACCACGTATCTTCATGCTTTTGGAAATGTTTTAATGTTGTTTCTTCTGATTAGAGTGCCCTTCTTCACCTAGTAAAGTCCTTTCTTTATAAGGTCCAAATAAAGGTGTCACCATTTCTGTGAATTTCTTCCAATAAAATTAATCACCCATAAAGTTTTATTTAAATTTCTAACATAGCTCTTTCCAAATTATTAAAGGTAGTTGTATGTATGTCTTCTGTTGGCTAGATTGGGAAAATCTTAAAAGTAGGTTCTGTTTAGTTCAGCTTTACACTCTTTTCCACATTGCTTACCATCATGCTTCACCCATTGTATACATTCCACAAACATTTTATAAAGTAAATTCTATTGCAGTAAGAAACTCTTTTTGCTCTCCATTAAAGCCTTTTCATGACCAATTTGGTAAAACTAAACAATTAACTTGTTCACTAAACAAGTAAAGGACTCACTAGCTCATGTGAAGAGGATTAATAAAATTATTGTTTCTCAAAAAATGCAAACAGAATTCTACAACACATCAAAAAGATTATACATCATGACCAAGTGGGATTTATCCCTGGCATGCAAGGCTGGTTTAACGTATGCAAACCAATCAATGTGATACATCACAGTAACACAATGAAAGATACCAAATGATCATCTCAATTGATGCACAAAAAGGATTTGACAAAGTTCAACATCCTTTCTTAACAGTTTAAGTATAGAAAGAAAATTCCTGAACATAACAAAGACCATGTCAGAAAAACCCACAGATAACATCATAGTCAATAAGGAACAACTGAAAGCCTTTCCACTATGATGCAGTACAGGGTAGGTATGCCCACCCTCCTATTCAACAGTAATGAAAGTACTAGCAAGAACAATCATACAATAAAAAGAAATAAAAGGCATTCAAATCAGAAAGGAAGAAGTTAAATTATCTCTATGTGCAGATGACATGATCCCATAGGTAGATAACCCCAAAGATTCCACACAAAAAAACCTGTTAGACCTAATAAATGAATTCACTAGAGTTGCAGAATTCAAAATCAACATAAAAAATTTAGTAGTATTTCTTTCTATACACAAATAACAACCTAGATGAAAAAGAAATCAAGAAAACAATCCTATTTACAATAGCATCAAAAAAATACTTAGGAATAAATTTAACCAAGGAAATGAAAGATTTGTGCACTAAAAACTATAAAACATTCCTGAAAGAAAATGAAGAAAACACAAATAAATGGAAAGACATCCTATGTTCATGGGTCAGAAGGATTAATATTATTAAAATTTTCATAATATACAAAGCAATATACAGATTAAATGCAATCACTATTAAAATTCCAATGGCATTCTTTGCAGAAATAGAAAAAAAACCCTAAAATTTGTATGGAACCACAAAAAAACCCTATATAGCCAAATTAATATTGAAAAAGAAAAACAAAGTTGGAGGCATGAAACTTCCTAATTTAAAATTATATTACAAAGCTATAGTGATCAAAACAGTATGCCACTGGCATAAAAACAGAAATGTAGACCAATGGACCAGAATAGAGAGCCCAGAAATAAGTTCAAATATATATGGCCAACTAATTTTTAGCAAGGGCAGAAAGAGGACACAATGGGGAAACGATAGTCTTGTCAATAAATGGTGCTGGGAAAACTGGATTTCCACATGCAAAAGAATGAAAGTGGACAATTGTACTATACAGAAAAATCAACTCAAAATGATTAAAAGACCTATATATAAGACCTGAAGCCATAAAACTCCTAGAAGAGAACATACAGGGAAAGATCCTAGACACTGGGGTTGGCAATGATTTTTTTGGCTATCACACCAAAAGTTCAGACTATAAAAGTAAAAACAAATAAATGGGACTACATCAAACTAAAAAAATTCTGCATAGCAAAGGAAACAATCAACAAAATGAGAAGGCAATCTATGGACTGGGAAAAAATATTTGCAAGTCACATATCTGATAGAGGTTAATATCCAAAATTTATAGGGCTGGGCACAGGGGCTCACTCCTGTAATCCAGCACTGTGGGAGGCCGAGGCAGGAGGATTGCTTGAGCTCAGGAGTTTGAGACCAGCCTGAGTAAGAGTGAGACCCAGTTTCTACTAAAAATAGAAAAATTAGTCAGGCATCCTGGCACTCACATGTAGTCCCAGCTACTCGGGAGGCTTAGGCAAGAGGATCGTCTGAGCCCAGAAGTTTGAGGCTGCACTGAACTACGATGATGCCACTGTACTCTAACCAGGGTGACAAAGCAAGACTCTGTCTCAAGAAAAAAAAAAGTTATAAATAAAACTCCTACAAGTCAAAAGCAGAAAAACAAATAACTCAATTAAAAAATAGGAAAAGGACTTAAGCAGACTTTTCTCTAAAAAATGCATAAAAATGGCCAACAGATCTATGAAAATGTGCTCAACATCACTGATCATCAGGGAAATGCAAATTAAAACCACTTTGAGATACTGCCTCATACCCGTTAGGACAGCTATAATCAAAAAGCCTAAAGATAACAAATGTTGGCGAGGGGGTGGAGAAAGGGGAACCCTAGTACAATGTTGATGGGAATTAGGGTGGTGCAGTCATAATGAAAAACAGTATGGTGGTTCCTAAAGAAATTAAAAATAGAACTACCCTATGACCCAGCAATCCCTCTTCTGAATATATATCCAAAGGAGATGAAATCACCTCCTGGTAAAGATATCTGCACTCCTGTGTTCATTGCGCGTTGTTCACAATAGCCAAGATATGGAAGCAACCTAAGTGTCTGCCGATGGACAAATGGATAAAGAAAATGTGGGAGATAGAAAATGGAATATTATTTAGCCTTAAAAAAGAATGAGATCCTGCCATTTGCCACAACATGGATGGACCGAGAGGACATTATGTCATGTGAAATAAGCCAGACACAGAAAGAAAAATATTCCATGATCTCACGTCTATGTGTAATCTTTAAAAAAAAAAAAAAGAGGTCATATATACAGATAGAGAATAAAACAGTGGTTCCGAGGGGTAGGGTTGGGGGAAGAAATGGGGAGATGTAGGTCACAGGATATAAAGTAGCAAACGTGTAGGATGAACACGTCTAAAGATCTAATGAATGGTAGGAGCACTATAGTTAATGAAATCGTATTAGAGATTTTTGTTAAGTAGATTTTAGCTGCTCTTGTCAAAAAAGGAATAAATGAGATGATAGATATGTTAATTTGTTTCATTATAGTAACCTTTTTCCTATCTATATGCATCCCATGACATCGTATTGTAAACCTCAAATATACACAATAAAACTTATTTTAAAAAAAAAATTACTGTTTCATATAAGCTTTGAGCAAATGTAGGTTTCTAAAGTCTCTTTAGGAAGATCATACAGCTGGCTACGAGAGGTGGCTGTGCATAACTTCTAAGTGCAACATGCAGAGCAGCATAAACGGACGTCACCCTCCTCTTTCTAGTATTGTTCATATGACCAAATAATAACGACTATCTTTTTCAAAACACTTTCACGCTTATGACAAATTCCTTAGGTGATAATTACGTCATTAATCACATCTGCGTCTTCCACAGACAATTTCAAATCTCATGGTTTCATAGGAAACTCCCCTTGTAAACCACTTCTTAGTTTACTATATCTTTGTCTTTGAGATTTTGTTTTCATTTCTTTTATAGCATATATTAAAGTACAACAATATGGACCTCCTAAAAATTTGGATTTCGATTGAGAAAGCAAACATACCATTTTTAGAGTAATCAAAGATGCCTGGTAGTTAGCATACAGACCTTGCCCAGGAGAAAGAATGCCCGAATGCATGTGAGGAAGAAAAGGATTTTACACTCTCTTTTGAAGAAGTATGAATGAGGGACTGCAGTTGCCACGGAGGCTAAATCTCAGAAAAAATGGCCAGATTCTTTTAGGAGCTGCTTCTTTTTTTTTTTTTTTTTTTTTTTTTTGGTGCCAAGACCATCTGCTGACAGCCCCAAACCCCAGGCAGCTGACTGCAATGCCTGTTAATACGTGAAAGACTATTAACATTTTTTTGCTGTCTCAGGGTCTTCTCCCTCTGTCAGGATTGAACCTGGGGCAGGTGTGAGCAGGGAAGCAGAAAAACCCCTTTGAAAGTGGAAAGTAGCTGATCCTGGGCTGAGCATATGGGCCCCATTCTTTCCCAAGGTCTTCCAAGTGGGATGGAAAGAATCTGATAAGAACCAAACAGTCTGCAGTGTAGCTACATTCCAGGAAGGAATGCTAGAAATTTCAGACTCAGATTTAAATCTTTGTTTGTAATAGTTTTCTTTCCCTGTGATCCAATTCCCTCTTAATTAATCAAGGGGGATTTTGTCTCTGCAATATTGGCCCTCAGTTAACATTATCAGATGCTGCTGAACTCTGAAAACACATCTGACAAATTCCTACATAGAGTATTAAATCATTTCCCAAATTGTTTTAATCCTAGGAGGTAAATAACCCAGATAATGAAAAACTGACATCAATTTTTTTTTTCAAAATAAATGCCTCACTATTAGAAGGTATTAATTTTCATACCTTTTTTTCTAATGCTCTTAGACAGCAGTTTTCAACCAGTATGGTTAACTCTGTGTCAAGATTGGAGGAAACGTTATAGTTTTAAAGCCAATAGAACTGTTGGATGAAAAACATTATTTTATTTGTCTTTAAGAAATTATTCATTGTTGAGCCTTGGGCATTTTTATCTGGTTTAATACACAATATTATATTTCAGTCTTTGTTTTGAGAGTTGAGAAAGCGTCTTTGTCTACATGAACCTGAAGGTCTGCTAAGGAAGGTTGTGTTATTAAAAACAAAGAAGGGGCAGGGAGTGTGCTTCTGATAGCATTCATTTATTTTTGTCTTTAAATGGTCTTTTTAAACAAAATATTTGAAAAGATTTATTCTAATAATAATTTCTAAAATTCAGTGTGTACGCAGGTCTTTTAATTTATTTTTTTAAATGATTGGACCAAAATTTTGACTATCGTTCTGTATATTATTATGACTTGTCTATACAATAATTCAAACCTGGGGCTGGAAAACAATGAGCCTCTAAGTGTCTGGACCTTGGTCTCCCCTTATCTGGGCTTCAATTTTCTCATCTGGAAAATGAAGGTTGGATGAGATGGTCTTCTAAGGTCTATTTCTAATGAAGTTCAAGGCAAAAGAAAAAGGCAACCTAGGATCTTTGATAACTAGAATGAAAGGCACACGGGCTTTGAATCAGATAGAGCTGGGCTTGAATCTCAGATATTATTAGCTGTAAGGAGTTAGATTTTATTTTACTCAGCTATAAAATGGAGCTAATTATGAGCTCTATTGAGGGCCGTTGAGGTTTAAATGGCAACAAGCCTATAATGTTCCTAGCAAAGTTTGTATACATATTATGTGCTCCTATAAATGGTAGGACCACATTAAGGTCAAGGAGAACATAAGGCTGAGCACATGACTCAATCTAGCAATTTCCACTCTGGCACTTGGAGAAGGAGGGGAGTGCGCACATCACTGTCCTTTACCAGCAGAGATGTCCCTCTGCCGCGATGAAACAGGAGCTGTCAGGATTTAAAAAAAGAACACCATCAGGGCAAAGGCACCACATCTTGGCAAGAAATGCTTTGCATAGTTTCCACCGTCACCAAGCTCTTCTTCCCACCCCACACCCTGCTTCTATTTAAATCCCCAGGCACTCCACTGGGCCACACTCACTTCAGCCAGCGCCCGGGCTATCTGCAGAGAAGCAACGGGTAGCATGGCTCCAGGAGAAAAGGAAAGGGAGGAGAGCCCAGCCAAGAGTGCCCTCCGGAAGGTACGCACAGCCACGCTGGTCATCAACTTGGCCCGAGGTTGGCAGCAGTGGGCAAATGAGAACAGCATCAGGCAGGCCCAGGAGCCCACAGGCTGGCTACCTGGAGGGACCCAGGACCCACCCCAAGCTCCTAAACCAGTCATATACCCAACTCCCCAGCAGCAATCTCAGCGTGCCGCAAAGTCTTCATCCCCAAAGCCAGAGGGACATGGAGATGGACAGAGCTCAGATGAAGCCACTGAGGTCTCCCATATCAAAAGGAAAGAAGTGACCAAAACAGTGGTCAGCAAGGCTTATGAGAGGGGAGGGGACGTGAGCCACCTCAGCCACAGGTATGAGGACGGTGGCACGCCTGACCCTGGGCAGCCAGAGCATGACATCGACAGAATCCTCCACAGCCATGGCTCCCCAACACGGAGAAGAAAATGTGCCCACCTGGTGTCTGAGCTGACCAAGGGCTGGAAAGTGATGGAACAGGAGGAGCCCAAGTGGAGGAGCAACAGCATAGACACAGAGGACAGCGGCTACGGAGGAGAGGCCGAGGAGGGGCCCGAGCAGGATGGAGCGCAGGTGGTCGCTGCCAGGATCAAACGCCCTTTGCACTCCCAGTAAGTGAATGTGGCCTTTCACTCCTTGTACCAGGATCATTATTCAGCCCCAACCAGCTCTGGGAATCCAGAGAGCTGAGGAAGTCCTACCAAAGTTAGAGCGAGAATCTCAAAGATTGGGCAGGAAGGGTGTACTGTAGGGAGGCATGTCCCTGGGCTGAAAGGTCAATGCCAGCCTCAGACATGGACCTTTGCATCAGGGCTTGCACTGTTTTGTCTCTCCTTTCATTTTCGAACTAAACACCTAAGTTTTAGCCTCAACAAAGATGAAGCCATCAGAGAGGGATGTCTGTCGTGGGTGAATTCTATAATGAGCAATAAATTGGCTTATTGTTCCGGAGACAAAAGGGCTTTCTGGTAGACTGACTGGGGAAAACTTTACCTTGTCCCAAATGTCTATAATATTATCTGCTAAAATAGTGCCTGGGGAACAAAAATCTCTATGACTCCGTAAACAGGTGGAAGGCTGCTAAGTTGAGATGAGGGTCTGAAGTTAGATTCAAGTTCAAATCCCAGCTCTGCCCCTGACTGATTCTTTTTCTAGGCTGATTTCCTCATTTGTGAAATGACGGCAACAGTAAACTTTTGGGATAAATTCTGTTGGATTGGGAAAAGTAAATGAGATTAGGGCTTGATACATATGCTCAATACACAATACCATTATGATTCATATAGATTGTATTATTTCAAAAAAGTTTTTCCTGTTTGTAACAAAAACAGAAATAATTAAAATATCACAATCCTAAAACATTAAGATGTTAAATACGGACGCGCACACACACACACACACACACACTGACGCAAACTGATACATTTATTTAGATAAGAAACACTTTATTTCAAGGCAGTAACTTCAGGTAACAGAAAGTCAGGATATCTCACGTCACAACCTCAGGATATCAAAATATGGGAAAAGCCTCTGATGTCATAATGCTTATAAAAGTGACTGCCTTTGGGGACCATTAGATGTACAGGTGTGCTTTTCAAGTCTTATGAAACAGTAACAGAGTAAAGAACAAAATTGTTTATCTAATTTGACCAAAAGCTGTCTTACAGTTTGTGATTTTAAAAGTGTTCTGAAGGAATTAGAACTACTACATTGCAAGCTTTTAAGAAAAATGAAATGGCAAACTTAGGTAATTATAACAATCTGTCACGCATTTAGTGTGTACTGTGGGTATTTTAAATGCTTTGTCTCTTCAATCCTCACAGTCCTATGAGGTAGGTATTAACTCATGTCAGGGATAAGAACAATGAAGTTCAGAGGGGAAGTTGACCCAGCAAGTTAGTGACAAAGCTGAGACCTGCCCTTTTCCAAATGCAGTGTTTTGAAACCAGGTATGATACTAACTCTCACGCCATGGCTTGAGGATGTGTTCAGAGATCTGGATTTGTGCTCTACTTACATTAATAGGAATTCATGATCAGAAGTAACTATTTTACCAGAACATAAGAAACCATAGTCTAAATACTGGCCTTGTAGATTTTGGGGTATTGTGCTAGAAATGGAATAATGGAATCCATCAGAATAAAGACTTAGGGTACACAATGAAGATCTTCTTGTCAGCAAATTTTAAATTGGCCAGAGGTAGGCAGATGACAGCTGGAATCAATCCTGAATGCACAGTAGAGCTGACTCTCCTTTGGCACTTGTCTAAGCATTTTTCATATATTTATTCAATTAATCCCCACAGTATTCTCATGGAGTAGGTGTAATCATCATCCCTATTTCATAGATGGAAACATGAAAGTAAGAAATACTAGGAAACTTGTATGAGATATTACAGCCCATGGGATTGAACCCAGGCATCCTGGCTCTGGATCCCACCCTCTGACTAAACTGTCTCACCTGAAAGTGGGGACTGGGATACAGGACCCTTCTCTGGGTTCCCGAAATCAGGCAGGTACACGGGCACCTTCTTAGTGTGATGAAGTACATAAGCTTTGAATAATTAGATTTGAATCATGGTCACTTCGGCAACCCCGACTGTGTGTCCTCATCTAAAAAATAGACATGCCAATTCATATTTCACGGAGTTATTTCTATATAAACTATGAAAGCAATGGACTCAGGGGAGCTCCTTTGTAAGTTGTACCCATTATAATGCAGTGGGCCAAGCCTGGTGATCCAACCCTTCAAAGTGCTAGGCGGTTGCCTCTCTAGGTTTGGAGCCGGGTGGTGGTTAAATCTCTTCTTTCCTTCTTTGGTTCCTTTCCCTCAGTCTTAGAGTACACAGGGTACCAGAATTTCATATGCAGCAGTGGCAGCTCTTAATGTCAGTAGTAATCCTAGCTGCACTCAGGAAACTTCAGCAGAAGCCTAGTGGGACTTATTGCCTGGGAAATGGAAGTGGCATTGTTGAGTATGAAAGGGCTTTTTGTTCACATATTTTTAAATTACAGGGACCACTCTCTCCCTGTATCTGCCAATAGGGAGAAAATTATGCTTCATGGATGTTTAAGTCTAAAGAAAGAGAGTTTCTTGGTGGTTAAGATATTTCATGGATGGTAGAAACAAACAAATCAAGTATGGTGAAAAACAGATAAATTCTTTACTGATAGTGGTTTTTGCTAACTTGGATGTTCCTATGATAATGGTTTATAGTTTATGACTTATTTTTAAAATATTGCATCTTTTGATTGTATGAGACTTGTTTGGTCCAGTTCCTTTAGACAAAGGGAATTAGATTCCTCTCTCCCATACAGTAAAGGTACAAGACTAAAGTATCAGTCACTCATCCATCCTCTCCTTGAAGTCTACACAGTAAAAATAATAGTTGAGCATGAGAGCGCCATATTACAGATAAGGAAACTGACACACAGAGACGTTAAGAAATGTATCCAAGCCACAAAACTAGTTAGTGATGAGTTGGGAAGGCTCATGCCAGAGCTTGTGTTCTTAACCACTATGCTAGACTGTCTCTCTTAGTAGAGAATAGAGTCAAGGAATAAAATGGAGGTAAAAGTGTTGGCTTAATTAATGGAGTCCCAATAATTCCTGAAGTTCAGAGTTTTGGTGCAACTGTATTGAAGGGCTTCACAAGAAACAGAAGCAAAAGTATGGCCTCCTACTACCTACTCCCAATTCTAGAGCTGTGAACCCTTTCCATGGACTCTGAAGACAGTAGACAGTTACCAGTCTGCAAGGAGAGTCACAGGCCTGGCTCTCAAGCCTAGTTGGTAACAGAACAGAGGACATAATGGCTGATCAGAAATGTTCATACTGCTGCCTTTTGAATGCTGTCACCCTGCTTCTGATACAAGTGACCCTATAGATGTCATGCTCCCATTAACCAAATCGGCTGAACTTCCTGTGGGGAAGAGCAAGCCAAACAATGCACACAGGAGCAAACTCTCCCAGAACTTCTCTGAGAAATTGGAAAGGGTGGCAGAAGTTCTTTGTTTTACTGACAGAGGAGGGTACCTGGGCAATGAGGAGAAATACTCCCTGCACAGGAAGATCTGCAGGAGCCGGTCTCCACCTTCTTCATACAGATCCGAGACAGACCAGAAGAGCTCACCTCTAGGTGCCCCTGACATTTTGAAGCTAGTGATTCAGGTGAAAGGCAACTACCAGAGAATGTTTTCGGTGTCAGTGAGCTTAGGAAAACTTGAAATATACCTTTCAGAGCTTTTATTTCCTAGGGAGTTTTTTATTACATACTTAATAATTTACCTATATAATTATTACTCCAAAATGAAGAATCATAAAATTGGTTCCCATATTCTCATCAAACTGCTAAAAAGACCCATTCATAAGAAAGCAGAACTCAAACTCATGTCATTTTTAGAGTTGACACATAAATAATTTTCAGAATTTATTTCAGTAAATGAAGGTAGACTTTCCAAGAGAGATTGCTTATAATGTCTAGTAGGACTGGTTACCTTGCACATAAGACAGGGGATATATTTTTGATTGACTTAAGAAAATTTGTTTACTAATAATGAAGAAACTGAGGTGATGGATTCAATATTGCTATCCTAAAATATAGATGAGACGTTAATCTTTGAATATTCCTTTGCTTTCTTTTGATTTATACTAGATTGTCTTTCTAAAGCTCAATCTAAACTATCATTCACATTTTTACCTGAAAAATTAAAACATAACATAATCTAGTATTGATTCATATATTCATTGTCCAAGAAGATATTCAGGGTATGAGACTTGCTAATCCTGATTTAAACCTGATACTTTCAGACTTTTTAAAAATTAGAAATATAAAAACTACAGAACATTTATAAGATAGGGAAAATTAAATACTCATTAAGATGAATTTCCTTCTAGTTTTTAAAAAAATAGCCCTATTTTCTAATTCTTGCTTGCAGGGCCAACTTCCTTTGTTTTCCTTCCTTCCAATTATTGGGAATTATAATTTGACAATACAAAAAAGGCACATTAAGGTTTAGAAGGTGCTTCTCTTAGAAGATCTTCATATACTTATTACCACACTAACCCCAACCCTTATGCCAAATGACATTGAGTTTCAACAGTTAGGGTATTTCTAAGTTCCTAATCCAAAATTAGAAGGAAAAAAAAAACTATATCAAAGAATCATAGACCCATATACAGTGTAAACAAATTACCTCTGAATGCTAGTTTATTTACCTATATATTGCTTCCTTTAAGTTACAAAATCAATATAATACCAACACGAAAGAGAATTTTGATAAAAATGAAAAAATAATCAACTGTCATCTGGATAGCAACATAATTTTCAATTGCGCATATGCTATTACATTCTTCAGCTTGGTGCATATACATTTTACACAGTTCCAACTGTATCATGAACTCAAATTTTTATTACTGATTATTTTCATGAATGTCATTTAGTGGTTATTCACTGTTTTTTTCATTATTGAATATTCGATAAGTACCTAAAACAGTGCCTTGCACATAGTAGGTGTCATCAATAAATACTTTATTAAAAGATGGAAGGAATCTCAAACTGTCCAGAAGTTCTTCAAAAGCATGGTGTATTATGGTTTATACAATAGGACAGAAGCACAGTTGGTGCTCAGGAGACAAAGTATGCGTTAATAAATTGCACCATTCACTTTCACCTGAGATATTTTCAAGTCTCTTCTCTGGAAGGGTGACCCTGCCTCAAGTCTGGCATGAGATTTGCGTTCTGCCTAGATGGCCCTGGGCTTGTTTTTGAAGACTATGCCTCTCATTGATCACCATGGCTCCAAAAGGAAAAGGTGTTTTTGTCTCCTTATCCTCCTCTTATCACATTTTCATACATATATGATTTTATAAAGTTGCAATAATTGTGAATACAGTTTTTGTATGATGCTTTTTCCCAATTAACTTTGTCATACATTTTTTTATCCACGAGTCTGCACAGTAGTGTTATATGTAGCTGTGTATTCCCAGTTCTAATTCTACTGCACTAGTGAAACAATGTAGTAAGTGTAGGATTTTTGGAAACACAGAGCATTAGCTTTA
The DNA here is from genome assembly GCA_023783475.1 of Daubentonia madagascariensis. Lineage (NCBI taxonomy): Eukaryota > Metazoa > Chordata > Mammalia > Primates > Daubentoniidae > Daubentonia > Daubentonia madagascariensis. The sequence continues at coordinate 17,552,060 of JAKFHU010000726.1, read as the reverse complement.
ATGAAAGTTTGCCACCTAGTGGATGTTATTTCTTTCTTGAACACAATGTTAATGCAAGTATGTATTCCTCCCTGTACACATCTATTTGGCTCCTGCATTTGGATAACCAGATTTCAGGAAGTGAGTTTGGATAGTGAGGGATACACAAATCTGATCCGTTCTTGGATTCTGAATAGAAAATTGTGAGTGTTCAGACAGGTCAGGCATGCCATTCACCTCAGTAATTTCTGCACCACTCGAACATCTCCAATCCCAATGCAGAAGAGGCATGAGGCCACTTGGTGTTGGGGAGAAGAGAAGGTGGGTGCTTATGAGGATGGGGAGTACAAATCTCTTTTAGACAGTCCATGAGCTTGTACTTTACCTGTGAAGGCAAAGAGACCTGGAAAAAAAGTCTAGGAGATTGGAAACAGAAATGGCAGGGAAGTCTTTAAAAAGGCATATTTTTGCCCATTTTAAAATTAAGCCCTCATGACACTGCTGGTCTACACTTTCCAAATCTGTTTTTTTTTTTTTTTTAAATAATAAAATGCATTCCAAATTCCAAGGATACACACACATTTAAAACACAACTCATTCCTTTATTAAACACTGCACCTGCATGCTAAGTGGCATCCTTGCATAGTAGAAAGAGCACTGAGTTTGACTTTAGCCTCAGACTGTTTTGTGTTTTACTCCTGCCCATGCCGCTCATTTAGGGTAGTATTTCATACTAATTATGTACAGGTTCTGGAGCCAGCTTAACTTTTGTTCACATTCTACTTCCACCACTTAACAGTTTTGTGACTTTAAGAAGTTACTGAATCTCTCTGGCCTCAGTTTCCTCATCTGCAAATTGGGAATAGTAGTACCTATCTTATAGAATGGTTGTAGGGAATATTACTGAAAAGTGTTTAGAAGAATGCTAGCACATGGTGTGCAATAAATGTTACTATTGCTAGCTATTGTTTTCTATCTGTATAACTTAATATTTTAAAATTTATGATATATCATTGATACTAGTCTAGAGATGCTCTCATTAAAAATCCATGTATGAAAACCTATACGTGACTGAATAATACAATGTATGTGTGATGGTATAATTCTTATCTTTGGGAATTAACTGGTTTCAGAGGTCCTATAAGAATGGGATTCCTAAGTACACCTATATGATTTCAGTTCTAAAATGTTACAAACACTCAATTTTAAGATATACACATTTGCATTAACTTTGTGTAAGGAAGTGGTTTCCCTTAAAACAGAGTTTAATGTCATTATAATGCTTAAAACATTACTGTTACTCATAGAGAAAATAATGTAGAAAGACATACATCAAACTAAAAATAACAGTGGGACTATGTATGATTTTTTCTTCTTTCATTTCTAATTTTTTTGGTATTGTGTTTATATATCTTTTATAATCAAAAAAATTATAAAGACATTAAGATGGATATGCATGGGAAGTATGAAGGGAAAACACTTGGGTGTTAATATATCAGTATCCTGATTCTTTACCCTCTCTCTCCTTTAGGGCAAACAGATTTACAGAGAAACTCAACTGCAAAGCCCAACAGAAATACAGCCAAGTGAACAACTTGAAAGGGAGATGGCAACAGTGGGCTGATGAACACATGCAATCCCAGAAGCTCAATCCTTTCAGTGAAGAATTTGATTATGAGCTGGCCATGTCTACCCGCCTACACAAAGGAGATGAGGGCTATGGCCATCCCAAGGAAGGAACCAAAACTGCTGAAAGGGCCAAGAGAGCTGAGGAGCACATTTACAGGGAAATTATGGACATGTGCTTCATTATCCGCACAATGGCTCGCCACCGACGAGACGGCAAGATCCAGGTTACTTTTGGAGATCTCTTTGACAGATACGTTCGTATTTCAGATAAAGTGGTGGGCATTCTTATGCGTGCCAGGAAACATGGACTGGTAGACTTCAAAGGAGAGATGTTATGGCAGGGCCGAGATGACCATGTTGTGATTACTCTACTCGAGTGAAACTTCAACATCAAAAGCCAAACTTGACCCACTATTGTCTTAATGCTAAATGCTAATATATTTAAATTCAAATGCAAACTCTCTGTAATAAGTTAAAAAATATTAAACAATTTTTACATAAATGACTTTTTGGCATTCTTTTTATGAGGAAGTTTGAAGATTTTGAGAAAGCACACACAGAGCATTTCAGATAGCACATAGAATATTATTAATATATAATCATAGTATTAATATTTAAAATTCCACTCACCTTTTAGGCAAAAATACTTGGCTATTCATTGCAGAAATTATTGTAGATTTTTAATTAATTAAACATTACATCTAAGAAGAATGCTGACTTTAGATAAAGATCAGAACATATTATGATGTGTCATTTTTCAGGGAAAAAATTTCATGAAGTTTGGTAAAACTAAACTTCAAATTTTCTAAGAAGCTTGAATTTGTACTATTTTTATTACAGGATCACTTACAAAACAGGTACATATATAAAAGGTTAGGTTTTCAATATGATGTTGAAATTGTTGAAGTTCCTCTGTGGGCTTGGATTCTAATAGGTTTCCAGTATCCAGAGTTAGCCTTCCTCCTCCTGTGTGATTTGAGCAAATCACATAAAAGCGGACACCACTGGTCATCTTAGCACCAACAAAGAAGGCATTCATGCTCACCTTCACTTAGAAAGTGGAGCAGAGGTGAGAGATTCAGCTTTATTTGCCTTGGTAGGACTCCTTGGAGAAGTTTGTCTTTTCATTACACGTCAGCATGTAATGAGTCATGCTGCTTACATTTATGTCAGTGCACAATGGAGAAACACAAAAAATTCTATGAAGTGCAATGTTCAGTGTAGAGGAATCTCATAGAATCATTGGTGAATTAAAAACAGTTATGAGACATTTTCTTCATACTCTAACAAAGAAAACTTTATCAAATGTCTAAAAGTCGTAAAACTGCCAAAGTGAAAAAAGTACAGTTATAAATGGCAAGAAGAAAATTATTTGACACTAATGTGTTAGTTGTCGATTTTTCTCCTTAATAGATTTAATGTGCCTTATAAAATCCTAAACACAAACTGAATAAAACGTGAGATTATAATTCTTACGTTTTCAATGAAAGTTATTAAAATGCATTGATATCATAGCACTTGGGTGTTAAATATAAAAAGTAATGTCAAAATATAATACTTCAAAATAATATGCATTCATAATTGTTAGATGCCAGGTTTAAAATAAAAAACAGATTAAACCACTATAGGAATTAATTATCTTTGTTTTCACATGTGATTCTCTTTCAAACTGAAGTTTCCAATATCTTCTTAAAGAAGAAAAAGTACGTATATTTTTGTTTCCACACTATATTTATAAAATTACAAATTAATTGCCAATATTTCTAAGTAGAGTTTCATATGAGATGCGCAGTTCTATTACACTGAAATCTAAGTCAGAATTTAAAGATAAATGGCACAAGAGTAGAAGATGTTTTCTTGTATTTTCTGTTCTTGTTTTTATAGTATTTTTAGGTTACACTTTCTTGTGTTTGAAATACAACAAAATTATAATGTACAACTTAGCTTACTGGTAGTATCGGTAGAATATTTAGATCAAGGCTTCAAAAGAGTTCCCTCGTATGCAAGTCTGAATAATAACAGCTTATGCAGGTACTGACATAGATTACTCAAAGTTCAATTTGTTTGAATTTGGAGATGGAGCCAAAGTCCTCTTCTTAGAGAGCTAGCATGAACTAACGTCTGGCTGTGAAGTCAGAAAGCTAGTTTCCTAAGGCGAAAATGCCTGCTATGCTACAGGCACACCCTTATGAGCATCTTGTGAGATAGACATCATCCTAAAAGCTGTCTTGTGATAGTAACAGTCATGGTTTGTAGATTTTTTCTTACTTTATGGAGTATTATTCTTATGCTAGATGTTTTATTTATTTGTAAGAACACTTTTCATATTAATGTTTCCCGATTTGGGATCCAAAAATACTCTCTCTTCAACCAAATGATTATTATCCTAAAAACATCGTGATAGGAAATACCATAGTTGAAAAGCTTTGGACATTTGGACAAAAAATAAAAAATAAATAAAAAATAATTCTGAATTCCCAATTGTAGTATATAACTGATTTCCCAATCTTCAGGATTTTCCTTTTCCAAACTTTCCATCAGATGTTCCAAGGGTTTCTGTGCTGTTGGTATGTACTTTTTCACTCCTGTCCTAACTGCCATCCCAATATGATGCCTTTCAGCTTTCATAACTTGAAGTTTTATGACTTCCTGATTCCCTGGTTCACCTTATCATTCCGCCCACTTAATTAGGAGGAGGGAAGTTCTGAGCTCTGGGTTTTTTCTTCCTACCCCGTGTTGCAACGTGGGGCTGCACCTATACTCTTGGTTTGCCTTCTGCTTTTTCCTTTCCCTTCCCAAACTCTACTTCCTTCTTTTTCTAATTGCTGCCAACAGGTATAAGGTAAGAATACCAGTGCTGTTTCTAATATGATACAAAAATAATTCTGTGTCAACTAGAATTTTATGTCTACAGGAACTTGTGCTCTGGGAAGGATTGCTGTGCCTTCTCCATTAAGTCACTGTGCTCAGGGATTATAAGAGGAGCAGGAGACCCATGTGGCCCATACTGAAGTGGCCCCTTAATGTGATGCCTTCTCAGGATTCCTAGACTATTCCAATTTCATTCCCAGTACCTAGGACACTTTTAGTATAAGTAAGCACAGAGTTAAAAGCTGTTAACTTATTTAACTTATAAATGTGTTATGTGACCTATCCACTTATCCTAGAGGTTTTGAGAGTACTGTGGTCCACCACCTATTATCCCCACAAAGGTTATCAAATTATATTGTGTGACCGGATTTTGGTGGTATGCAGTATCAACACAATTACATTGCATGTACTTCTTGACCAATAAATCCCACTTCTAAAATTTCCCTTGAAGATACAACTCAAACAATATGAAAGTACATGTGCATAATGCACTCTGCCTTGTTTTTAACTGTAAAATACTGCAAACAACCTAATACAAACAGGAAAATGATCAAATAAAGTATGGTATAGAATGGATGCAGCTAAAAAAGAAAAGAACAATTTTTAAGAACTGAAATGCAGTTATTTTCAGCATGTATATATGTGTACATGCATATACACACTGGACTTTATAAACATATATACACACTGTATTATATGTATGTAAATATTTATATACATAACCTATATTTTGAAAATAGAGGATAACCAGGAATAATAAAATCAACTTCCTGTAGGGATGGGTTGAAAGAGACAGAAAAGAGATATACTTCTCAGAACACATTTCTTTGTAGAGTTTTGACTTTTGGAAACTTTTAAATATTTTATATATACAAAAAGTAAAATTAAATAAATGAGAACAGGAGGAAAACGAAAATTGGATATAAACAAAACAAATAAACCTAATTCTGTTTTAAATTAAAATAACCACACAGGAGGAAAAAAGAAGTATACCTGACTTTTGAATACAATATCTTGATTAAATATTTTCCATCTAAAGGCATAAAAGAACTGCAAAGAAATATTAAACTCTACTTAATTTTGTTTGTGAGGGTATAGGTATAGCAATTCTGAAATTACAATATGTGTATTGTAAGATTAAGCAAGTGAGTAAATATACTGATGTCCTTACTGCAGGAGAAAAGAGAGAGACAAACATGGAAGGAGGGAAGACAAGCAAGAACTCTGTGATGTTAGATTGGAATTGGAAGTATCGGTGTGAATTCACGCTGTGTATATTTACTCCTAAAAGGCCCTAAAATGATACAACTCTAGTAGCAAAAAGCACAACCAGATTTCTAAATACCATTCTCCTTCAAAAAAAACATGGCTCCTTTCAGAAACGGCTGATTCTGGGATTGGGTTGCAGAAAGTACAGGTAAGTCTGGAACACGTTGTTGCACTAGGAGTAAGCAAGTGCTCAAGGAAATGGAGAATCCACATAAGTCATATTGATGGGGTTCCCACTGGTTAAATCTAGGATAGAAATGGATTACATAACCCTACAAATTAAAAAGAGAGAGAGAACCCATTAGTCCATATTGATAATGCATATTTGTAAATGGAGAAAGAAAAGCTCTTCCTTATAGTAAATGGCAACTAATAAACAGGTTGGGAATGAGTTTTTTTTTTTAAAAAAAAAACATAATTTTGCAACCATCTTAGTAATTCAGGCAAGAATCTTCAATGGCTACCAAAAACACTGGCAAGTCTGGTGGAGAATAGAATATCTACAGTATCAAATTCTCTCCCTATATATTACTTATTAATTAGAAAGGAAAAAATGATAGCAGTGGAGAAACATAGTGGACGCTATCTAAATCAACTAGGTGCAGAGCACAAAACTCCCTTCTGTGGCTTTCCTGTCAAAAGATGCATATGAGCAAAGATGCAAAGCTTAAATATGAGGAAAAATTCAGACAAATTCACAATGAAGGACATTCTACAATCCTGAACTCTTCGAACATCCCACAGTCTTACCATAGTCATGAAGCACAATGAATGACTAATGAACTCTTTCAAGGTAAAGGAGATCAAAAAGACAGAACAACTAAAGTGCAATGCAGAATTCTGGACTGGATCATAGATCTGGAAAAGTAATGCTTGAAAGGATATTATTATCACCAGCCTTAGGTTATTAAGTATGAAATGTCCGATTTACTTAAGTACTAAATTTGACAGGTGATATCTCGGACATTTCACTTTGACGCTTCTTGTTTTATTTTTATTGTGAAGGTACATCCTCACTCTTTCAAACAGATGGTTTGGCTTTGTGATTATCTTTCGAAGTGTTTTTTAGAGCAATTTTTGTGAAACCACGGATAAGTAAAAAATTTGTGTTCTTTTCGAATATGAGTCATGGAACCACTGCTGCGCAGACAGCTCAAAATATCAACAAAATGTTTGGGAAGGATGTGGCTAATGAAAGCACAGTACGTCGATGGTTTGAGAAGTTCCCTTCTAGTGATTTTAACACATTGACTACCATGTGAGTTGTATTTAACTCATGCTAGTTTTGAGCCCAGGGCCTCATGAAGCAGTTGGTTCGTGAAAATCTTACTTGTTGATGTTCTTATTGTTACAATTAATATTGACAATTTAATTCTAAAACCATGGATTGCGTTACACATAACTCACACACAGAAAACAATGAAAAATAACAAATTAGAAAGGATCATTTTGTTTTAATAAAATACCATGGCCCCAGGGAAAAAAAATTTTTTTTTCTAGTGTGGCAGTCAATGAGTTAATCTTGAAAATGAGCCATGTGGGTGACCTGAGACCAATGTGGATAATGATGAGCTGAAAGCTGTGGTGGAAGCAAATCCATCACAAAATAGGTATGAATTAGCAGCAAGGTTTGACGTTACTATTCCAACAATATTGGACCATTGGAAACAAATCGGCAAGGTAAAGAAGCTGGATAGATGGTTCCGCATGAATTAAACAAGCGTCACAAAAGAAGTTGTCTCAAAGCTTGCCTTTCTTTGCTGTCACGACATAAATGCGAAGCATTTCTACACCCTATTGTTACGTGTGATGAAAAATGGATTCTTTTTGACAATTGTGAGCGTTCAGTACAATGGTTGGATAAGGATGAAGTGCTGAAACACAGTGCAAAACCAAATATTCATCAAAAAAAAGCTGATGGTGTCAGTTTGGTGGTTCAGTGCTGGTATTATCCACTACAGTTTCATGAAACCTGGTCAATCGATTACAGCGGATGTCTACTGCAACCAACTGGACGAAATGATGAGGATGCTTGCGATGAAGCAGCCGAGATTGGTCAACAGGCCAATCCTCTTGCAAGACAATGTTTGACCACAAACAACGCTGCTCAAACTACAGAGGCTGGAGTTGGAAACGCTCTGTCATCCACCGTATTCACCAGACCTTGCACCAACTGACTACCATTTCTTCCAGGCTTTGGACCACTTCTTGCAAGGAAAAATACTCAATTCTCAACAAGCTGTGGAAAACGCCTTTTGTGGTTTCATCGCCACTTGCTCTCCAGGCTTCTTCACTGCTGGCATAAACAAGCTACTGTTAAGATGGCAAAACTGTGTCCATAGTTTAGGCACATACTTTGATTAATTGTACTGCTTGTTTGAGATATAATAAACTTTTGATTCGAAATTGGACATTTCACATTTAATGACCTAATAGGACCACTGGCAAAATTTGAAATGGATTGCATATTAGATCATATTATTGTATTAATGTTAGATTTCCTGAATTTGATCATTGTACTGTGGTTATTTAAACAGATATCCTTGTTCTTAGGAAATGCATGCAAATATGTAAGGTAAAGTGTAACAGAATGAGATTCAGTGAAACAATAGGTAGGGTAAGTAAGTAGGTCAATATGTGTGGAAGAGGCGGACGATGATGGGGAGAGGAGAAAGCAGATAGTTCATCTGTAAACATTCTAGCACATATCCATCTCTTGGTAAGCAAATATACACATTGCTGTTGGGTACATACCAAGGAAATAAATTTGCTGGTCAAAGTCATGCATATGCTTAGCTTTAGTTGATACTGACAAAAACGTTTTCCAAACTTGGTCCACTTCACATTCCCTTTTAAAACAACTTTTATTGGCTATTTTAATACTCTTGGGAATTACCAGTTAATGTCTTGTGCCTTTTCCTCTGTTGAACCGTCTTTTCTTATTGATTTGCAGTGATTTATACATTGTGGATATGAATCCTTTAGATCTCTGTATCACAAAAATCTTTCACTTTTGTTGGTTGCTTTTTCACTATTAATGTCTTTTGATGAAGTGCTTAAAATATTAATGTAGCATATTTTTTTTCCTTTATACTTAGTACTTTTCGTGTCCCATGTAAGAAATATATGCCTATCCTAAGTTCATAAAGATATTCTCCTATATATTTAAACTAACATCTTTATTGCTTTACTTTTCACAATTAGATCAACAATCTGTAATTAGTTTGTGGTGTAAGTCAAGATTTTTTGTTCCAAGCAGATATCCAATTAATCCAGCATCATGTATTAAAAAGACCATTCTTTACTGAGCAGCAGCGTCATCTTTTTAAAAAAGTCCAGTTCATTTCTGGAATTTTGACCAATAACCACATTGTCTTACTCAGCTTTTTAACAGATCATGCTATCAGGTATTGAAGACCACACCCTCATTCTTCAATGTTGCCTTAGCTATTCTTTGCCTTTACATTTCCATATAAATTCTAGAATCAGCTTAATTTCCACAAAAATAAGCCTGGGTGAGATTATCATTGCCAATATAATTTTAGAGAACTGATATCTTTTAAGCAATATTGTTTGCCAGTCATGAATATGGTATATCTTTCCTACTTAGGTCTTTTTGTTATAAATCTGATATATTCAATGGTATTACAAATGGTAATAATATTTTAAATTTCATATTTGTTGTTTGTACTTAAAAAATGAGGGGGTTGTGTTCCGCTTTTGTCTTTTGAATATTGAACTTGTATTTAGTGACCTTGCTAAATCAACTAATTCTAATAATTTGATACTTTTAGAATTTTCCGTCTACAATCACACCATATACAAATGACATTTAAATTTCTTCCTTCCAGTCCTTTGGCCTTGTCTTTTTCTTGCTTTTTTGCACTTGTTAGATTCTAGAACAATGCAGAGTAGGAGGGGTTATCATTGTCTGGTTTCCTACTTCTGGGAGGAAGTGTTCAATAATTCACCATTAATTATGATATTTCCTGTACATTTTTCAAGGATAACTTTAACAGATTAAGGAAGATACCCCTTATTCCCTAGTTTGCTATGAGTTTTTACCATAAACAAGTATTGAAATTAATTAAATGCTTCTTTTGCTTTTATAGAGTTGATCATGGAATTTTTCTTTCTCCTGTTAATGTAGTAAATGGCACCAATTTTAAAATGTTAAATACAGCTTTCCTAGAATAAAATTTGGTCATGAAATATTACTCTTTTATTCATTGCTGAATTTGATTTGTAATTATTTTGTTTAGGATTTTCTATGTTCATAAGAGATTATTCTGTGATTTTGTTTTTTTGATAGGAATTGTTAAGATTTAGCATCAAGGTTGTGTCAGCTTCTAAAAGCAATTTTAAAAGTGTCCCCTTTCCTCAGTACCCTAGAAGAATTCATCTAAGACTCATTTTATTTTTTCCTTAAATACTTAGAAAAATTATGCAGTGGAACCATCTGGACTTTTTATTTATTTATTTATTATTTTGTGGAAAGGCATTTTTTTTTAAATTAACAGATTCAAATTCTGTAATATAAAAATTTTATTTCTCCTGGGTCAGGTTTAATAAATTCTGTTTTCTAAAATGTTTCTGTATTTCACCTACACTGTAGAGTTTATTGACACAAAGATGTTCACAATATTCTCTTATCTGTTAAGGTTTAGAGGCTCTGTAGTGATGTCTCCTTCTAAATTATTCACAATGGTAATTTGTTTTTCTCCCCTTGATTTTGCTAGAGGTTTACAATTTTATTTTTAGAGATTTTCTGTTTTGTATACTTGTTTTTTATTTTATTGATTTCTGCCCACATCTTTATTGTGTCCCACCTTCTATTTTCTTTAGCTTTAATTTGCCATTCTACTAATAGCTTCTTCAGATGGAAGCTTGGAGCTTTTTTCTTCTGCCTGTCACTAATGTATCTCAAGAATCCTCTTTTTAATCCAGGCTACAATCTCCAAGGTCATTTCATCTATAGGTTATGACTTCAAATCTACCTGTATGTTGTTGATTTTTAAAGCTTTTGATCTTTCAGAATGGAATATAAAATGTCCCACCTCCCACAAATCTATTCTCCAATTTCTCACATCATACTATAATAAGGCCCATGACTAACTTCTTGTTTCTCCTCTTTGTACACTGCCCATCTCCATGAATAATACACCTAAATTCCTAAGTAAAACCTAAGAGCTATCCTTGACTCTTTCTGACATTCAATCAATAACCAACTCCTGTTTATCATAATTCCTAAATCTCTTCCAAATCCATGCCTCCTTCCTTATTACCACTACTACTACTCTTCTTATTCAGGCTTCATCATTTTTTCTCTGAACTTTACACAAGACTTGTTTACTGTTCTCCTTGTCTCCAGATTTTCCCTCTACTAATCTAATTTTCACAGATATTTTCCTAAAGTGTAAATTTGATCATGTCATTCCTCCTCTCAAATGTTAATTGCTCCTATAGGATTAAAAAAAAATCAAAATTTCTTGGCACTCTGCACACAAAGCTATTTATGACATGGAGCTTATCCTGTTACACACTCTCCACCAAAAATGAAAACAATATACATAAAAATATCAAATGACTTGCACTTCCCCATGCGCCAAGTGCTCTCTCCTGTCTCCATTTTTTTAAACGGTAATGCTCCCTCTACTTGAATGTATCCTCCATCGCTACTGCTGCTGCCACCACCACCACTTTTCGAACATAAAAGACAGTTTAATCAAATACTTCTTTAGATATGAAAATACTTTGATTATTCAATAAATCCAAACTCAAATTTGTATTTATGTATTTGATTTTATTTGGTATACACCACTATGACGTTATTGTAGTTGAAATCCATTACAGGATTTTTTTTTTTCCAATAATTAGTCAACTCCACAAAGACAATAATACTGCTGTGGAAGACCAAAGGGGGAAAAAAACTGATATATTTATTTACAATTCCCTATATTGTAAACATTTAGTCTATATACGGTTACTAACTTATAATGAGAGAGCTTTACATAGACAAGGAAATGATGCCCTGTACTTCTATTCATATTCAGCAATAGCATATTATAATAGAACATCTTATTTTCTTTTCCATTAGCATTATGCTTTCTTTAAATAATTATCTAAACTTTCAAAAGAACTAAATATATTCAAGTGCTATACAACTAAATCTACTTAAGCCAACATATTTGGCTTATAATTTCATTTTTAGAATAATTTAAAGTGCTATAAGCAACCTGGCAATCAACACTTTCTATAAGAACAAAACTACCTTTAAACATCAATTTACAAGATATACAGTGTTTATCCGGAATAGCTGAAATTTCAGCACAAAGTCACTGTCACATGTATAACAGCAGGTTTTTTTTTTTTTTTTGCATAACATGAAGCTTTGAAATTAACTGATGAATTATTGCCATAATGGCTTATTATTAGTTTCCTACAAAAGAGGATAAGAACTACTACTGTATTCTATCTTTTCATTTTTTTGAGGTCACTTGACAGTAAGTTTGCATATTCAACAAATCTACTGAATTACAATATTGTCTACTGTAATCACTGCCCTTTTATAAGAGCAAATGCTAATGATAATTAAGAACATATACCACTCCAAAAAAAAAATCGCAACTTTTTTTTTCCTTTTGAACAGGAGTAATCTATATTTTGGGAGCTGGTGTGCAACAAGGCTAAAACAACCAAACTATAAAACAGTATACCTGACACAATATGTTGAAGAAATATGCATCTGTTTCATTGTTTTTGTACTTATGATAATGCCCTACTAAGCTACACATATGTAAATAGTATATTTTCTTGCTTAATATATGAAATCCAATAGAATCATTAAGTTCTCATTCTCCTTTGTCATTTTGTAACTCATTATCAGACAATTTATTGATGAAAGCATATGCCCAAACCTGCAGATCATGTGCACTTTGTGTGGCCTATTACAATCAGAATTCTCCTCAAATTTCATTTTTAGTAAAATGAAACTGAGAATACCTGCAAAGTTATTAAAGAGAATGTTGTAGTGTGAATTAAAATTAGAACTCAGTGGTCTATGAAGTATGTAATCATTTTGGCATGTGGTTTTTCCTTCGTAAGAATAAGATGAGCATGTCCAAATGTCACCTGTGCCAACCTCACAGATACAGAAGTATCTAGTCTTCATTTCCTCAATTCCCCAATAGATTGCTCTAGTAAAAGAATCAATATAGTTAAAAAAACAATAAACCAAAATAGGTTCAACAAAAGAGCACCATCCTATTAGGCGACTGAGATAACATGAATTGAAAATGAGGTTGTCACTATGATCAAAATGCTGCCAAAATTCTGACAACACCCATGCTGTTATACTACTACATGGACCCAGGCCATGGCCTAAACCTAAAGAACTGTGGAACAGAAACATGATTTGAAAAATGAACTCCAAAATCATAGCTATAATAAATGGCGATACAGACTAATTTTAAAGTATGAGTGACATGTTACACTGTATTGCTTCTTGAACTTTCCAAACAATGCTTGTCCATGTCAGGTTTGGGCCATTATCCTGCTAAGACAGAGAGCACTGTATTTATTCAAAAGCCCAGATTTCAATGTCTTGAATAAAGAAATCTTCCTTCTTAGAAAGTGTATGATTCCCAAATGTTTTACAAGAATGGCTTCTTCCATGGTAGAGATCTCCATCAAGCCAAAGGGCAAATTCTCCTCTGCAATACATAAAAACAATAATCTCTTGATATTTATGCCCTAAATTGTAAAACAATTTAAATGAGACATTTCAATATCCTACAACCCTAAACTCATTAATTTTCCCAAACCCTTCCCTACTCCTTTCCACATTGACATAGACAATGTTGTTTTATTCATCCCATTATAAAATCATTTATAATACAGATTAAGGAATAAAATGTGAACTTTAAAATTAACTTTATATAGAGTTAGCTTTTGATACAGGTAGTACTCTGTTATTCTTTCCCTGGTATTATGAGTTTTTATTTGCATGTAGTTAGCACGGTTTTTTGAGTATCTTTTTGGTATGGTTGTAACATACTTAACATGACTTTCTCAGAGGCATGAAAGCTCCATGTCATTTAAAATAAAATGTGGGATTAATGTTAAGGGCATGGTGAATAAGGTTTATGTTTCTTTGAGATATTTAGAGAGAAGAATTCTGCTGCTAAAAATGGATCATCAAATATGAGCAACTAGAATTTATTTTTTCTCTAACATGCTAAACTTTGTGAAAACAACTCTGGTTTTCTGAGTAGGAAATGGTTAGCAAAAGAGCTCAGTTTAAGAAGACTTTAACGGGATAAATATGTGATGCTGAGATTCTTTATCAAGCAGAAGGACCAAGATAGAAGCCAGGTATAACAGGAACTTAAAAGATAGATAATAAAGTCCAGTTTATCTAATTGGAATACATAACCCAGAAAGAAAAAACAGGTTCTCATAGGGCTTCTTTCTACCCTGTGGAGAACTTTTTTCTACCTGACAGAAGAGTATTAACATAATATCTAGAGATATCCCTTGAAGATTCTCTAAACTTTACCTAAGGATATCAAGCCAGCAGAACTGAGCCAGAGTTTAGGAGAGAGAGATTTTTAAAAAATATGGATAGTTATATTTCATTGAAAAAAAAAAACTGGCCTGGGATTAAGACCTATCTGTGGACTCAATGGGCCACTACCTATGTGAAACTGGGTTAAATCGCTTAACCTCTCTGGGGTGGAATTTGTCAATTATATAAAAAAAGAGACAGAGAAACAAAATCAGATTAGGTAATCTCTGAAGGCCTACACAACTCTAAAATTTGAATGACTATAACTTCTGATCTTTAGGGCTGCCAACAGGAGTCACGTGGCATCACAGAGTTAAATGATGTGTAAAAGAGGAACTGATCTATTTTTAACGCTATCTTAGAACAAAATAAATGATTTATTTATAGTCTGTAATCAAAAACAGCATTAGATAGTTAACACATATTAATTATATATATAGTTCTAAGTATAGAGATGTCTTTCTGTTTAAGCAGAGAAGGATGGATACACTGACCATGTAGAATGGTTCCTCAAAGAGTTAGTACTTTACAACAAAACAGAAAAGACTGATCAGTATGGTCACTCACAACGACCAGGTAAAGCAGGCAAGGAGATCATCCAGTGCCATTCAAGAAAATAATAAACTATAATGAGATAACCAGCGATGATGTTTTAATGAGCCCTCTGTACAAATGAAAATAGCACTTTGCTAAGATACAAGATGACCCTGAAAATCATGCCAGTCCAGAGTCTACGATATGAAAGCACTATAAAAACAGATAGTCCCCAAAATGTGCCCCTGCCCCTGTAAGGAAGCCATAATTTTTTAAGGTTCAAATTGAAATTCACGTTTGACTTATTTATTTGTTCAACTTTAAATGTGCATTTATCATGCGTCAGACACCAGCACTGGAAAACACATAGATAAAT
This sequence comes from Daubentonia madagascariensis, assembly GCA_023783475.1. Classification (NCBI taxonomy): domain Eukaryota; kingdom Metazoa; phylum Chordata; class Mammalia; order Primates; family Daubentoniidae; genus Daubentonia; species Daubentonia madagascariensis. The sequence continues at coordinate 17,536,836 of JAKFHU010000726.1, read as the reverse complement.
TAGAAACTGCATTGGAATTAAAAAGTTCACTGTCTTAGGACAATAGACTTCTAGAGTCTCCAATACTAATGCCAACAATATGCCTTTAAAGAGATATCTATGTCTTTTAAAGTGGGAATAAACTATCATATAGTCAACCTATTAGAAAGGAGAATATAAAAGGATTAAATTTCCTTGTAAAACCCTTCTTTTGCCAAATGTGAAAGGGTTAAAAAAAAGAGAGAGAGAGATATTAGACATTGAGTTGCAATCTCAGATGACTAGATCTAAGAACTACCTCAAAATTGACTTGAGTGGCAATTAATGGCATTAATTCTGCAATAAGCTTTACCAAATACGAATGTTTTTTTCCCAAGGTAATCTGAACTTTCTAAAGCCCTGACTGAAAGCTTTTGAGATTTTTGTCAATTCATTAATATCATATGTAAAATTTGGTTTGTATATTCATTTTAGGACAATAAGTTCCTTGTCATTTCATCGGCATTTCAAAGGGGTATGTGACCCCCAAATATTTAAGTAAATGTATTCAAAAGTTACAGATCTGTCCCAGGTGAACCACACAGAAAGTATATTTTATATGAGCAATGCTTTCAAACATGATTCATATGACTTTCTGAGAATAGAGTGGCTCAGGAAGTAAAAGGAACAAAAGCAGTCTTCTAAATCTTTAATTAACGTCACGTAACTCATGCGTCCGATGACATTGCAGGCAGAACCCAGGCAGAATTCCTTCCATAGTATCAGAATGGAAAAGATAATTTTGGATAGAAGGAAATGAGTAAAGGTGGGTATAATTTGTTCAGTACCTACTAGGTGATAGATACTATACTAGGATTTGTACAGAGATTATATCTTTGTGAGGAATTCACCTCCCTGTAAAGGTGAGTTAATCTCCAATTTAACAGCTGAGGAAAGTTTGGATTTATTAGGGAGTTTGCTCAAGTCTCACATATAGTGTATATTTAAGCTGGAATATGAATCAGGTCTATCTGACTCCAAAGCCTACATTAAGTCCACCACATCATGATTTTGATTTTTTGGAGTCTCCTGCTTGGAATTCTGGAATATCAAGTCCCTATTTGTTTTCTGAACCTGTACTCTTCTTCCAAGACTGGAAACTCATCTTAATTTGTTATCAAATGACCCAATGATTAGTTTACCATGGTGCAATCATGTTGTACAATCAAAACCTAGTTCCAGCAGACACCTAATGACATTGTGTGTTATTTTCAAAGACTCAAGGCACCCACAGCAGCTTGAAATGATAAGCCACTTGCTTGTAAGGCCTTTTTGGAGAACTAACAGAATCAAATGTAAGACTGCCATTTGGGGGAAGGCTGAATGATATCTCCTCTAAAACCGATGTAATTGGACCACGTGGACATTATATGCTGAGTCCAACAACTAAAATTAACAGAGAAAGCTACAATAACCATGATCATTTTTTAATCACTAAAATTATTGTCCTCTAAACATCTATTTATAAAGAAGTTGTAAGAAAATTTGTTAGAATCATCTGGGATGATGACTATCCTTGAAGGTTAACAAGATTCTGTGGTCTGAATAAATTATCATTATATATATCCTCAACTGTGGGTTACAAATAATGTAACACTTTTACAAGCCTGGAAATTATTTAGCATACCTATATCTAATACTAAAGGATAGAAAGAAATACCAAAGGAAGGAGTTGATGCTTACTAAGCACTATTTGAGAAGTCTAGGCTGGGAGCTAGCAGAGCATGCTACCTCCAAACATTGTAAAGACTAAATGAGGTTGGGATACCAAAGTAAGAAAACAAAGTTCCTCATAGTGCTTGCTATGCCAAAAGAATCAAATTACTGACTGACTCAGACAGTTAAAAACAAAGCAAACAAGCAAACAAAAAGACCCCTCAAAACTTCGGGGGTCACTAAAACTTTTTTCAGGTAAATCAATTTCCATTATTGTCCAAAATATCAATCCAAATGGTTTCCAGAGTAGAATTAACATGAAAACAATTGGATCTATTCTATACATTGGGAGAAATAACATTCCATCATGATTATTTGAAAGTTTGAGAAGTTCAAAGGTACTGGGATATTTCCCTTTCTAATATCACACAGCCACTGTACTCTAAAGACAGATTTTTATTAAAAGAGAATCAACTAAACATAATTTTAAAATGAAGAAGCAAATAAATACTCTACAAATAGTTTCAAATGCTACACTTGAGGACCTTCTTGCAAATATGAGGTCTGTCTGGAAAGTATCCAGCCATTGTTAATATAATGAGAACAGTTTGCACGACATTGACGTAACCTGGCAGCAAAGGCAAGTGGACTGGAACACGCGTGCGTGAACAATGACGCCTTCACTATACTAGTCAGTGGGGCGCTAGACACCCTTGACATGTGCACTGTGCGGCCGTCGCATTCAAAATGACTGAGTAGAGCAACATATCTACATCAAATTTTGCGTTAAGCTTGAACATTCCTCCACAGAAACTATTTAGACGATTTAGAAGGCTTTTGGAGACGATGCAATGAGTACAGTGCAAATAAAAGTGTGGCACAAATGCTTCAAATATGGTCAAGAATCTGCTGAAAGTGATCCATGTTCTCGAAGGCCTGCAACAAGCAGAACACCTGAGAATGTTGAACTTGTAAGGGCTGCAATCAACAAAGATCAGTGACTGACAGTGCAAGAACCAGAAGCTGATCTGGGGATTACAAAAACTATTGTGTCCGAGATCTTGACTCAGGATCTTCGCATGAAATGTGGCAAAATGTGTTCTACAGCTTCTGATACCAGAGCAGAAGGAACATGTGCTGTATTTGCTAATGACTTGCTTCAAACCGCTACCAATAAACCAGATTTCCTCAAGAAGGTCATAGCCAGGATGAAACAAAGGCCCGGTCGTCCCAATGGAAGTCACCTGGTTCTCTATGCCCAAAGGCGGCGCAGCAAAGTCACAGCAAGATCAAGACCATATTAACTGTGTTTTTTGATTGGGAAGGTGTTGTCCATCACGACTATGCTCCTCCAGACCAAACAAGTAATAAGGAGTACTACTTCAACGTTCTTCAATGGTTGAGAGATGCAACGTGACAAAAACAGCTGCAGCTATGGGCAATTGGTGATTGGCAGCTTCATCTCAACAACGCGCTCGCCCATGCATCATGTCCTGTGCAGGGTTTTTTGATGAAACAGCAAATCACCCAGGTGACTCAGCCCCACTACAGTCCAGACTTGGCACCCTGCAACATCTGGCTCTTCCCAAAACTAAAATCACCTTTGAAAGAAGGGAAGAGATTTCAGACTGTTGAGATTCAGGAAAATATGACGAGGCAGCTGATGGCGATTCCAACAGAATTTTGCAGTGTTTTCAACAGTGGGAGAGATGCTGGAAGAACTATATGAAGTCCCAAGGTGCCTACTTGGAAGGAGACTGAAGCATCATTGTCATATATACAATGTTTTTTGTATCTTCTTCAATAAATGTCTCCATTTTTCATATTACATGGCTGGATACTTTCTAGATAGACATCATATATCCTTTCTTTTTTATAATCTACAAATGTGAATTCTAATGTCGAAACTTTCTAAAGATAACTGATTTTATAAATAATCCAAATACATTTTTAAAGTTTCTTCAAAAATCTCATGGTGAAATGTTCAAGAGACTTACCCTCCACCACCGAAAGCTAGTGAATCCATGTCTCCTTTGATAAAAAACATATTATCTCCTGTCCACTTAAAGACCTGTACAAATAGAAGAGAACGGTTATTATACAGAGTTAGTTCTCCAAAACCCAGTGGTTAACAAAGCCTAGACTGATAGTAAAAGGAAACACAACACCACAAAAAGCTTGGCACAGAAAAGTGGTGGTTTGGGTTTCAGTGTCTGTATGACTAAATTTGAAAGCACATGCTCTACTATAACATAACCTTCAATTCCAATTTCTCAAATCTTGTTAACACTTCATATTAATACATACTTCTCTCTTCTGACTAGGTACCAAGAGTTGGATGATTAATGAAAAAAGTTGAAGAAAATAGAAAATCAGTTAAAAAAAATGGACATAAATGCCATTAAATTTTAATGTTAAACATAAATGTGTATTAATTTGATAACTTTTAAATATTTTCACATAGGGCCAGGGTCTTGTCTTTGAGTATAGATTTGCTGATCATCATTCTTATATAAACCATACTCATAATGTGTTTTTATGATTTCCAGTTTCAATTTCTTTAAACAAAAGTGAGAACTTAAGTAAATCTGAGGGTAAAACTAGACGTTACTATTCTTGAATTTTTTTTCCTAACCTTTTATGGGTATTTTACCCAAACCTAATGTAATAGCAATTTCTAGCACCTTATCTTTATCAAGTTTTTCAAAAGTATTCATAAAACTTTCTTTTAACATTTGTATTGTAATTATTAGGTAGCAACAGCATAAAAAGAATTGAAAATAAACACAACTGAAGCTTATGATTTGTAACAACTACGAGCTTTCAGTTAGCTGTAAGTATCACTTGATATGTTTTATGAAAGGAATGGAAAGCATTGGCTTATCTGGTGAGCCAGTTAAGCACAAGTTTGTTAAGAGAACTTCTGTTGTGTTACTAAATCCTTCCTATTTTGTTCATTATAAAAATTGCTTCTGAAGGTCACTCTTTGTGTTTTTAACCAATGGCATTGATTCCTTTTCTCAATATTAAAACATAATTTCACCTTTTAGGGAAGGTTTAACATGCCAGGATTGCACTCAATGTTTTAAGAAGAGTCACACATTTACTAAAATTCATTTATACCTTTACATTTTAGACTTTATTGGCATAAGAATGTATTCAATTTAAATTAACTAAGCATAGTAAAGATAGCCACATAAAGTATAAAGAAAAAGAAATCAGTTAATTTTAAAAAATTTTTTTTTTTTTTAGATTACATCTTAAATTATCATTAAAAGTTTCTAGAAATTTCCAAATGACAATTCGTAAACAGAATAGTAATAATGATATATGCTCCTTACTGAGTCCATGACTCATGTCTGGTGCTATGCCAAGTGTTACGTATATATATGATTCTCATTTAATTTTCAAGCAACCCTGTTATATTTTATAATCTCCATGCTATCTACAGGAAAGTTGAAGTTCAAAATGGTCCAAAAAAAGTTAAGTATAAGTTAGAGATGGGAATCAAATGTAAGTGTGCATGACTTCAAAGTGCATGTTCTTTTCATTTATGCCATCTCTTTATAAATAGAACATTGGAATAGCTGTCCTTACCTCAAACTCTGGACAGAATGTAAAAACAAAGGTCTCTCCAGTACCATAAAAGCCATCACTCACTTTAAATGGCTCAGATGCTAATGCACCAAAAACCTAAGGATAAAAAAAAGGCATGTTAAATGACATGAGCACTAAATTGTTTCATTTAGTGTCATCCCATCATATGCTTAAATAAAATGCAAAAAAATAAGAATCTGGTATAGTTTTATCTAATTACTTGTACTTAAAAAGGGAAAGATGATCAGTTGCTATATAATTTGCATTACTGTCAAGTACAAAGATATCAGTTTCTCAATGGGGAAAAAACAGACTTTTCCTAGTTTTGAAATCTAAAAAGATGTTTATTATAACAATTAAACAATCTTAAAAAGTGGTTAACACATTTCAGAGGGAATTATATACAAAATGTATGTACTATAAGGATAACATGCTGCTGTGAGATTGCAGCACTTAGAGAAACAAAAATCCTTCAGTAGAGGTAAACATTCTACTACTTAGAAAGTACGCTATTTTTTTCTTCATCATTAGACAGTGAACTCCATGAGGGCAGACGTTGAGGCTGAATCATTTTGCCCTTTAACCCCACGGCCTTGCATAGTGTAGAAACACAACAGATGCTCTAATGAAAGAATGAATGAATAAGAGATCTGATCAAGTCATGTGGGTCTAAGTATTCACACATATATAGGAGTGCAGAGTTTGACAGATTATCCCTACAGTCACTGTTTACCCTGACATTCTATCTTAATTTTTATAAGATTTCCTAACTGAAAGGTTATTTTATATATACATATATACAAAAGTATACAAAATATAAATGTACAGCACAATGTAGAATTATCACAAAGTTTCTTGTAATCTTCATCCATACCAAGAAACAACATTACCAGGACTGTAGAAGCTCTATTCCTCCTATCATCAACAGCCCCACCTCCCTGAAGAAAGCCATTTAGCCTGATAGCACCATAGATTCCTTACGCCCATTTATAAACTTTCTTTCTTCTTTTTTTTTTTCTTAACAATTACATTATGCTTTATTGTTCATGAAGGACTTCTGGCACCTTACTTTATTTGAACTTAATAACAAACCCCAGAGGTAGGCATAGTATTTTTACAGGTAAGGAAATAGGTGTTTAGAAGGCAACAAACATTTACTGAGTCCCAACCACGTGCACTGGACTGTAAGTACTTTATATACACTATCACATTTATGCACTTTCTATAAATGCAATCATGAGGAAGTTACACTTCAGTGTCTGATTTTTAATTCAATATTATGTTTGTGACACTTATCTACACCATGGCATGTAGAAACAGTTCATTCATCTTCATTGGTACAAACACCTTTTCTTAGGTATATGACCTTGGGCAAGTTGATGAACCTTGTTAAGTCATAGTTAACTCATCTTTAAAACAGAGATGATAATAGTGTCAATCTTATCGGGCTGTGATAGTTAAAAACATAATGCATATAAAGTGATTAGTCAAGTGCCTGGCACAATATAAACACACTCAGGGTGTTAGTACTAGTGTTTTCTTTTAATTAATATTGCTATTTCATCCTCTCGTTACTCTCCAATGCTGGTAACTGACCTGAGCTTGCTTTTTCAGAAACAAACGAATGTTTCTCTCTCTTACCTGTAGTTTTGTTCTTCCTATCACCCTCATGTGATTATCTTTAACTATTAAAACCCTACCCGTGCCTCAAGACTCTGTCAATTTTCACCCTTTCCATGAACCTCATTTTTACCTCCCCCAAACAGATATTATGTTTGTGACTTTGGAACACCCCCCCTTCACTTTTTGGGCTCTTTACTATAATTAGCATATTTTGATCAGGCATTAGGGAGTACTAGTGTATAACTTTACATAATGCTTACTGATATTGCTAAACAAACACCCACTTATATCGACTTCACTTTTCGGGCTCACATGCGCCAGCATGAAACTGCTTAATGTAATTATACTTCGAGGAAACTCTTAATTATTCATGCTCATATCTATCTTCTGTGACACTCAGTGATGCCTTACATGTTAAAAGTACCCAATAATTATCAGTTAAACAATAAAATGTACTAATGAATAGTTTGTATCAAAGAAATATGCTAAAAATTACTGTTACTATAATCTCTTAAAGGATAAGGCATCTAACGCAGTTAGTTTTTCATACCTGCCCATCACTGTCTTTAATCACCATCAGCACTGGGGTGTCTAAACCTGTCATTGTTCGATAAAGGGTCTTTAAGCTTGTGCCATGCTTCCCGGTACCATAAACAAGAGTCCATGGATAGCCAATTGTTCTTGGTGGAAGATGCTTTGTAAGCTTTGAAAAACAAAATGTTAGCATTTACTTGATAGCTTATTGTTCAATATGTAGGACACTAATGCCAGTTGGAATTTAATGGTACTTATAAAATGTAGGCTACAAGAATAAGTTAACAGTAGAAATTACTTATCATTCTCAAAGATACTGAGATGCTTGAAAAATAATTATACTTTTTTCAGCATAAAACAGTAATTGTCCATTGGGAAAAGAATCATGCTGAACCAGACACAAATTAGAAGGGAGACAAGAAACATGGATTACTTATTGCTAGTGCCTTCTGTATCGAATTAACAAAAATATTGGATGGATTGTTAGCTTGATTATTAAAATATCTCTCAAATAATAGGCTCTAGAGACAGACTATCAGAGTTAGAAATCAAGCTTCAATACCTTGTAGCTGTGTGACCTTGAACAAATTATTTAATCTTTCTATGTCCCCAATTGTTTCACTTATTTAAAAATGTGCACAATGAACATCCAATTCTTACAGCTGTTGTAATGACTACATGAGATAATCCACATAAAGCAAGTAACTAGCACACAATAATAAACCAAATATTGGCTATTACAGTGCTATTGCTATTTATTTTAGTGTCTGCTAATCTCCTAATACCTTCTTTTAACACTAGTCACTAAATTTTGCTTACTCTTTCTTTTCACTGGAGAGGAATAGTAGTAGCAGTAACCCTGCTGCTTCATAAAAAACTGAAAAAAGTCTGTTTTATTCTCATGAACACACACTCAGAAATGCACATATGTGGGCATGTCATACCTTTTCAATTTGATCTGGCAGTAAAAGTTCACTGGGATCACTTAGGTTTGGTCGAAATGATTCAGACTCCAGTTCTGCTTTCACAGGAGCAACTTGCTTTGAATTTAGGTCTTCCCTTGTAGTAATCTAAAAAAGTAAACAGTAGCAGCGTATTAATATAAGATTGTGACATGCTATCAAAAATTTCAGCCTTTTGAAATAAATAAAACTTTAGACCTTCAAAAAGGTGGCTAAAGCTTTAACTTAGGATTTTACAAGGCAAAAGATGCTCCCCCTAACATCAATGGTGTATCCAATGTGGAAAAAGACGTTATAACAGTAAGCAACATTTTCTCATCCACTACATGAGGACAGATTGGTACTAAATGATAAATCCCCATATTTCTGTGGAAAAGAAGATAGCTGCATACAAACTTTAATTTAACCCCTAAAGGGCAAAAAGTCGGTCAGCAAGCTTGCTTTTTATTTCTACTATTCAAAATATGTAGGATTTTTTTAATGCTAAACACAAAATTTGTCAAAAATACAAAATAATTAAGAAAACTTCCTGGGTGCCAAAATTTTAATATGCAGAATAGTAGAATAAAAAGTATAACTTTCTTTGCATTGGTTTGTGTGTATTTGCTTCATTAAAAAAGTTACCATAATTTTTTTAAATGCTCTCATTTTTTTACTTTCTAAACACTGAATTTTTTTATCTAGTTGGACCAAACAATAAATTTTAAAGTTAGTTTATTCACAAATTTGTTTATAAAATTAGATCAATCTGATGCATGAAATAGAATATATGCTTTTGCTTGATGGAAATGATCTCAAAGGTATTTTTAAAATGGTAAAAATGTTGATTAACTAAAAAAGAAAAGCTTACTAATATACAATCTGTTCTACTGGTGCTTACTTTTTAATATTAATTTCTATTAATATATAAAATACAATAACATTAGAAAATAAAAGACATGAAACATAACTATTATTGATGAAACTTTTAAATTGTAAAATATGCAGAATTCTACTGGAGCAGATAACTAAAATGCAGCAATGCTTGGCGACTATGATTCCCCACAGGAATGAAATTTTGCTAAATTATTTTGTTCTTGTAACAGATTTCTTACCAAACCTGAACAGCATATATTTTCAACCAATATATGTTCTAGAACCATATTTTTTTTGATGAGAAGTTAAGTATTAATTCTTTCACATCATCATAATGTTTTACCCTTATTTTGATGATGTGAAAGGTTAAAAAAAAAAAACAAAAAGAAATCCAAGGCAGCATTAGAAGCATTAAAAGAAAAGGAAAAAAATTTAGTAGGTCTAGCAAAGCCATGAAAGCATATCTTATTAAGAAGAGGAAACACACAACTAATAATACACAAAACTGAAAAATGAGTTTTCAACTGTATCACTTTCTTGTTTCTAAAACAAAAAACCACAGAGATTATTTCATGGAATTTTAAATAGTTTATCTAGTTCTGGTGCCTAACCTAGACTATTTCAAAGTATTTCTAATATCAACCAGGAATGCCTCAAGAACAAAAACAATTTATCTCATTAAGATATTTGATGTGGAGTTGATACAAATGAAATAGCCTTAAAGAAGAGAAAATATTTAAATATATATAAATATATAAATATTTAAATTGTAAATTTTCCTATAGTACCACATCTTTCAGATTCTGTTAGTAAAGATTCATTCCAAATCAAAGACATTCTTCCAATGTTAAAATTAAATGAAAACTTCTCATCACTCAAAGAAACACAGTACTGAGAATAGTTCTGAAATGATGGAAAATTCTTTAGAATATTTTTCAAATGAAAAGAAGACAGAAAAGATAACCCTTTAGCTCTTCAAGGCAATACTGTAATCTTTAATACAAGAAGGAATTTTCTGATGGATTATTTTAGTGCTGTAGTCAAAACAAATCCTTTAAATGTGATATTTGCCCTGACAGAGGACACTAAAAAACAGGGAATATTCAATCTCCAGAGGGGTTTAAACTACTGAAGGGGGCACCTGGAGACGTCTGCAGAGTGTGCGCAGTTCTTCAGTATTTAGAGCATCGATCCTGCGGTGATACTCAGCCACTGACACTACCTGAATATGGAGACAGGAAGACAATAATTCCACTGACAGTTGAGAAAAACAGCAAACAAAAAAAAAAAAGGAGAAATTAAAATGGGAAAAGAGAACTATAATCAGGATTTCTTTCCCCACTCCATGCTGAAAATCCAAGAAATTTATATATCAAACTAGAGTGAAATACACATGAGTTTCACCACTACATTCAACGAGTTGACAACGTAAGATTATTTTATGGACTATTTCATATAGACTTAATTTAATTTAGTAAGTAGAAATCATAGTTTTTGTCACACAGGAAATACTATATAAAATATAAGATGCTTTGCTAACATCAAAGACAACATCTAAAATCTAAATGGTCTGCCAGTTTACAAAGAAAATGGTAGTTTCAACCATCCCCTCCAAATCAGGTTAGCTCAAACACTATCTTAATGGCCATGCTGGAAGAATTTCTTCTAGGCAAAGGTGACAAACATACCCATCTATATTAGAGAAAAAGGGGGGAGAAAAGCAAGAAAAAGATACGAAGTACATTTTAAAACCTAAAGCAATGAGAAAAATAAGCTCTAGCGAGTAGAAACTAGATTTTCAACAGAATGTCTAATCAACAGTACCTTCCTCAGACCTGTCTGCTTTAGTCTTTTTAAATAACTTTTCTTCCTTAGTTTTTGCCTCTCCTCTATTTTATTACTTTGTGATTTGCACTGTAGCAGTTATTTGTAACTAAAACTTAACTTTCCTACATTCTAACTTCCTAGGGGAAATTCTCTATGTTCTATAATTGCCTAGACCAGTCTCTTTCACAGTGCTAAATTTGAAAGCTATATATGGCAGATAAACATGATTATTTTCTATAATTGCCTAGACCAGTCTCTTGCATAGTGCTAAATTTGAAAGCCATATATGACAGATAAACACGATTACAGAAAGCCCACAAAAATACACAAATTTCCTCAGGTTAATACAATAGCTACAGCTTTTTCAGATCATGACATAATTCCAAAAAACAGTTACCATAATACAATGAACTCTAGTAGTGTCATAAATATCTGCTGATCTTCCTGAGCTATGACTAATTCCTCTTGTGATCAATCAGAACAGATTATGTTGTGTAGAGGCTTTGGCCACAAAATGCAGTTAAATCAATTGGCCCATAAAGAGTTTAGACTTCTAATCTAGGTTTTTAAATAGCTTTGTTCTAGCCAACTAAAATGAACTGGCTACCAGTAACTACAAAAAGGTATGTAAACTTGTTGAAAGCTATGAAAAACACAACAATAGAAAAAAGGAAAAGAAACTGGACAGATTTCCATTCTGGCCATTATCATTATATTGACTTCTGCAAAGCAAAAATGCATTCATTATGGTAGCTGACTATATTTACAAAGAAACCCAAAGTTATGCTCTCTAGCTCTGGGGGGGCCAGATAGACCTGGGTTTACCCCTTCTTTATCTATTTCTTCATAAAACAATGGAAATAAAAGTTCATACCAAACAGGGTTTTTATGAAATTTAAATTAGGAAATGCATAAAAAGGACTTAGTGCCCAGAACATAATAATGAGAGCTACTGCTATTAATAATACTTTTTCTTGATCACTTTTCACCAATCACCCTAAGGACTAAATGATAGTAGCCAAAGAACTTCCTTATTTGTTTTTATTTTTTATATTAAAATATTTCAGGTTTGAGATCAACTAGTTTGAATACTTTGAATGACTACTCTTAATAATTTTAAATTTCAGTATTAGATAAAAATAACGAAGGCCTTTTCCACTAAAAACTACAGAATTTTCAATAAAAATGAAAGAAAAATTAGGTACTAAAAATAAAAACCATGGCCTTGCTTTTCTATGGCCAAGAAAAGAGGTCTTTACAAAATATTTAATGGCTAATTATATTTTTCTTTCTTTTTTCCATGGCATTCAATCTAATCAAGAGTCTCCTAGAGAAGAATTCTCAAATCATATGACTTATCCACTACTCTGCATTCCGTCTATCTCTCCAGTTAACACAAATTTTATACCTGTTTTATAAAACCCCTTTTTACCATACTAAACATACTTCCTGGATGGAAGTGAAATTAAATTACGCTTACAAAAGGGATCGGTTATAACCTAATTGTAGCAGCATCACTGAGAGTAGGAGTTTTTAATAAGAGAACAAAAAACTGCCATCATAAGTCTAAGCTTATAATATTTGGTAGAGTCATAGTTTCTTTAATGTCACAAATCTACCTTTTCTCATTTATATTTTTAAAATTATATTATATTCTAGGACTCATAAACTCACTGCTTCTTTATCTGAAGTATTTTCTCATGCCCTAATTAGTAGAGATACAGAAAACTGTCAAAAACAAATTCTGTGAATTAATAGAGAAGAAATTTGAATTTGAATATAAAAATGTACTTCCTTCTCTCAAAATGAATGGAAAAGAGATGTGTAATTCCTACTATATATGATGGAATTGGAATTAGTCTTACATTAGTGTTTATATCCTTGATAAATCATACATGTATAAAATTTATTATTTTACCCACAAGATTAAGCCTAAGTAAAAAATGGACACATTTCTCCAAAATATCCCATATCACACTCCTCATTATTAGGAGTATACAGTTGAGGAAACCAAGACCTTCCAATTAAAATTATATTCACTACTTGAAAAGACATTTCTTGAGGAATAAAGAAGTTTGGATATACTGCTAAATCCCATCTAAAGGAACTAAGTACCACGACCTACACCCTGCAGAACTAATGCCACTCTATATTCTAACAGTCTTTGACAAAGGGTCCTCACACAGAGAAGTATTTTCCAAATCATTTATTTTCACAGAATTACCAATGTAAAGGCAGGATAAAATCCACCCATCCTATTACAAATGGACTAACAACGAAAACAACAAGAACAGAGAGTAGAGAAAATTCACAGTTGCTGTCAATTTCATGAATAAGAACATGTTCATCTCCTAGACCATAAAGAACAATACCTTGGGCCTAACAGTTCTCCTTCCAAAACAAACCCAAAACCTCCCTTCCTTCAACTCTCTTGCACACTAACAAAATTCTGGTAGTTATCTGTTGGTGTCCCATTTCTACTACTTTCTTATTAAAGGGAGACGCAGTAGAAAGAAAAATACTATTAATATCTAATCAATGCCATTTATACTAATTTTGGTATCCAAAAATCTGTTAAAGAAAAAGGAAATGTAAGTCTGAGCTGTTATAGCTAACAAAAAGAGCATACAACAACATCCTTGAAGTACCTTGTGTCCTATATTTCATCATATATAACAGTCTTCCTCAAAATAAGACCTGGATTATGTTAAACTTTGCCTCATTTTGCCTTAATTAAAACTAATGCTTTGAAAATAACACTTCATGGAACTATAATACATGGGATATAAAAGGAACAAATAAAGAATCATAAATTAGATGACTGGAAAACAGAATTGACAGACAAAAAAAGGTTAAAATCCAGAATGAATTTAAAATAAAAAACATTAGTGAAGTTTTGATTTGAACAAATCTTCTGCATTTAAAATCACTTATTAAGTATGTTTGTAGACAGCTCTCAAAGATTTTCATGAGAAAGCAGATATAAGTTTCCTGGAACAATAAATATAAGATATGAATCTTATATAAAGGGGATAATCTTGTTTATTCCATAACATATCAGGGGAAAAGAATACTCATTTACGTAATCTTGAATTCCTTACTGTTCTATATGATCTGCAGAGCAAAAATATAGTTGTGAAATAAAATAAATGTAATGTTACTTCTGAACATTTAATTATTTTGGATTTGTTTGTCCTTTGGCTATAAATTTATATATTGAGTTAATGGGATTTTGTGAAAATTGTTTTCACTATTTAAAACCTAAAGAAATAAAAAGGATAATATCATAAAGTTATTTTATTAAATATTCAATATGATTTTAAATTACTGACTACTTTTTTCATTGAGAGTTTATTCTACCACAAGCTTGACGTCAACAAACATTTTCAAAGCATATACTTATGTCCCACAATTAAAACAAAAACAAAAACAAACACACTAGAAATCTAGAAACTCAGTTGGGAGTTGGTGTCCATCTACCAGTGCTGTGATGCTGAGACTAAGCCTTTAGCCAGCAAAATTGAAGATTAAATGGTCCCATATATAGTACAGTTTGTCAGAAACAAATAATCCTCTCAGAAGGAAAGATGCTTAATTCAGTTCCTCAAGATTCTTACAGATTTAGAATAAGCAAATGTGAGGTCATAATGAAAGATAACCTAATACACAGCTTAGTATAAGTGAATAAGGTGAAACACTGAACCAACTTTAGATACTAAAATTAACAGATATAAACTACGAATGAAATGTTAAAAAAAGAAATCTCCCAAATAAGCAAGCAGTTAGAGATGATTAAAAATGAACAAGAAGATTTGAAAAATAACCAAATAGAATAGAACTTTTACAGAAATAATGAGTATAACTGTTAAAAAAAAAGCAACAAGTTAAAAAGCAAATATAGACAGGTGACTTAGTAAAGTAGAAGACATAGCTAAAATTACCCATGAAACATTACTGAGAATAAGGAAATAAAAATATAAAAGAAGTTAGGAGACTTGGAGAATAAGAAGATATAATCCATTCCAATCAGGTCCCAGCAAAAAGATGAGAAAATATTTGAAGAGATAATACCTAAGAATTTTCCAGAATTGATGAGAGACAAGAATCTATAGCTTTAAGAAGCATACTGTACCCTAAACAAGAAAAAGATACACAACATACTGTGTTATTAATAAAGACCTCATAATACTTAAAACAAAGAGAAGTCCTTAAAAGTAATCAGTGAGAAAAGTCAGATAACCTACAAAGGAATCTCAGCCTGGAAGCAGACTTCCCAACAGCAATTGCAAATCCTCTCAGAAGAAAAGCATCCTTAATTCAGGCCCTCAAAATTCTTACTCAAGCAAATATGAACTCATGATGGATTATCGCAATGAAATGTCACAAAAAACACAATGCACTATGACAGAAAATAATGGTCAACCTAGAATCGTTTACCCAAACAAAATTATTTTGCAAGGAGAGAAAAATAAAGATATTTTCAGAAAAACAAAAACTGAGAGTGTTAATCATCAAGAAATCTTCACCAGAGAAATTTCTAAGAATGTATTTCAGGAAAAAGGAAAATTATCCTAAAAGAATGCTCTAAGATGAAAGTAGCAATGGAAAACAATTAAAATGGTAAGTGTGAATTATAAATCTAAGTAAACACTGTCTGAATAAAATAATAAAGTCTAATTTGTGATGTAATAAAAGGACAGAATGAACACAGACTACAACAGCATTCAACTGGAAAGAGGGATGATGGGCATTAAGGGTGTGTAAATTTTTTTGTTGTTTTTCAGGAGGAGACATTAAAATACTCATAACTTTAGACTTTATAAAGGTAAATATACAAGGCAAAATTTCAGGGGACTCCTCTAAAAGAATAGAAACAGAAGCTTAACCCAATCTAAATAATAATAATAAAAAAGTTCAGTACCAATCCATACTCTCCTCACTGGGTGGGGGGGAGTGGAGAGGAAGAAAACTTGATGTTTAAGAGATGGCACAGCAGATACTTAGGAAAACAGGTGTAATAAATGAGAACTGTTACAACAAACGATTTTCTATATTAAACAGTGGGGGAGGGGAGGGGAAAAAGGAGAAGGAAGAGGAAAGTCACATCTTAAACAATACCAAAAAAAGGTATTGGAAATTCTAGGGCAACTACTAAAAAACATTTAAAAAAATAAGTATAATTGAGATGTTGAGAAAAGAATATGGAATCAAATTAAACCTGAAGTAAGCATAGGAAAATAAATAAAATTAGAGCAGAAATCAATAAAATTGAAAACAAAAAACCTACAGAGAAAAATCAATGGAACCAAAATCCAATTCTTTGAAAAGATCAATAAAATTAATAAACCTCTACCTCTAGCCAGGCTAAATAAAAAAGAGAGAGAGGGAGAAAACAAATGAATTATATCAGAAATGAAGAGGGGGCCATCATTACTGATCCCACTGACATTAAAAGCATAATAAAGGAATATTATAAACAACTCTATATCCATAAACTTGATAATGTCCTAGATGAAATGGACCAATTCCTTGAAAGACACAAACCACCAAAAGTCACACAAGAAAAAGCTGATAATCTTATTAAGCTTATATCTATCAAAGAAATGTAATCAATAATTACTAACCTACCAAAACAGAAAGCACCAGGCCCAGATGGATTCACTGGCAAGTACGATCAAACATTTAGGGAAGAAATTATACTGTCAACAATCTCTTCCAGGAAATAGAAGCAGAGAGAATACTTCCTAACTAATTTTATGAGGCTAGCATTCCCCTAAAAAAAAAAAAAATTACAAGAAAGGAAAACTACAATTATTTCTCATGAACATACATGGAAAAATTCTCAATAAAATTTAGCAAATTGAATCAATGTCTAAAAAGAATTATAAACAATGAATGACCAAGTGGGATTTATTCCAGGTATGCAAGACTGGTTTAACATCTAAAAAATAAATCGATGTAATCCAGGCTAAAGAAGAAAAATCACATGATTTTACTAATAGACCAAAAAAAAAAAAAAAAAAAGCACTAGTCAAAATCCAACATTCTTTGATGACAAAAACTCAGGAACCTAGCAATAAAGGGGAACTCCTTCAACTTGATACAGAACATGTAAAAAAAAAAAAAATCCTACAATTAACATCACATGTAATGGTGAGAAACAAGATCCTTTCCCACTAAGACTGGGAGCAAGGCATAGATGTCCCTTCTCACCACTCCTATTCAATATCGTACAGGAGGTCCTAGCTAATGCAGTAAGACAAGGAAAGGAAATAAAAGTTATACCAATAGGGAAGGAAGAAATAAAACTTTCTTTGTTAGTAGATGACACAATAGTCAATACAGAAAATTCAAAAAACTTAACCAAAACACTCCTGGAATTAATAAGTGATCATAGCAGGATTGCAGAGGAAAGTTAATACATTAATACAAACGTCAACTGCTTTCCTATATACCAACAAGGAAATATTGGAATTTGAGATTAAATAACAATACCATTTATAATAGCACCATGTAAATGAAATACTTAGGTATAAATCTAACAAAATATATAGAAGATTACATGCAGGGCAAAATTGTGATGAAGAAAATATTTAAATAAATGGAGACATATTCCATGTTCATAAGACAGGATGACTGAATATTGTCAGGGTGTCAGTGCCTCCCACCTTGATGTATAGATTCAACACAATTTCAGTCAAAATTCCACCAAGTTGTTTTGTGTATACAGGGAAACTGATTCTAAAGCTTATATGAAAAGAGATTATATGGAAAGACCCAGAATAGCCAAGAGAATAATGAAGAAAAAGAACAAAGCTGGAGGACTGACACTACTCAGCTTCAAGGCTTACCATAGTAGTCTCAGATGATCTTTTGTATTTCTGTGACATCAGTTGTAACGTCTCCTTTTTCATTTCTGATTGAGCTTATATGAATCCGCTTTCTTCTTTTCTTGATTAACCTAGCCAGTGGTCTATTGATTTTATCTTTTTAAAGAACCAACTTTTCATTTCATTGATCCTTTGTATTGTTTTTTTGGTTTCAATTTCATTTAGTTCTGCTCTGATCTTTGTTATTTCTTGTCTTGTGCTAGCTTTGGGTTTGGTTCATTCTCGTTTTTCTAGTTCTCTGAGGTATTACATTAATTTTTTCATTTGTGATCTTTCTGTCTTTTTTGGTGTAGGCAAAGTTTCATGCTCTGAACTTCCCTCTTAGCACTGCTTTTGCTATATCCAGAGATTTCGGTAGCTTGTGTTGCTATTGTCATTCAATTCTAAAAATTTTTTAAATTTCCATCTTGATTTCATTATTGACCCAAAGATTGTTCATCAATAGGTAGTTTAATTTCCATGTATTTGTACAGTTTTGAGAGTTCCTCTTGGAATTGATTTCTAGCTTTATTCCACTGTAGTCTGAGAAGGTATATGGTATGCTTTTGATTTTTTAAAATTTGCTGAGATTTGTTTTGTGGCCTAAGATATGGTCTTCCTTGGAAAACGCTCCATGTGCTGATGAGAAGAATGTGTATATATTCTGCAGTTTTGGGGTAGAATGTTCTGTCAATGTCTGTAATGTTCATTTGTTCTAGAGTCCCATTTAAGTCCAGTGTTTCTTTGTTGATTTTCTGCCTCAATGATCTCTGTAGTTTTGTCAGGGGAGTGTTGAAGTCCTACACTATCATTATGTTGCTGTTTATTTCATTTCTTAGGTATAGCAGTATTTGTTTTATGAATATCTTTGGGTACAAGAACTAGAAAATCTAGAAGAAATGGATAAATTTTTAAAAACACACAACCTCCCAAGCTTGAATCAGGAAGAAATAGAAATCTTGAAAAGACCAATAAAGAGAAGTGAGATTGAATCAGCAATAAAAAAATCTCCCAACAAGAACAAAAAAAGCCCAGGACCATATGAATTCACAGCCAAATTCTACCAGACCTACAGAGAAGTGGTACCAATTCTACTGAAACTGTTCCATAAAACCAAAAAGGAGAGAACACTCCCTAACTCATTCTATGAAGCCAATATCACTATGATACCAAAGTGAGGAAAGGACATAACAAAAAAAGAAAACTACAGACCAATATCCCTCATGAACACAGATGCAAAAAACCTCAACAAAATAGTAGCAAACAGAATCCATCTAACAGCATATCAAAAAAAAAAAAAAATCACCACAATCAAGTGGTTTTCATCCCAGGGATGCAAGGATAATCCAACACATGCAAATCAATAAATGTGATTCACCATATAAACAGAATTAAAAACAAGAACCATATGATCTCAATAGATGCAGAAAAAGCATTTGACAAAATCCAACACCTCTTCATGAGAAAAACCCTTAATATGCTAGGCATAGAAGGAACACACCTCAAAATAATAAAAGCCATATATGACAAACTCACAGCCAGTATCACACTGAATGGAGTGTAAAGTTGAAAACACTGCCCGTAAGAACTGGAACAAGAAAGTGAGCACTTTCACCACTTCTATTCAACATAGTACTTGATGTCCTAGTGAAAGTATTGGTAAACTTAAAACTGCACTAAAAACCAAAATCTATTAATTAACAAAAAAGGCAGGGGAATGATAAAACACAAAATTCAGGGAAGTGGTTACCAATTTGGGGGAGATATGAGATGAGACAGAGAAAAAACATAGGCAGATACAACTGCATTAGTAATGTTCTAGTTCTTACATTGGGTAATGGGTTCACAGATATTCATTTTATTATTATGCCTTGTAACTTGCATGCATAATATGCTTTTCAACTCCAGAGTCAATTAAATAAAGAAAAAACATTCTACATTGAAGATATGTGTATATATCCTCTTTTCAATTAGGTTGTAAGTGACTAGAGAGCAGAAGATGTTTTACTTACCATAAGGCATACATAAATACTAGTTATTAACAATTAATTTCCTGTGAATATCTGGCATAGGTAGGCAGCATACTATATCATAGAATACTGGCTTTGGTTTTATATCTCTACCTTACTTCTGATTCTGATTTTTATTAGTTTTGTGAACTTGAGCAACTTCATTTAATCTCTCTATTTCTGGTTTTTCAAATGGAAATAATATTTGTGCTTTAAGCATTTTATGAGGAATAAACAATGTGTGTATAAGGTACATATAAAATAGATTCCAATACATTATATGTATGAAATAAACAATTCCCTTCCCCTTGTTATAGTCTGAAGATTTTGAGAGCGAGTATGGCAAAGAGTTTAAGGGCATGGGCTAGGGCCAGAATGCCTAGACTCAAACCCCAGCTCTGACTCTAACTGGTTACAGTATGGTTGTTACGTGCCTGTGTTTCTTTATTTGTAAAATGGAGATGATAAAGTAATACTTCACAGGGTTGCGAGGATTAAATAAGCCAACTTACGCTAAGTGTTTAGAACAATATTTGGTATACATTCTCAACAGTCATAATTATTTTTAACATTATTATAATTATCTGAAGCTGAGGTCACTGGAAAGGTTTTTACATTTGAATTAGCTATTCTTAAAATTCTACCTATGAGCTAATTCTTACACAGATATAAATAATTCATCACAGGAACTCTTCTGTGTTTTCATACATGAAAGTCAATACAAAAAATCTTGTCATATATGAAGGCCTACTACATACAAGAAAATGGTGACAAAATTAGTGAACCATTGATAGAGATAATAAAACAATGTTTCTATTTAGTGATTTATGACTTTAATCTGATTAAGCCTAAATTCTTATTATAAAATGGGCTTACAACTTTCAAGCAAATTACAACTTATTGACAGACACTAAAAAGGTAGGGTATGGTATATGAGTATATCAAATACATGAATAGCTTCAGGTTGTGAATGATTAGAGATTAAAGTTTAATTGTTCATCAGAATAAACTATAAAACAGCCTTAACAAAAATAAAAAAAGAAAAGAAAAGATAAGGAAAGTTAAGCATACTTGATCAATAATATGGTTCTCACTGAAGCAAATTGGTGAAATCTTATCTTCATTCCATACATTTTGTTTGGGGTGTGTTCTACTTATTATTTACTGGTTAATATCCTTGAGTATTAACTCATTAATAAAATGAAAATCATCTGTCTCTGGTTAACACACAGGGTTACTGTAAGGTCAAATGTGATGTTATATACATGAGCCTTTAGAAAACGGTCAAGGTTTACAGAAATATATGGCCATATTATTACTACCTCTATACAAGTGTTTATTACTGAAGTCTATAGAATACTACTACTAATTTGTTAAGTAAAGACATGAAGAATTCTAAAAAGCTACAAAATACAAAGTCCAAAACAGTGAAATTTCATATGTTCTACAATACTGGTTATTCTCTCAGAAGAAACATTTTCTATTTTCAGTTTTAAGGCACAAGAGTCTCTTGTCAAGCAAAATATTATAGGGAATCTCAATCTACAAAGCAGGCAAAAAAACTGTAATCCTTCTTATCTCCATTTTCTTAAGACCTGCCCTATAGTTCCTAGGAGTCCACTTTAAAGCAAGGAAAAGAGCTAGAAAACCGGTACCTGAGCTTTTCTACACATCAAAACACATATTGTACCATTTCAGAAAACCTTCAAAGGCATCCTGGTGAAGTAAAAAATGCGGTAGGGTCAAGTTGTCTCTCTGTACTCCATAACCACTTGGTTCAATGACCACTCCATCAGTTTCCTCATCTTTAAAATGGGAGTAGTTCTACTAAACTTTGAAGGTTATTGTGAAGGTTCAATGAAATAATATTATAATATATATATAATATATATAAACTATATGTATGGGCAGAGCTGATGACCAGTGAGAAGCATGCTTGCTAGAGACAAAGAGACAAAATATCTGACAAAAATCACAGTTTCCCATAAGAACGAACAGGAATTGGTGAGTGTAAGTGTGTGATGTACATTACACTGATCTATAAAATTCAAAACATCCACAATTTATTTTGCCTGTATTTGTAATAAATTAAACTGTATTGAAGTCTTAGCAAACTCATAATAAGTGTTTATTCAAACTGCAAATCAAAAAATACATGAATAGCTTCATTGTTCCAGGTTTTAAAAAAAGCTGTATTAACTGACTAATCTGGTCAATCTAATCACAAATTTTTAAAAATTAATCACTTCAGGTGCCTAACCCCTTTTGTGCTAATGTAACATTTAAACAAAAACTTGAAGTTATAAATAAAAATAACACTTATTAAAATCATTTTAACATGCTTAACACTTAAAGAGTGGCAAGCTGCTTGGGGGCATCTTCCAAAGTCATTCTTGGTTTTAAGTATATATCTAGTCTTACTTAAATCATCTACAATTACAGTCAAAATAAAATAAACATTCACAGGGCAAAATATAATCCTGAATTACCAGAGAAAGAGCAATTGGCAACATATTTTACAACAAATAATATATATATATTTATACAGAAAAATAACTAAAATTCTTAAAATAGCATGGTTGACAGAAATTTTCTTTTACTAGAATACCTTTTAAAATTTTGTATTAGGTAGCAGTGCCCAGAAACTTTTTGAATCCCTTAAAAAAGCTTTTTTTCTCAGATTGCTAAAATTATACCCTTAAAAATATTATAAAAGAATATAGTTTGATATCTAGTCAATAAAAATTAATTTACTCTGTTCTCTATTTTTAAGCAAGGCAAAAATTCTGAATATTGTCCCACAAAACTAAGGTTAAATAAAAACAAGGCAGCAATTAAAATTTGATACCTTCCTGTTGGAGTGGACTAGAAAAACCAAAAGATAAAATTACAGTTCCTTATTAATTTCCTTTTGTAAAGATATTTAGAATTAATAGAAAAAACTTAAAAGTACTTTCTATAATCATACAATTTTGTATTCTATAAATATTCTTTATGCTTAAACTTTCAGAAATTGTATAATTTTGCATGTTACCATAAAAAAAAACTAGTATATATATAAATTGACATAATTGACTGAGATTTACCAGAGTGTATTTATGATTAATTGGTTGATGTCTTCTCCCTTTTTTCCCATACCAGAGACGAGACATTTCCCTTCCAGGATAAATTAAGTTATATCAAATCATGTAAGAACTGTTGTCAAAAGCATTCTTCCTCTGTCAAAGATAAATTTCCAGCACCAGAGCCCTACTACAGTGACAAAACAGTTTGCTAGAGACAAAGATTTGATTGACAAGACAGAGAGCTAATCACTAAGTAGTATCCATTGTAAAGATAGTTGTGAGTGGAGACAGTAAAGCTAGGGAGGGAAGAGAGAATTTCCCATGCTTAAGTTTGGTTGCGCTGTACTCAAATGTGCAAAGAAAGGGCTCAAAAGTTTAAAGACACAGAGCCTGTATTTCTAAACACCGCTACGCTAAGAAATACACTAAAAGCAACTCAGTTACAAAAAAATAGTAAGTACAATTACCAGAGTCCCTCCCAAAGTACACAAATGATTACAATGAACATTTTGTTGTTTGCTTATACAGTCATAACATTGTTCTTTATTTACAGCTAAGAATCCTATAAAATTTCATCTGTTATGTGAATATTTTTTAAGCAATAAGATGTCCTTTAAGGACTCTTCAACCCTCAAATTTTATAGGATGACTATGTAAAAACCAAGCCAAAACACTACAAATAAATCCTACACAAATATTCAAAGTGACCTGAAAATTCCTTTGCCTGTTACATTGTCTGTTTTTAAACTGCATTTTGTAACATCTAATTTCTGGAAAAGGTATTCATATTCACTATGCCTATGTATACTTCACTAACCAGTGGTATACTGAATATAGCCAAAGTGAATTTTTAAAAGAATAAATATAAATGACAAACATATATATAAACTATGCATACATAAACTAAAATTATTTAGAGCTTAATTTTAATTAGAATATCAATGTTGTAATGGTACATCTGAAAATTTCTTCCATTTAAAGGTAAACCTGCTCCTTCCATTTCACCTTATTGTGTGTACACACTCCCACCTCCTCACACACACACCACCTTTCTAAAACACAATACTGCACCACACCCACACCTCCACATCTTCTGCCTCCACGTTCCAGCATGTGCACGCACAGGACACAGAATACCCTCCCTGTTCCTCCAATCCAGCCCCACCACACTTATCCTAAAATCTCCCTCCCACAGTCCCTCATCATCATCTTAACACCAGCTTTAAAGTTCCCTTATACATATAGTGCATTGGGGTCACACCCCACCATCTCATCATGGACTCTCTCTACACAACCATCAACAATGTTATACAATTTGGAGGCAATAGTGGGAGCACCATTTGGAAAACCTGTCATAACTTCCAGCCAGATTTTCTAAAATGAAAAATATGTGTTCCAAAATGAGGTTTAAATGAGAGATTTAAAACAAAACACCAAGCATAGCATAGCCTATTCTGTTGGTTGTCTACTCAACATCCATTCTCACACCTCCTCCTTCCTAATGCAGCTGTGATATTGCTCAGGTATCCTTCTAGCCATGTGTTTTAAGGAGGCTGGCTCCTATCTATGGATGGAATGGGTCCTTACAGATCTAAAACTAGTGGCTCTCAAATTTTAGGCTGCATCAGAATCATGTAAAGTGTTTGTTAAAACAGAATGCTGGGCTCCAAAATCAGTTTCTAATTAAGCAGACTGAAATGGGGTATGAGAATTTGCATTTCTAACAAATTTCCAGATGCTGCTATTGCTAATGGTCTGGGAACCACACTTTGAGAAACAACAGGTTTAAGCTATTTTGAGTATGGTTTTCTGTTTCTGGAATCCAAAGACTTCCTAACTTATAAACACAATATCCAACAAACATAAAATAAGCTCAATAAGTCTCCTTCTTGCCCTTTGTTTTTTCATAGTAGTTAGAAAACATATTGCTAAGTCATTTAAATTTGCCCAGACATCCCAGAGTTTGAAGCAGATGTCAATTTGTTATTAGCATAAAATGACAGAATATAAAATTAAGCACTTTTAAAAACACTACCAGCTTACAGACTGAACATAATCTGTTCTCATAATTCAGATATTCAATTTAATAATCCTTTTCCCCCACTTTGTTAGGCCTAAAATTATTAAATTATTTTATATCTGATTTCCTATTTGAGTTTGCAGTGGTCTACTAGAAGCTATAATATAATACATAACCTACCTTACTCAATATTTAAAGTAATATTTTAGAAATAACTTTAATATTTAAAATCATAAACTAGTCTATCATCCATACATCCTGTCTCTCTTCACAATCTATATTAGATAACATTTTAGATTTTTAATGGAAATTTTATAGCTCATAACTTTTGGTTAGCAACTCAGGAAGAATATTGTTAATAGGGAAAGTAAAACACTGGTTCAAAACTTTCCTGAGGTTGGCAATGTTTTTAAATTAACATTATCAGTAGTCAAAACAGACCATATTAGGTATAAATTCTGGGTGCCAAATGCTAAGAGAAAATATATGAATAGTCTAGAACTTTCATTTGTAATTATACAGAGAGTATAGAAATACAGTCATGAATCACTTAATGACTAGGATACATTCTGAGAAATGCAGTGTTAGGCGATTTTGTCATTGTGTAAACATCATAGTGTACTTACACAAACCTAGATTGCCTACTACACACCTAGGCTATATGGTATAGCCTATTGCTCCCAGGCTTCAAACCTGTAAAGCACATCACTGTGCTGGATAATGTAGGCAACTGTAACATAGTGGTAAGCATTTGTGTATCCAAACAGACAGAAGGTGATACATTGTGCTACAGGTTACTGCATCACTAGGAGATAGGAATTTTTCAGCTCCATTATAATCTTAGGGGACTCACCAAAATGTCGACATGCAGCACATGACCATATTATATATTAATAAGACAGTTTGTATCAATTTGTAAATTCTAATTAATTTTTTAATCCTTCTGATTTCTATCTTTTTTGGATTTATTAAATTTCTTCTGGATTTATGATTTGTAACACTTTAGACTATTCAGCCAATATAAAAAAGAACACTTTTTAAAAAATTGCCTTTATCTGAGAACTGTGACTTTTCTGTGTAGTGACTTTAGACATAGTCACTTATTTCATTTTTGGACAAAATCAGTTCTATGTGGATTTTGCTGGCTAGGCTGAAAAGAGATCAGGAAGCATTTTTTTGTTTGTTTCATATATTGACTCAATTTTAATTTTGGTATTACTTATACTGTAATAATAATAATAATAATAAAATATATGTTTATGAAATGAACATCAGAATACTCACTACCTAGCAGTTTAGGAAATAAGATGATAACCAAACAACTGAAGATCCCTGATATGGTGCTTCTTAGAAGTTGCAGCAATAATCACTGTTGCAGAAGTCTTCTGAGGAACCTAATGAATGACCCTGGCAATAACTTTACTTAATGACATCTATGAAAACAGAGCTGACTCACAAGACAATCACCACATAGTAGTGAAAAACCAATCCAACAGTGACATAATATGATAAATTATATGGCCTAAAATGCTAAGATTAGTTTAAATAGTTTACATTTATATAATTAAAATGGAGAACATAAAGTCAAAATAGGAAGACTATATAAATGACTTTAAAAACTATCTAGGCCAGAAAACAGATTTATGTAATAAGCAGTGACTATGCTTTGATTAGCTGATTGAGAAAATGTGAATAATGTCAAACACCTAAAAAAGAACAAGTTGTCTCAGAAACCAAAAATCAAGTGGAATGTCTTTTAATCAAGACTTTGGCAAGGGTGATAAGCAGGAGTAAACCAAAGCCAATTTCTTATAACACCAATCATTTTAAAAATGAAAAACACGGTTATATACCCTATTGACTGAAATCTTGGTACACTCTTTTTTTCATTTAATCAAAAAGCATAAGCCTGGGAGGCAAAATAAGTCAATTAAAGCTGATTTAATAAATCTGGTTTCTTAGTTGTTTTTATTTATCATCCTAGGAGCACTGAATGTTTTATTTACTAGGCTTGGAGTATGAGATACTGTGGTATACATGTGGTATAAAATTAACTTTGGAGAACAAAAATTTTGGAAAACTTTTCCTGCCAGGTCTTGTCCCAACAGGAGTGAAAAGTCAACCCAAAGGAAGTGGGACAACAGCAATTTTAGCTTAAAAAGCTCCACCTTTGAGGCCTGTGTGGTCAGGCAACAAGACTGGCATGAACTTTGAAAGCTAAAACTTTCAGAGGATTCTAATATAGAGCTTCCTGAAGTTGGTACTTGGGGTGAATGATGATACAGCCCAGGTGTATGGTAATGGTACCTGATGACAGGATAAAAGTGACTTAACTTACTATATTATCATTTTTACTTCATGATAAAGAACTTAAAATTTATTTTTCTGTTACAACATAAATTATAAAGCTGAATGCAAAGTCTTACATGAATCTTAAAAGAGATGTCAAAGATAATTCAGGCTTACTGTGGTGGTTGTTCCTTTAGGCTATACCCCTGGATTCTTGGGGATTTGTCAAGTACATCAAACTTTAAAGGGTATTTGATGGGCAAAGCTGAAGAAGACCAAGTTCAAAGATCAATGACTTATAGCCTGGTATGTTTCTTGATTTCCCTCTCCTTTTAGTGTCTCTGAGTACACAACATAATAGAAGTCCTTCGGTATGTAAGGAAGCTACGCCAGCATTTAACTGCATCCATATGGCTGCTACTAAGAAGAAAATATGTTTTGAAAAAAATTAAGGCACAGAATGATTTAAAAAACCTTTCTCCTTAGTTAACCAAATTTATGTTTCTGGTGCAACACTCCAATAAAAGGAATACTGAGAAAAATATTTTATATAATGTAACTTTCATGACAGGGACTAAAAAACTGAACTATTATATGATCAATATAGTCTGAAGAATCTTCCACAGTCTTAGTATTGAACATGTTTAACACATCTGAAGTTGTGGCATGGGATAACAGAGTGGTTTTTCCACCTTGACTGCACAATGTAATTACCCAGGGAGCTTTAAAGAATACTGACAACTAGGTCCCACCTCCAATGACTTTGATTTAATTGGTCTGATGTGTGACCTGAGCAATAAGATTTTTGAAAGCTCCCCCAGATGATTCAACATGTCTGCCAAAGTTGAGAATTTGGCATGGTCGAAAGGATATAGGCTCTGAATTAGACATTAACCACTATGATTTACTACTATGAGAATTTTAGCCAAATAAAATATAAGCTTAGAGAAACTATCTATAAAATAAAGATGATAATTTATGCTTAAATGCATTGCTCTAGATCTATCAACTTGTAGGAAATTCAAGTGGTAGAAGAACATGTTAGTAGACACCATGGGGATACAATCAGCAAATTCCAGACTGTGAGACTTTCTACAGAAAGAATCTGATTTCTCAAAAACTAAAATTAAAATTAAAAAAAGCAAAGAAAAAGAAAAGAAAAGGAGGGGGAACCTACATTTAGAGAGACTTAAGAGAAATTTTAACTAACTGCAACATTCGGAACTTAGTTGGATCCTAAGTCAAATAACAAATTGTAAAAATATATACTGTACATGTTACATGTATTTTAAATAATGTTATGACATTTGAAGAAATGTGAACAATTGGAGAAAAGGATGAAGAAACAATTTGAAAAACAACTGGATAAAATAAGTGGTAAAGTTGAGCAAATGGTACATATGAATTCATTTTACTATTAATCTCTTATTTTTGTATATTTATTAAACAAAAGCTCCATCATCAGGAAGTAGTAGATGTCATTAAGCATTTTTCCTCACCTTCACCTGAGGATCTGGCTGACACTCTGTTGAAATGCCATTAGAGCATTTCCCTTTTCAGTGAAAAAAGGCATAAAAACAATAAAAATAGAGAATTTTTATTGTTGTTATTGATGTGCACTAGAAGAATAAAAACAAATGGATCAAATTTACAAAGATAAGTTTCTTTAAACTTACTGTAACAAAAATCTTTGTAACAGAGTTGTCCTAAAATGAAAAGTACTGCCCTTTGAAGTAATAAATTCCCTATCACCAAACATATTAAAGCAGAGCAAATAGTATAAAATGTAAAAGGAGAGAGAGGCTGGACTGTCAGTTAATTCCAATTTCCAGAGTCTATGGCTTTATGATAAAATATTTACTGCAACTGACATAAGAACTTTTTCCAATCTTGAAAGAGAAGCTTTATATCCTATTTTAATCTATGCCTAAATTTATTCATTAATCCAATAAATATTTATTGAGAATGAACAAAATACCTGTACCATTCTTAGCTCTAAAAATAGAATAGTATATGAAACTGAAAAATCTCTGCATCATGGCCGTCACATAGGGAGGGGAAGAGGGAGAGAGGGGAAGTAGGGGTAGAGATAAGTTTACCATATGCAAGCTTCCCTAGTCAACGTATGCACTTCTGGCTAACAATGTATTTCTGTTTGAATAATAGTCAGGGATAATAAAGATCTCCTAAGTATCACCAAAGCAGAGTAAAAGTGAGTAGAGCAGTTAATTTTAATCAAACAGACTGATGCCCAAGTTGGTAACCATGATAAATTCATACTAAATTCTAGGTCACCTATTCTGCATCCCTAGGTAGAACAAAAAAATTTTAAAAATCACTTCATATTTTGAAGTACTCTTGTTTTATGTAAGGGCTTTAGCCAAATTCCTTTTTTTAAAAAATTATTTCAACATTTAAAATTACTCTTTCACTTAGACAAGTATTCATTAATTTAACAAATATTTTTTAGGCATTTAGTATCCATCAGGCACTAGACTGACACTCTACAAGAGCAATTTAATGAAAGATACATTTTGTAGTAGCCACATTAAGAAAAAGTGAAATTAATTTTAATAACATAGTTTATTTAACCTAATATATCCAAAATATTATCATTTCACCATTAATTGATATGAAAATAATAAAATGTTTACATTCTATTTTCTTTCAATTCTAAGTTATTAAAATCCAATATGTACTTTACATTATAGCACATCTCAATTTGGACTGGCCACATTTGAAATGCTCAATAATTATATGTGGCTAGTGGCTACTGTATCTATATAGGAAGCAGAATATTTTACACTACAGCACATCTCAATTCAGATACTAAATTTTCATAGGAAATACCTGACCTTATTTAGACTTAGATTTATTTAGATCATATTTAGATTTCATGAAATTTATAGTTGAAAAAGTAGATCATATATCCAAGTTGTTCCAAACATTGAAAAGTTATCCAATAACTGTATCAAGTATCAGTTTTTAAATTTAATTAAAACTAAAAATTCAGTTCCTTAGTTGCATTAGTTACATTTCAAGTATTTAATAGTCACATATGGTTAGTAGCTACCATACTGGACAGTGCAGTACTGTTTCTAGATAATGCAGCAAAAAGTTCCCAAAACTAAATTTTTTCTCTTCTACTTTATTTTTAATTGAACCAATTCTGGTTGAAGGACAAGTGAGGAGACATCTATTTTTCTGTTAAAAATTATAACCTGTAGAGTGTTCCACCAAAACTGAGGCAGTTCCTTTGAATCAAACTGGTCAATAGTCTCTCATTTCCAAAGTTAAGTGCCCCAACCCCAATGGAGAGAAAGCTCTCAATTCCTTTTCTTGAGTGAAAATAGTACAATCCACATTGCCACCCAAGATAGAAACTTCATGGTTACCCAGTCGTCACTAAATCCTGTGTAATTAGCTAGCCAATACCTTTTTTTCTCTAACTTTATTTCATCCTCTTCCACTCTGCCTTCAACTGTTGCTGCCTTAGTATAGGTTAACATCTTTGATCATCTAGCCATTTTAAACACCTCCTAAAGCTAATCTTAAAAATACAACTCAGGGATTTTTTTTTTTTACATATGTAATCACCCTTGTAACCACTACCCAAATTAATATATAGAACATCTCCAGTGCTGTATATTCCCTCTTGCCCCTTAGCGACTCCCTCAACCACCAGAAACTGCTAGTCTGATAGACTTCTGACTAGTTTTACCCTTTTGAACTTCATATAAATGAAATTACACAGTATATGCTCATTTGTGTCTGGCTTCTTTTATCCAACATATTATCTGTGAGATTCATCCATGTTGTCGCCTGTACTAGATCTTTTCTATTGTTATATTATTTGAAATTTTATGAATATTCCAAAATTTATCCATTCACTCTCCTCCTGATGGGCATTTCCAGTTTTGGCTTACTATGAATAAGGCTGATATGAAGATTAATAATGTTGGTTTAAGTATGAAAAGAACCTAAGATAAATACTCAATATATGTTCTTTCCCTCCATTACACTGGCGTTACAGTAGAAACTGATGCTGTATGCACTACATAGAGTGAAATTAGACACGTTCAAAATCAGGTTTGCATTTTAAATAAAAGACATGCCATGTATACTTTCAGTCATTATACATGTTAAGTGCATGCACAATGAATTCATATCACATTAACAACCACAAACAGTAATAACCTCAAACATTAACAAATAATGGATAACAAAATTTGATTACATTTATTATCACATTTTAGCATCTGCTCTATATTTTCTAATGCATCAAGAAGAGATTAATCCAGGCAACAACAACAACAAAAACAGATACTGTCACTTTACTAACCCTACAAGACAAAGTTATGTAAAACATGATATGTAATCTTAAAAGGCATATCACCTAAGAGGGGTTACAAAAAGGTTTTTAGTATTACTTTGGCCATTTTAACAAGTTTAGTAAATTTGAGCAAATAAAATTTATACTACTTTGTAAAATTAGCACCAGCTCATTTTCCCTAACGTAATTATTGCTAAATTCAAGTCAAGATAATGCTTAGATCCAGAACTTAGAAAGGAGTGCTAATTTGCATGGATGTGTTGAATTATCCTCCCTCCAGGCAGGAGATAAAATTAAAATGAATCAGATCTGAAATCAATGTTTTATGAAAATTAATGTAACAGCAATTAGTATTATTTCCTTCTTTGATATACTCTTTCCTAAACTTAATATTCTAAAATATACTCAATAAAAGTCATTTTATTGCTAATGGGCTGCTTTTCTAGCATTGTAAAGCAAAAGCAGAATGACAAATATTAAGCTGAAGTTACTTCTCAGATTCATTCAATAACTACATATATACATGGAGAGCAAACCTGAACCTTTAAAAAATATTACTTTCTGTGCAAAGATCACTTGCATTTTGTACTACCATAAAGCTGTAAATTCATACAAAGTAAAAAAGATGAATGAAATCTTCACATTTTTCTTCTTACCTCCCATTCTCTGGCTGCTGCTTGATTACTAGAATCCTCATTTGTTTCAGATTCCTCAATCTTTTTTACTATTATAAATCCAGGTTCTCTGGTATATTCACCAGTATCTTCTGTATATATTTCTGGACTCCACTGAATGAAGAAGGCATACAAGTGATCTGTCCTGTTAGAAGAAGTGACCGTTAATACCTAGTATTCTGTGCTGCTGGAATTACAAAATTATATTTGTAAAATATCTCGATAAAACTTAAAATATATATAAAATACACAATGCTTTATATAAAATGATAAAACCCACTATCAGGAGGACATTAACTTAAAATTTATTTGGCTATGTTCTGTCGAGCTGTTTTGAGAAAATATTAAGATTTTCCTTGGCATGCTTTTGACTACTTCAGATGCAGTATATAGTAATGTTTTTCTTCTTTAAGGACATTAGTGATAGAAAAGGAAATTAGATCCACAACTTTGACCTCATTCATTCAATGATTTAATGATCTAAAATACAAGTAAACAATTTACTAATTGCCTATTTTGAAACCTGAACATTGTACAGAATTTTTCCAAGTTAATAGAAATTTAACGTCCTTAACTCTTAAATGATAGTAGGAACACACAGTGTTCAGGAATGGATGATCTAATCTTATAAATCTCTGGTTCCCCTTTTCAATGTTTTGTTTACTACAGTAAAGACAGTTGTTGCATTCCCTGATAAACATATTTGAGAGTCAAACACATATGTCAAATATCTATGCTTTACTGGATTTAATTACATGAGTTATTGAAAATTGATTATAAAATTCTCAGCTAACATATACCAATGAATTATAATGGTTCTGGAAATTATATTTTCAATCTAATAATTGTTTAATTGTCATTCCTTATATGCCAGCTAACATATTAAAAGGATGTGAAGTTTTATCTTTCAGATAATTTTTCACTATTAAAGTAGCAATTTTCATAAGTTACATGCATATAATAAAGGTCAGAATCCTAATAATACTAAATTTTTAATGAACATTAGCCAAGGTACAAAGACAATATGAAAATTAAAAATTCCATGTAAAAATTAAAATCAAGCTAAGAATAATGACAAAATCTAAGTTTTTATATTAGTTGTAAAAAAATACAGTTAAATTTTTCTTTCTAGTCATTGCAACATCACTGGAAAATCTGAATATCTGGCTCTGTCCCTTTCAGGTATTCATGAATATGTCCATATTTTTAAATTAATCCCATTTTGTTGAAGGCACACACTGTACTATATATTTGGTGGAGTGGGAGGAGAGAGAAGCACTTTGTCATTTTATCCCTGAAAGAAGTAGTCTTCAAAACAACATATAAAGACTTTCCAAGAGGTACATGAACACTTAAGATAGTCCTAAAGGAATCAATTTCTGTATCTTCCATGTGTAGCAACTTCCATATGTTACTCTTTGCTGATACCAATCTGTCTAAAAATAGTACAGTTAACATATCTTACAAATTCCCTGTTCTCTGCTTTTATTAAAGTACTTTTTCTAATTTAAAAAGATGGGCATAACCTCACCCTTTTATGATTTTACAATGGTACATGACAAAGTATAAAACTTCCAGGCTACCCAAGATTGTGTAGAGACAGAGAATGATTATAAAGACTCATTAATAAGTTCTTTTGTATTTCAGGTGGTTTCTAATTCATTGATTTCCACAAAACTAAAGGAGTTCACTGATGTTCATTAAAAACAATTTTGATGAAAGATGATTAAATAATTTTTGGAATTATTTAGAAACATGTTTAAAGAATTGAGTGACATTATAATAATAAAATTCTCTTCAGTCTCATTAACTTTTATACAAACAAAGCTTCTCAGTACTTACAAGAAAAATAAAAAAGGGAGGGGCAGAACTAATGCTGAATCCTCCTGTCCTTTCAATGAACAATATTCATCAATGGATGCATAAACTAACTGGGGGGAAAGGCCCACCTATCTCCTTAAGATAGGCATTTCCTATGATATTTTACTTCTTATCTGTAGTGATTCTGACAATTTATAATTTATGTTGCTTTGATCAATTATATATTAGTAATAATTGGAATGATATATTATAATGTTCTTCTGTATATAATTAACACTTGGAACAATGTAGTTGTGGTTAGATAATTTTCTCTTGGATTTCTGCATGTCTTGTGAACAGAAGCATTGAGTACTTTTGTTCAGCAATATCTTTTCAAGTATGCTAGTATAGGAAACATGGCATAGCATGGTCTTAGAAGAGACAGTATCTTACTGTGAAGTAAAGCATGCTTATTGTCCATTATAAAAGATTCGGGTTCCCTACATTTATGGTTCCTCTTCTGTAATAAAACCCATGGCATGTGCAGCTGTCACCTGGTCTTCTTCACATCCTTTGTGGGAATGGAGGCACAAAGAACTCAAAACAAATGTTGATGTTCTGACTACTGCTATTGTTATGACTCTTGTGTTTTCTGTCAGCATGCATCAAACTGAAGCAGGCTAACTTCTTAGTTTTCTAGTAGGGTAAAACCTTAGAGCCTTTACTATTCTGACAACAGTCACAGAAAATTTTAAAATAAATTTAATTTCAGTATACTTACACACACATTTATGTAAATGTGTAAGTATATGTAGTTTCTTGCAGAAAACTGCAATAGGAGACAAAAATATAGTACCTTATAAAAAGATTCTGTGAGGAAGTGTAACAGAAATACAAGTTCAAAGAGAAAAAATAATGATTTTTAATCATTAAAATTTTTAACTGTTAAAGAAGAATACATCTAAGTAGTTTTTAAGTAGATATTGGTAGAAGGAAAATTCTTAAGATGTTTAGATTCTACTGGATATATTTAAAAGATCAATTTAACAGTTTTAACTTAAAATGTCAAAGTTTACAATACAGTCACAAAACATCCTTTACAACTGTTAAAACTTAAGATGAAAAATTTTATTATGTAAAGGGTACACAAAAATAGTTTGAAGACCACCATAAACTTTTAGTAGCTAATTTAGTGTCATGTATACAGTAGGCATTTAGTAAGTATTTGAGGAAATTTAAATAAAGGGATTATACATGATTACCTGCCTTTAAGGAAGAGCTATACACTGATTAATATTTTGATGAACCTTCTTGCTCTGAGACATCTTAACTTTCTTTACTATTAAAACTGGGTATATGTTCACATTTTTTGCAATAATGCAGTAAATTAGAGTATAATCTAGGAGCTAAATGATTTCAAACAGATTTAATGTCAGCTTTTAATCATAAACTGTATGTTTTAAAGTACTGTGTCACTGGTATAGTAATGCACAAAATAATTTAAATTCAAGGAATCTCTGTATTGTTCTCAGGCTTTTGTTGTTTGGTTTTTTACCTTTCTTGTGGCACAGCAAACCAATATTCATGCTTTTTATCTCTCTGCGCATACTGTTGCATTGTAGCACTTGCTTGAGATACAAATGTTTTCCTCATTGGCTTTCCAACTCTGAGACACAAAAACTTATGTAATCGATGCCTTCTTTTTTCTTTTAGAAGTGCAGAACCTAAAATTGAGATGCAAACAGCATTTATTCAGTTCTCATACACCATGCTTAAATAATTTATATTAGGTAATTTTATCTTCAAAATTCTGACAAATAATTACAGAATAAAACCTCACTTTATTGGTACTCTGGTGAATTTTCTTAAGTAAATTGTATTTTTTCCATCAAAAGTAAAGTCACAGATACAGCAAGACTAAAGTTAACAGAAGAGCCTAGTTAATGAACTAAAATCATCTCTAAGGATATTAGGAAAAAATGTAAAAGCTTCAGGAACTTTTTTGTCAAATTTTTGTAATAATCATAATAAAGTAATTATATATACATACATAATTTTCTGCATATTCTCTATCAGTCTTTTGGAATGACATCTAACTTTGTAGAATTTTTAAAGGTATACTTTAATATAGTTATTACAGACAAAAATTTAATGAAGTTTCTGAACCTTTACATGTATTTGAAGGTGTGATAAAACAGTCAATAATATATATTCAGCCAATTGTTTGGACAGCTAATTAAGAATGAATTATCGCTTAACCCTTCCAACCAGAGATGATGATAAAGAATATATTGAGGGTCTGACAATATGGGTGAGCTCAGGAATCTGGACATTAATTAGCTTTAAAAGGCAGCACACTGCGGAGGAAAGAGCACTTAGTTACAGTCAGGAGATCTGGGTACTAGTCATGGCTTTTTTTCTGTGTAATATTATGCAAGTACATAATCTATGTGATCCCTACTATTTGCACATGGTTAAAGGTTGAACTTCCACCATTCTTCCCACAATTGTATTCTACACTTTCATCTTCATTGCACATTTGATTATATTATAAAGTCATAAAGACCAGAAACTTTGAATATCTCCCTATTATAGAATATCAAGTTACTTAAAATTAGTTACTTAAAACTAATTTTAATTCCAAACAAAAAAAGAAGAAACCAAATGGCAACAATCTAGAGATATTTATCTAAAAACATCTATCAATGTCTCTCCTTTTAGTATTTGGTTATATATAATAGGACCTTCCCTATCCCCATTAATCCTCCCAAACCCCACAACAAACCTATTAAAATTAGTCTGCCACATTACCAGGTTAAATAGAATCCATTATTTTATCTTTTTCAAGGGTTTCAAAACACAAGGCAACCATCAAATGTAGTCAAAGATATTCAAATAAAGATATTCACACCATCACTCTTTACAACATCAAAGACAGGAAATGTCTTAACAATATGAATTGTTAATAACAACTGAATGTCTTAATAATATGTAAATGGTTAAATAAATTTGGGGGCCATTAAAACCATGTTTTCAAAGAACTGCAATAACATAGGAAAACGTTCACAACAAAAAACGGTAAATGCAAAAAGCAGGATACAATACTACACATAGTATAATCCTGAATTTATATTAAAAAACCTCTATGTATAGATACAAATAATATCAAAATTACATATACATGTATGTGTGCATGTATGTATATACACATACTCATACCTCCAAATATCTCTATAAGAAGGAAAAATATATCAAATGTTAACAGCGATCATCTTGGGTGATGAATTCCAGGTAATTTTGTAATTTTTCTAGAAACTTCTTATATTTGTTCCTTAATGAAAATTCATTAGTTCTGAATAAAAATAAAGTATTACAGAAGAAGAAATATTCATTCTTTTATAGAACTTGTTTCAAATAAATGAATTAACATCTACTGAATATAATTCTTGGGTCTTCAGGGTGTCTCAAATAGATGACGCAAAGAAAATGCAGTATTTTAAAAACCTAACCAAATCTTTGTTCATTTCTGATGGGAATATAAAATGGTGCAGCCACTATGGAAAACAGTAAGACAGTTCCACAATAAGCTAAACACAGAGTTACCATTTGATCCAGTAATTTCACTTCTGGGTATATGCCTCCAAAAATTCAAAGGAGGAATTCAAACAGATATTAGTACACTAATGTTCAAATCAGCATTATTCAAAATAGCCAAAAGGTGGAAACAACCCAATATCTATCAACAAATGAATGGATAAACAAAATGTGGTATAAACATACAATGGAATATTACTCAGCCTTAAAAAGGTAGGAAATTCTGACACATGCTACGAAATGGATGAACCTTGAAGGTGTTATGCTAAGTTTAATAAGACACACACAAATGGGCAAATATTATATGACTCTACTCATGTGAAGCACCTACGGTGGTTAAATTTAGAGACAGAAAGCAGAATGTTGGTTGCCAAAGGCTATGGAGAGGGGAGAATAGCAAGTTATTTGTTTAAGGAGTACAGAGTTTCAATTTGGGAAGAGGGAAAAAGTTCTGGAGATGGATAGTAGTGATGATTGCACACATACACACGAATGTAGTTAATGCCTCTAAATTGTAGACTTAAAAATAGTTCAAATGATAAGTTTTGTTATGTATATTTTACCAAATTAAAAAGAGTTAAAATGATACATTTTATTTTATGTATATTTTAGTACAATAAAAAATTTTTGAATAAAAAAAGTTCATAAGTAAATAGCATAAATCTGGGATCAACATTCCAACAGAATTAATATAAGAAATGTTAGTTAAGTTACTCAAGTTATACCCCATTTAACTCATAACGTATTAAGCAGAAGCATGGTATATTAGAAACAAAAGACAGACTATTACTATAATTTTCAGAATTAGTATCAAAAAACAAAACTGAAAGACAAAATAGTGTTTTTATTTTTCCTGAGTTCTGGTTTTTAAAGGAAAACATTTAATCAGATGATGATGGAACTTCTGGATATGTGGAAGAATTTCAGAAATATATTTTTATGTATAATTGCACTTTTAAAAAAAAAATTACAACTTTGGCAGTTAAAATATTATATGTGCAGTGAAAAAAGACATTTTTAATAGCTAACACACCAAGAACTAAAAGGCAAAATGGAATAATCAAAGGTATTACATAGCTTGTATGCACTTTCAAGAAATAAATTGTTTAAAGATAGAATGCAGTTGAGTCAAGAATGTTTATTGATTGGAAATGTTTATTGGTTGAAATGATGATCATTATGTGTACAATCCACCTGTGGCACAAGAAAACACAGTAGACGCCAGAGACTGTATATACTTGTCCTTAGAGTAACATCAAAGTAACCACTTTGTTATCCTTCAGACTGGCCTAGGATGTATCAGTTTTTGAGTCAGTGAGCAAAGAAAGAGACAACGTGCATTAATAGGAACTAACTTTACGTACCCTTAACACTTACCTTCTACATGTCCATCAGCAGATGCAATTTTATGCTTAATTTCTTTTTGTGACACCTGTTGCATATTTTCCCTTTGCTGTTTAGTTTGTTGCATAGTATGGGTTTTCCAGAGTTTGCGTAGCTCTTCTACCTCTGTCTCTGAGTCCCGATTTTGATCCTTTCCTTGTTTTCCTTTGTTAACAGTTTGCTTTTGTTTAAATTCTGTTGTTTCCCCACAAGGCATATTTTCTTTTTTACTCCCCTCATGGTGTAATAAATTCTCATGAAGAAAAAAATCCTGATCTGCATTACCTTGTATACTTGCGCTTTGTTCTTTAGGGCCTGATATTTCTTGAAAGTTATCTGTAATCTGATCTCTTTCATTAGCCTTCATTTCAAGATTATTTAAATCAGTTTCATGAGACAAAGTCCCAACTTCATTTGTAGAATGTTCAGTATCAGATTTTAAGTGACCAGCAGTACTAGTAGACCCTGATTTGACTGTCAAACATTCTACTTCAGTATGACTGACAGTTTGCACAGATTCTGATGACGCACCAGAAGATTTATCTTGTCGCAGTTCATCTGAAGAGATGAGCTCCTCTCGTATAGGGGAGAGTTCTGATTCTGTGAACACATCTTCAGAAAGAGACTCCTCAGTGCTCCTAGGAGCAGTGCTGGCACTATCATTACCTGCATCGCGGATTCTCGAGTCTATTTCCTCAGTATTACTTCCTGTCATTTTCTTTGAATGGCAGAAGCCCTTTCCTGATAACTGATCTATTTCTCTGTCATTAAATAAAATAAAAAATTATTAGACTTTTAAAATTGTAGCATTTTATTTTCTACAAACTGAACACTGAATTAGTATCATTAAACAGGCTTTTCAAAAAGGATGTAGCATGTATCTCAAGGGAATATAAAATTTTGATTTATTCATATATGACCAAGTAATTAAGTCTACAGACCAAGTAATTCTATAGATCAAGTCAAGCTTTTGCATCAATTGCTTAAAATCTGGGAAACATCAATGTTAGATTTCCTTATAAGTAAGCTACTTGAAGAGAATTTGATGACATAAGTTCTGGTAAAGCAATAATTCTGAACTAAAATCTACTCATTGATGGAATTTGGAAAAAAAACAGAAAAAATTTTAATTAAAATTTAAAATCTCTTAATAAAGTAAAAATACACTGATTTATTATACACATACATACACACACACTAACACACACAGTGCTTATTTATATTCAAATAGAGATGAAACTAAAATAATATGGCTCAAATGCAAGGCTTAAAATCAACCTGAATAGAACCGAGGCAAAAGTACTTAGAGAAAATCTTCAAGCTAACATCAGCAACTCTTAAATAACAGTTCTAAGAGAACTTGTTCAGGTAAAGAGTTTAGATATTAGATAACTGAATGGCTTATAACAGGGTCTAGATTTCCATGTTTAATGACATTTGTATACGTAAGCACTGATGTTCAAAAGTTATGTTTTAAGTTCTGGAAAGAGGTAGTGCAAACATCTATATCATGACATATAAATCAGTAATTTAAAACGATGGTTACAAGTAGTTTGTGATAACTGGAAATTAAATGAGTTCTTAGTGGAAAAAGTATTAATATTTATGCATATACAGTTTGAGAACCGTGTAAAAATATGAACAGAAAAGACTAGAAAGGAAGTCAACACAAAAATAATTGGTCCCTGGATGGTGAAGTCCAGGTACTTCTTTTTCTCTTGTTCTGCTTTTTGGTAGTTTTCAAATTTTCTGTAACAATTATGCATAATTTCTATAATTAGGGTGAGTAAAATTTATATTTTTAAAAGTATTAATTAGTTGAAGTCCAATTCATATCTCTGCCACCTTTGTATTTGATCCATACTAAGAAACACAAGCATCTAATTTGTTATTAAATATGCAATAGTGTCATCTACTGGTGATTCTCTTGAACTGCATACGAAGGGTCTTGGAACTGGGCAAAAGTTTTGAGAAACTGTATCTGTACATTTAATAAAATTGTAAGACACTTAGGTAAGAGATAAAGATAACAAACTTAACAGAATACGTATTTAGATAAGTGCTGTACCCTTCAAAGTCAATCTGCTGAAAGGCTAAACATTTATGCCAATGATGCTGCTACTGCTCAATATAGTTCCAGAATAATATCTTTGAAATCAACTTCCCAAGCAGTATAAGACAGAAGAAAAATAATCACATCTTATACTACATCTTTGTCATATATGACATTACTCTGCAAAACCATTTGCTTTATTAATCTGATTTGGTGCCGAACATTTTTTTCATCAACCCATAATCAGGATTTAAAGATATTTCTTTTTGGAGAAACTTTTTAAAATGTTTATATCAAATGCACAGTCTTTCCAAGTGACACTGAATGATAAAACAGTGATTTGAAAGGAAAGAAGCCCTAGAGTATCCTTGTAGAGTAGTTATGGATTGTTCAAAACACGAGAATCCCAAAGCATCATTACACAAATGGAGAAGGAGGGGAACAGAGGGAGAATCTCACCAACGACCACGTCCACACACGTGCGTACATACAAAGCACTGTCTTCTTTCTCTCTCAATCTAATCCTTCACTCTTTCATCTCTGTATCATCCCTCAACCTACCCCCAACAACCTTAATTTGCTAAAACTGACTTTTGATGATGATTTATAAATATAACTAATAGCAAAGGATAATAACACCTTCTAAGAATTCTTTGTACCTCAAAAGATTAGTTTACCAAGCCAAAATAATATCTGTTGGGTGGAAGGTATAATGGAGACTTCAAATAAATGATTTTATTCTATCACACATATCTTAACAACTCACGTAGTCTTCCTCATAGACAAAAATAATCTGTTCCTTTTCTCCTTTGTAAGTTGTTCTGCCCCACAAGGGTTAATTTTAAAACAGCCATCATCCCTATGGGCTAATACAGGGCTATAAATATCAGTATCAGCTAAAGTGAAGCCAGTTTTAAAATGTTGACAAAGTCATGTATGGAGAGATAAGGAAGTTCTTTTTTACCACGTATCAATTTTCTTCCTTTCTACTTCTCCTTCCTCTCTTTATATATCAACCTTTTATCTTTTTCTTTTATTTCTCATTCCTCCTTTTTCCCTCGCGTCATTACTTTGGTCAAGCATGCTACTTTCGAAGGCTGTGCCTAAGCTGTAGTCTCACTCAGACCTCTCTTATCACATCACACAAATCCTCCGACCAGTATATTCCAAGATTAACGCTCTACATTTGTGCAACTTGTGGCTTTTCTCCTCTTTATTTTATACTTTTCTGGGAAGAAGAGTGCAAACATATAAATCAATAAATAAAAAATAAAGCTGTTTTGGTTACAACAATGTCAGGTCTTTGCCCATATGACCTCTCCCAAATCCCACACCTTACTCTTCAAGCACTTCCAAGGAAAATTTGAAAACTACCCTTGACTATAATCACTCATAGAGGTAATTTAGAATTCTGCATGCTGTGTCTGAATAAAAAGGGAAGGTGAACGTTGAATTAAATGGGTTCTACAGGTTACTTTTCAAATATCTGGTTCTCTGACCAAATACACAAATATAAATGTAAAATAACTCCTAACTATTCTAGGTGAAAGTTAAGTATATCTTCACAATAACGCATATACTTTTGTTTCACTATTGATAAAATAAAAAGCAGCTATAATAAAACTAATAAAAATAATTAATAATATTAGACCAGGGTCAACTATCTAGATATAATAAAATTAGAAAGGAATATAAATGCCACTCTTACATGGGTAAGGATTCCTTTATTTTGCTGTCCAAAATTTCTTTGTACATTGCAGCTGACATCACCTCTTCCATTGGACACATGATGCCATATTCCTCACAGCCATTCTCTTGAACCAAAGGGTCAGTCTTATGTGGATCAAACATTATATTATTTGGTGTAACTAGGAGCACACCACTGACTGTGCCCTAAGATAAAAAAAATAATAATAATAACATTTAAACTTCAAGTTTACAATTTCCCAGAAAGTATTCTAGCTATTTTTACTAATTTTCTTCTAATGTTAGGCCATCTACTGTATATATAAATAGTACATTCAATTCACTCATAAAAAAGAATGAAAACATGTCTTTTGCTGCAACACGGATGGACCTGGAGGCTATTATCTTAAGTGAAACAAGTCAGAAGTGGAAAGACAAATACTGCATGTTCTTACTTGTAAGTGGGCGCTAAATAACATTTACACATAGATGTAGAGTGTGGAAAATGATAGATAATGAAGACTTGGATGGGTGAAGGAGTGGGAGGGGAGTGGATGATGAGAAATTATTTAATAGGTACAATGTACATTATCTGGGTGACAGACACTCTTAAGTCCTGACGTCACCACTATGCAATCAATGCATGTAACAAAATTACACTTGTACCCCATAAATTTATACAAAAAATAGTACATTCAAGAACTATGGCATTCTCATAAAAACATTTTTAATAAAATCCACGTTTTCCCAGTAAATTCTCTTTAGAAGAGGCAGAAAATCATATTCCCTCTAAAACAACCAAGTCAGGAATTAAAATTTGCAAACTCAGTAAAATACTAGGTTCTCTCATTTTTTAGAAAGATAATAACTTCAGTAAGGTAAGAAGGAATTGTAAAGTCATGCAAGGCATGCACCGTGTTTCACGTTAATTTGCATACTGTTTCCTGTGTTATTCCCTCACTACAGGTACCAAGTACAGTTTCATGTATATAGTGCGGACTCAATAAACAATATGCTGATAATTCAATCCATTATAAAGGGAAAAGACTATAATTTCTTTAAAATATCTCTTTAAAAATTCTCTGTTTTCACTTGCTAGTACCCAGCTATGTGACCCTGGGCAAGCAAAATCTCCAGGCCTATTTCTTCAACTGTAAAATTAGGTGGATTAGATGACCTCTGAAGTACACAGTAATCATTTTTAATTTCACTATGAACAGCTATGAAATGTTAAATATATTTATATAAATAGTGATACAAATCTGAAGAGTCCAACCCTCTTGTTTTATAAATGAGCAAACTAAGGTCCACAAGCAGCTGATCCCACTAATGTTAGTCAATATTTACTGAATGCTTCA
Organism: Daubentonia madagascariensis; assembly: GCA_023783475.1. Classification (NCBI taxonomy): domain Eukaryota; kingdom Metazoa; phylum Chordata; class Mammalia; order Primates; family Daubentoniidae; genus Daubentonia; species Daubentonia madagascariensis. The sequence continues at coordinate 17,492,631 of JAKFHU010000726.1, read as the reverse complement.
TATGTATCATGCTGTACATGCATATTTCATTTGATCTTCACAATCATACCTCTGAGATGGGCATAATCATTTCCAGTTTACAGATGGAGAACTAACACTGACAAAGGCCAACCTACTTGTGTTAAACAACCAGGATGTAAAATCCAGGTAGTTTGTGCTTTATACTACATATAGTCCCTCTGCATCCAGGTCACAAACTATAATCACTCCAAATCAAGTGCCAAACATTCTGTAATCCCATTTTTAACTCCCATTCCACCATATTGTTTAACTGTAAAAATGAAGAGCCAAAAATAATTCTAAAAATAAAATAGTTTATTTTCCTTTAAATCGTGCTTGATTTGGTGTTACATCCTCCTTGCAAGTCCACATTCAGCTCTGTGAATTTACCTGGCTTAACTTGAAGAACATGAAATTTAAGTTATTACCTTTAAAAATGATCAAGCAAAAAAAGTAAAAAAGTAAATCCTACTGAAAATGGTCTTCCAATCACAAGTGAAAAAATGCTTCTGCAGATGTTCAAGATAATAAAAGACATTTATCATTTACAGTAAATGCATGCGATATCGGAGAGAAGAGTACGTGTGTATGCATTTTGATGAGGGAAAGGGAAACAGTATGAAATTCTGAATAGTACTTCTTTCAATTCAGACCAGGGCTGCCTAAATAAAGAGTAACTTTATATAAACCATAGCCTATTTATCCCTCAATTAATATTTTAATTAGATTCCTATACATCAATTTGTATTACTGGAGCACATACCAATTCAAGTCAATGAGAGATGGTAAAGTACTTCGTAGGGAACATTTACATTGTCAAGGATAATCCAAGAAATAGATAATCAAAAGTAGAGTATATACAATGTAAAAAAAATTAAAGGTGGGAAAGAAGTTATGAAAGATTGGAAAGTTTAAAATTTTTTTTACACTGTATATACCTATGTGTACAGCAACTACCCAAAGATGAGAAAAGAACACTTGAAAGGAGGAGAGGAAATAATCCTCAGAGTCCATAGAGTGAGGAACAGTTTGTTCTCACTAGCCAAAGCAAAAAACATTGTATTAACATGGCCTCAGAATACTCAGAAGGGTATTGTCTCAGTAAAGGGGAAAATTAGCTATACACTAAAGTCCGCTCTGGTCCTGCCTAACAAAACTTAAAAATAAGCCATGATAGAATCAAGAAACTTAACTGTGTCCCAGAAAAAAGTACAAGAATATGTATAGGAATACAAAAATACCCAGCACCCAATTCATAATGTCTGGAATCCAATAAAAATTACTAGGCAAGCAAAGAAACAGAAAAAGTGGACCACAACAGAGAGGAAAATCAATAAACAGAAACAGACCCAGAAGTAACAGTGATGAAAGAACAGGTAGAGAAAGACATTAAAACAATTATTGTAAGTATATTCAAGAATACAGAAGAAAGATTGTGCACAGTAAGACCCAGTTTGAATTTACAGGGATGAAAACAGCAATGTTTGAGATGAAAAATACAATGGCTAGCATTAACAGCAGATTAGACATGGCAGGAAAAACATTAGTGAAGTTAAAGATACAGCAATTAAAATTATCCAACATGAAGAGTGAAAAAAAAATAGAGTATGAGGGAGCTGTTAGACACAATATCAAGCAGCATAAAATATGCATAATTGGAGTTACCAAAGAAGAGGAGACCGAGTATGGGAGACAAAAAATATTTGAAGAGATCTGGCCAAAAATTTTCCAAATTTGATATAATTTGGGGGAGGGAGGGAAGGATGAATAGGTGGTACACAGGAGATTTTTAAAACAATGAAACTAATCTGTATAATACTGTAACAGTAAATATATACCATTATACATTTGTTAAAGCCCATAGAATGTACAACACTAGAGAATCTTAATGTAAACTATGGGCTTTACTTAATGTCTGAATACTGCTTCATCAATTGTAACAAATATACTACACAAAGGCAAGATGTTAACATTGGGAAACTGGAAGGAAGGCAAAGAGTGTATATGTGAATTCTACTTTCTGCTCGATTCTGTTCACTTAAAATTGCTCTAAAAAATAAAGTTATTAATTTTTTAAAAATTCAACAGGGGAAAAAAGTGACACAAAATAAAAAATTTAAGTATTATTTTTATATGCACATATAATTTTGAAAAAATATATAAATATGATAGTATCATTTTTTTAAAAAAAGGAAAAGTAAAGATTTTTTTTTAGACAAATACTGAAAGAATTTATCACTAGCTGACCTTCACTGTAAGAAATTTAAAAGGAAGTCCTTAGGTCAAAGGAAAAATGATAAAAATGGATATCTGAATCTATACAAAGGAAGCAGGAGCATGGATAATGACAAATAAGTGGGTAAATATAATATTAATAGACTTTACCCTTATTTTTAAATTATTTTCAAATTAACTTTTTAAAGCAAAAATGATAATGTATTTTGAAGTTTATAACACATGTAGAAATAAAAGTTATAACAATAAAAGCACAAAGGCTGAAAGGAGAGAAGTAAAAGTACACTGTTATAATAAGGTTCTTCTACGGAAAGTGGTATAATGTTACTTAAAGTGAGAATGTGACATGTTAAAATATATATTATGAACTCTAAAACAGCCACTAATACAACAAAGTATTATAGCTAATAAGCCAACAAAGGAGATAAAATTATTTAAAAAAAAACTCAATGCAAAAGAAAGCAGAAAAAGAGGACTGATGGACAAATAAAAACAAATACCAAGATGGTAGATTTAAACCTAACCATATCAATAATCACACAATTAAAAGGCAGAGATTATCTAAGGAAGCAAGATCCAACTACATGCTAACGACAAGAATCCCACTTTATAAAGAAACAGGATAAAAGTAAAAGAATAGAAAAAGATAAACCATGTTAACACTTATCAGAATGAAGGTCAAGTGACTATATCAGTATCTATCAAAGCAGATTTCATAGCAAAGAATATTACCAAGAATAAAGAGGGTCTTTCATAATGACAACCAAGTCAATTCCTCAGGATAACATAAGAATTCTAAACATTTTTATACCTAATAGCAGAGTTTCAAAACACGTGAAAACGAACACAGATAAATCCACAACTATAGGGAGATATTTCAACATTCTTCTGTCAATAATCGATAGAACAAATAGGCAAAAAAGTCAGTGGAAATACAAAAGAACAGCACTATCACTCAACTTGACTTAATCGACAGTTGTAGAATATTCCATCCAACAACAGAATACACATTCTTTTTGAGTGCACACATAACATTTATCAAGATATACTGTATTCTAGACTACAAAACAGGTCTCAATAAATTAAGTTTTCAAATACTAATATTATCTGATCATATGAAATCAAATTAGAAATTAGTAACAGAAAGCTATTTAGAAAATTTACAAATATTTGGAGATTGAAATACTCTTAAATGAGTCAAAGAAGAAATCAAGAGAAAATATTTTGAACTGAATGAAAATAGAAATACAAAGTATCAAGATTGTATTTTAGCTGGGATGCAGCTAAAACAACACTTAGGGAGGAACTGATAGCACTAATTGCTTGTATTTCAAATACTCATAAGTTATGAATTATGACTATAAAGTAATGGTTCTCATGTGTTACTTCTAAAGTTAGTATCATGTTATAGTCAATTTCTAAGCAAAACCTGGAGTTTATTTTTCAACTCCGTTACTCTACTATATTCTCTTTGCAGACTAGAAGTTTTCTGCTTAGAAAAGCAGCAAGGTCTGGTAGATAAAACAGATTCAAATGAGGTCTGAACTCTGGCTATGACAGAGAACTCTTGAACCTATTAACCTTTTCTGAATTTTGCTTTCCTGTGAAAAAGAAATAGGACTGCCTATTTCACAGGATTTCTTTGAATTGATAAATTAATTAAAATACCTCAAACAGTTTCTGGCATATAGTGGGGACGTAATAAATATCAATTATATTCCTATTTGTGTGCTATACTAAGCTTGCAAAAGTTAGTACTCCAAACAGTGCCTAGTAGTGGTCTTTTATGTGTGCTTTATGAAATATTCTACCAATGGCAAATTAGCTATGATTTACTGCAGTGATCTGTATAATCCATTGCTTAACAAGTGCATAGACACCAACCTAAGTATTCAAGGTCCACACTTATATCCAGATCACACAATCACAAAATCTTTTAAATATTTAAGAATTTAGGATATTTAAGTGTAATGCCAATTGTCATATGTAGTAAATGCCAAAGCAGGATTAAAAGTTTTACTAAAGGCATTCAATTCTGCCACTGTAATTATTGCCATGTATTTAAGAAATTTTAGTAAAGCTTCTCTCTCAGAAGTGAAGATACTACTCGTGCAGGTTGAATACTAGAAAAGTAGATGATATGTTCTGTTATCGGGTGACTACATCAGGATTCTGATGAAAGAAAGAAAAAAATGGCACTTCAGAAAACTAAGTAAAAATGAGCACATTGTTAAAGGCAAATGAATAGATTTCCCCAATAAGTATTGTTCCTTCTCACCATATTCTAGAGGTCAGCTCAAAATATTCTTATGTAAAAAAATCATAGGAAAGAACTGGCACTGTTTTCATGTTCAGTAAAGACCTCAAACACAGCTTAAACTTATATTTTCAGTGGTTTTTAATACAGATATATATATATACACACACACATACACATAAGAAATCATCTGAAGAATATTGAAAACTATATCTCTTCTACTCCCACACACACACATGCACATGCAAACACACACACACACATCTACACTCAAGATGCTCCTGAATTAAACCACTTGATAAGCTCATATAATATATACCAGGTGTTGGGAGCAGAGAAAAGGAGAAGAGCTTGTCCATGATACCCAGGTATATAGCAGAACCCATTCACTGGAAGAGCCTTTTAAACCTCAAGCTACAAAGAGTTTATCAATATCATTCTACAAAGTATTAGTTAAGTCACAGCTTCTTAACTTTTTTGGTGCCATTGACCATTCTCACAGTGAAACCTAGGGACCCTCCTTCTCAGAATGTTTCTGAATGGTTAAAACAAAATATAGGACTATAAAGAAAAACAATTATATTGAAACACTTATCAATTATCAAAACACTTTTAAAAAACAAACTGGAGATACAGTAATGCACATGCTTCTTTATTAGTACATTAAATAACAAGATCTAGTGGTGGTTCTGACAATTATAGTTTTGAATATAATTGTTTAATGGCCATAAACAACATTTTGTGATATCTACAACAACTCTAAAGTAATCTGAAAATATCTCTGAGTTATACTGAGGACAGAGTTACAGGTATGGCAGTTATTACCTATGGTTTGTTGCTCATATTCTTAATTTTGAAAAATGTTAGATTTCATTTAAAAATGTTTATATCCAAGTTCACAGGCCCTTTAAATACTACCCACAATTCCCCTCCCAAAGTTCAATATTCTGTACATCATAGGAAGGCTAGACAAATGCATTTTACTTTTAAGTATCTCCAGAGACATTACATACCTTATGAATAAATGCACACTGCCCTGTAGAATAGTTGTCATTATAGGAAGGTTCTTCTGAGTTTTGAGTTATAATCTGCCACTTTGTAACTTTTACCTAATGGTTCTAATTTGGCCTTCAGAAATAACAAACAAGATTGCCTCCTCTTGAATCTCATGAACTCTTGAGATATCTGAAAAGAGCTCTCAAACCTTAACATAACTTTTTCTACACTTATAAATATATCTAATTACTTCAACCCATATTAGTGCAGAATTTTTAGACCTCCTTTCACATATCCCTCTTAAAATGTAGGGCTAAGTCTCTAGCACCAAGGCAGATACTCAACAGATGTTTGTTGAATGAAGAACAGACCACTGGAGAATACTGCAAAACAACTATAATACTGTAGTATATATATATTTGATATATTACAATTCTATTTTTTTAAAAAACTAAAAAGGAATTAAATTTTAACAGTTACATGATGCTATTTAATCATTAGTATCTATTAACAAAATTCTCCTCAATCTTTTCATTTTATTATGCAAATCAATAACTTTACACTCCTCCTGTCTTTGGTAGTTACTATATCTATTAATAAAAAAGGGGTGGGGAACCTGTGGCCTTCTAGGTCCTTAAGTGAGGCCTTTTGACTGAATCCAAATTTTACAGAACAAATCCTTTTATTTTTATTAATACATTTTTGTTCATCTTTTATATTTTCATTTTTAAAATGAACATATTTAAAATACCAAAGAATAAAATAAGTTTCAACGAAATAATCCTCCCAGATTGACTGACAGAATTAGAACATTAGTAAGCCATAAGGGCTAAATTGATGGCTGCTATGCTCATGATTTAGTTCTAACTTCTTCTGTCTGACTGGAGCCACCAGTGCACCAGTCCAGTTGGCAAGCGTTTATGGGGGTCGAGTCTGCCAGTCTATTATTAGCTTTTGACAATGGTGCACTGTGTTTCCGTGTGAAGTAGAATTTGTGAATAGTTGCACAGCTCAACAGTATTTTTTAATTCTGTCTGATTAACAGCCTATCATGTCAAAGAAGACCAAGAGAATGCTGAAGGAAGAAACAGATTTTTTAATGAGGATTGGAAATTGCAATATTATCTTATTTCTGCTAAAGATAAGATGATTTGCTTGCTTTGTGATACTGCAGTATCAACATTAAAGAAATTCAATGCTCATCAGCATTATAACACTCACAAGGACCACAAATATTTTAAATTAGAGGGAGAGGCATGAAAGGCTGTATTGCAGAAATTAAAAGATGGAAAGAAAAAGCAAAGATAATTCTTTCAAGCACCAATAAGACCTGGAAATAATGCCACTGAAGCAACTTGTAAAGTAGTTTACATACTCGGGAAAAAAGGGAAGCCATTCAGTGATGTAGAAATTGTGAAAGGATGCATTGTCAAAGTTGTAGGATGCTTAGACCCCCATAAAATTTCAAAGTACAAACAACTGCCTCTTTTAAGGAGAACCATAACTGATCGGCAGCATGAATTAGCCTTCAACTTAACAGAACAACCTTATGCAATACTTCAAAACGAAAATATATTATTCAATTGCTTTGGATGAATCAACTAATACTACTGACTCAGTGCAGGTTTTATACTTCATTCGGGTCATTACAGAAGATTTTCTTTGCTACGAAGAGTTATGTGCTTTGGGCACTCTTTTTAACAGAACACGGGGAATAAGTTATCTCAACAACTTTTGAGATAAATGTCATGAAGTTGAATTGAATTTGGTAAATTTAGTGAGTGTATGTAGAGATGGTGCACCTTCCATGACAGGAAAACATGAAGGGTTTTATTACACAGATAAAAAAAGCATTAACAGATCCAGATGCTCTCATTTCTTTTCATTGTTATCTTGCATCAGCAAAATCTCTCTGCTAAAGCTACTATTTTAAGTGATACTTTGCAACAAGTTATAAGTATTGTTAACTATATTCATGCAAATGCAACACAGCATCATCAGTTTCATAACATGCTAAAATTGAACTATGTATTCTAAAGTGTGTTGGCTATCCCAGGGACAAGTGTTAGCCAAAATTTTATCTCTGTGAGAACAGATAGTCAAATTTTGTGAAGAACAGGATCAGTAATGTGAATTATTGGCAGATTTCTATAGGAATGCAGCATTTCCATGTGATATCATGTCAAATCAAAGCAACTTGAGTATTTCTTTGCAAGATAAAATTAAGTCTATATATGATAATGTGGCAAAAAATCCAAGCACTTTGAAAAAAGCTTTTTCCAAAACACTTCTTCTTCAAAAGGAAATTTCAGATGAACATTGTCCCCAGTTAGCAAAGGTCATTGATGAGCAGGATGATATATGCAAATCATTTTAAGAATATGCAGCTATTACGGGCCTATTAATTGGAGAACACAATGAATGGTTCACTGTCTTTGAGAATCACGACATCACACTCAAATTAGCATTTCAGATTTCAGCCTCACCTAGTTGATATCACCAAGGCACCTAAAGAATTATAGATGTAATTGATTGAGCTCCCAGTAGACGACATTTTAAAGTCATTGTTTGATGCTAAGCAAGATCCAATTGAAATATGGAAAAATGCAGTAGAATATCCAAGCCTTCGGCAACATGCCTGAAAAATGCTTTCTTGCCTTTCAACCACTTATTGCTGTGAATCTACATTCTCCTACCTAACCCAAATCAAGATGCCCCTAAGGTCACAAATGGCTGATACCCATCTAGAGGATCAACTAAAACTGTGGACCTCCATGCTGCAACCAAATACTCAAATGTTTTCCAACAAAAAGCAGACACAACAGTGTCATTAAAAAGTTAGTTAACTTTAAAATTAACTGAGTTTTCATTTTTTGAAATCATTAAGTACATAGTAGTTAGGTTTTAACAAAGTAATGTACATTTTTAAGTATATCTAATGAAGTTCTCGAATCGTGCCCCTTAATTGTTTTACAGCATAAGGATCAATGCAGCTTCTCCATCACATGAAAAGGTTTTCCCACTAAATCTAAAAGTTTGTCTCATATAATATTCATTTATTAACAGTATAATTAAATAAAAGTTATTAAAAATTATATTGTTTCAGTAATACTTTTTATATCTATAAGTTTCTTATATGCGACTTTTTTAATTCTACAATATCAATCATTGAGGTATCCACTGCATTAATTTTTGTAGACATAATCTTTGCACAGTTCGATTATTGACCAAAATGAATCAATATATCTCAATTGCTAATCAATGTTCCAAGGACTAATATTTAATTTCAATCAATATGGATACCATGCCTTATTTTAGAAATTCTGCCAAATATTTGCAATGGCTAAAAAAAAAAAACCAGGATGCAAACCATAAGAGTCCCCTGCAAAGCAAAAAACTATACAAATTTTGTATGTACTTCGCCTTCCTTTAAAATTCTGCAAATAATTGATAAATTCTTAAAAAAAAAAATATCCAGCAAAAAGTATAAGTCCCTCAGTGTCAAAAACTATCAACATTTTTTTAAATGATGTGATACCCAATCCAGTAACAATATCTTGAACATGTATCACAAAAAATTTAATTGGTAATTGTCTAATGTTATCCTTAATGAATATTTTAAACATATCTGGAGTTCAAACTTCAAATTTACTGTTGTTCTCAAGATCATTGCAAGTAATTATGAAGGATACCTTTAAATAAAGTTAAGCGTGTCAAGAAGTGCAAAAGATTTCATTAATTCCTTTCAAAAAAGATCAAAGCTGTTCAGAGGAACTGTTATCAGATTTCATTATAACTTACATAAATGTACATTATTCAAAGTATCAGTATCTTTATGTACATGGTTTTGACTGGTATTTATAAATTCTGATTTTAGCCTTATAGTAAGTCACTATAAAGCTGGACATTCAGGAAACCTATAAGTGGTTACTGGAAATATGAACTAACAATTTCTGGGAAAAACATATAATAACAACACTAATAGGACATTATTTTAATTAATGTATTAACATATGAATTATATCCTAATAAAACATAATATCCTTACTTCTAAGGGACTTATGTAGTATGGGGCTGAGGTCCTCAACCCCTGGGCCACAGACCAGTACCAGTCAGCAACCTGTTAGGGACAAGGCCACAGAGATCTGGCCCCCCGCACCCCACCAACCCTGTCCCTGGAAAAATTGATTGTCTTCCATGAAACCATGAAACCTGGGCGGGGTGTGCACAGCAGGAGGTGAGCGGCAGGGAGCTGAGCAAAGCTTCATCTATATTTCCAGTTGTTCCCCATTGTGCACATCACCACCTGAGCTCTGCCTCCCACCCCCCAACCCTCCCACTTCTCCCCCATCCCCGGTCCATGGAAAAATTGTCTTCCATGAAACCAGTCCTGGTGCCAAAAAGGTTGGGGACTGCTGATATGGGAGACATAAAACCCAATAATTACAATACAGAAATATAAGCACTTGAGATATACAGAAAGTTATAAAGAAATATCTTGGAGCCTGGTAATGAATATAATTCTAGGTTAAAAATACAACTAAAATTTACAAAGTCACTATTAAAAAGAATTATTTCTAACTATTGCCCACAATCTTTTTGATAGCAGGTGATGACTATTATCCCAGGTAAAGGGAAGTTTTAAGAACTCTTCTGTCTCTCATCTCTACCCTTGATCCATCCCTGGAACAAAGGATTTATTTATATAATTAATCAAATTAGGGGATTTTTTGGGGGCCATCTTTGACAGTAGCTGAGTCACTGAAGGCTAAAAAAAGTCATTCACACGGCTTTATTATTCTTTCCGCCTCTTTCAACTACATGGCAAAAGTGAGAAGAGGACCATTTCACAAAGGACGAATCATGGCCTAGTTGCTCCCATAAGTTTCGTCATTCTTTTTTCTTTGATCTTATACCTTCCAAGAAAGCCAGTTGGCAGGCAGACTTGGATTAGAGCTGAGGGACAAGAAGGGGCCCCACAGGTTTCTAGTCAGGTAAGATGCTACAATTCTGCTTTAGGGTTTGAAACACAAGCTAAATTAACCTAAGTATACACAGTTGTCCTCTGTCATTGCCCCTTATGAGTACATCTGTTTGTAAGTCCCATGGGAAAATCGCATGACTATGTCCAAAAAGGTATTCTTGTGTCATCTGGTCAGCAATACCTACCACTGAAACTTGACTTCTATTCTTATTAATGATAACAAATGTAATACAGGCAATCCTCAGTTATGGACGACCTGACTTACAGCATTCTGTACCTATAAAAGGGCTCCCAAGGCTCCACATAGGATAATTGAGCAGTTTACAAAGTTTTACTGTCTAGTTAGTGAGAACATCAGCTGCTACAAGGCCATTTATGATGAAAAAAAGAAAAAGGCTATGCAAACAACCCTAATACCTTTTTCAAGAAATTGACTTTAGTGGTAAGCTCCCCTCCTCCACCAATAGAATTAAATACTGATTCTCCATCACCCACTCCATCCTCTCCAGCATAATCTCCATCATCATCTTCTGATTAATGTCAGCCTACGTTCTTCCCTCAAAAATGCCCCTTCCAGTAAGCAAGACACTGAACAACATTAGGTGAATGTTAACCTTTAATATTCCTCTAAGAGTTCTACATAAATATTCATAGAAACTGAAATAAAAATCAATCTGGACATGGACTTTCTGTGATAATCTCATGTTTGTTGAGTAGAATTCCTTTGTAAGTTAAGTTATATAAGGAATTTATGAGATAGAGCTGATGACTATTTTTGGACAATCACCACCACCACCAAAAGTAAGTCAATTTGAACTATCTGGCTTTAATAAGAATGTTTCACTTTAAAAACTGGGATTTACAAATTTAAGTAATAAAAAGGTAAAATTTCATTCTAACTACAAAGTAGAATGAAAAAAACATGATGATCAATGCATATGAAGTCAGATTTCTTCATAGCCATATTTAAAATTGGAGATACTTACAGTGGTCTTATCAAATTCAGCCTCAGATGATGTTGGTGACAGAGGACTTATGGGGCTTAGAGACGGAGAGCTCTCAACACTGGAGACATATTCAGGATCAGGAACATATAAAACCTGTAAGAAAACATTCACACAAAGATCAGTCAAAGCAAAATGTTAATAATCAGATGGTGTTCTATACGCAAGCACTATTAACAATGACGTTCAGCAATAAATAGAAAAAATAAAAATTTTCAGATTACAAGAATATTTATTACCATAACAAGTGAAAAACTTTACCATAACAAGTACCAAAGTTAAAAAAAAGGACATTAAAATCAATTTAGACACATTTGATAATACATACTGTTGGGATAGGGTGGGTAAACAATAATTTTCACATACTATGGCTATTGCTCTTAAAGGACAATTTGGCAATAGCTAGCAAAATTAAAAATGTACATATCCTTTGACCCAGGAATTTACTCTACAGAAAAACCTGCATATAAAGAAAAATAGATATGCTCACTACAGCAGTGTTAACATTAGCAAAAGAGCAGAAACAGTCTATAGCTTATTGTGGCTAACTAAACAACCAAAATATATCAATACAACACAGCACCATTCACACATGAGAAAGTCTGAGATAGAGCTGTGCCTAAATAAAACATTTTACAAGAATTAATGTTAAACTTTAAAAAACAAAACAAAACAAAAAAAAACAAAAATAAAAAAACCCAAAAATAAAAAGGCTAGAATATTTGAGGAAGGAGATGCAAACTGGTAACTGGTTGCTTCTGGAAAGGAAAGTGAAAGTTTAAAATGGAAGGATACCTTATCATGAAAAAGGTTGGAATTTTTTATCATGTACACATACTGCTTTGAATATTTTAAAAAAGCTCTTCATATTTAAAAAAACAGTTTACAATTATTTTCAGTACGTATTAAGAAACTCATGGAGACATAAAACCGCTAATTTTCTCTTGTAGGCCCAATATGATTTATTAAAAGCATGCATACAATTATTCCTCTCAAATTTTGTGTATTATTTACTATAATGCAATGAATACGTTCTGCCTTTCTACTTAATACTTCTAAATATCAACACATTAATAAAAGACACTACCTGTCCGGTAACAACGGCTCGGGAGAATAACTTATTTAATTGAACAAGTTCATTGGGTGTTGTATCAAATTTCAGGGCTATGCTATTCAAAGAATCCCTTGATTCAACCTGTTTAAAAGAAAAAATAAATTATTTTAATCTGTTAAAACAGAAAAACTAAACTACAAAATTTAATGAACATTAATATGTCTAGGTACCAACTATACACTTGAACAATAAATGGTATTGTCAACTTGGAAGATAACTGTCAAGAAATATTGTGTTTTGTTAGCAAATCATCTTAACCTATTATGATACAGAGTATATGCTTTATCACAATACATCACAATTACATGTGGGCTTCTACTTCAAGCAATTTCAAAATACAAAATACAATTTAAAAATCACAAACAAATGATTTTCATTTTACAAAGGTTTTAAAATAATATACTATTCCTTTGAATAGTTTCTAAAATATATTTCTTCTAGAAACATACTTATTTTATTTTAGCAAAGCGCACCTGTATTAAACTCAAAATTCTACTTCTAATAAACTTTATATGTATATTCTACCATTACACATACAAATTAGGAAAATATTTCAACCAAAGTTGACAATCTGTTTTTGAATCATTAGTATATTTTCATAATCATACGCATAGAAATTTTAAATAATAGAATTTTGCCAATTATCCTTTAAAAAAGTCATTTCATTAGTCAATATATTCCTTTGGAGTCCTCTTTACACAGGCATTAAGAAAGCTCTGAATACAACTAGGTGCAATCCCTTTAGTGCACAAGGGATTTACAATCTAGTTGGAAAATAAGATAGATGGAATTGGTTATACAAAAGATGAAGAGCAACTTAAAATGAAACAAACAAATGCAACAGAAGTTTTGAGAATGGATAAAGCACCACATGCTCTCAATTGCCCAGGAAAGACTTTATAGAAGAGGAATGATTTAAAACTGGGTTTTGAAGAAGGGGTAGGAATTTGAAAAGTAGAGAGAAGAGAAAGAACTTTCAAAGTGAAGAGAACAGTAACATGGTTAAGGGACAGAAAAGTATAAAATACATTTGTGCAACATTGTCTTCCCTCCTAAACCATCCAGAGTGGACTCATGAAGCACAGACTTTTAGGAAGGTGAGTTACTAGAGTTAAATCTCTTTAAAGGATGGGGTTAAAAAAGCATTTAGAAAAAGGTTATAGAAGACTTTAAAAGTCAGAAAAAGAAGATAGGCATTGTGTGTATGTGTGAAAAATAAATATACATATTTTCTTTCATGGTTCTGTAAAATCAAATTAATGCCAAATACTTGGGTTAATTATCAATTTCTGCCTTCATCCTTCTATGCAAACTTCCCCGTTTATTAATGTGCTGATATATCACCTAACTCATTAAGTTAGGTGATAATATACACAAAAGGTCTCTGCAAACAAATGTTATTTTGCAGTAACACCTGTAAATTTACAAAGTACAGTCATATTCATAATAATACATTTTATCCTCACTATAATACTATTAAATGGGATAATAAAAGTACTAAAAACACCAAATAGTTATAAAGCAAAGAAGTTACAAAGCCCAAGTGGCATCTATATTACTGCAACAGGTCTAGGATTAATGCGACAAGAGAATGGATACAGAAAAACCAATAATACTCCTGCAGTTGATAAGGTTTAAAGTAATAAAAATGGCCAGGCACGGTGACTCACACCTGTAATCCCAGCACTTTGGGAGGCCGAAGCAGGAGGATCGCTTGAGGCTAGGAGTTCAAGACCAGCCTGGGCAAGATCCCATCTTTACAAGAAAATAAAATAAAATTAAAAATTAGCCAGGCATGGTGGTATGCACCTGTGGTCCCAGCTACTCCGGAGGCTAAGGTGGGAGGATAGCTTCAGTCCAGGAGTTTGAGGCTGCAGTGAGCTATGATAATGCACTCCAGCCTGGGCAATAGAGCAAGAGTTCATCTCAAAAAAAAAAAAAAAAGCAATAAAAATGTAAAGAAAGAGATTAAGGTATAAGATTTTTATCTAAGACTCAAAAGAAAACACTCATGGATTGAATGGAGTTGTAGTGATAGCAGCAGCTGGTCAGCAAAGCACGTGTGAATTAGGCAACTGATGCTGACTCTAAAAATTGCAACCTGGGTGAATAACAGACTGAAGGGAAATGGAAATAAGAAAATCTGGCATTGTGGAAGGATGGGAAAAGAGGAGTTGGAAAGAGGTTTGCTATAATTTGTTAAATATGAAGTGACAGTAGGAACGGCAAGCAGCTAGAAAGGTAGGAATAGAAAAAAAGTTCAGGTCTCACTCCACATAGATTATAAAGTTCTTAAACTGTCTGACTAATAGAATGTCAATGGAAAATGAAAAGAAACAAGGGACCACTTACATTTGAATCAAGAAAAGACAAATAGCCAGTAAAGTAGATGAAAGATACAATCAAAATAATAGCAAGAATACCAGGGCAATGAAGCATAATGATGGCAAAATGTAGTACAATTAATTTCAAGAATAAATTACGGTTCTGAAAAAAAGAAAATAGAGAAAGAAGGAGAAAATATTTGTTGAAGACAACAGCTGACGATTTTCCAAAATTTATGAATGACATGATTCCTTAGACTGAAGAAACACAAGCAAGATAAATAAAAATATGTCTAAATCTAGACTTATAGTGGCACTGCAGAACTGTAGAAGATGCTTTAAAAGCAACCTAAAAAAAAAAAAGATTACCTAGAAATGAACCAAAATAAAAAGGCAAGAGAAAAACACAAATGGATTATTATCTTCAAAGTAATGACAGAAAATAACTGTCACCCTAGAAATCTATAGACAGCTAACCTATCAGGAATGAAGGTGAAATGAAGATTTTGAGACACTGTATGATTTTCCAGTCACAGACCTGCACTGAAATAATTATTATAGGACCTCAAGAAGAAGGAAAGTAAATCCAGAAAGAAGGAAGGAGCAGGAAGCAACAATGACAAAAATCTACTGAGTTTGATAATTATAAAATTATTAGTGATGATAGAGAAGGCTCTTTTAGTAGACAGATACAGGGATATTAAATTAACAAGGAAGAAAATGGGACCTTTTTAAGGTATACTTTTGACTCCCACAGACTGATTTTACTCTGATTTTACAACTAAAACAGTATGCATAGTATAGTATATATGCATATGTATACATACATATGACTTTAACTTTAAACCTACCTAAAGTATAATGATTAATTTTATATAGACTATATTTAGGTGGTCTGGAAATAAATTTAACCTAGACCATGAATATTTTAGAAAAAACAAATTTGGAGAATGTATTGTGATATAAAAACTTTTATTTTGTAAAAGAAACATACAGAAATATTAATACATACTTTCCTAAATACAAAAATTATGTTATATAAAGATTAGATATAAAGATGCTATATGAAGATTTTACAGATTTCATATAAAAATTTTACAGATTATAGTAGGAATAGAGTATAAGACAATAATATCTTAGTTTTAAAAATACATTTGTTTCTTTCTTTTAGAATTTGGCATATGAAATAAAGGATTAAAAATGAAAAAATAAATATCTGAACAAAGAACTGCTAGGAGAATGTTTTATATTAGTAACTTTCCTGGTTAATACTTGATTATTTTTCCAACAGTCGTTTATAACATCAGGGAAAAAAAATTTAAGTTTCAATTAACCTGAAAAAAATAATCGTTCTTAATTTAAATTTAACTTTGCTACAGATAACACAAGTTTTATTGAATTACAAGCAAAGAATGGTAAACTCTTGAATTCAAAACCATTGAAACTTTACAATTTTTCACAATAACATGATTACATTTGTAGATAACATACGTTATGCCTTATGCCTACAATCTTATGCCTTATTAATAAACACTAATGAAAATATCAAATTATATTACTCAATATTTTACTGTTTGAACTTATTTTCTCAATTTCTCAGTTATGCAGACAAGGTACAAACATATGCAATTTTAGTTTACAATACAAGGTATGCTATAAGATGAAATCCTTTTGATACTAGTAGTAATTGCACCCTAAATTATCTGGTTCCTAACCTTTTAAAAATACTTAAAATCTCAAATTGTCCATTACACAGTGCATGGAAATAGCATATAACTCAAAATTTTGATGATGTGTTCAATTTTAAGGATTCATGGAAAATAACCAGGATTCAAATCAAGACCACAAGGTTTCATAATGACACGAACACTAATGCTTAAAATTGCTATTTTCTTCTTAATATAGTCAAATATATTAGCAAAACCCAAAATAGTAACAAAATTAAACTCAGTTAAAATTGTTTTACAACATGTTAACATTATCTAAATAAACATCATTTATATTCAATCAAATAAGCAGCACACCAGTTGTTTTCTCACTTCAGTTTTCCAGAGTAACCAGAAATGTGAAAAGCTAGCTGACTGCAGGGAGATTTAAGGGTCATTTCAAGAACACAGAAAAAAAGCTCCATTTTCAGAGCTAAAGAAACTTAGCTATAAATCAATGTAAATGATCTAATGTGAGAGGTTCTTCTGGAAGATTAGTATCAACTTGTCTTTTAAGTATTCTGCCATCATCATTAGCACTGCAAGGAATATAATGAAGATCATATTTTAAAAAAAATATTTTCCCAAAAGCCTAAGCAAATATAAATTATTATCCCAAAGGAACTTTGACTCCCAGTAAATTATCATCTGTGTTTTGCTAGAATATGCAAATATTTGCTACCTTTGTATCTCACTTAGTAAAATTTCTCTTTCAGGAAAAAAAAATCCTAACATATAATTAAAAACTTAAGTATTATTAATAATAAAACAGTTACCCAAAGTGAAATATAGATTTTTTTAAAAAGGCAATTAACAATCTTTGCCTCACTTACAGTATAAACAAAGAATGTCTTAAGACCATTATAAAGATAAATTGCTTTTTCAAAAGCAAATAACTTACAGTATACTCAATAGTCCCTTTAGGTTTCTGAAAAGACATTCGTCTCCCATCTTTCTTGTCTAGGGTCTTCTTTTGGCCAGTGTCTGAAAACAAATAAAATTCAGGCAAAACTATTAAATTCATTTTCCTTTCAGTGTAATGTCAAGGACTGCTAAATAAAGCTTATTGGGCAGATGTCTAATTCACTAGTAACATAAATTACTCCCTAGGATTCTCTGCTCTAAAAAAACAATCAACTGTCAAAAAAAGGAATTGTACTTCCTTCCAGCTTGCTTTGGGAACTGACCAGTATGAACAACTATAACAACTGGAAGTCAATTCAAAACATACATAACTGTCAACAGAAAGGAAGTTATTAAAAAGTAAATTATGGACCATTTCTTTCAACATATTTAACCTGATTATAATATATTTGAAGATATACATATATTATGTATCTTTAAAATACATATTTCAAGATATATATTACTATTACTAAACCAAGTCTGAAATATGTAACATTAGTCCTCACATGAGAAAATTTGTCTACTTCCACAAGTCATAATTAAACAGTCTTCTCTATGGAATTATATTATTAACATCCTTATTTACATACCATGAAGTAAATTCAGGTACACTTTCATATATAACCATATTTTTAAACATTTACTTTCAGATTAAGTGCCAATTATATTTCATTTGCTTATCAAGACATTTCACTTGAACATTTCATTATCATCAAGATTAAGGTACCTGTTTCCATTTAAATTTTTGCGTTAGTGTTAACCCTATCTATGCTACATGTAACAGCAATTCCACTGAATTGATAAAATACCACTCCTATCTAAACATTTAAAAATTATTAAAATGAAAATCCTTAAAAAATTTAAAAATCATAAATAAGATAGTAAACATAGCTATATTTATGCTCAAATTTTCCAAAATTAAAAAATATATTTTCAAAGAAAAACTAGTTCTACCTAAGCCCAAATAATCTCGAAAACATTTATTTCATTGTTCTCCCTCTATTTAAACTTAACTGGCATTTGGACCACATGAGAGTTTGTTTATATGTACCTAATTAGCTCAGTTGTTGGGTAAATGGTTTCTAATGAAGTATTATTAATAATAACAACATCTATATCTTTAAAAAGCTGTTCTAAAACCTTCCTGATCACCCAGGTTAACCCGAGTGTCTGTTATTAATCACAGCATCTTTATATCTCCTTCACTAGCATCTGGCACAGTTTTAAGTTAATATCTGTGGTTTTTAAAAATCTTTTCTACTAAACTATAACCTCCAAAACACAGCATGTTTTGTTGCACAATGCCTCCTCAGTGCCTAACAAAGGGCATGACACATGGCAAGCAACTAATATGAATGAAGTAATGTTCTCAAGCAACAACTTGAACTGTACCTAGAACTACCACAATTCTTATAAGCTGTCTTTAATTTTCCATAAAGAAAAGTAAACTGAGAATTATGGTTCATCCACTACAACTCTAGGAATAAGTGTGTGCATACATATATACATACATACATACACACACACACACACACACCCTACTTTTGTATCCTAAATATTTAAGGAACTCTTAAAAACTGAGGAGAAAAAAAGAAAAACTCAGATGAAAACATGGGCAAAAAATATGATAAGAAAATTCACAATTGGATGTAAAAATGGCCCTTAAAAAATAAAAAGATGCTAAATCTCACTCAAAATTAGAGAAATGCAAATTTAAACTATACTCAGATATCATTTCTCACTTATCAGATTGGTAAAAATTCAAATTCTGACCACATACTTTTTGGCTTTAGGAAGCAGATATTCTTCTACATTTCTGGTAGGAATGCAGTATGTTAAAATTCTTACGAAGAATATTATTTTTGCTTATCAGAATATTCTAATTTTCTACGTTGAATAGTTTGTATTTAAACTTTCTCCTCTAATGAGAAAATAAAACACTGAAACTATTTTAAGATAAAATAAGTTTTAAATAACTTATTTCTGATATTTCATAAATAGCACAGGGAGCCAAAAAAACTTTCCTCATTTTGCAATTTAAAATAAACAATGCAAAATACAATTACAGATTACTTTTAACTAATAATATGCTCCTCCTTAATTGATATTAGGAATGACTGTTAGTCTATATTTACTTTGACTAATAGTTTTTCAATCTGTTTCATAATATCCCAAGAGTTCATCAAACATTTAATCACAAGGAAAGCTACAATTGCTCCATCATTTTCAAGAGCTCACCATGGAATAGAGTTCAGGACAAGAAAACTAATATGCCAACTTTCCAGAGTTTAAAGTTTGAAAATAAACTGGAAATATTCAGTTTAATAATTTAAAATTATAGAATATTTTATAATTATCTGCTATAAAATTATTTCTAAATTTTAATAACCTACGTTAAAACATTTATTCATAGATATAAATGCCAGAATACAATGAAATAAACTGTTCATTTTCTTCTATCATAATGAAAATACAACAAAATAATCACTATATTTGAGAATTGAAAGTGATTACAATCATTAGTCCAGTCGCCTAATGAGTAACTTTACAACAACCTTTAAAGGCAGCTACCAGCAAACATGAACCTAGCTTGGGAGTTCAAAGAGGGGAAACCTATTCTTCCTCACAAAATGCAGTTTAGAAATACATATTTATTTGTGGTTCATTTCATAATAAATATAATGGTTAACATTTATCAAGTGTCTAGTATATGGCAAGCACTGTTCTATGTACTTCACATATATTCACTCATCTAATTAACTGACCCTATAAGGAAGGTATCATTATTACCCCCATTTAACAACTGAGGAAACTGAGGCATAGAGAACTTTAATAGCAATCATACAATTAAGGAAACAGCAGTGATGGAATTCAAACTTCGCCAGTTGAAAACATATATATTCAATTATAAAACCTGCACTCACAACTACTCTGCTATTTAAAACCACTCACTAGAATATTAGCTTTATAAGGGCAGGGGCCATGTTAGTTAGTCACCACTATATATCAGTAGTTCTCAACCAGAGACAATTTTTGAGCCCTCTGGAGGGTATCTGCCAATGCCTAGAGACATTTTTTGGTTATCAAAATTGGGGATGTGTTACTGGCATATATAGTGGGTAGAAGCCACGGATGCTGCTAAACATCCTGCAATGCATAGGACAGTCCTCTACAACAAACAATTAACTGCCCCAAAACATCAATACTGCCAAGGCTGAGAAATCCTACCATATATCCAGTACATAGTATTATGCGTGGCATAGAGTAGGTGCTCAATAAGTATTTGATAGAGAAATAAGATTTCCCCTGAGAAACAATCATCTTGGTATAGTAGAAAGAACAAGTTAGATTTTTCTCCAGAAGCAGAAACTTAATATATGTAATATAAAGCAATTTCCATCTAAGCTGAATCTTGTAAGTTTTGATATGGTATACTAATTCAGCCCCAAATATTTTCTGACTTCTATTTTAATTTCTTTTATCAATGTGCTATTTAGCAAATACTACCTTATTTGCCAACAAATGACAATTTTTTAAAAATTTACCTTTCTGTTACTGATTTCTAGCTTAATTGTGCTGTGGTAAAAGAAAATACTCTTAAAGGAGCACAAACCTTTTGAAATTTGTTTAAACTTATTTTATGATCATGTGTAAATGTAGTAAATGCTCCATGTGTGCTTGAAAAACATGTATATTCTGCACAGTAGGGTGTAGTGTTTTGTATTTGTGCATATCCATGAGGTCAAGTTTGCTGATTGTGTTGTTCAAATCATGTATATCTGTACTGGTTTGCTTTTGTCTGCTTATTCTGTAAACTACTGACAGAGGTTGTTACAATCTCCCACTATGATTTGGTTCCTTGCAGATCTCTACTTTGCTTTCTATTTGTTCAGAACACGTTATTTGGTTCATACAAATTGAACCTAACATAAATTGAGTTATATCTTCTTGGTAAATTGAACCTTTTCTCACAATACTTTTTGCCTTAAAGTATGCTCTGCCTAATATTAATACACCAACTTTCTTTTCACTAGTGTTTGCTTTTTCTTTCTACTCTCAACCTCTCTGTATCCTTATGCTTTTGACGTGTCTCTTTTATTTGCCTATTTGTTCTATTTTCTATTTGCCTGTTCTATTAGTCGTCTTCTCTCCTTCCTCGCCTTCTTTGGATTGGGTATTATTCATTAATTTTCTGTTTTTCCTCCCATTAATTTGGAAATTATACATTCTTTAACAATTCTTTTAGTAGTCATCCCAGAGATTACAGCCTAAAGCTACTGACTTATCACAATTAAGTATTAACTGGTATTTTTATCCTCTTCTGAGACATGCAAGGACGCTAAACACTGTGCGTGTCACTGCTAAGACATATGCAATTGTTTTATACTTTAATTACAAATATGTGCACAAATACCATAAGACATTATTTTTTTTTAGTCAAATTCATTTAGTTTTGCCCTCATATTTACCATTTTAATTGCATCTCTGGGCAATTTCACAGGTCATAGATTTCTAGATTGGCAGATATCTTCCTTTAACATTTTAAAGATATAAATTCCCAGCTTTTTAGTTTCCACTGTTGCTGTTGAGAAATCAGTGACAATCCTAACGTCACGTCATTGAAGGTAATAGGACTATTTTTTCTGATTGCTTTTAGATTTTTCGGTCTTTGGTGTGGTTTCCACTAGGGGGTGACAGGGAGGCTTGAATCTGAATTAAATATTTCTTCAGCTTTGAAGTTTTTAGCTATTCTCTCTCTCCTCCTTCAGGAACTCAAAAATACATACATTAGAACTTTTCATTGTTTCTTGTATTGAGCTTACCCTCTTCTCTGTTTTCCATTCTTTTGTCCCTCTGTTTATTCAGGATATTTTCTTCTGACATCTTTCAGTTCACTAATTCTTTCTTCTGTGGAGTCTAGTTTGCTGTTAAGTCCATCCATCCACAAAGGTCCGAATTCAGGGGATTATATTTTTCAGTTCTAGAATATCCATTTTAGGTTGGGCACAGTAGCTCACGCCTATAATCCCAGCACTTTGGGTGGCCGAGGCAAAGAATTGTTTGAGGCCAGGAGTTCGAGACAAGCATGGGCAACATAGCAAGACCATGTCTCTACAAAAAATAAAAAAAATTGCTGGAAGCAGTGGTGGGTACCTATAATCCCAGCTACTCAGGAAGCTGAGGCAGGAGGATCACTTGAGCGTAGGAGTTAAAGGTTACAGTGAGCTATGATCACACCACTGCATTCCAGCATGGGCAACAGAGCAAGACTCCATGACAAGAAAAAAAAAAAAAAGATATTCATTTTTCTTCTTTACAGTTTGTACCTTTCCACAAAAGTCTCCATTAGCTCAAAATTCTCAACATAGCTATTTAAAATCTGAAATCTGATAATTACAATATCTAGAGTTCCTGTAGGTCTGTTCTATTCTACGTTGTTCCTCATATCTTCTCATGCGCCTCATTATCTTTTGCGTACTGAATACTAAATTTGCAAAATTGTCTGCAGAAAATTTGACATGTAGAAAGCTGTATTTCTCCAGAGAGGATTAATGTTTGCTTCTATCAAGTGCCTGAGGACACTAGCAATACCAGATCTTGTCAATCAAGTTATGGAACTTTTGATGATTTGAAGTTGAACTATATTCCTAGGATAACCTAGCTACTTTGGTTTATCTTTCCACCTAAGTTACAGCATTTTGGGGTCAAAAGTGAGAAGAGTTCACTAGGACCACCCCTCCCCTGTGGTGGGTCTTGTACTCTGGTCCTGTCACCTTATACCTATAGGTTATAAAAATCACCTTTTAGTTTCTCAGTTGCTGTTTCTAGAATCAACACTTCCCCCAGGAAAAAAAGCAATCTCAAATTGGGACTCTCCCTCCATGGGCCTCTGTCCTGAGATCCTATCCCAGTCATACCAGTCAGCTTTCTAACACCCTCAATACAATTTGTTTTGCCTTGTTTTTGTCCAGCTTTTAAAATTGTTCTCAGCAGGATAGTCTGAATTATCTAGCTTACTATTACCAAACTCAGAAGTCCTGAAAGACTTTCAAGCAGAGAAGTAACAAAGTAGTATCGGACCTTTAAAAAGATAATTATGGTAACAGAATAGAAAGGCATACTGGAGGAAGAAAGCAAGCCTAGAAATCAACCATAAAAATACTGTGAGATCCAGTTTTAATGTAATAAAAGATACCTGTTATAACTGAATATTATAATTTTGCTAGTAGCTACTGATAAAAAGGTTGATGATTTATATTGAGGTGGGAATCAGTAATTTCAAACACAATAATATAGATTGAAAAACTTCAAACACTTTAAAAGCATATTTTAAACTAAAAAATAGATATGCTCATTACAGCTTTTCTAATTAACTGACTCCCTTTACAGTGAGGTACTAAAGGAAAAAATATCTGTATTTTCAACCTTTCACTCACTATCGACCCCTTATCCATAATCAAAATAAAAACAAAAGCAAAAACAAAACCCCTCAATTGTCCCTCAACTCTGTATCCATCCTCCTCCAGTTACTATCCTATCTTTCTGCTATTGTTCACAGTTGAACTTTTGGAAGTGAAAGTCTACCTTCACTGTCTTTACTCCATCACCTCCTACTTATTCCACAATGCACTGTAATATCTTCATTCCCAAGTTCACTATACCTGCCCTGAAACAAGTAAACTAAGTGGCAAATTTGATGCTTTTCCAATTTTATTTTATTTGACCTCTGTGAAACATTCAACTAATTTCTTCTGAATGCTCCTCTTTCCCTTTATTTGGAATCATCTCACACTCCTCTTGGTCTCCTACCCGTCAACGTTCCCCTTTAGTATCCTTTTGTCCACCTAGCCCTTAAATGTTAATATGCACCCAAGGACTTTTTGGTGGTCCTCTTCTAAATGAAAAGGTCCATGATTATTAAAGTGAAATAGAGCTTGCTACTTAAAACTATCATCAGCACTGGCACCACCTAGGAGCTTGTTGTGAATGCAAGATCTCAGGCTTCACTCCAGACCTTCTGATTCACGATTGATTTGTATGCACAATAAATCTGAGAAACACTATAAATAGAGCTTTTGAAGGGGTCAAACTTGCAGACTGAATAACTGACAGAAGAAATGGGCTTCCCTACATAACTCTCTACTCATGACAGTTAATGCCAGCAGTTTTCAAATCTCTGTCAAACTAATTAAATGTTTTCTAAATTAGTCATTGGGATAGACTATATTATTGTTACTAACTATCCTGTATTCCTCCCTGTGTAGTAATATAAAAGTCATTTCACTATCCCATTTGATGTCAGACATGGCTGATTTGCTTTGCCCAGTGAAACACGAATAGAAGTGATACATGTCTTCCAAGTAGAAGCGCTCAAAGCCAACATTATACCTCTTAGCTCTCTTTTCCCTCTATCTCAAGATCAGAGATGTTCCATATAATGGCTGCTCCATCAACATGGATCCTAGAGGAAAGATGTAATTCCCAATGGATTATCCCACATACCTATAATGTGGGCACACAAATCTGGCTATTCCCATTTCTGTTCCTGGTTAAATTATTATGCTTGGTAGATTAAAAAAATAATTATTCAATAATTAATGCATAAAAAGCAAATCACCTACTAGGGGAAAAGAAAAACAGCCTGGCTTGCATGAGACTTCTCTACTGAAACATTATTCAATTCCACCAGACTGAAATTATGCTAATTGTACCAAAGACTACAAAAGTGAGGAGGATACTACAAAAGGACTAGTAGGAAATACTGAACAATTATAATAAGTTATAAAAATATGGTTGAACAACTGTGACTATTATAAACATGGAAAACAAAAATAATATAATCAGTAAATATCAGGATGTGATAAGAAAAATGGGAAATGAAACTGCTAATGTCATATCAAAGCATGGTTAAGTATATCCCACCTAAAACTGAAGCAAGATTCCAATAACAATAATACCAATCTGTTAATGTTTTTTAGAATCTTCTTAACTGTAGACACACCTCTTAGGAATTAACTTTTTACGATGAAGAGGTGTTATCTTCCATTCTGTCACTCTCTCCTTCTAACCATCCATCCAACCTCTCTATGTATATACACATAGAAGGATCTTGGTAGTAATGCCTACCCTAATATTAAAGATATCCCAGAGTGGTTGAATTTGAGGTGACTTTTAAAGTCTAATATTTACAATGTATGACTTCTTTATAGTTAGTATGCATCAGTTTTACAAAAAAAAAAATTGATTTTTTAAAATAAAAGACTGGAAGCAAACATACCATGATATTAAAGTATTTATGGTTGTTAATTGTAAGTAATGTAAAAAAGGATAATTGTAATGTCCAGTGGGTTAGAACTTTTATTCCACAAGGACCTTGCTATAGTCATTCTATCTTCAGCATCTCCCTCTCTCAGCATATAAACATGCCTTCCTTCTAGGAACTTCTCATTGTCAGTCACCTCAACTTTCCTAAGGTATCAATCCTATCTAGAGGTTGTCATACAACTTAAACATGCATCTCTTTTCTTAACCTACATTATAAAACAAGTGTAAGCTCCAAGTATTTGTGAAGGAAAAAGAAACAAAAAGTCTGCTAAAATCATCAAGGCTCAGTAATTTCATTGAGAGAAACATTATTAAAGAAAATAAAAAGATGCAGTCTTTCACATCCTACATCCATGGTTTTTTACCCTGATTTAGAATCACCTCAGAAACTTAGAACAAGTTGCAATATTAGAGATTTTATGATTAAATCTTTAATTATGATCAAATCTTGACATCAAAAATTTTTAAAAGCTACCCAGGGAATTCTAATGTGCAGCCAGCATTGGGACTCATTGCTCTAGAACTATGCTGTTCAAAAAAACTGTCTGCAATGAGAGAAATGTTTTATATCTGCCTTGCATAATATGGTAGCCACTGGCCATGTGGCTTTTGAGTACTTGAAATGTAGCTAGTGAGACTGAAAACTGAATTTTTAATTTTGCTTAATTAATTTAAATTAAAATAGCCACATGTACCTAGTCACAAAGATTTTTTGTTTGACCAAACTTTAGTCACACTCCTGAACCATGTCCTAGGCCTATCTGTGCACTTCCTTCTAATATCTAGTTTTAGCAAGAATCCTGCAAAGTCTGTTTAGCAGGTACCCCCCACCCTGGATATCTCATCACCTTCTTTATCTGATCAGGTTTCTCATCCTCCACTGTCCCCCAGGTGAAGTTTGATCACCTTGGCCTGTCTTCAGCAAAAATCCTGGTAAATAGGTTTAGCCAGAATACGCCTTACTCCTAATGTTACCTCTTAGTAATTTTTCATCCACCTACTTCCACTCTGCTCCTTAGCTATAGATTCCCACCTGCCTATGCTGCATTTGGAGTTGATTCCAATCTCTCTCCCTCACTGCAAAATCCCTATGTCATAGTCCTTATATCTATTGCAATGGTCCTGAATAGTCATACCATGCTTTAAAAAGTATCATTGAATAATTTTCCCTTTAACATTAGTTGCTACCATATTGGACAGTGCAGATATAGAATCCAGAATCCAAATTCCTCAGTTCAGTTCCTCTTTGCATTAGCCACAATTCAAGTGCTCAATAGACACATTTGCCTAGTGGCTACCATACTAGGCATCACAGATACAGAACATTTTCATCACCACTGACAATTCTATTTAGTAGTAGTGCTCTAGAAAATCTAAAATCTACAGTCTTGACTATATAATCTAAAATCTATAGTTTATCATCTAAAACCTACCCCTCGGTTCAGACAGACCATCAGATAACTGAATATCTGAATTAATTGCTTTGCCCCTGTACATAGCTGTTTTTACTAATTTGCATTTCAGAGTTACACCACTGAACTACATTAAAGCATAATGTTTTAAAAAATAAGATTTTTGAAACTGGAACCTGCACTTACTATAAAGATGGTGAGGATTTTTTGTTGTTGTTGCTATACTACAGAATTCCACAAGAATTTTTTCTCTATACTCTCACTTTGAGGAATAGCTCTGTTTCTCCTGCCTACCTAAGCAATAAGTTTACCTTTATCTTAGGGACACTGTGATTTATGTCTGATCACATTTCTCTCTTCTTATTGACTGCCAGAAAACCAAAGCAAATTTTTGGCCTTTCTTTAACCCATGTATTTGACCTTAAAGCATGTTTTTTTGTACTAGTGTCACCCATTGAACAAAATTTATTCAGAGTCTCTCAATGTAAGTTTGCTGGTGGCCATGAAAGGGACCTTTATACACAGAAAATTACTTTACTTTTTAATGTTTGATTCATTAAAATTACCACATTAACTGACATGTGAGCTGTATTTAACTCACTCTAGTTTTGAGACTGGGGCCTCGTGAATTATATGTAATTCACATGTCTCTACCTTGGGAGCCCCATGAACTATTTTTCAAGTTGCATATAACTCATGCACAGAAAACAATTAAAAATAACATTTTTTCATTAAATTAGAAAGGATCATTTTGTTTTCGAAGTTTTTATTCTATTTTCATAACACAATAGCGTGGCCCTAAGGAAAAAATTTTTTTTCTAGCATGGCAGTCAACATGTTAAAAATATAAAAGCCTAGTTTTCCTTAAGCCTTCAACTATAAAGTACATTTTATCTGTTAATCTAGTAAATTTTAACATACTTTCTAAGGTGCTTTTGATAACTTACCAACTCAAACTAAAATTAAATATCCTTAAATAATCCTATTTATAAACTTGTATAATTAAATTCTCTTATATACACAACAGGTCCTTAAGTAATGTTGTTTTGTTCAACACCGTTTCATTATAATGTTCACAAAAAAAAAAAATCGATTCCTGGCCAGGGCCACTGTGTGGAGTTTGCAAATTCTCCTCATGTCAGCATAGGTTTTCTCTGGTACTCTGGTTTCCTCCCACAACCAAAGATGTGCCCCTTAAGCTGACTGGTGTGTCTAAATTGTCCCAGTCTGAGTGACTGTGAGGGTGTGCGTGAGTGCACCCTGCGATTGAATGGCGTCTTTTCCAGGGTTGGTTCCTGCCCTGTGTCATGAGCTACTGGAATAGGCTCAGGCCATGACCCTGAACTGGAACAATTGGGTAAATAATTATCTTATTGGTTTTTATTAATCTTTCTTAAGTGTACATATAGTACACGTTTATTTCAATGTTTAATATTAGAAGTGTTTTGGGTCTGTCTTTAGAAGTTTGGTGATGTTCTTGTGACCAGAAATCTGTGGTAGGAACTGAACTTAACTCTTGTTTATATCAATTAGTCTATGGTAAAACTGGTTTCATTATATATCATTTTGCTTAAAGCTACAGTTCCCAAGAACCTATGGATGATGTTAAATGAGGACTTACTTTACTAAGCTACATTTATATATTTACTACATTCTATTTTAAACACTTTAATTGCCTCTAACAAGTACACTTTTCTAAGAACTTAAATCTAATAAATAGATTAAAGTTTTAAACATAAATGTTAACTTTTCTTAAACATTCCAATAGCTTCTAAACCTAGCCAAATTTTTGCACCTTTCAATTTAAAATCACAAGTC
This sequence comes from Daubentonia madagascariensis, assembly GCA_023783475.1. Lineage (NCBI taxonomy): Eukaryota > Metazoa > Chordata > Mammalia > Primates > Daubentoniidae > Daubentonia > Daubentonia madagascariensis. Next base: position 17,463,550 of record JAKFHU010000726.1, on the reverse strand, counting down.
AAAAAAAGTTACACAAATATGCATTTTAAATTACACTCACAAGACTAATTTGTATGCACTTTCACAGGCCTAATTCTCCATAATACAATAAACACTTTAAAGACCAAAAACACTGATTATTCCCAAACTTATTACAAAAATATTAAGTATTAAGCATTTAATATAAGCATTTAATAAATTTCATCATTTCTATATTTACTTCTAATCTTCCTATGGATAAAAGATTCAATCTCAAAGGAAAGTGTGGTTCCCAGACCAGCAGCAACAGCATTACTTGAGAACTTGTTAGAAATGCAAATTCTCAGGCTCAACCTAGACACATATAATCAGAAACTCTGGGGGAGGGGTCCAAGAATGGATTTTTTAATGTGCCCTTCAGGTCATGCATGATTTGTTGCATGCTAGAGTTTGAGAATCATTGCCTTATCATTGTCTTATTGTAGCCTCAACTACTTAGAATTTTGTCCTAGAACACAGATAATACAAAAAACTTCATATCAGCTATCCTGTGAGATGAGTAGCCATTTTAAAACAGGCAAATCTCCCTTGTGCCCGAGAACCACTGAACTAAGTAAACAATATTATGAACACAAACTAGTTGGGGTTACCATCACAGCAGAATGAGGCAGTTTATCAAGCAGAGATTATCCTCTCCCTCCTATCTCTCTTTATAAAAGAGACTAAGACAGGACCTATCTAGGGTTATCTTTCAGCAACACTGAGGGTTTTTTTGCTTGTTTGTTTTCTTGTTATTTTAAACAGTTATTATACTACACCAGTTGGTACTACAGGTCCTTTAGGGGCACTTGGTCTTTCCTGGGTTCAAAATAAGCCATTATTTAACTTTCAGATAACCTGAGCCAGCAGTTTCCAACCTAAGATACATCTAACTTTTCTCACACCCTCATTGGATTTTGCACTTTCAGCTTTGTCATTTTACTATCTAACTCTAAAGAAACTTCAATGACAATCCATCCTATCCTTTACAACCCTAACTTAACTTTAATACCTTATGTGATAGAATTCTCCATCGTTCTCACATTTTTTTCCTTATCTCACAGGACTATAACTCTTGGAAATATTGAGATAACACCCACATGAATTCTGCATCTCTCATTTTTTTCTTTGGATCAGATTCCTCATAAGGAAAATGGGATAATAGTGCCTATCTCATAGGGTTATTAGAATTAAATAAAAACCCTTGCTCAGTGCCTACCCCATAATAGCTATTATTCTTGTTACAGGTTTAGGATCCCTTATCCGAAATGCTTAGGAACAGAGTGTTTAGGATTTCAGATTTTGTTGGATTTTGGAATATGTGTATTACCTCTTGGGTGTCCCAAATCCAAAAATCCAAAATCTGAGCACTTCCTTTGAGCATCATGTCAGCCCTCAAAAAGTTTTGGATTTTGGAGCATTTCAGATTTTGGATTTTCAGATTTGGGATACTCAAGTAGTATTATTATTGCTGTTATTACTACTAAAATTGTCATCATTATCATCATCTCATTTACTGAAACAGCCATTACCCCAATCCAAGGAAAAAATGATTTTTTGACACACCCCCCAGATTAGGTTAGGAATCCCTGTTATACACTCGTAACATAGTTTACTTTCCCATCCGTAACACCCATCACAGTTATAAATATCTTGTTCAATGCCTATTTTGCCAAATAGGATTATTCATGGACCTCAGCATCTTCATCTGTAAAGTGAAAATGCTAATACTGATTACCTCATAGGATTCTTGCTGAGGGTTAACTAGTGCTTAAGACACAGCAAGCACTATGTAAGTGTTGAATATTATTATTCCATGTCTTGGTTTACTTATTTTCCATGATTATCAAAAGTGTGCATGCTCTTTGGCAGGGTGCAGTAGTTCACGCCTGTAATTCCAGCACTTTGGGACACTAAGCAAAAGGATCTCTTGAGGCCAGGAGTTCAAGATCAGCCTGGACAATATACCAAAACCCCTCTCTACAAAAAGTTTTTAAAAATTAAAAAATTAAAAGTGATCCAGTGAATCGGGCATGGTAGCACATGCCTGTAGCCCAGCTAGTCAAGAAGCTGAGGCAGGAAGACCACTCTGAACCCAGGAATTTGAGGTCAACCTAGGCAATATAGTGAGACTCCATCTCTTCCAAAAAAAAAAGTGAACCCAGTAATAAGAATATCAGTCTTAGGCTTCTGAACTCTTCTCCTTCAGGTATATACGTTCAACAGAAAGGATTTTCCTGGTATAATTCCACAGTGATATTAATTCTGTCCCAGAATTTGTTTTAATGAGCTTGTGATTCAAAGCCTTAAGTCAAGAAAATACAATTTCTTGTTTTGTTCCTAGAATGTAAGCTCCTTGAAGGATACGTGAACCTTTTATTGATAATTCAGCTCTGTATGCCCTCATAGTCACAATTATTAAATAATTCCATAAATATTTCAGCAAGTTGAAAGACAGACAAAGATACCCAGGTAAAAAGAAACCTTAATATTTAAAATTCAAAATTACAAAACAGAAGCATCAGGGATAACCATTCAATTTAAGAACCATTATTATTAAATAGTTTTTCCTTGAAACGTAAAATAATTCAGTTGATAATGTTCCCACTTTATTTCATTTTTCATAAATTCTATTTATACACACACACACACACACACACACACATAACACTAATATATATGCTATGAAACAGAATGGTTTTAGGTGCCCAGTTCTACACTTTGCAACTAAGGTCTATGGCTGGTATTAAAAGAGGCTAATAATGCTCCACATTCAAACGTGAAAGAACTGCTGGCTACTAAGGTCGGCACTTTCATATTGGAGTAGCTATTTTAGCAGAACTGGTTCTATCACTACTTCCACTACTGCTATCCACATTATCCTCCCACCAAGGGGCAAAGGAGGAGGACTAGGATGAAGAAGTGGACCCTTGCTTCTATCTCACAATCCAACATCAAAGGAGTTATGCATCAGGAAGGCGTAGGGGGTAATTTGTGAGAGCTAGACCACACCTCTCCTCCACTCCAAACCTAACATGGAATGGGAACTAGGGGTAGGGAGATAGGTGGAGCTTTAAATTGTATATGAGATTGAAATTTTAAAATGAAAAGACTGAGTCTTAAATAACTGACAGATACTGTTTTAATTGCTAAAAGTAAATGAAAAGAAAATTTAGGGCTGGGTGCAGTGGCTGATGCCTGAAATCACAACACTTTGGGAGGCTGAGGCAGGAGGATTGCTTGAGGCCAGGAGTTTGAGGTTGCACGGAGCAATGAGGACGCCACTGCACTCTAGCCCCTCTAGCCCCCTGGGTGACAGAGCAAGACCCTGTCTTAAAAAAAAAAAGAAAAGAAAGAAAGAAAATTTAAATAGGGCAGAGCTGTGTTTAAAGGATACTGTCACCAAGTGGGAAAATGGGGTTGACATAACAGGATAGTTTACGATAAAAACATTTCACGTTTGTTTATATTACAGTAAGTTGAGAGTCTAAACTAATTAAAGTATCTACATTTATTTATTACTATATAATCTAGTAAAATGAATACTTTTAAACGTTATCAATATGGGTTATGGTCTTGCCCTAAAACAAGAGCTAACTTTAAAATGCCAAAAAAAATTTTTTAATCAAATCAATAGTGTACCTTTTAAGCAGGAACAAGCATTGTATCCTAAGATGTTTCCTTGATAATTATTATTAACTAGACCAATGGTGTGATAATGTCCTTAATATTCTAAATCTCAATTATGGTTTTCCTGAGGGGGCTATAATGTTGGAGTCAGCAAACACCAAAAGCAAGTAAGAGCAAAAGCAGCCACCTTGGAGAAGAGTAAAAGTAGGAGAAAACACTAACAGTCCAATAAGTGGTTTGTTTATATAAGGAGTAAAATCAGAAACATTTGACTGAAGTTTTATCTGGTCTATCCTTAATCTGTCAATGGTAAAACTATTTTATCAACATCATTACTGAACATGACATACAGGGGCAAGATCACAAACAGTTTCCTGGAACGCAGTCAATCTACAAATGTGGAAGTGTCTGTACAAGAAATACTGCTACAATACACAGGACTTTTTACAGAATTGAAGAAAGTGTAATAGACAGCAGGAAACTTAAGCAGCTGTTATAAAAAACTAAAATAAGGGTAGTCACAAGCAGAACGGGCAAAATAAATCCTTCAAACAGACTGACACATTCTGAAGGACACAAATGCAAAGAACCCTATAACCAAAATCCATCTGATAAGCAGCTGCAAAAAACAGGATTCTCATTTTAAACAAAGGCCAGCTAGAAATTCATAAAGAATTTTTTTTTGCTTGTATATATACACATTTCCTCTCAAAAGTCAGGAAAACTTAGGAAACTATACTTATCCTAACATTGGCAAGGGGGTGATCAAATGATTGCTGAGGCACTTATTTCTTGAAATGCCTTCAGTACTCTGTATCATAACTTCATAGACTTAACAATGTTTTCACCACCAAATTCCATTTTCTAGTTTCATCACCCAACATTTTCACTAGTTCCACTTCAAATGAAAACTCTAGAATTGAAAATCTTTGAGATTATCCAATCCAACCTCATCTACATACCAGAAAATACAGGCCCAAAGACATTAAGTAATTTGTCCTAATTCTTTCAGGAAGTTAATGCTAGGATGTACCTGCCCACTTGACTGTGGTCATACCGGAACATCATAAGGCCTCTCTAACCTGTCAGAGATATGGGGACACCATGAATATTAAAGAATGTGCAATGGATTCATAAGGCAGCTTCCACAGAATAGGAATTTGTATAGCTTTTGAAGCTACAACTCTGAAGGAGAGTGTCAGATATAGCTGTGTGCTCCATACATGCTTTTGGGGTTTTTGTTTGTCTGTTGTTTTAAGAGACAGGTCTCACTATATTACCCAGGCTGGATTTGACCTCCTGGGCTCAAAGGATCCTCTTGCCTCAGCCTCTCAAGTAGCTGGGACTACAGGTGAATGAATAAAATGTATATGTTTAGGCATATTTATTAAAATATTAATTTTATTCCTTCCTACTTAAGTTGCCCCACATATTTCTGAATTCTCCAACTATCTAGAGGCTGGTCACATACCAACTGTTTTCAATTAGGCAACTGAAAACTCATTTAAAAAATCCTTGATTCAAACACTTTAAAGTTCCATTCCTCATTTTAAGAGGATTCTGCATCTGGCCTAACGTCCTTCAGAGCAGAAACAAAAAGTATCCCCTTCCCCTGTTCATTTCCTAATTCCATAAACAGGGATTCTGAAGATAGAAGATATTTTACGTAAAGTGAGGAAAAATTACTAAAAGGCCATGCTAAAATGAGATTTTAATATTCAAGTTTCTTCAAAACTTAAATTACATATCTACACACACAGATCAATAGATGTCCTGCTTTACTGCTTTAAAATCACTGGCGGGACATGGAGTTACGGATAGATTTTACACACTTTGTGTTTATCCCTATTTTCTAAACTCTCTAATGCTCATGTATTTACTCTCATAACCCCCAAACACATATTAAAACAACTAATAAAAATGAAATAAAATACAAATGACTAGGAGGTCTGCTACCTATTAAGTTAAAGGAAGCCAAGGACACTGGAAAAGTTAACATACGTTTTATGCTAATACCTGCTCAGCAGCGCTTTAAAAAAACTCTGTAAGGTATCAGCATCATGCCATTATGACGGGTTATTTTAAAGAATACCACAAAGCCACTGTGATGAAAAAAAACTAACACAACACTTAACATAAACAGTAACTGAGAAAAAGTTTCTAGGTTCTGCCACCTCAAGACAATATGCAGCCTTTCAAAGTACATAATGCAAAAATCAACTAGGTTCCAGTGGAAGTGAAACATTTTCTCTCCCAAAGTAGTATGTGGCTTTTTATTTTAAGTTAGAAAGTGAATCCTAACAGTTGGCAAATATCAAATAAAAAGACTGACCCAAACCAAAACCAAAGCAGGCACAGTGTTCTTAATGTCTCAAAGACTGAAAACACGGACGTCATAATTGGTTCAATTATCATTTCCCAGTGGGAGGGAATAAAAATAATGGATCACACTCTTGAAATACTTGGCGGGGTAAAGAAAATCGAGTCTAGGGGAGGAAAGCAGGAAGAGCAGAGCAGGAAGAGCTACCACGCAGCTGAAAGTCTTCCTTCCCCAGGGCCGAACGAGTCCTTCCTTCCTCGCCCCGACCCGCCGCCACCCGGCCGCGCCGCCCGGTCCCCGGCTCCCGCACACCTGCCAACGCCGGGCCACGCGCCCCCACCCAGCGCCACGGCCGCCGCCTCCCCCCAGCCCTCAGCCCGGGTCGGCCGCGCAGGAGGCGAAAGAAGGGTGGGCTCACCAGGTCCCTCCGGGCTGGACGGCGCCGGGGGCCGGTGGGGCGGGGACCCGCACCCGGGGTCCCCCTGGGCGGGCTCCCTCAGGTAATCCTCGAAGCGCACCTGCCGGGCTTCGCCGCCACCCCCGAATCCCCACAGGCGGTTGGCTGTGCCCCGCAGAAGGCGCCCGCTCTTCCCCGTGAAGGTGGTCAGGTAGTCCATGCTGCCGCGGGGCAGGCCGCGGGGCAGGCGCCGAGCAGGTCGACGGTTTCCGCCGCGGCGGCCACTATGAGCGTGGCTGCCCGACCCCCCGCCCGCCAGACCAGCCCGACCCGACCCGGGGGAGGTGGCTCCCCGCGCCTCACAGGAGGCGGGGGAAGGGGCGTCCCTCTCTTGGCCCGGGGACGGACCATCGGCAAACTATGCGTCGGGGGAGCAGAAGACGGACAAAGTTTTTGAAAAGTTTTTCTTGTTGGTTTCAAAAGACAAGTCAGGCAGAACTTAGCTTGTAAAGCAAGTCTGTTCTTCCTGGAGCCGATCCATGGTCGGAAAGCTGGCGAATTCCCAGCAAACTGAAGCGGTCCTATCCGTTCCCCCCCACCTTTCCGGCCCCAGTGGAGCAGGCCTGCCCCGCCCTGCCCCGCCCCGTCCGGGACCCGACCAGACCTCCAGGACTGCCCAGGGAAAGAAAGGGCACCCAGTCCCAGGGGCCCAGGGCTCAGTCGGGGATAAAAGTGGCCGAGGGGAGGCTTTGCTGGAGGTGCATGGAATTCGGGAGCCCAGCAGGGTTTGCAAATAACAGTACCAAAAAGTTTGTGCGTGTGTGTGTGTGTGTGTGTGTGTGTGTGTGTTGGGGGGGGAAGAGGAGGGAGGCACAATCACATAAAACTTTTGCAGTTTGTAATTTCTTTTTTTTTGAGGAAGGGGGAGATATTTTTGACGTAAGAATGCAATCGTAATTAAAATAAAGAATTAATAGTCACATCTTAAGTTTGTTGTGGCATCATGAACTGATGTTACTGTTTGACGTTCCATGAATCCAGTCCTGTAAGGCAACGTAATTAAGGAAGGGCTTTAGTGTGCTCTTAGTTCTTTTAGTGACAAAGAACATAGGCAGAGAAAGAGCAGAGTTTTCGCAAACATTTATTACCCGATTTTGTTTCCTATGAGATCTGGTTATTCTCTCCCTTTCACATCTGTTTATACTTCTTTTAGTTTTGCCACACGTTAAAATAAGCAAACCCTTTTTCTTGGAATCACCAGCATATTAATGTATTTGAAGAAAAGGTTTGAATTACTTAGGAAGCTGAAGAAATATCCATTCCAAATAGTGGAGTCCAGAAAATCAGGAACTTAGTATTAAGCTTTTTGCAAAACTACTAAAGATTATCCCTGCTGCCACACACACTCTATTTTTTTTTAACCTGTTGACTGATCTTTTTCATACCCTTACCATTTTCAGTTTAAATTTTTACTAGTTTGGATGAACTTCACCATTTTAACATCAGCATCACCTTTATAGCTGGTTAAAAATACAGAATGTCTGGGGTGCACCCTCAGAGTGTCTAATTCACAGTGTTTATGGGAAAGGGGCCCAGAAATCTGCATATCCAGTAATCATCCATGTTTTCAGGAGTGTGGCTTGGGAAAGAACTGCTCCAGACCTCCTTCTGTACTTCTTAAGGACTTATTTGGTAGATGATGCAATGGACGGAATGTTTGGGTTCCCCCAATTCATATATTCAAAAATGCGTATGTTGAAATCCTAACTGCAATATGATGGTATTAGGAGGTGAGGCCTATGGAAGGTAAGTAGGTCATGAGCGTAGAGCCCTCATGAATGCAATTAGTGCCCTTATAAAAGGGACCCCACAGAGCTCTCTGCTTTCTGGCATGTGATGATGCAAAGAAAAGACATCAGTTTGCAACCCAGAAGGCTGTCCTCACCAGAAACTGACCATGCTGACACCCTGGTCTCTGACTTCTAGCCTTCAGAACTGTGAGAATAAATTTCTGTTGTTTATAAGCTACTCCATCTATGGTACTTTATTATAGCGTCTGGAACTGAGTAAGACATATGGTAAGTGGCTCCTGGTTATTGCTGTGAATTCCATTTGATAAGGAAGTATTACCGTGTTTAGCACCCCTTTTAATTTCTATGAGAGGCTCAGTAAGTTTTAAAAATCAAAGTTCAGTGACTTCAGTATCATCCTGATTAACTAAATTGAAATACTTTTTAAAAAAAGATGTTTTATGTCTTCTCGAAATTTACTCTTTAGTTTGTGATAAGCATATCCAAATAGTGTTTGAGTTTTTTATACCTTATTAGCTCGGCATTTTTACATACAACCTTAGCAGGAACCTGCATTCTACCAGTTCACATGCAGATTTACAGATACTTAACATGAGTTTTTTCTGCTTCTATTTCATGGAAGGCTAGAGCTGCTGGAGAAAAATGTATAACCTTGATGATTGAGTGCCTTACATATTTTGATTTAAACTCAGCTGAGCACTAATGTCTCTGAAATCCTTTTATTCATATAGTCAGTTTTCTTTTTTATTCTCTCCATTTGTCTGAACTGTCATTATTCTCCTGAAGTTACCAAATTCATCACTTGAACATGTTACTTTGCCTTCTGCATGACCCAGAAAATCATAGCCCATCAAATATGAACACTCAATTTTCTTTCCTTTTTCTCTTCAATCTATATTAAGCTCCTCTCCCTATCTTGCCTTAGAAGGAAGGAGGTCCTTATTCCTGTCCATGCCTCTTTTCCAAATTTACTTTTGATAATCTAGTTTATGTTGTCTGTGACTTGCCAACCTTATTATTCCTCTCTGCTGTATTCTCTCTCTCCCTCCACTATAGTTTCTCTCCTCTTACCCTACCTATATCAGCCACATAAATCTCTCTCATCCTCCAAAGAAAAAAAGTTTCCTTATATACCATGCCTGCTGCTAAAGCTACCCTTTGCCTCATTTTTTAAAAAAGCTTTATTGATATATAATTTACATGAGATAAAATTCACCTCTTAAAAGTATACAACTCACCTGTTAGTATATTTACATAATTGTAAAACCATCACCAAAATCTAATCTTTGACTATTTCAATTACCCCCATAAAAAACCTCTTACCCATTTGTAGTCACTCCCCATTCCCACTTGCAGCCCTCAGGAACCACTAATCTACTTCCTGTCTCTATGGACTTGCCTTTTATAGACATTCCAGATAAATGGAATCATACAATATTTGGTCTTTGGGGTCTGGCTTCTTTCACTTAACATAATGTTTTGAGGCTTATTCATGTTGTAGCATGTATTAGTACTTCATTCCTTTTTATGGCCAAATAACATTCCATATATGTATATATCACATTTTATTTATCCATTCATCAGTTGATGGGCATTTGGATTGTTCCTACTTTGTGGTTATCATGAATAATGTTGTTACAAACATCTACGTATCTAAGTTTTTTTTGTTGACATGTTTTCATTTCACTTGTGTATAAACATAAGGAGTAGAATTGCTGGGTCTTGATTGTGTCTTCCAACATGCAAAAAAGTGTAATTTTGATGAGGTCGAATTTATTATTTTTTATTTTTATCACTCTGCTCTTTGTGTCCTAGCTAAGAAATAATTGCTTAACCCAAAGTCATGAAGATTTACTCTCATGGTTTTTTTAAAATTAGTTCTATTGTTTTATCTCTTACATTAGGTCTTTGGTCTGTTTGGGTTAATTTTCATGTTTGGTGTGAGGAAAGGGTCAAAATTCATCCTTATATGTGTGGCTATCCAGTTGTCCCAGCACCATGTATTGAAAAGATGATTCTTTTCCTGTTGAATTGTCTTGGCATCTTTATTAAACATCAATTGACCATAAAAATAAGGTTTTATTTCTGGACTCTCAATTCTATTCCTAAACTTCTGCTGGTACCATGATGTCTTAATTACTATAACTTTGCAATAACTTTTGAAATTGGGAAGTGTGAGTCCTCTCCCTTTGTTCTTTTTCAAGATTGTTTAGCTGTTTTGGGTCCTTTGCATTCCATATACATTTTAGAATTAGCTTGTCAATTTCTTCAAAGAAAGATGTCAGCTGTGGTTTTGACAGAGATTGCATTAAATCCATAGATCAATATTGGAAGTATTGTCCTACTGTGTTAATACAAATAATATTAAGTCTTCCATGAATAAAAGGATGTCTTTCCATTTATGTAAATCTTTAGTTACTTTCAGCAATGTTTTGTACATTTCAGTGTACAATCTTGTACTTCTTTTATTACATTTATTCATAAGTATTTTTTGATGCTATTATGAATGTTGTCACTGCTAGTGTATAAAACTAAAATTGATTTTTGAATACTGATTTTGTGTCTTACAATCTTACTGGACTCTTTCATAAATTCTAGGAGTTTTTAAGTAGATTTCTTAAGATTTTCTATATACAAGATCATGTCATCTATAATAAAGACAGCTTTACTTTTTCCTTTCCAATCTAGATGCCTTTTATCTCTTTTTCTTGCCTCATTGCCTTGGTTAGAACTTCCAGTACAATATTCAATAGAAGTTGTGAGAACAGACATCATTGTTTTGTTCCTGATATGGAGAGAAAGCATTCAGTCTTTCACCATTAAATATGACATTAGCTGTGGGTGTTTTGTAGATGGCCTTTGTTAGATTTAGAAAGCACCATTACATTCCTAATTTTTGAGGGTTTTTATCGTAAATGGATGTTGGATTTTATCAAATGCTTTTTCTGCTTCTATAGCAATGATGATGTACATTTTGTCCTTTATTCTATTAATACAGTGTTTACATTATTCAATATTTATGTTAAACCAACCTTGCATTCCTGAAATAGACAACCCTTAGGAATGGTGTATAATATGTTGCTAGATTTGGTCTGTTGGTATTTTGTTGAGGATTTTTATGTCTATGTTCATAATAGATAATATATTGGTTTGTAGTTTTCTTCTCTTATGATGTCCTTATCTGGCTTTGGTACTGAGGGCAATACTGGCCTCTTATAATGACTTGGGAAGTGTTCCATACTTTTCTAAGTTTTGGAAGAGTTTCTAAAGGATTGTTATTTTTTTTTCTTTAAATGTTTAGTAGAATTCACTATTGAAGCCATCTGGGCCTGAGCTTTTCCTTGTGGGAATATTTTAAATTACTCACAATTTTTTACTTCTAATTTATCTATTGAGATTTTCCATTTTTCCCTGAGTCAGTTTTGGTAATTATGTCTTTCTAGGAATTTGTCCATTTAATGTAAGCCATCTAATTTGTTGTTCATAGTATTCTCTTATAATCTCATGATTCTTTTCATTTCTGTAAGATTGGTAGTGATACCAGCTCTTTTACTCCTAATTTTAGTAATTTGAGTTGTCTCCTTTTTTTTTTCTTGGTCAGTCTAAAGCCTTATCAATTTTATTGTTCTATGCAAAGAGCCAACTTGAGGTTTCATTAATTTTCTCGAATATTTTTCAATTTTGTATTCCATTAACGTCGATGTTAATCTTTACCATTTCATTTCTTCTACTTTGTGTTTAGTTTCCTCCCTCACCCCCTACCCCCAGTTTTATTAGGTGGAAGGTTAGGCTATTGATTTAGATCTTTGTTTTTTTCTAATATAAGTTTTTACAGCTAAGTAAAAACTTCATTAGTTCTATCCCATAAATTTTGGTATATTGTATTTTAGTTTTCATTTATCTCAAAGTATTTTCCAATTTTCCTTATGATTTCTTGTTTGACTTATTTGCTATTTAGGAGTATGTTGTTTAATTTCCACATATTTGTGAATTTCTCAAATCTCCTTCTGTTGTTGATTTATAACTTAATTTCATTGTGGCGAGAGAACATACTTGATATAATTTCAATTCTTTCAAAATTGTTGAGTCTTTTTTATGGCTTAGTTTATGGTCTATCCTGGAAAATGTTCTATTTTTTTCTTCTTTTTAAGGCTTCCATTCATCACTGAATTTCTTGAAAATTCATCCACATTTGCTGCCTCTGTTCCACTCCAACTCAAGTTCACCCTTGGCAATTTGTCATCCATTCATTCAACCTTTAGCAAATGCCTAGTAGGCACTAGGATAGACACATGCCCTAATTCTAAGGCACTTTCAACCTGATGTTACACTCCAAAAGTCACCAGTGCCAGCACAAGTTTTTTTTTTTTGATTAGAAAGAGATTTTTTTCAGATATACACATTACAAATAGGCATCCTACAGATAGACACATTATAAACAGACATCCATAATCCAAAAATGAAATTAAGAAAATAATTCTATTTACAGTAGCATCAAGATGACTAAAATACTTAGAAATAAATCTAACTAAGCAAGAGCAAGACTTGTATACTGAAAACTAAAAAACATTGTTGAAAGAAATTAAAGAAGACCTTAATAAATGGAAAGATATCCCATATAATGGACCAGAAAACTTAATATTGTTAAAATAGCAATTCTCAAATAAATCTACAGCTTTAATACATTCCCTATCTTTCTTTACAGATATGGAAAAGCCCATCCTCAAATTCATATAAATTACAAGGGGCCCCAAAGAGCCAAAACAATATTGAAAAAGAAAAACAAAGTTGGAGAACTCATACTTCCCAAGTTAAAAACTTACTACAAAGATACAGCAATCCAAACTGTAGTACTGGCATAAGGATAGACATACAGATCAATATGGAATTGAGGGTTCTGAAATAGACACATACATTTCTGTAAAACTGATTTTCAACAAAGATACCAAGGCCATTTAATAGGGAAAAATAGTGGCTTCAACAAATGGTGCAGGAACAACTGTATATATCCACATACAAAAGAATCAGATTAGACCCTTACCACATTACATTGACAAAAATGAACTCAAAATTGGGTAAAGACATAAACGTAAGAGCTAACACTATCAAACCCTTAGAAGAAAACATAAGGTAAATCTTCATGATCTTGGATTTGGCAATGGACTATTAGAGATGACACCAAAAGCATAAGCAACAAAAGAAAAATGCCTCATTCCCAATAAGAGAAATGCAAATAACTACCAATAAATACCATTTTCTTCTACCAGAATGGTGAAGGCCAGAAAGTTTAAAAACATTTTGGTGACAATGGTTGGAAACTACCACTGTCATACATTGAGGGTGTATACATGCGTCCTGGTGGGGGAGTGAAGAGTGGTACTACCTCTGGAGGGCAGTTTGGCAGGATCTATCAACATTTTTAAAGCACATGCCCCTTGACTCAGGAACCTCATTTCTTGTTATTCATCCTGTTAATGTACAAAATGATGCAGTCTTCTATTTACAATAGCAAAATATTGAAAACATTCTAAATACCCACTAATAAAGAAATGATTAAATAAAGTATGACATGTCCATGTAATGGCATATTATTCAGCCATTAAAAACAATTAGACAGTTCTTGGTGTAACCGATTATGGAAGAATCTTGAAAAATATTTTTAAGGGGGAAAGCAAGATACAGCACACTATGTGGTATGCTTTCATTTTTGAAAACAGTATAAAGTATATGTAGTTATCCACATATATATAAAACATTTATGTTAGTATATATAAGAAACTATTAATAGTAACAAGCTGTTGTTACGTATAAGTGGTTGCCTTCTGAGAGAAGTGGGTGGCTTAGGGTTGGATGACAGGAAGCTTTAATTTTCATTGTGTGTATAATTATGTATCACCTATTCAGAAATGATTTTTTAAGTTAAAAGAAAAGGAACTTATTTCAATGATCCATTCTATCTTCTAGGAAGTTGCTAGACTGTCCAATGTCGAGTTGACCGTCAGTCAGCTCCTGCCAGAAAACATCTGAGATAAACTGCATTTCTCAATTATCAGTGAGAAACATGTGATCCATTCTTAAGAGTTATCCCCATAGCGAGTCAGGTCACCTGAAGTCAGTATGCGTAAGGCAGCATTGCCTCATCATTAAGTACATGGGCCCCGAGTCCAACTTCAGATCCTGGCTCCACTACTAGCAGTGTGTTGGGAAGCAACTGACTTAGCCTGTCTGTACCTCAGGCTCCTTACCTATAAAATAGAGTTTAATCTAGAGATATTAGGAAGATTTAATAACATTGTACAAGCAACGTGCCTAGAAGAGTGCCTGGAACACATTAAGTCCTTGGTAAAAGTGAGCTACAATGCTTTCTATCAAAATACCTTATCAAGTTACACATTTAATGTCATATTCTGACTTTTATTGAAGCTCAATGCAAGAAATAATTGTGTGAGGAACTGATATTGAAGACATTATTCACTATTTTGTTATTCAGTGTACCTAATTTTAAAATATTTTTGACAGGTAGTTAGAATTTCCTATCAGGAAAAATCCTTGTGAAGACCTAACACAGGCTTTCATTAACCAGACAAAAAATGTTATCATCTTGCCTTAAGTTTCAAATACCATGACGATCTTTTTTTTTTTTTTTTTTTTGCAGAAAAATAGAATGACCTTACCTTTTCTTTGCTTACTAATCTCTGGTCTCATGGAAATTATTTTTTACCAGATTTTTAAATTAAAAAGACAATACATAACTGGATACAAGCACATGAGAAAACAAAACCAAAAAAGTAGTAGAGAATGCCATATAATAGTAAATTTCTCACATCCTTCCAGAATCAACCTCTATAGTTTTATGTGTATCCTTCTGGAAATTTTGTATGCATACATATACATAGGTGTTAGTATGCATATATGTGGGTGTGTATAATCTTTTCTTTTTAAAATACAATCAGGAACACATTGCACAGTTTTGTACAGATATTTTTACCCCACTTTATTTATCTCAGAGACCTTTCCATATCAATTTATATTAGATCTACTTCATTCTTTTTATAGCTCCAGAGTTGAATTTATTGTTATCTATTGAACAAGGCTGTTATTGTTAGTTGCTAGAGTACTTAATTTAATTAGTTCACATTTACTTCCAAAAAAAAAAAAAAAATGGTGGGAGCTAAAAACTCACCGGAAAGCGCCTTGTTAATTAGTTGGAACCTTGTGCACTAGTATATGTAGGTTATTTATTTAGTTAAACAACAACTCCCTAAAATACTTCTGCCCCTCTGGCACCATTTCTTAAAGGGAACATTGCTCTTTTAATTGTGGAAATAATGACAATGCAATATTTACTGTTTAAAGCAATACTGATGACTTATCTTAAATACAAAAATTTTAAGTAAGACAATTATTGCTAAAAATATGAACTGGAGAAAAATAATGACATGAAAACTAGGAAAATGGCTTTAATTTTACTTTTATACAAAAAGAATGATATATTCAGTAACCTGAAAATAATCAGAATCAGATTACCAAAAAACATTGGTTTGTAATTTTTATGTTTTCTTAATAGATGAATTAAATTATTCATCTGTTAAGGGACTATTCTCTGATTTGTTGGTTTACATTGGCTAATGACTGAAGAGCTGGTTAATGTTCAGTCTTCTCAATCTTTTTCTTCCTGCCCTAGCTCCCATCTCTATCAGTCATAGCATAATATATGCCAAGCTCTCTGAATTCAAGCTCACTTCTTTTTCTGTGAAGATAACGTCAAATGGCTTTTCTATTAATAACCATTCCCTGGCATACTTCCTGGCTCACTAAAACTATGAGAAGTAGCTACAACATCGTATTCATTACTTTTTGACAATACCTTTTAATGCAGATAAAATTATTGAATCTTATGAAATAACATGGGATTTAAATTGGAAGCAGAACCAAAACACCCAGGGAAAACAAAGAGACATTAAGGTATTTGAGCATGGTGCATCTGCAAATCTTTAAGCAAAATGGTAAAAGTGAAATCTATGTTCTCATTATAAGGCTAGCCATATTAACAAACTCATAAAAAGCCAACCAGACCCTGAAGGAGTAGAATGAAAAAATAATTTTGTCAAGTTGGAGTAATCACATTATATCTACCTGGCAACTATTTTATGGGACAGAAATGGCAGCACTCAAATTTCTGGTGTGATAAATGAAACTACTGATAGAATCAATAAAGTGGACTGATAGGAAGCAAAGAGGTTTTGTAAGTGTTAAGAAACAAAGGAATGAATCTATTACACAATCAATACATTTGGATCTTTCAGTAAACTTAAAGCCTAACTTGGTATAGCCAAATTGTTTACCCAAGAGTTATGCTAGCATTCAAAATCCTTATCAAATATGAGACTCTCACCTGTGTCCAAATTACTACAGGGAGGAAGAGTATGGGGTGTTTGCATACAGTCATGATCACACCATTGAAGAGTATATGATAAAGATTTAATATGGCTTTTCAACAGAATGGGAAAGAGCCTAATACTGATTTTTTTAAAAATTCCCCTCTAGTAGATACCAACTCTGGATATAATCATTGAAAACATTACTAAAAACCAAGAAACTTTATCTCAATTCTGAAAACTGTCTAAAAAGTGTTAATTCCCTCATTTGTCAGAAAAACACTGCATGGCAGTCAAGCCAAATGAGGCCCCAGCAATATCATCATTAAGAATTATAATTGAAACTTAGGTCACAATAACTCACATCAACTTACCATAGAATTATTTCTGTACTATTTTTATACCCTATTGAAGACTGTAATTACAATTATATAATTAGAGCCCCAAAATACTCCATACCTGGAATGCGGCAGCTTCCGGGGTTTGGGGATCAATTTCACTCAGCTCATTGAGCAAGTGCCAAGGGTTATTACCAATTATGCCTAAAGTTGTGAAAACTCAACAAAGCTTGAAAAGTCTTTAGGAACAATAGTTAATCAGAATCCCCAAAGAGGAATGTCACCTTGTGAAGGCAAATGTTCTCATTCTTTTTCTACCACAGGTTTCTTTTCCTGCCTGCACTTTCTGTGACCGAGGTAAGAGTCCAGGTTGTAGCAGAGAGTGTCTGTCTACGGCTGGGACTGCAGGCACAGCCACGCGGAAGTCGTACCCTCTGTCTTTTTATCTTTCTAGACCTTTCCTCTCCCCCCTTGTCCCCCTCCTTTTCCTCTCTTAATTCTATGATAGGCCTTCAGCGGTTGCTACAACTTCTTGTTTTAATTGAATAGAATTTTGATACTTACCATTCTTAATCAAAAAAGCTGACTAATGAAACATTTGTAATGTTGTATTGTAATATAGTAAATGCTTTATTTTGATATATTAATTTTAGCTATTAATAGTAGGCATTTTAAAGTTATATAGCATTTAGTTAAATTTTTTGATGAGGTTTTAGGTTAGAATTATTAGAAATAATTTTCCTACCTTTGCTTTGTATTTTTTAAGAGGTAATAGAAAAATGGAAAGGAAAAAAGGAAAAGAAAGGGTGAAATAATTTAGGAAGAACCTAAGTCTGTTGCTAGTTATTGTATACTTTTATGCAAAATGCAAGTTTCCAGCTTTAACCTGTAACTGATAATTAGGTATTTTTTTTCTTCTGTCGGGGGTAGGGGTAGGGGGTGGGGGGTGGGAATAGGAGCCCAGGGCTGTGTCAATACGAGACAAAACGAAGGATAGCAATGAAGAGAACATGCCTGCAAGTCCATCCATCTCTCTTGGAGAAAGTACTGGGCAGCAATGTCAAGTTTGTACCCCAATATTCTACTTGTTTCAGCCGTGGTACATCAGCAGCAAACTCAAAAGTGCTGAACATAATGCTGGAAGACAGGAGAACTTTTTTCTCTTCCCAAAGTATATGGGGGTTCCCTAACTCCCCACCTCCCCAACACTATTGGGAAAGATGCTAACGGTGCCAGGTGAATCAGCCAAAAGGCAGTCAGCATAGAGGAAGAGAAACCCAAACCTGGATGGTCAATCTTTAAATGATCCAGCAATGACCAGGTAGGTTTAATTTTCAAAGAGAATCACACACTGGTCATTTTCTCTTGTTGCAGATCTGCTCTTAGTTCTCAGTCTTCCCAGAAAGCAGCAGACACAGAAACAAAAGCAGATTCAAAACTCGAATCTGTGCTGCCCTAACAAGCTTGAAGGAGCATTTGACCCTTTCTAGCTGCCTCTCAAGAGAGAAGCAGGGCACGGCCACCCACCTCACTCCCCATCTCCTGTCCTTGGACTCTTATGGGTGCCACTCTGGCTCTATAGCCAACATCATCAGTAGCATTTACTAAATGAATTGAACAAGGACTGGTTGGCAGCCACTTTGTACCTAGCCTACTGGTTTTCTAGGAGTCAGGAAGGAATGGGTGGGGTGAGATTCTTAAAATATACAGAGATATTTTAAGGTAACAACATTTTTAGACCCTCAGATTGAGCTGGCCCTGATAACACATTGCATGATATAAAAACACATGCATGTATGTTTGCTCGTTAAATCCTATACATTGTGTGGTGAAATGAAATCTCCCAGCTTCTAGCTTCCCCTCTCTTTAATCCATCCCCAATACTACAGCCAGGGTAAACTTCAATCCACAGATCTAATTATTGCCTTTCCTCTGCTTTAAAAACACTCCTTGTTCACAGCAGTAGCTTCCTGTTGATAATGAGAATCAGCTGTGGAACGTTTTAAAAAATGCAAATTCCCCAACTATACTCAGTGATCCTGATTCCAGGGTTGTAGGGTAGGAACTAAGGAACCTGCATTTTTCAATTATAAGCCATGTTTGAGATCTGCTACTTCATAGTTCTTTCAAGTGCTTTTGTTCATGTAGTCACACACTAACTTATAAAATAGGGCCATGCCATTAGTTCTGGCAATCACTGAGCAGAAGTGACATATGTGTTTTACATACACATGTGTAAAGAACAGCCTCTGTGTAAAATAGGCAGCATTTTACAGTCCAGATGCCTCTGCCCCTGCCTCAGCAACCAAGGATACAACATGCTTTAGACGGTACAGCTACAGCATGGTGGAGTCTCCATCAGTCTGGATCCCTGAGTAAGAGCTGAGAGTCCTTGCCTGCAAACTTACCTGAACTGGACATGTAATATAAGCAAGAAATACATCAAGAAATAAACACTTGCTACAGCAAGTCATTGAAGTGTGGGGGTTCATTTGGCACCATACCATAAGCTTAGCCTACCTTGACTGATACATGGTTTTGCAAATGCCTAATTAACATTTTAAAAATCACATATGCCAAATGAATATGATGACGACCACCTGATTCACCTGATTTATGTTATCAGGTTAATACATTTGTTTTTCAAGTGTCTCATGCCACTTCTATATTCTGAAGACTATTCTAAGATTGCAAAACTATTAATTTTTTTTGCCTTTGATGCATGTGAATAAGGATTTTCTTAATATAATACAACCTGAACAAACCAACAAATAACCAAAATGAAATGGGTAGAATGCTGACTCATTAAGGCTAAAAAGAATCCATTGATCATTTATAACTCCGAGTTTAAAAATTTAGTTTCATATCAGCCTTATTCTGTCAATAAATATCTTTATAATCAGAAAATAAAAATTTGAACTTATAAAACATATGTAGGCCTGTAAAGTGCCATTTTTACGGTTTTATATATTGGTCTCAGGTAAAACCATATCAGAAAAAGTTTGAAAACTACAAAGAATAAGTCTCAATTCTCTTTCACATGATGCCCTTAACATGTTAATACCAACCTTAACTATTAGACCTGAGCAGGGCCTTGGTGTTTATCTAGACGAGCTGTTCATTTTTATAGATTTGACAGCCAAGGCCCAGAGAAGTCAAGTGAGTCTCGCAAGGTCACACACTGGGATGAGACCAGAGCCAGAAGAACTCAAGGCTTTCCCATGGGAAGTGCTGCCACGTGAAGTTTCCCTCCATCTTTTATACAAGTAATTAACTTAAAACATTTTGTTGAAGTGGCATAAAGGGTTTTCCAGCTGTGAAAGCTAGGTCAAACTATTTACTTATTTATTTATTGAGATTTAGCTTTCTTATCTGTCAAATAAAAGCAAATAGTGCTTATGTTGGAGGTGATCTATGACTAGAAAGGACATGACGTGTGAACAGTATTAGGTCCAATTCCAACTGGCCTTAAATGAACAAATTTAGATTTACTGCCTTCAGATTTAAGCCTGTTCTGCTAGACCAGGGAACAGCAAACTATTGGCTGATGGATCAAGTATGGCCTGCCATGTGTTTTTATTAATTCCGTTCTATTTGAACACAGCCGTGCACCCATTTATTTATGTATGGCTGCTTTGGGGCTATAATAGCAGAGATGACTAAGATCTTATGGCGTAAAATACCTGAAATATTTAGTCCCTTTCCCTTTTCAGAAAAATTCTTCTGACCTATGTTCTAAACTGCTGAGATTATTTTGAAACTACGCCCCACTTTTTTTTTTTTTGAGACAGGGTCTTGTTCCATTGCCCCTGACTAGAGTGCAGTGGCATGAGCCTAGCTCACTGCAACCTCCAACTCCCAGGCTTAAGCAATCCTCCTGCCTCAGCCTCCTGAGTATCTGGGACTACAGGCTCACACCACCATGCCCAGCTAATTTTTTCTATTTTAAGTAGAGAAGAGTCTGGCTTTTGTTCAGGCTGGTCTAGAACTCCTGAGCTCAATCAATCCTCCCACCTCAGCCTCTCTGAGTGCTAGGATTACAGGTGTGAGCCATCACCCCCCACCCCCTCCCGCCTTGAAACCACTCTTGATTCTTTCATCCAAAATGTCATTCAATATCCCTCTTTACTGAGTGAGCCACATATGTGTCTCAATTCAGGTTGTTTATAAAAATATTTAATGAGACATGGGCAAGGAGAGTCACAAGGCACAGTACAAGAGACTGCTGTCAAGGTTGACAAGGTTTACCACTCACTGGACACGTTCATCTAAAGAAGTATGAATCCACTAAATTATTCCATCAGCCAGACCTCATTTATCAACAATACCATGTATTTGTTAAATGTCTAATATGCAGAAAAAGATGAGGTACAGACTCCAAATGATCACTATTTTTCTGCTCCCAAGTTGTTTCAAGCCTATGATGTTTCTATATCCTTCAGCTCCATTTCAACTTCATTTTTGGAAATTGGGATTATTCAGCTAACTATAGTTTTCTGGCAGATTTCCCATTATCCAGCTAGAGAATGGCTAGCTGTCACCAAGCCTGATTCTTCTTCTTTCTGGGCACAAAATGACACGACATTTCCCAGCTTCCTTTTTGGTCAGGGGTGTGCAAGTGACTGTTTTCTAGCCAACGGAAAGATTGCCAAAGCGATGTGTGCTGTGTCTAGGCAGGGCCCACGAGAGCTCCCATTGGTGACCTCCGTGCTCATGTCTTTCCCACAGCCTGTAGCAGATGAGCATGGTGACCTGAGATGCTATTTATTAAAGATGACAAAGACTTGAGATAGAAGGTATCTAAGTCTACCTTAGGAGACCCACTACCATGCAGGAACTCCAATTATAGACTTGAACAAGAAATAAGCTCCTATTGTATTTAAGCCATTTTATATATTTTGAAGTTTTCTTGTTACAGGACAGATTGTAATTGTCACAAAAACACCTTGATTCCTGTAAGATTACTACCAAAAGTTCTGCGACCACATATGAAAATATCCTGGTAACTCAGTTTTCTGGACCTAGAGGTTTCAATTCACGTAAAGTAGACGTGCGTGTTCTTTCACTATATCCTCATATACCTTAGCCTACAAATTTCTACTAGCTTATTCTTCTTGAGAAAAATAATCAAAATAGGCATTAAACTTGTTATGCCTTTTAATAATCTGTTAAACAATGCACATCTTCTTCAAAAAGAGAGCCTCACCTGTGTTTCTTGTTCTCTTATACCGGAGGACTTCCTTTTCACAGAATGATCCTAGCTAGCTACTTTCTTTAGTGTTTCTAAAACCTCACTCTGTGTTTTGGCCTTTCTGACACACTTTTTATAGTTTTGTGCCACTTTTTTTGGTCAAATCATACTGATTTGTCCCCATTTTTCTTTCTTATTAAGATTATCCACGACTTTGTTTGCCAGTTGTATTTTTTGGGTATGCTACCATTTCTCATGCTGAGAAACCCTGGTCTACAAGATGTTGGGAAAGATTAAGTACTCCCCAAACCACCTCATGCCTCTGGCAATTTTTATAGTCTGTTTAAAGAAAGCCTTATTTCATCCTGTAACCAGCTGAAATATTTAATATTCTTTTACACTTAAACTTTAGTATGTTGTGCATGAAGATATCATGCTTCTATTATTATTATTATTTTTTTAGAGACAGGGTCTCACTCTGTAGCCCAGGCTGGAGTGCAGTGGCACAATCGTAGTTCACTGCAACCTCAAACTCCTGGCTCAAGCAATCCTTCTGCCTCAGCCTCCTGAGTAGCTGTGACTACAGGAGTGCACCACAATACACAGCTAATTTTTAAAAAAATTTTTATAGAGACAGGGTCTCGCTGTTGCCCAGGCTGGTCTTGAACGCCTAGTCTCAAGTGATCCTCCCACCTTGGCCTTCCGAAGTTCCAGAATTATAGGCATGAGCCACCAAACCCAACCTCATGCTTCTATTGATCTTGACACTTCTCCATTTCATTTATGGAGAAGGTGTGGGGCAGTCTGTTGCCACTTCCTGACATCTCTTTTTGTGCTTGCTCTTTCATCCCCACCTTTTCACTTAATAGCTTCAAAGGCTTTGCAGTCCTGTTTATGACACCCTACTCTCTGAAGTCCCCTTTGGACCAATTTGACTTAGTTGCAACTAGCACAATGAAATCTGGGACTGAAAGAAAGGTATGATATGAGCCCATATGGCAAAGGAAGAAGATATCTGTGTGCAAAATAGTTTATTGCCAAAAGAATGATGCTTCTTTAGCTAGCAAATTTGTACATTGTGAATGCCACTGCACTCCAGTCTGGGCAACATAGCAAGATTCTGTTTCTATAAAAAAACAAACAAACAATAAAGTTATACTACCATCCATGTAGATGTTTTCTTAAAACTTTAGTAAAAAAATAGGGAAGTGAATTTTACTTCATTGATTTTATACAACATGCCTACTAGCTTGTCAGGAATGAATCTAAGTAAATTTACTTTATAATCGGCATATTTTCTAGTTTGATGTTGGAAGCTACAAAAAGCATGCTACATATTCTTTCAAGTATTATGCTCAAACATAGAGTGTGTTTGTTAAAAATAAAGTTTTAACTATTTCTTCAAGAATTTGAGTTTAAACATTGAATCACTGGCAGAATTTGGATTTCAAAAAATTCAATTTGTCTTTCTCAGATGTATAATATAATCACTTTAGGGTGTTTCTAAAAATTGATTTGTAAAGTTGTAAATGTTATTTTTATGCCATCAAAGGTTATAGCTTGAGTTGTTTCCCAAAATAAAGATTACTTGCTATTCTGGCTTTTTAAAATATATACTTCTATTATCATTACATGGAGGATTACTTTGCTTTAAAATCATCATACTCACTATTTTCTCCTTAAAAGGAGAGAACATGAGTTTTGCATAAAATACAAAGAGCTCTTATCCAGAGACCTTATCCTTAAGTTCCCAATGAGGATTATCTGCATTAGCAAGGGAATAATCACAATTATTATGAAAATATAAAATATAGTTCATTGGGAACATATATATTTGTATTGGTTGTGTCACATAGTAGGTCCTTAATAAACACAAACTATTTCCATTCCCCCAAGATTTGACATGGAGTGTTTATAAGATAAATATGTGAAAGTTCTGGGGGTGTTAGTAGTATAAATGGAAAAAGAAAAAGAAACAAGGAGGAATATTGTCTTGTTAAATACAATGCCTTTTCCTTGATATGCCAGAGATAAACCAAAATAAGACATTCATAATCTTGGAATTCCTGGCAATGGCAGATAGCAGGGAGGTTATAAGATTTTATATACTTGCTCCCAAAGGGCTCTGTGACTACCTCGATTGTACTTATCTTACGGCACTAATTTTTTATGTTTCTTTCTGTCTTTGAGAATGGAAACCATTAGTACAGCTATCTACATTAATACAACTTTATACTCTAATATCTTCTGGTTTATTCTAGGAACAATATAAAGAACATACCAATTCTTCAATAGAAAGTTTCAGTCAATAGTTTATACACTAGAACTCTCTGAATCCCTTGCCTCAAAATCCTCATCTTATTTTATTACTCCTAAACTGTCATATCATGATCCATATTGAAAGATCTGCCTTCAATTAGACTTGAAAATGTCAACGATCCCAACTATGTCACTTCTCTTCCCCTTACTCCCAGGCACTACAAAAACTCTGTTGAGGTACCCTCCTTAACGCAAAAACCTCAAGATTTGTCTTACCAAAAGGTAATTTTAGTGATATTTTGGTGAATCACATTTCAATACTCGCATTAGATTGTGAAATCCTAAAGGGCTGGGTCTGTGTCACATATATCTTCCTATTTGCAGTTTTTTTTTTTTTTTAACATGGTTCCTCTGTATTAAATAAAGTTTATGGGAGATCATTGTTTTGGACTGAGCTCCTGCACTAGGCCCCAAAAGATCAGACCAACCCAGAATAGGTCTTTTGTGCTAGGTGCCATGTCATCAAACTGAACATTAAAATGGGCCAGTTTCTAAAAAAAATGAGAGATTCATAGCAACCAATCAGAATGGGCCCAATCAACTTGAGGTGGCATGATAAGAAAGTCCCCTCTGTTTTAACACTATAAGGAAAGCAACTTTGAAGTGACCAATCCAATTTTTGTTCCCTGTTTGTGCTACTTTAGCCCTTTTCTGCCTATAAAGCCCACTTTTCTGCTCAGTTCATCTGAGCACCTTTCTATTCTATAGATGGGATGCTGTCCAATTCATGAATTGCTTAAAAAAAAAGCCATTTAGATCTTTAAACTAAATTTGTTGAATATTTGTTTTTTGATATCTTTGTGGTTGGTTCTTAAAAAGCATTGTCTTCAGAACATCAGTATCAACATTATCTGGGAACTTGTCAGAAATGCAAATTCTCAGGCTCAACCTCCAAGATCCACTGATACAGAGGATGGGTAGGGCTCAGCAAACTGTTTTATTGTAACAAGCCCTCCAGGTGATTCTGATGCACTTCAAGTTTGAGAAATGCTATGGGTCACAGCAGATAGTCAACACACAAGAAAAGTACAGCAAGAATGTGGTGAGTATTAAGCTAGGGAAGGATAGCAATCCTTAGTTAGAATGGATGAAGGACAACAGGGCTTCTTGGAGGAGGTGACAATTTATTAGGGACTTGAAGGATTAGTAGAACTTGGGAATATGTAGTTAACTTTGGCTAAATAAAATAGGATATGGGAGTGCTGGGCTGGATAACAGAAAACGTTGGAAAGAAGTTGAAGCTAAATTGTGAATGTCAGCCTGAAGAGTGAAGTTTTTTTCTGTTGGCAGTAGCGAGTCACTGAGGGTAGGATGCCCTTAGGGATACAGTACTGTTGGTAAGAAAATAAATAAATAAATAGTAATAATTCTGCATTTCCGTGGAAAACTGTGCAGTGTCTAGAGTATACTCTTATGGGTTATCCAGTTCTGATTCTATGGGAGCTAACTTACAAGTCTATAAATTGTAAAAGCTGACAGCAACACAAAATAATTCTTGTCTATACACAAAGTCATTCTTATCTATGCAAATCCTGTCCAATAGACTTTGAATTGATTTTCTTCCCCAACAGTGGAAGTATGTGCCTCCATTTGCAAATTCATTTCAATAGCCCTGATCTATAAATATGTCTGTCGTTTAGATTCTCCTTTGAACTGTCTGTAACATTTTACTGGTTCCTTCGTTAATGAGTTAAAATATTTAACACGTTCATTTTTATATCTGTCTGGATTTTAACTTTTTTGGGGGAAATGATCCTTAAACAGTGCTGTCTTACTGTCTTATTTCTCTGTAGAACCTATTTTGGATACACACACACACAAGCTCTTTCTTTTGACATAATGATATCATTTTAAAACAGCTAAAAGAAATAAAATTGTTGACATATTTATTAATTCTTTGGACTATGAAACTTTGCATAATGCTTCCTCTCAAGTCCATCTGCAGTACTAGAGGCATTTTAGGTCTCTTGAGATATTGTTATATTTTATAATCATAAAAAATTTTCAACAGTAGCAACAAGGTTAGGAAAAACAACTAATTATTCTAATTACACTTTTGTAGCCAAGGATAATAATATCGTACTGTAGCAGAACAAACAAGCTGAGGGGTAGAGGGGTGTGTGCAGCATGTTTGCGGCATGCCAAAGGAATGATCGCGATTTGACTGCCAGGTTTTGTTTGTACTGACTAAGGGCTAATGTGCAAAAGTGAGAATTTTATGAAGAGGCTGTTCTTGTGGAGGGAACGGGAGAGAGAGAAAGAGTCTAGGTGACTGGGCATTTACTAGAAAAATAAAAAGAAGGAGAGAAAACAACTTAAGAGTCTACAACATTGAAAATCATACACATCTAAGAATGTGGCTTCCTATAAATAGGGGAGCCTCTCACCCTGGGCATACCTATATTAGAGGAACGTAAGGAGCAGCACCCGAGTGTCAGCAACTGTGCTTCAGTGGGAAGCAAATTCCCTCTACTGGCCTATTATTCTACTCATTTATTCCTGCTAATATACATACACCTAAAGAAAAACTTAGAGCCTTTGAATTATTCCATAAAGTCCTAACAAATAGACCAAAATATAGTACTATATAGGAGAAACTACTTGTATTTCAAATGGGATGGTGTCTGGCAGCAAATTTTTGCTGGTACACTGACTCACTCTATAAACACATGGCATCTACTAAACCAGTCAAGCGTTAGTGGTTCACCTGTAAACAGTATACTGTCTACTTCTGGGGATGTTGGCTGAGTTTATTTTTTAGTCATTAAGAACTATTCTCAAGTTTCTATGGGAAGGAGCCACAAAATAGAAAATGTATTACCACAAATAGTGCCACTTAATAAGTTGCAAAGGGTTTGGTTTTTAAAAGCTTGTGGAATTCCCTTTTGCCCCCTTTTTCCAGAAATCAAAAATGATATGCCTTACAGTGGGTAAGTACATTAGGGAGTTTATATGGTGTTGAAAGGAATACCTTCCTATATAGCAAACATATGCCAGCTTCAAGGGTTTCCTATTGATCATATAACTTCAAAAGGCCTTAGCCTGCACTTACAAGCATAGAACCTCAACAAAATGAGATCAGTACAGGACTCTCTATCAAACCCTGATTTGGACGAGTAGGCAGCTCAACGTTCCGCCAGTCAAGCCCTGAAGTGAAGTGGCGTGAAGAATGCCATGAGAAAAAACACAGGGCTAGACCAGAAGCATCATCGACTGCTTTTTTTTTTTAAATCATAACTAAGCCATTAAATCTAAGGTCAAGGCAATGGCCCCAAATAGTCACAAAATAGAACAGCTTCCATAAAATCATTCTGGAGAAAGGGAACTTGACAGACTTTTAAGTCTTCCGGCTTTCACCAGGACTACACCTAAAATTGCCCCAAATGAATTTGACCTATTTTTTTAAATCCTTCAGAGAAAGATTTTCTGGCATCCCTTTAAATGATTACCCACTCTTACCATAAGAAACTTCTTTCTTATAGTCATTCCTAAAATTGCTAAGGCATAAGCCCGTTTCTTTTAGTCCTTAAAAAAATTTATGAAAAATTCTAATACAGTCAAAAGTAGCAGAGTAGAATGGCCAATCACACATATTCAACAATTTTCAAGGTTTCATCACATATTGCTATTTTCTTTGTTAAAACATTTTAAAGCAAATTCCAGACATAAATACTTCAGTATGCATGTCTATATTTTAAAGATCTGAACATTCACCCATAACCCTGAGGTACCCTTATTACACCTAATAAAATTAGCACTCATTTCTTGGTAGAATCTATGAACTAGTCCATGATCAAATCTCCCCAATTGGCAAAAATGTCTTCTTGCAGTTGGTTTGTTGAATTGCGATCCAAACAAGGTCTACATATTATAATTGGTTAAGTTTCTAGTCATTGAGACCAGCGTTTCTCAAACTTTAATATACACATGAATCACTTAGGGATCACAGTAGGGTCTGGGCAGGGCCTGAGCTATTTCATTTTTAACAATCTCCAGTGCCAGTGTTGCTGGACTCAAAGAGGACCACACTTTGAGCAGCAAGATCCTAGCAAAGGCCTCATTGGTTTTGCTTGTTTGTTTTTTTGTAAGCCATTCACTTGTTGCAGAAACAGGTCAGTTATCCTAGGCTATGTCCCTTGATCTAGATTTGTCTGTTTGCTTCCATGTGGTATTATTTAACTTATTCCTCCTCCATTACCCTCACTTCCGTAGATGGTGTTAACTCTAAAAACTTGAATAGATTTAAGCTCACCTGTTTTGGTAAGAATATCTTAAGGCGTATGTGATTCAATTAACTATTCAGTCTGTATGAATATCATTTTTATGCTTTGTGGTGACTGTAGAATTAAATAGCATGCTATAGAATCAGATTTCTATGATTCAACTTCTACCTCCATCACTTACTATTTACTTGACCTTGGACAAGTTTAATTTCCCTAAACCTCAGTTTTCTCATCTGTGAAGTGGGTATTATAATGGTACCCTTATAGAGTTACTGTGAAGAACAGCACATGGCAAGTGTTCAATAAATGTATGCTGTTGCTATTGTTGATTTTGTAATCTTTTTATTCCAAGCTAAAATACTTTAGTTGCTGGGACCTTTCTTCTAAAACTAACTTTTAAGCCCTTTGTTCATTTTAGGCTTTCCTATAAATCAGCTATACCTTTGCATACCACAGAACGAGGCAGAACCCTAAGAGGGAACATACTATGAGTTTTTGGAGGATTTTCTTTTCATGTTTTGACTTCCCTTTCAGGTTATAGTGGCTCATAAAGCCTACAAATAATACTTTTTTAAAAATCTTATATCAACTCATCCAAGTCAGTCTTTCAAAGAGTATTAGTTCTTGGTAGTTCATCACAGAAATTTAGTAATAAAATTGTATGATATGAAATGATTCAAAATCAATCATCTTAGGGTGGATATTAGAAAAGTAAGGGAGCTTATTGTTCATTCAGGTAAATCCTATACGAATGATGACCTTTTTTGTGGGTTGTCAGGAATAAATAAATTTTTGATATCAAGAATGGGGTTTAGTCAGAGAGTAAACTTTTAAGGGATAACTGAAGTTGAGCTTTGGGACACTCTAATATTTCCTTATCTTTCTGTAATAAGCTTCCACATTTGAGAGAATCCCCAAATTAAACTTGGGGATACTTTTGGAAATCTAAGAAATTAGAGAAGGAAGCCTGGGATGGTCTGCAATAGTATAGTACATTCTGAATTTTATTATGACTGGCTTTATGGACATAGCAGATGATTTACATGAACATGAAGTCTTCAATTATACGTTGAGGCCATGGCTTGTAAATTATTCCTTTCCTTATAATAAATTCCATCAGCACAGAGTAACTTAGAGTCACCTTTCAAAACAAGCAAGTGCTGGCTCAGATGAACAGGGCCAAACATAAATTAGGCAACGAGCCCAACATTTTTACGTACTTTGCTCTTTTCTTTTCCTTTTGAGCTTGATTTTGTCAAGTGTCTTTCCTATGAGATGTATATTTGTTTCAGAGATGTATTATCTTAGTTTAATGATATGGAGAGTAAGATAAGAAGGTAGAATTGGCAAAGAGTACTAGGACCAAAGGAAAATAATTGAAGGAAATATTTTGAAAATCAATTACTTTTGAAGAATTACTTGTAAGATAGCTATATGGTAACATAAACTAGAGTAGTGCTATTACCATAATTTTGCAGTGTTTACTATTATGCAGGTTTTTTGAATCATAGTATTTACGTGTGGTACAAGTAGAGAATAACTAGAAACATGTGATAGACTTTTTGTCTACCTTGACAAAAAGCAGCAAAAATTGAAATGAAAAACAATGTATATAAAAAGCGTTCCCCCTTTTTAGCTAATAATATACGTGTGTGTGCATGCATATATATGTGTATGTGCATATATATATATATAGAGAGAGAGAGAGAGAGAGCACTTGAACCAGAATCAAGATCAATACAGAAGCAGCATTAGCCAACAAGAACAACCCCTCAATTATTGGATAATAAAGCATTTCATTTGACAACATGTTTTATTTTCAGACATTTGATTGTATTTAGCCTGAAATTACTGATTAAAAGCCAAACACAAAAAAGAATTAGGTGGAGTAAAATTATCCAGAAACAAACAAAATAATATTTTGAAAACATGTCCAGATTTTAGGCCATAGCAGTTTTCCAAAATTCATCCATATAAAGATAAAAGACACAGAAAATGTTTTATGTAATTAATCACTCCAATAATGGATGACATTGCAAAGCTAGGTATGTACTTATGTGACACCACTTGAAGGCAATGTTTCTTTTCACACTAAGCTTGAAGAACACTATATTTTCTCCCAAAAGCTTTTATTAAAATTTGAAGGGTAGCTCTAATTGGATCATGTTATATCTTTCTTCATTCCAAATCTTCTAGAAAACCTTCTGTCTTCCTAATCTGTATTTAGGTTTAGGGGACATATTAATAATATCTTCTCAATGAGTATAGATTTTTTATGTCTTCTTGTCTAGGATATGAACTAAAATATTCCCAGGACCTCTGATTTTATTTCAGTTTCCAAACTAAGTATTTAGCATATTTTTTTGGTACTATATCCTGGTGAGGGGTATAGTAGTATATAAGGTACTGTTAATAAATAGCAGACATAGCAATTTCCTCAGGACTTTACTGAAGGGATTTTTCAGTTGGCAATTAAATCCCTATATCAGAAATATGTTCCCCAAGTAAATCCATGTTGAAAATAATTGAACACCTATATGTTCTTGTTAGGATCAAATCATTCTTAGTACACTGATTATGATCTTTATGATCTTTTACAACATGATCTACCTCATTATTGGCATATAGTAGCCATTCAATAAATATTTGTTGAATGAATTCAATGAATAAATACTAATAGAATGCAATTAAAACATATTACATGTTCACTAAGTGCTCTCAATATAGACTCACATTCATAAAATATTCTACCTTTTACAATGCAATTTATAACTACTTAAAAATTAAAACCACAAAAACATTTTGATAGGCGATTTTTGTGTCAAAAAAGACTAATAGATAAATGCAAATTAAAATGCATAGAGCTTAAGGGTAACTATTTCTAAAGACTTTAATTTGCCTTTTAATTTGGTGTTCCATCCATATGCATGTAAAATAACAGGTAAACATCCTGACATAATGCTCTCAAGAATCACTATAAAATAGTGGTGAGATTTTAGAAAACCATGGGTTGTAACTGTAATATTTATATCTATCTATAATTATATGTAATACATTTATATGCTTATATTTATATTCTCTTTATATAGATAGGGAAGTTAAGGAAATAAAGTAAATAACTAAGATATAAGAAGGTTTAGTAATGATCAAACATATACAGGGTTAAGTCAGCTCTTACTCCAATCTAAAAAACTTCAAGCACTTCCAGTCTCCTGGTTTCTCTTTCTGCCCCTCATTCCTCAGCCATTCACATGCTGATCTTCCTTACCTTTCATTATTGAGCCAGTATTCGACATATTTAATCAATATCTTCTCCTCTTCCAATTATCTCCATGCCAGGCAAGCTCTTTCCCACCCCATCCAGTCCCTTAAATTTTCTCACTGCACCTTCTGCCTTCAGCCAACACAGGCAGCAACATAGCATAAGCAGGGTTAGAACTAGAAGAGTGTTAGAAACAGGGAAAGCTAAGGATATGTTTTTGATAATTCTATGCGTTTAAAAAATATCCTTAATAGATATTTTAATCATGTAACACAAATCTTGGTAATTAAATGTTTTTCACTTTTTAATCTATCTTTAGCAATCTTTTAATAAATATTCTTCCTTGTACCTTCCTCTTTTCTCATCTGCTGTCCTGTTACTCTATATAAACAGCCTACTTCCTCTTCCAGATTATTCCATCATAGTCTTTATATTCCTTGCATGTGCATATCAGTTTTGTTGTGCCTATCAAGTAAAAAAAAAAAAAGAAAGAAACCACCCCACAACAACACAACAACAAAAAGCAACAACAAAGCACACTTAATCAAAAGACTTGGTTTCTAGTCTCAGATGTGTGACTCACTGGCCAAATGTCTTAGGCACAGCATTTACCATTCCTGTGCCTCAGTTTTCTTAGCTGACAAATGGTGAGGTTAAATTCCATAATGTAAAGGTCCTTTTCAGTTCCAAGATTGTACGAATTAAGCCCATGTTTACTCAGGTCGGTAATCTTTGCAACAACCTTGTGGGGAAGGAGAGTAACATTATCCCCTTGTTGCAGATAAAGAGATGACACTGAAGGAGGTTCCATGAGTCGCCCATCTACCGTCACATATCTGCCTGGTAGCATTGCTAGGATCCAAACCCAGGTTTTATTAATATCTGACTTTTATCTCTACAGAGAAAGCTAAGCCACCATCTCTCTATACAAAGAGAGGTACAATGTGAGATTTTAAGATTCATCTAATAAATGTATAGAGAGAGACAGGGGTTTCTCTCTGTTAAGAATGGGATTGTAATTTATAGATATATCATATTGTATTTAGATCATATGGACTAATTTTTTTGTTTGTTTCACACGATTACTATTTTCCCCCAGAGCACCAATCTGCTTTGGACTTTACAGTTGCTGAGAATCTCATTCAGAGACAGAGGATCTTGCCACACACATTAAAAAAAAAAGCATTTTGTTAAAAATAATGTTTGCTCTCTTCTTTAGCAGAATAATAATGAAGAATAAATAGTTATGTGATTTATTATATAATTTATAAAGTGATTTTGTGGTGATATATGTGGGTTCTCTATATTTTAGGGGTTAATGTATAAAAATATTTCTATACTGGTATTTTTGACATAATATTACATAAAAACCAATAGCATATATGCATTTATGAGTTTTAAAATTATGCTATTAAACACAGAAAAATAGAAGGTGGACACTGGCAATGAAAATGCTTTGTTCTGTCAGTTGTACCATCTTCTATTTTTACCAAATTCTGAAGGGACCATGGCAGTAGTTGGATGACTAGGACTCTGGACTAGTAGTCAGAAGATCCAAGCTCTATTCCTGGAACTTTCAGTGACTCACTCAGTGACCTTGTGCTCATCAGTTGATCTCCCTTCAGTTCTCAGATGTTAGAATTTAGGAGTGTTTCCTCATCTGCCAACCTCTCAGAAATGCTGTGAATGTAGGTTTGACTGTGTTTGCAAAGTAGTGTTAAAAAAGATTGGGAGAAAAAAACAGACTTGAGTTTTAGAAGACTTAGCATGAGGCAGAAGTAGTATTTTTTAAAGAGAATTTAAATTTTATTTTATTATTTCTAAATGCCTCTTTTTCAACCTTATCTCTTTCTCATCCTTTAGGAAAATCCCTCAATTTCACAGAGAGAAAAGAGGGATGAAGTAAAACAGTGCAATTTGTCTTCTCTTTAGCCCCTCTTACCCTCTTAAATCTGACTATGCTCTTTCATAATAATCTAGTTGAGTGTTCGTTGAAGGGTTAGTGCAGTTAAATGTTAAATGGAAGCAGAAATTCAGCATTTTCGAGAAAGGGGAGAGCCCACGTACTTTAAAATTATCCTTGGAGTCTGCTTAATTCCTTCAATTGTTCAACATGATGCTAAGCTCTGAGGATACGAAGACAATGGAGATACAGCGCTTGCACTCAAGAAACTGCCAACAGATCAGAGGCATTAGATATATAAACAAATTATCATACTATGGTCTGGTGAGTGTGAAGATGGAAGAGGATGGCAAAGAGAAGACAGGACATCTAAAAAGAGAAGTGGGATATCAGCTAACCTTGGTGGGCAAGGGAAGCAATAAAAACAAATGTCACTTTTCAGATACTGTAAGTTTTATAGCTATGGGTTTTAAAAAGTGAGTATTTAATCTGATGGAATTGTACATCAGGCAATGTGCCAGGCAGCAGTAAAATCTATAAAAGCATCAATTTGGGAGTTGTTGGATAGATACAATTACAACTCCATTTCTATCTATAGGCGTGACCTTGGGCAAGTTGCTTGACCTCTCAAATCTGTTTTTTTTTTTATTTACAGAACAGAGTTTATAAAAACATCTACACCTCACAGGGTTGTATGATGATTAAATGGGAGAACACGTAAAAGTACCCAGCCTAGTCCTTGGCACCTGGTAAGATGTTAAAGGCTCAATAATACTAGTTACTATGCAGTATTTTATATACATTTTCCCACTGAACCTTTGCAATAATCCAACAAACAGGCCTTCCTAACATCAGCTCTTGGGAAGAGGATATAGAGGGCAGGAGGTGCTAGGAATATAGGTTATGAACCATGAAAGGAGTTTGGACCATATGGAGCAGGGAGTGGGAAATCTTCAAGGATTTTAAAAAGAGAGAACTAATAAGTTCTATGTTTTGGAAAGATTGTTAAGATGGATAATGGATTGGAAAGGCAGGGAGAAAGAAGAAAGGTAGGAGACCAGTTAGGAGTTCCTTGTATAGTAAATCACTCTGTGTAATAGTAGGCATGGGAAAATCTTCTAAGTGCAATAACAGACCTTCAGAAGGGATGGCTGATGGATCTCATGCACCTCCGCCCCCCACCTCTTCCTATATCAATCCTGTCATGGCAAAAGCTTTAGGACTCACCTCCAAAATGCTTAATGCTTTCAACTATGAATCCCACCAGCAACGGTGGTCTTTTTAGATTGGTTTTCTTCATTACTAAGTGGCATGAAGTTTTAATCATCTCTGAAATGGCCGTAAGTAAGCTCCCTTCTGGACATGGAAGAACTAAATGTCAGTATGATCGTTTCTTGGCAGCAGGGGAGAAGTAGAAAGAAGATACTCTAAAAGCATTTAGGTAGTTTGGTAGCTTAACGGTTCTTTGTTATCTTCATAAGTTGATCATGTCACCATCATTAATCTACTACATTGATTCAAAAGTAGTAAATCATACATAATAGTAGATTTGATATAAAACACAAATATAGACTCTTGCACTTTACCATTTTTTTAACATCACATACCTTTTATTTCACCTTTTCTATTTCAAAAACCTGATTTTCCTAATCATAGAAGTATTAAGCATTTCCACTAGTAAACAGTAGTCCCTTTCCACTATTTTTGCTGGAGAGTCTCAATAGTAAAATGTATACATTTGAAAAAACAAGGAATGCAAAGGAAGTAGCCATGTTGAAGGCTACTCTTCTCTCAAAATACCAGAAACTACATAATTCAGAAGGAATGCTCTCTCTTGCTTACGTACCAACATGTGAATATATACCATGAGAAATCTGTGAGAAACGAAGCTTTCTTTTGAATTATCAGCATTCTGTCCTGAATTCTTCCCTTTCTGCATGTGCTTCTGATCCAATTTTACTTAAGAGGACATGCTTTTTTTGTGTTGATTTCAGTTGTTTGCATTACACATACAAACAACTTTATGTACTTTGAGATACACGTTGTTGCTGATATGAAAGGTAACTATCTGGAAAAGGTGTCAAGACATAGAAGAGAAAATGGGTCAGAGCATTTTATATTTTTCAGAATTTTCAATTTTTAAATAACACAAGAAAAATGTGTGCTAGCCCTATAAAAACGTTCTTGAGCACATTAAAATAATGATGCATTTAAAATGTGTTAATTATCATATATATTTAAAAATTAATTTGAGATATGTATATGATGAAAATTAGAAGCTGTTAAGTATCCTGAGGAATTTTTGAAATTATAAAATATTATGCTTATTTAATTTGTCTGAAACTGAGAAAAAGTATCACAACATTAGTGAATAATAACCACAAGACCTTTTCTTCAAGTTTAAGATCTGGTATTGGTGGTTTTTTAAAAAAATTATTACAAGGATCTACAACGTTAAACCAGAAAACCAGCTTTGAGACTTGGCAAAAAAGTGCTGAATAAATTTTTTAAAAATTCTTAAATTAAACGTGTATCTCAAGTTTAAGAAATGTGTAAGAGTTTAAAATAAATTAGGAAAATAAGCTACTTTTAAAGCACACAATTTTACAGCAAGGATTTAATAATCCAGACATAGAAGGTGTCAAGAAACCAGAAGACCAAAGCAAAAGTAAGTAATTAATGTAAACATCTGAAAAGGACTGAATTAAAAGGCAAAAGCCACCAAACTTCAATCAAGGCCCTGTCCTAAAGAGAAAGACATTTGTAGAAATACAACTGGAATTATAGAAACAATAAACAAGAAACAAGAAAGAGAGTTTTTTTTTAGAAAATAAATTCTAAAAATAATACACAAAGGATGAAAAGAGGTTTTTTAGTTAACAGGTTGAGATAATAAATAATATATCTCCATATAATATTTTATTTTTCAAAATTGAAAAAAAAGGAAGAACGCGATTAGCTTTCTCTTGCCTCTAAAAAGCAGGCTTGATAGCTTTAACATTGGAATATTTCTAATATATCCAGATTGTTCTTTCAATTTTTAAAATTGTTCCCTTTTTTCCTTGTAAGAATTTGTGCTACCAAACACACACACACACACACACACACACACACACACACACACACACACAAGACAAATAAAACCCGGAACAGAGCAACATAGTACTCCTTGGTAGAAAATAATCTTTTAAAAATTCTGAAAATTATAGATAGATTAGTATTTGAAAAGATATGAAATTAAAAGAGCAAATCTTAAGCACATAGAAGAGAAAAAGGTATGCATTAATTATAACTGAAATTCCTATAACAACTTTTATAAATAATCTAATATCCTTTTATGATAAAGTAAACATATGAAAATAGAAGAACAATAACTATAGCTCACTTTTTTGAATTTTTAAGTACTTTCATATGCTTTAACAAGATAGGGAAACATTGTTGAACCTTTGTGACTAAGGTGGCTCCTTGTAGGAGACCTGAACTTTCATTGCCCGAGTTCAGGTTGCAACATCTCTCACCTGGCCTAACCTGTCCTGTTCTCCTCAAATACATGTTCCAGAGTGAATTACTTAAAACTTAAATCTGACAGTGAACATCATATGATGCATAGTCACCTAGCAGAATCAAAGATGTGGCTGACCAAGAGAATGTGTAGATTCTTGGTCTACATGTATGTGCTATTAGTGCAAACTGAGGTTACTTGTTCTTTTATTCATTGTAGAAATTCTTTTTGTTTTCATGTTCTGAGCAAAGATGAGCCCTTAGTCATACCAAAGCCATGAGTTCATTTCAAATCCAAGCTAAAAGACAGTTTCGACCTTCTGACAATTTTGATTAAGCATGAGGAGTCTGAACATACGTGTGTGTGTGTGGTGGTGGTGGGTGAGGAGAGTGGGACCGTAGGCCTTTCTAAGGCCTTTTTAAGCAAGTCATGTAACATTTATGTACCACAGTTTCCCTAACTGTAAAATGGAAAAATGGAAATAATGAAGTATTGTATACTTCACAGGGATGTTATAAAATGTTAAGCAAAATAAGAATGTACGTTAAAGGTTTTTTAAATAAATTATGCAGTGCCCAGCAAATTCAAGTTATTTCCTGCTATAAATATAAAATAGATTTACAACTGGGACACACCTATAAAACAACAATTCCAGTGCTTATACGCATAAACAAAGGTCAGTTCTGAGTGTACACCCAACCCTCAGCTAACTCTGAGACCTCATTTTATACTCCTACCATTCTGTCCAGTCATACTAGTATCCCTTCTGTTTCTTGACAAACCAAGTTCATTTCCACTTCCAGGCCTTTCTCTCTACCTGGTTAGCTATTTTCCTGGATCCTTGTATGGCTGCCTTCTTCTCATCATTTGGGTTTCAATTCTAATGATACTTCTCAGAGATGCCCCATGATTATCCAAGCTAATTGCATCACTACCCTACTCTACGTTAGTCTCAGGTGATCATGTTACTGTATTATTTTTTTCGTAACATGTATTATCTGAATATCTTACTTCTTTTCTTACTTGCTTATTGATGGAATGACCACCATATAAGGGCACTATGCCCTCTTATTGAAGGACCTGAGTGACCCAGCACTCTGTCACTAAGCTAGATCACACTGCCGACGGTTAGGATGACAGTCAGGAAGTTCAGAGTGACCTTGTCAAATCAGGGAAATAATTAGCTGGAAAAAACTTTCCAGAGGAATGAGACGTGGTGAGGAACACCCTTGAGCATGAAAAACACATTAAACACACTCAGGATAAATGGTATTTTTTGGTGGGCTGTTAAGTGTAGGAAGCTGAAGTTGCCTTAATATGTTAACAAGAATGACAATTTGGAAAATAGAATGTCCTGTTCTGGTTTGACAGTTCCATGGAACCGGAATCCTGTGAAAGAATAGCTTGAGGTAGTCTGAGAGAAATGAACTTGACAATTTTCTATATGATACATTTGGATAAGTAATATCCTTTTACAAGTTAAATTCAACACATCCTTCTGATAACTGATTTGTCTATAATTTCTATTCTATAGCATATAAAATATTATTTAAAAATCATCTCTCCTAGTGAGTTCCATCCCCTAAGGCAAAATTGTAAGGTAAGTAGCGTTTACCTTGGGCATTCTCCCACCTCCTCTTTCAGAAACTCTTCACTCTTGAGTCCTTTGGTCCCTTCCCACCACTGTTATTTACCTGCCTCACAACCCACTCTCCAAGGCCCTGCTTTCAGCTGTCAGCAGATCTCTACTGGGTGTTTCTTCTTCTAAATCCCAATTTAGAATTGTACATAATCCTAATTTGACATTTAAAGAAATGTACAATTTTAATTGTCTGAATATGCATCTGTCTCTCATTAAACTCCACTTGTAATATGAAAAATGACCTCGCAGTGGTTATTATAGAACATAGCAGACGTTCACTAAATATTTTCATTTTATACTTTTCCTCAGTGTTACGTTTTTTACCATTGCACATATGTTACTTCATTATTCCCATTTGAATGTCCACATGGGTGGGATTAGGGTAATTTTTTAAAAAAATATTTTTCCATGTAAAAAAATCTCATACTTTCTTTTCGGAAAAAATTAATTAAAAAGTGATGGGGGAAAGGAGCTTTGCTGTATCTGACTATGCTATCAAAGCCAGACAACACTCAATTTTTCCATTAAACTAGAAAGAAAGCCTATTGAAAAAAATCCCAGAGAATACATGAATCTATGTGTAGCTCTCTTCTTCTAATTAATTTACTGTCACTTAAATAGTTAAGCCATGTTGTAAAGAGATTCGAGTATAAACTCTGGAGCCAGGGTCTTGGGTTCAAATCCTGGTTCTGATACTTGCTTAGCTTA
Organism: Daubentonia madagascariensis; assembly: GCA_023783475.1. Taxonomy (NCBI): domain Eukaryota; kingdom Metazoa; phylum Chordata; class Mammalia; order Primates; family Daubentoniidae; genus Daubentonia; species Daubentonia madagascariensis. Next base: position 17,423,929 of record JAKFHU010000726.1, on the reverse strand, counting down.
TTTGACCTTGAATAAATTTCTTAATCTTTCTGTTCCTTAACTTCCTCATCTGTAAAGTGGGGATAATAATTGTATCTAATGAGTAGCATTCATCTGAGGATATATTCAACAAATATTTATTGAGGATATACTACGTACCAGTCCCTGCTCTTGGTACTAGAGGTAGAATATGAAAAACAAAAAGACAAAAATTCCTTCTTCATAAAAGTTGTGTTCAAGTAAGCAAGATAAATATATACACACATATATGTGTTAGTGGTGAGTGCTAAAGAGAAAGAAAAAGCAGAGAATATATGAACTGTTGATGGGCAGGGGATTTGAAATTTTAGACAGGGTGGTCAGGGAAGGTCTCACTGAAAAGGCAATCTCATAAGAACCTGAAGAAAGTGAGGGAGTTGGCTCTGTCAATCTGAAGGGAAAAGCCTTCTGGGTAGAGGGGACAGTAATTGCAAAGCCCTTGAGAAAGAAGCATGCCTGGTGAGTCCAAGGAACAGCAAAAAGGCCAGTGACATTGGAGTGGAATAATGAGTGGGGAATTATAGGAAATAAGGTGTGGGTATGTGTGTGTGGGGGGTGATCAGCTAGGGCACCATGGGCCCTGATTAGGACTTTGGCTTGGCTTTTATTCTGAGAGACACAGGGAACCCTGGAAGGGGTTTGGACACAAAAGGGACACAATGAGATTCATGTTTTAACCATATTTCTTCAACTGCCTTACTGAAAACTGACCTGTGTGGGGAGCAAAGGCAGAGGCAGGGCGAGCAGTCAGGAGGCTGTCACCACAATGCAGTAGAAAGATGGTGGTTTCTGGGCAAAGGAGGAAGCAGTGCCAGTAGTAAAAGCTGGGCAGGTTCTGGATTTATTCTAAGAATAGAGCCAACAGGATCTCTGAGCTGATTAGATACGGGGCAAAGAGAAAAAGAAGAGTTTAGAATTACACCAATGTTTCTGGCCTGAACAACTAGAAAAAGGATGCTTCTATTAACAGAAATGTTAATACAGTTTAAAGTATGAATAATATATTATTGTGCTAAAATGTGTTAGCATGTTAATGATCAGTACATGTAAAGCACTTAGTATGGTACTTATTATCAAGTAAGCTCCATGTGGTTGCTGTTGTTAATAATAAATTGGGATGGGAAAAAAAATGTAAACCCCAGCATATTATTAAATGTGAAAATGTTCATGTTAGAGTCACGACTTTTAGTCTTTGGAAATAAAGTGACTTAAATGAGATATTGAAAGACTTTCCACTGGCAGATACAGCATAGGAGAAAAACAGGATTTTCAAGCAATGACTAAGAATTCCCCTTCCTTTAATTCCCCTTTTCACCTGCACATGCCTTTAATACAGCACTTCCTCTTTTCTTTATCCTGCCCCTTGAAATTCCTACCCTCAAAAACAACACCCACACTAAACATACTACCTTTTAAAAAGTAATCTTGTGTTTTGTAGTCACTGTAGCAACAAAATTCATATTCAATAGTACTATTTTAAGTATCATGGAAGTACCCTGTGCTTTAAAGATACAATGAGAATTTATTTTTTACTCTTATGTTTTTGAAATTGTGAAAACAACACAATAAAAGATAAATATTAAAGAAAGCTCAATACATACAAATGTCCTAACCAGTTTTTTAATAAAAAGGTCTTTGAGGATTTTGGTTTCTATGCAGTAGAACCTATGTTCTATGAAATTTATTTTTCATTGGGGAGTGGTAAGATGAAATTTCAAGCTGAAAATATCTGAAGTCTTCCTTATGGCAGGAAAAGGGTTCTGCCTGTGAAAGTATGTGACTGATTCCGTTTGGTTCGATTAATTTTCTGTCATTTCCCCTTCATTAATATCTGGAACCAGGGAGTAGGGCCCTCTCACAATTATTACAACGGCTTGTGGTATTTTTTTCCCCAATGGGCATTAGCTTCTATCCATAACTCTTTAACTGTGGGAAGGAAGGCTCTATTAAAATGTACATTTGTGTGCAAATTCTATTTTAAGTCTTTACATACAATAAGGAACCCAGCAAATAAACAATAAGGTACAATTTGGTTGCTTCGACCAAACAACTAAAAAAAACACATGAAGTATATTAATTGCTGGCATACCCTCTCACCCCACCCCAGTGTTTTCCCTCTGAAAGTGAGGCTAGTTAGACAAAACTCTTTGTCACACAATGATTCCAAGAATCAAAGTAACTGGGATAAAGTCTATTTTAATATACTAACCCATAAGTGTGCATCTTATTCTGAGATGTTTGGTGATGCAAAATCCACTGTTAAATGTGCTTATGTTATCTCTTAAATGGAAAGAACAATGATAGAAAAGAAACTGAGGAATCTAAGTAACCTCTCTTATTTTTAATGCCACGGAGGTGCTGTGGGCTGTGGCTTGCTAATTCAATGAACAACACAAGCTCTCAGAGATTGAAATGCATTCAGTGCTGAGATTTAGAATAGATAAGACTCTGATATATAGGAAGTTCTCTGAAGATAGATTTCATGGTTCTCCTTTTAATTCAGGCAGTTAATGGGTCATATCATTTCCAGTGATAATTAGAAATACAAAATTTACTCTCTTTAGTTTGGAACAGATTATATAATTTCTCATTTTTCCTCTTTCCAACTTTCTACTCATACACAAGCCTGTGATGAAGAAATTATTCATATTATTTCTTTTCTTTAGATATATAATTTGAAGCTCTGAAAATAATCATTGGATTGCTAAATACACATAGTTTTAAGGAGCAGAATCACAACTTGAACCTGGGTCTTTAGTTTCAAGAACTCATTACAGTTGAATGTTGGTAATTAAATTACTAATAAAATTCTGTGAGTATTTTCCAGGGTGTTCAGTCAAGACAGCGGCCTAAGAATAGATAAAACCACAGTGCAAGGAAGCCAGGATGGAGAAAAGTAGTGAGAAGCGAACAAAATTGGCCACAGATAAACCACGTAAGAAAAAAAGATACTCTTCCAAAGTTTGACTGTGAAATGCATGGCCTTTAGCACAATATGCAAGTAATAGATTTACCTACATTTTTGCTGCTATATTTCATCGAATCTAATGCACCATTGATTGTGAGATTCATGCAAGGAAAGAAAGATTTTAAAAAAACTAAAAAACCCTGCCAATTAAATCACCACACACCATTGATCATAAGATACCTTTAGATTTTAAAAAGTTGAAATGTTAAAGAAAGTACATCTTAGAATCAAGGAAATATAGTACCAGTAACTGCACAGGGTATGAAAATTCTCAAAATCAGTCATAATACAACCTTACTATATAATCAATAAGCATTTATTAAGTGCCTATGGATGGGTACAATGAAACAAAATGCATACTCTTGATGAAGAGGCTTAAGTGCTACATATGAAATATTTATTGCTATCCTTCAGTTTCACAACAAGGACCACTGTTGAAGAAAGCAGATCCACTTGTGCAAAAAGATGTCTGAGTGTGAAAGTGCCAAGAGGATACGAGGTAGAGAAGGGAGGAGGAGAGAGGGGGAAAGGGAGGGTGGGTGCAGGAGAGGGAAGAAGAACGGAAAGAGGGATCTAATTGAACCGGGAGTTTCACTGAAACTCAAAAGTGATCTGAATCCTGTCCACATCAGATCTCCTCATCTTATAAAATATGAATGTTGTCCTGTATATGAAATGTTGAAAAAGGGCTTCATACATTTTTGTGACATCTATAGCTCCATGTCTAATACTAAAGATTTTTCATTCTTGCTTATATTTTAAATTATGAAGATAATTTTAATACCTCTCAAATTTGAAGTATAACTGGTCAAATATTTGACATTGCTTAAAAATTAAATTTTGTCATGACTGGTTATCAACCTCCCCGATGGCTTAAAAGTTTTAGATTTTGTGATTAAAATTAAAAAGTTGTTTGGGCTGAAACAAGTCACCTAAAAATTTTACTTGGGAATTCTGTATATATATTATGATTATCACCCCAGTATCCGTGTGCTGAACTGGGAAAAAAATGAAATTAGATTGTGTCTTTCCAGTTAAAAATGTTTCTATTTCTGCAATAAGAATTTTGTAAATAAGTTGTCCTATGATGTGAAATAATTGCTTTTGAAATTGACCAAATAAAAAGCAAAGATACACAGCCTCTTAGTTGTGCATTATGCTCATAAATTTATTACTAATTTAAAAGGGATAATATCCAGCAACATCATTAAGCTTCATGACTAAGTAAGTGGTAAAGAATATTATAATTCTGATGTTGTCACACAGTTGCTTGGGATTGAGGAAAAACTAGCCTAGTAATGGTAATTACTTCTTTTGAAAGGCAAAACTATAAATAAATAATAACGCAGAGCAATTTCATTTTTAAAAGTCAATAATGAATTCTGTCTGCTGCATGCCATTAAATATCAAAGAGGTTACTTACATGCCTCAGTTCTTTTTATATCTTTATTCCTTCCATTTAAAAGTACAGGTCGATCCATCAATGATAATGTTATTTTGGCTTGTTTGACCAAAACTTCAGGGGAAAAAAAACAAGAAAAAAAAAGAAAGAAAAAGGAAAAAACTGCCTATATTTCTCTCCTCATTTCTCTGGAGCCAAGAGAACTTAAAGTAATAAAATGCTAACAGAAAGATATATAAGCAAATTTTTAAAGAGATGGTTAGGAGAGTCTTAATGAAATGTATTACCAGTCTTTGAAACCCAGAATACAGTGGTGACAAAAGTGAGAGCATGTGACTTGATCACTGTCATTTCACAAGTTAGGCACAATTTTTTCAGTTAAGGGCAAGGTAAGGAAATATAAAAATCTTACTGACAAATGTTTTCCTGTGAATCGATGAAAAAAAATAGTCACTAATAACTTGTTACAGACGGCCATAGGACATGAAACAGACTCAAAATCACTATGTCTGAATCTATTTCTGAGAGTATCTCCTTATAGAATCATAATTAGCAGCAGCACCTAAAGCAAATCATGGAGAAATAACGTGTACACACATAAAGTCTTTTAAAAAATATTTAGATTAGTATTTATTACTATTAATAAGTTATTATTATTATTACTATTAATAAATTATTACTATTAATACTATTTAGATTTAGTATTTTGACAGAGTTTACTCCCTCTCAACCTTTCCCACCAAATATTCCCTTTTTGGAGGCAGTAGCTATAAAACCTCCAACTGCATCATCAGAGATCCATATAGCTCATCTGGATTTTGAAAATATAACATTAAGCAAGCCCTTTAAAGTCTGCCTTATCTGACTTTCCAAAATAACTTGTTTAAAGCCACTTAGCACTTACACATACCTTTACGTGGGCAGAACATTTCTGAGGTCCTCCCTTCAAACCCTGCTCAGCTAGCAATATGCTGCTTTCAAGAAGCAGACGGGAATTTTGGTTCCTGTTCTTCCCAGGGTAATACAACACTTCCTTTCTGCCAGAGTGCCCTCTCCTCCTGCCTGGTCCCTGACCCCTGGTGGCAGTGTGCAAGATTCAGAGGTTTCTGTTTCTACACACAGGAAAGCCACTGCACCTGCCCTGTGACTGTGGACTTGCACTTGGCTCGTGAACATTTTGGGAACAGTGTCAGCATACTCTATATGATTTGTCACTCAGTTGACCCTGTAAAGTCCATCACGGAGTGAGATAACAGAACCCAGTATCTTCCTTCTGTACGGTTTCTTATCGTAAAACAAATGAATGATATGGCCACCTTTAACAAATCTCTATTACATAGTCTTAATAACACAGACAGGTAGTAGGTTTGATAAGCTGGGTAATAACCAGGCTGGTTTTTTTTTTTTTACCTTTATAGATATTTAAATACTGCCAGCCATTGTCAGAATATAAGTTTGACTTTCCCCCCAGAACTTAACAGCTTCATTATCATGATATAGTTCATACTGCTTTGCATTATAGTTATTTCTTTCTTTTTTCCCTATTATAGCAAAGAGAAAGTCCACATAGCTATCACAGTGCTAAACACTTAGTAACTGAATGAATGGATAAGAGTAACAATAACTTCTTACTTGGCCCCTTCTTAATACACATTCTTTGTTAGCCTTGTAGAAGCAAAGGGCAGCATCTACAGCCTGGCTCTTTCTGACTTCCTATTCATGTTCTTAAACTTTGGAGTCCTTGAGAAGATTTTGGTGGATCTTTCCCTTTAATTCTCACATTTAATTATCACATTTCTATGAGACCCTGCAACAGCAACCTACTGACACATACACATATTATAATACTGTATTTTATTCAAAAGCAGGGATCGCGACCATTAGGAATAGAAAATGTCAACTTAGTAGGTAAAGATCTTTGTGAGTCTAAGAACTACTGAATGCCAAAACAGGTGGGCTTCAGAGATAATTTAAAAAGATACATAAATAATCAAAAACTGTGTAGAGTTGCTACGTTGTAATGAAATGACAATGATCATAAAGAAAATGGAGTTCACGTTACCATCAGTTCACAACACTGATACTCTGTAAATGGTCCCCAACCTTTTTGGCACCAGGGACCAGTTTCATGAAAGGCAATTTTTCTACAGATCTGGGGTAGGGGTGGTGTAAATACAGAGGAAGCTTCACTCCCCCTGCAGCTTATCTCCTGCTGTGCACCCCCCTACACCTCCTCCCTTCCTAAGTTTCATGGAAGACAATTTTTCCGATGGGGTCAGGGGGGAGGGGCGGCAGAGCTCTGGGCCTGGGGGTTGGGACTGCAGCTCTATATAATAGAATAATACCAAGATTTTGCAGGCAATGCAAAATATGTCTTTGCCAAATTCTCACAGCTTCATAATAAACTACTCATTGACTAGTAAAGTAAATGGCCAAGCCAACAAGCTTTTAGAGAAAAATGGTATACATTGGCAATATGATTCATTCTCAAATGAAAATGTATGATGTCTAATCTTCTCTATGCAGCTATGTTTGTATCCACTAAAAATTCTATTTGGCCTTTAAGAGTTCCAGTAGTATTCCCTATGAATGTTATTAAATAAATAAGATAACCTGCATAAAACTTCTAGTTAAGTTTGTGGCATTCTGCTATAAGTAGGTGTTTAATGGATACTTATTTCCATTTCCTTCCTTAGTAACATGACTGGCTATTCCAGTCCTAGATTGAATTCTATTACATTAAAATAATGCTAATGGTAATAGCACCTTACATATGTGCAATGCTTTATCATTTACAAAGTGCTTTAACTAATATTCTCATGTTATGCACACAGTCACCCTGGGAGATGTTGCTTATTCTCAAAGTTTTGCTGAGCTGGCTATGTATAGAAAATTAATGACAAAATGCTTCCTTGCAGCTTTATATGGTAAGCAAAAAGAGAAGGCAAAAGTGTTTTGAAGATGTCGTGATGTTCATCTTCAAATAATTCAGCATAGCTCTACACTCCTGGGAAACAGCAGCAGCAGGTAGAAAGCAGGAATGAATTGGCACTTCTTTAAAGCAAGACTTCATGCCACAATAAAACTCACACGCACAAATACAGCACCCCAAACAAAACATGAATACATCTGGTTTTCAACATCTGCAGAATATGCAAAGGGGGACTTTTACATATTTACATCTCACATAGATGGTACAGCAATACTACCTGCATTTGCCTTGTGTTTGAATATGAGTAAGAGAGCCATAAAAGGGCACACATAGTCACAGCCCCCCATATCAAACACACCTGTGAATTGGCCACATGACAGGTATCTATATAAGTAAATATCTATATCTATCTATTATGTGTCATATCTACACAAGATACATATTTCCCAATATTTTGTCATTTGTTCTTTATTATTTGCTCTCATTAGGAATCTGATAGGAACTAGACTTGAGTCATGGTCAGCTAAATTTAGTTCTTTCAAGGTTTTGTAAGACCAAATCAATCATTTAACTGCGCTCAGAGCTGTCCACTAGGTACCTAATTAACATAGTTTCTGATGAATATTGGCTAAATATTGGCTGTCTATTACTTTGGGGATGTGGGCTGCTAAGAAGCTCTGATTCACTACGGTCAGGAATGCAGTTCCATCTACATCTCCTCCAGTTTTTATTCTAGATTCTTTTTCTAGTTTAGTTCTTTATTTTCATAGTCGACTTCTTTATTTATTTTCCTTACATTATATGTGTTATCACACCATGAAGATTGACCAATTTATGACAATGTAACTTTAAATGTCTAGGTTTGTTGATTTATTTTTTAGGAAATTGACAAATCTGCTTGATTACATAATTAGAACTTGTTCAAACTGGACTTTTTAAAGATGATGATAGACCTTTTGCAAAAGAAAAGTTTATGGTAAAAAGAAGTCTTTCCAAGACTTGGGTAATTTTGGAATTGTGCAATCTTCCTAATTATAGATGTTAATTGTTGGCAGGTAGGATTACAAAAGTATTTTTGCTAATATCACATTACAATGCTAAGGATATAGCCTTAGCCTGAGATGTGGATTTCACTTATAGTGTACACTGCTATCAAAATGTACTCTGCAGAAGACCAAAAAGAACACTTTCCCTCTCAGCTGAAGTGAGGAGAGCCCTGTTTCAGAACTGAGTTGAGCCACAGAAATACTGTCAGTTCTGAAACAGGGCTCTCCAGGTGATGGAGGTAAGGGAAAGGCAATCTTCCCTAGTCCAGAGAAAACATCTGGCTTTTCTGTGAGAAAAAGTTTATTTATCAAGTATTTAACTCATGTTTCAGGGGAAGAGAGCAGGTGTTGAAGAGTGATCCTTAAAAGAAATTTTGAACTGCTTACAGTAGCATTATGGTTGGCTGATATTTATAGGGCACATCAAGTGTGTTAGTCTTTATGGAAAATAAATATATTACAAAATTCCTGTAAGTTTAGCTTGCATAAAACAGCTTTCACTAGACCAGATCTGGTAGCATGTAATGAAAATTAACATTAATTGAGCAACTATGTGTTTGAGGCAAGCCTAAGCTAATCATTGGGGTTACAATGGTGATTCGGTCATCCGATACATGTAGCCTTTTTTATTTCCTTCTCTTTCTCTCTGCATGAATATACTTTCTTTTTTTATTATTATTTATTTTTTTATTTCAGAGTATTATGGGGGTACAGACGTTTAGGTTGCACGTATTGCCTTTGCTCTGCCTGAGTCAGAGATACAAGCATGCCCATCCCCCAGATAGTGTGCACTGCACCCCTTAGGTGTGAATTTACCCATCCCTTCTTCCCCCCTCCCACCTGCCAGACACCTGATGAATGTTACTTCCATAAGTGTTGATCAATTAGTATCAATTTGATGGTGAGTACATGTGGTGCTTGTTTTTCCATTCTTGAGGTGCTTTGATTAGAAGAATGGGCTCCAGTTCCATCCAGGATAATACAAGAGGTGCTAGTTCACTGTTGTTTTTTGTGGCTGAGTAGTACTCCACAGTATACATATACCACATTTTCTTAAACCACTCATGTATTGATGGGCACTTGGGTTGTTTCCACATGTTTGCAATTGTGAATTGTGCTGTTATAAACATTCAAGTGCAAACACTTTCTGACTAAAGAAAAAAAGTATCTTAAAGTTCTGTTTTCCCTTGGGAAAAATGTCTCATATTAGGTAGGGAACACATTTTCCATTCTATTCTTCCCTCCTGTTAAATTTCTTAGCAATCTGCACCAAGCAGTCAACTTGTCTCCTGTTTTTCCTGGGCTACATTGGCTAATGCTTTTCTGGAAGCAAGTGTTGCAGAGTGATGAACAACAATGTTCTGGAGACAGCTGACCTGGTTTCAAACCTCTGTTGCTCCACTTACCAGCCATGAGGCATGCGGACAATTACTTAACCTCTCTGTCTTTTGGTTTTGTCATCTGTGAAACTAGGATTTTAGTATTTCTTACTCCATAGGGTTGTTGTGAGGATTAAATGATTTAATACATACAATATACTTAGAATAGTACTTGCATGTAATAAATACTCAATAAATGATAACTTTCAAAATTATCATTATGAAGGAAGAGTTACAAAAGTATGTGTACATATTTCACATATTTCCTGTCATGTTAAGATAAGCAATATTAATACAATATTCTTAATCATATAAAAATGTATTATGATGAACTCTTGAAAACAAAGATTTTCTTAACTATCTGATTTAGAAAATTCAAAATTGTCACAAGAGAGGAGATGCAGAAAGGAAATTAAGTGAGGGGGAAAAAACCCAGAACATAATGATAAATGAGTTTTAAGTTTGATTTCAAGCTCCTATAATAAAGTCTGCCAAAGAAAATGAGTAATAGTTACATATACAACAAGTTATACAATATATATGAGGATTATTATACCCTAAAAATTCTGTAAAGTTAATGTTTGATGAAAATATTTACATCCATGGTGCTTTGGAGGCTGCTTAATAGTGTATATTTTGACCTTATAAAATTTCACTGAACATGAATTATGTGTCTTATATACATACTGTTTTCATTTTCATATTATTTTCCTTCCAGTTTCTAGTCTACCTTATTTATGTTTCTCTCACACAAACTTGAAAGAGTACTCTTATCAGAAAAATTTTTTTTCGTCAAAAAGTAGAAAACATTTAAGTTATGAACATCAGAAAGGGGGAAACAAACAAAGATCAAATACAGGAAAATGGAAGGGAAAATGATGAAATGCATACAGACTGATTAACAAGAAAAGCAAATGGAATATATCATTTTGGAAAATAATTCGAGATCTCAGTCATGTAGGTCAATCCTGGAAACAAGGCAATTCTCTTGAAAAATAGAGTGACCTTTTATTTTTTGTTTTCACATGTTTTTACCATACAGAGGCACATAAATTAAAATCATACTACATTTGGTCTATGTAGACATCTTGCTGATGTGAAAATGAAAATAGGATTCATTATTTCGTCTTGTTAAACAATGTTTTGCACTTCCTGACCAAAATCACTGCTGTAGTTCAAAGGCAAAAATACCCTCCATCACGACCTCATGGCTAGGAGAGATCCAAGATGTTGGCTAAGTTAATTTTGGAACAGTCAGGAATGAATGGGGGTAGGAAGGGGCAGAGGGAAGAGACAGATGCCTACACTGCCTGGCCAGCACGGCTCGTTTGTGTGGGACAAACGCTTTGACGCACTTGCCGCTACCTTTCTGATGTCACCCTTCTGGTTCTCCAGGGTCTATCCAATTCTAGATCATCAATCCTTGGGGCAACAACTTTGAACTGGAGATGCTTTCCTTCCATTGTCCTTGATCCCCAATCCCCCTTCCTTCCCCAAAAATGCAGTCCAGTTTGTGTTCTCCATTCACATACAACATCATTAGGACAAATGAAATCAATACTTAAGAGTAAACTGGACCTGACAGAGTGGGTTCACCGCTGAACACCACAGGTTCTGGCCCTCAGAACTCCTTTCCATCTTGCTCACTGAATTCAACATATGCAGGCTTCTTTGCTGTTCCTTGAACACACCAAGCATGCTGCTGTCCTGTAGCCTTTGCCATTTGGAGTTCCCCTTTTCTTAGAATGCTCTTTCTCAGACATTGGCCTGACCTTACTCTGTCATTCTATTTAGGTCCCTGCTCATATACGTCCTCCTTGGAGAGGTCTTCTCTGACTATTGACTAGGGCAGCGCCTCCTTACATGTTTTTTCTTCATGCCACTTGTCACTAACTGATATTATACATTTATACATTTGTGATTAGTCACCCCTACTGGAATTTAAGCTCTAAGAATGTTCATCCCTATAGGCACTGCATCCAAAACAGCATCTGGAACATTGTAGGAGACCAATAATACCTGTTAAATGACCCAACCAGAAGTTGCTGGTCATGTAACAGGTGTTTAATAAATACTTATAGAAAACCTTATTGACTGAATGAATGTGTACATGCTTTATGCTAGTTTAAAATTGTATTTATAATAATCCCATTATTGTATTTTAAATTTGCTAACTATTGGTTTGATCATACTTGAGGTATCATGAATGTTTTTTAGAGTAATGCCATCTATGTTAGGATTTAAAGGAAGAATATGTCAGGCAAATAGGATTGTGTGCTGAAAAGCAGTTGGGATCAGGGGAAAAGGAAAGTGCTCATGGCAGAGACTAGCATGGGCAAAGACCTGGCAGCCAGTGAAACTTCAGCTGAAAGAAGTCCAGTGTGATTGCAGCATGGCATGAAAGAGGATAATACAGATTAGGGTAGGGGGAGAGGAGAGAGATGAGATTAGAAAAATAAGCAGGAACTAGTGCCTTCACAGTGTCTTATAAATTATATTGAGGATTTGGATTTTAATCTGAGGGCACTAGAGAGACACTTAGGCTCTGAAGCAGAGCATTAACAAGATCAGATTTGAACTTTAGAAATTAGCAGCAATTCAGGAGGTGGATTGGAGGGGGACACATCCTGAATGCAGGAGACTGCTTAGGAGGTAATGATGATAGGCCATGTGACATATGAAGCTGAATAATGGCAGTAGGGATTGAAAGAGGTGGATCAATTGAAGAGACTCTGTAGGGTGGAATAGATAGGATTTCTTGATTGATCGTAACAGTGTTGGAAGGGGCTTGGGAAGGAGAGGAAAGAATCTAGTTTTGTGCCAGAGAACACTGAAGGAAACTCAGGTTTAAAGGTGGGGCGGGGGGAAATTATAAAACCAATTTTGGAAAGGTTGACTTTGGAATACCTGTGGAACATCCTAGTGGATGTGTGTAGTAAACAGTTGGATTTATGAGTCTAGAATTTATGATAATCTTCTGGGCTGGAAATTTAGATTTGAGCATCACCTGATGCTCCCCATGGATGTGGACTGACATTGCTTAGGGAAAATGCAGTGTCTCATACTCTTTACCTGGATTCAACTATTGTTAATAGTTTAGCTCATTTCCTTAACATTTGCATTCTTTTTCTCCTTCTCTCTCATATAAATATATGTGCATGTGTATATATATATATTTGCCCTTTACTCCTAAATACTTACATGTATATTTCCTATGAATACAGATATTCTTTTATATAACCACAGTGTTACTTTCAACTTTAATAAATTTCACATTGAGATAATACTTTTATATAATCTATCATCTGCATTCCAATTTTGACTCTTGACCCAATAATGACTCCAGACGGCATTTTTCATTCTCAGGTTAAGATCTATTTCTTCTGCTGTGTTCAGCTTTCACAATTACACAAAAATCTAAGAACCACATTTAATAGTTGCTTTTGTTTGCATTTTTCCTCCTCTAAAAGAAATAATAAGGTTTGAAAGGATATTTCCTTGTATACTGAAGGCCATTTCTTGGAACTTTTCCATCATCTACCTAGAATCCAAGAGGGCAAAGCTATTGTGTGAATAAAGAAGAGTTGCACAAACCGGCCTCCTTTTGTATATAGCTTTTGCTTTGATGCTTCTTTATTGGCAAGAAAACTTACAGCCCAGAAAGTGTTCTTGCTATTATTAAGATCACCTGATTTGAGTTAATTATGTTTTTCTCTCTTCAAGAAATTAAAGACAGAACCAATCAGAAAAGGATAAGGTGGAGTGGTTGTGGGGGAATAAAGTTCATTCTGTAAGGCGAACTTCATGATTTAGGTTGCCTTTAAGGTGTATCACAATTAGAATACCAAAAAAGTTCAAGCATCAGCTAGAACTAAATCCATGATGTTGTCACTAAGAGCTCAGAGTAGGATGATCAGCATTCCAAACCTAACATGACCAGAGAGGCACAATGGGAAGCTTTATTTATAGGAATCCTTCTGCACCCACTTGTGAAGTTGCTAAACTGGTTTCTGTTTCCTTCGTGGGTGTTTTGGTCAAAGAATAAAAGCATGTTTTGGCCTGTCACCGAGTACTGAGAGTTGATCTCTAATGGAAAAAGAACAGATTTATCAGGATCATTTACCTCCACAAGAGCCCTAACTTACTGTGGTTCAAAGCCACTCACACATGGAAAAATTATTTCCTACCCTCACCACCCATCCTTTTTTTTTAAATATGAGAAATGTACCTGGATTAATCTGTAAGCCACATCAAAGGGAGATGTTTGACAAGTACTATATCTTTGATTTTAAAAAAAAAAGTACACATAGCAGTCTTTAGCTGCCCACAGAAACCACCAATAACATGACCAAACCATGACATTAGGCCACTGGAAGATTTGTCCCTAAAGTACATGAACCCAAGTAAGCATTGATAAAATGGATACCTTAAAAACAAAGTCAAATGACAGGGCTCTAATGTAGTGGTAAAACTAGGGGCTTTGAAATCAGACATATTTGAGTTTGAATTCTCTCTTTGCTACTTCCATGTAGCTTTGGCTGAATTATATAAAGCTCTCTATGCCCCAGTTGCCTCACTAGTAGAAAAAGAAGAAATAACATCTACCTGCCAGGGCATTAAATTAGGATTAACACATTAACTGTCATGACAGTTGTATTTAATTCACTCTAGTTTTGACCCCAGGGCCAAGTGAAGCATATATAAAATCTTACTTGTTGATGTTCTTATTGTTACAATTAATATTGACAATTTAATTCTAAAAACATGGATTAAATGAATAGAGGTCAATAAATATCATTTTTCTATTTATGTTTACCTTTAAATTACACCTGAAGTTTTTATTCTATTTTTGTAACAAAACACTGTGGCCCCAAGGAAACGTTTCTGTTTTTTTTGCGTGGCAGTCAAGATGTTCAATGAGATGATGTATGCAAAATATCTAAGCACAATGTCTAGCATATGGTGAGTGCTTAAAAATAGTTCCCTGTACCCTTAAGCATGCTGACATGGACTTAATACAAGGCAGAAAGATTGACTTAAGACAGAAGAGGTGGGAAGGAAGGACCCGAGACCTCCAGGGGGTGATGGCCCAAATAGGTGAAGGAAGGAAAGCAGGAGACAGTGCAGAGGCTAGGCCTGTAATCCAGACTAGTGTATACACAAAGTAAGAATGCTAGGGAGTATAAGGGGGCAGGTGACTCCAAATATTCACATATATGTGGCAGAAAGAGTGCTGCCACCCTTGCAACTAGGAAAGAGGAAAGAATAGTTTGAGTCATAACTGGTCATTTGAATTCTAGAGATGTTTTCAGAGACACTCAGGATATTAGGGGGAAGTTGCCTAGCTCACAGCTGGACTTGTGGTGCTTTAAGCTTGACAGAAAGGTTAGCATTCAAGTTCTCCTTTCGATGAGTCAGCTACACATAAGTAAATTAATACCATAGCAGTAAAATATCCTCAAGAAAGGAAGAGGTACATAGAGAAAAAAGAACAGGAAAGTCACTGAACATGTGTATCTAGGTCAGACATAAAAGTCCTCCTCCTTATTTTTCAATTTATAGGCAAAGTGCCAAAACTACTGTTTGTAAAAGGTGTTGACATGCGGTGTGCTAGGGCTCTGTGCCCATCTGGTTTCTGGGACATTGGTCATTTGGCATCTTCTTACCTAAACAAGAAAAACCATTCAGAGAAGGGCTCTTTCTTCCTTTGGGTTAAGAACAGCAAAAACTACCATTCCTTGTGTTTTTACTTAGTGGTAGGTACTCTGACATGGTAGGCAGAATAATGACCCCTAAAAGTATCCTTGCCTTAATCCTTGGAGACTGTAAATGTGGCTTACTTGGCAAAAGGATATTAGGTTGCAGATGGAATTAAGGTTGTAGTTGACTTTGAGATGGGAAATAATCTTGATTATCTTGGTGGGCCCAGTGTAATCACAGGGCCCCTCTAAATGGAAGAAGGAGGCAAAAGAGTCAGTATCATAGTAATACAACATAAGAAAGACTCGGCCACACATTGCTGGCTTTAAAACTGGTAGGTGGCAGTGAGCCAAGGAATGTGGGCAGCCTCTAGAAGCCAGAAAAGGCAAGAAAATGGATTCTCCCCAGAGCCTCCAAAAAGGAACACAGCCCTACTGACATCTTGATTTCAGACTACTGGGATGTATTTTGGACTTCAGACTGTTGGAACATTAAGATAATATATTTGTGTTTTAAGCTGCTAACTTTTTGGTAATGTTACAACTGCAATAGGAAACTAATATATCTGGTAAACACTTTACATACCATATTTGAGGCAGGACCTATTATTATTCCCATTTTATTGAAAATAAAAATGGAGGCTTAGAGAAGTCATATTCTGGTCTGACAGCAAAGTTCATGCTTTTAAACCACTATTTTCTCTCCCTTTAAATTCTTCTTAAACATCTAGAAAGTAGTCTTAAGACATCATCTCTCTTTTAAAATTCCTCAACATAGTTCTCATCTAAAAATACTGATGTCATGGTATAATGGGATAAGAACAGATTATAATCACACCTAATAAAAACTATATTATTGTCTTCTTATCAGGATAACTAGTTACTTTGTATCAGTTGTTCTCATCCAGGAATATAAAAAGGATCTTGTTACAGATAACTAATTGCCATTCCTTGAAGCCATCTATGTTGTTTCCACCTAAGTAAGAAGTGGGAGATATCTGATTTGAGGTTTTTAGCAATGTCTTTGTTCTCAACATTAAATCCTAGCTATTTCTGTCCTGGTTCCTCCCTTACAGAATGTGGTTGGCTCAATTAAAGCGGGCCATTAGGCAAGTCCAGGCTGAGTCTTGTTGGAGAAGAAAGAAGAATATCTGATCCATACAAATAGACCTCAGACAGAAACCAAATCAGCAGTGCAGAGAGCCAGCTATACCCTATCCATGTGTTTTAATTCCTATAGTTTTAATTTTGATAATTCCTTTTTTAAAAAAACTTTAGTTTTCAAGTGTAAGATATTACAGAAGATTTATCTTTATAAATTATACAGCAAACTCTTCTAAAAGCTTTTTTTCCCAGTGGAATCTTTTCCCCACACCTCTTCTGCACAATGGAACAATTTTGCCCCAGTGCAAATTAAAAGTCCTAGGATCTCACCCCCTTCAACTTGTAAGATTTCAAGAAATCTAAGTTGAAGAGAGCATTCGGTAGTGTCTGACCTATTAACTGATTGTAATCTGATGTGGCTTTTTATCCAGGATGAATGACATCCTGTGCTACTCAAATCCTTTGTGAAAAGAGATGCGTGAGTCACATGCATGCACACATACACAGGCCCAAACAAACACATTCACATGCTTTTGCACACAGATAACCAGCTTAAATCATTCCTGAAATGCTTCGTTCTCAGGATAACCTTCAGGCATATTACATAAACTTTTTGCAAACAACTCTATGAGAACAAATAAGAAAAGCGTATGTAACAATTATCAAAAGGTAGGCATGTGTTCTATGTTATTGCAAACAGCTGTACAACCATTTGTTAAGCAGCTGTTTACTTGAAAGTTGTATTCAATAAAACTCTTCCTCTCTCATTTTTGTTCCAAGTTTAAAATCATGCAATCCAACACCTTAGCAAAGCAACTGAGTTTTATTACTGCATAAATTGTCTGCATCTGCCCACAGAAAACAAAGAGCTCAAAAGCAGTGATTTTTAATACCACAAGTCTTCACAGGAATACCCATAGAATTTTGCAAAAAGCTAAATATCCTAATTTGGAGGATATCAATAACACCATATATGACATAAAGAGAAAAGATGGTGGCATCTGTTTGTAAAATTCATATAAATTATAGATTTTTTTCAGTGAATAACACACATTATTTTCCCTGCAGTACTAAGTCACAAACATAGGAAACAAGTTTTGTACTCTCTTTCCATTAATAGCAGTGGCCCTGGTATAGCTATATTTTCCTGTTCTGCAGCTTTTACCTGTTAACAGCCTATATTTTTCAAATAACACAGCAGTCCATGACTATTAAACACAACAAATCTTACAGGTAGATGATAAATTCAGGAGGGAATTAGCACAGACTACAAGTCCAAATATGTTGGCTATACAACTAATGAGCTGCATAAACCTTAGATGAGAATTTTAAATTAACCTTAATAAGATAACTTCCCACTCTAACATTTATTTTAGCAAAATTATATAATTAACCAAACTCATAAGATAAAACACTAATTAACAAGTGCCATCTACAAACTCAGAATAGTCATCTTCCATTTGAATAATCAATGATAATGCCATCACATGGAGTGTCAGCTTACATGACGGTAATTTCATGGCCCATGACGGTCAACATGGAAGAGCTGAGAAACCTGTATTGGCAAATTTATGATTGAAAAAGTCATTAAATCATCCACACACATGATATGCATGGTTTTGTGTATATACCACAGGTAGAGAAATTCTTAAGCACACTAAAGGATGTTTTAAGGAAGAACAAAAGGAAAGTCTATATGCAGATGTTTGGACATCAAGCCATATTGCCTTTATGATAACTATAAAACCCTAATGGTAAATGAGGTCTGCATACAGATTCTAAGGTGTTTCTGCTTGCTTGTAGGTATACTCAGCTTTTTAGTTCTGTGTTTTATATAATGCTCTATAATTTTAGTGGATTTACTTATTTTGAGGTTTAGATGACAATAGTGAAAGCACATTCTATACTTTATATGGGGTTAGGTCCTAAAATCCCTGGAGAAGTTCAAAGGGATGTGATTCCACTGCAGCTACAGATGGTAGATCTGTCTAGGGATATTACCCAAGCCTACAAAGCTGCCCTGTTGAAGAGGTGTGCCCATGTTGGTTCTCCATGACCCTTTCCTCAGAGCTGACTGGATGATGAGGACACACCTGACACTTTCCCCAAGGGCTGCTCTTCCATGGGCAGATGGTCTGGGCCAATCAGCCACTCTCTCAAATTGGAACTAAGAGATGGATTCTGGAGCTCAAAGACCGTGTAGAATTAAAGCCTAATGGAAGTCATAACAACAAAAGCAATGTGCAAGCTAATGGGCAAGGAGATAAACTAGTCTACAGACAGGAGAATGGAAAAGACTTGCAGAAGCAAAGTGGAAGTCAAAGACCTTGGGAAGGCAGGGAGAGAGAGCCAACCTCAGCTCCTGGCTTTCTAGGACCAAGTATGGTGCCCATGAAGCCTGGCTTGTGGATGTCTATACAGCTGCTTGCCCAATCGTTGCCATCTCTATCTTTTTTGAGTTTGGTTGGATCAGTTTTAATTTCTAGCCTTAACTGGAAAGAATGCTACCATTTAAAGAGTACCAAATATCTTGCTAGAAAATTAATATTTTTTTCATTTAACCCTTATTAAAGCTCTGAAAAAATGTTACTCATATTTTATAAAAAAGGTAACAGGAAAAGGTAATAAGATTTTGTCCAATGCTGTACAGTTTTGTCCAAAGTTGGCAGAACTGGGATTTTCAACTCAGGACTGCCCTACTCCATTTTCTTATGCAACCACCACCATTATGCCCAAAGACAGTTTCTTCTCAGTAGCTAACAAGCTTCCTCCACAAAATAAATGCTTCTTGTTTTCCTAATAACTAATATTATTTCCTAATAACTTGTCCAGAATGGTGTCTAGGATGGTGGAACTTTCTTACTCCTAACACAATGATGACAAAGCTGCCATCAGAAGCCTTAGCTTTCACACCAGATCTGTAAATTTGATCAAAATGCATACATGGCTTGAGGGATATAATGAATAAGTGAATCTTTCTGAGAATATGGACTATTTTAAAGAAACATATGCTTTTCAACTAATCTCTAAGCACTCTGAGAGTAGGACCATGGCTGTGCCTATCCCATAATGAAAACTACAATATCTAGGGTGTCACAGTTAATCCTATGTGTCAACTTGGCTAAGCTGTCACGTCCAGTTATTTGGCTAAACAACTGTCTAGATGTTGTTGTGACGCATTTTTCAGATGTGATTAACATTTAAAGCAGTGGACTTTGAGTAAAGCTGATTACTCTCCATAATGTGGATAGGCTTTATCCAATGAATTGAAGGCATTAAGAGGAAAGACAGGTTTCCTGAAGAAGAAATTTGACCTCAAGATTGCAACATAGAAACCCTGCCTGAGTTTCCAGCCTGCCTTGCCTGCCCTGTGGGCTTTTGACTTAAGACTGCAACATTAACTCTTACCTGAATTTCCAGCAGCTTTCTCTATAAATTATGGACTTGCCAGCTCCCAAAATTGCAAAAGCCAATACCTTAAAATAAAGCTGTCTATCCATCCATCCATCCATCCAACTAAGATCCACTGAAATATCTAGGGATCTATGATGGATGGATGGATAGATAGAAAGACAATGTGTGCATGTGTGTGTGTCTTCATTATCTCTGTCTCTACGTCTACATTTATACATCCTATTGGTTCTGTTTCTCTGGAGAACCCTAATGCATAGGGTTTGTTGACATTGTTGGGGGTGAGAAAATTTAATCTAGGAGATTCTAAAATCCACTGTAATTTCAAATCTCTAGTCAGTCCTTTGTAAAGGTGAGGGTAGAAATCCTAACTAGATGGCACTTTACTTAGCAGAGTATCTTAATGAGTTATTGAAATACAAATGTAAAATCAGAGGCTAGACTGAGGTGGGGGATGGAAAGCTTAACAACTGTGCAACCTGCCCAGTTTTGGAGAGTTTTGCAGAGTCAGAAGCTAGATGGAAGTTATAACAATAGTTTACAAAAGAAAGGCAGAAGGTCCAGCAACATGTCAAGGGGCCTGAGTCTGAGAAAGAAATCCCCTGCAGTGGAAAATTATCAATAAATTCCTAGGAACAGTGGTGTCTGACACTGAATTTGAATTGTGTTCTGCTCTTTGCAGTAAATAACAGCCACCTCTTACCACCCTCCAACCTCCAATTAAGTGTGTCACACCCATAATATTGTTTTAGTTGTGCTTTGAGAGTCAAAAGGAAGAAAGTGGGGTTTCTAGTTGAAAGAAACGTTGGCCAATGAGAGGTTCTGCACCCACTGGGAGCTCTAATGAACAATGATTAATGATGATAACAGCAGAGAACAGTTTGCAGCATAGTCTTACTCAGTAACAGCTGCTCTTAAAAGTGATCAATTTAAATTTGTCTCTACTGGGGAAAAATAGTTTAGAAAGATAGCAATTATGAATAGGAGCTGAGAACAATAATTAGGAATCAGACAATCCTGGGGTCAAATCCTACCGTCACTATTTACCAAGGGGTGATCTTGGGCAAGCTACCTCTCTGAGTACTCTATTTGTAAAATTGGGTGGTATAAAAATTCTTTAAGTCTTTAAAAACAGAGTGCTTGTAAAGAATATAGCAGACTACCCAGCACATAGAAAAATCTCAAATAATAGATATTATTATCATTAATAAAAAGATAGAAGACTATGGGTTTTTTAATGTGGTTTGCAAATGCCATTTTATAATGGGCATATGTGCTTGATGCTGAGCTTCTTTATGCCAACAGGAAAGCACATATTTCCCTCTGAAAGCCGAGTTTCCTGACCTCACTACATCATGGCTTATCCCTTCTACCATTGGAATCATAGTCCTTCTGACCTTTTTTCCCTGATATATTTTTAAAATATGCTTGAAAATATATTTGAAGGGTGGTTTGGGTTTTTACAAAAGTATAATTGGTTTGAGGCCAAGTGTTATGGCATACAATTAATATACCATATATACCTGCTTTTTCAAAAGTTTTTCCATTTAATACATACAAGTGTTTAGGTTGCTTCTGTTTGGTCTTGATTTTTACAGCAATTTCAAAGAATTGCTTTCTAAGACATGTTAAAGTGCTCTTTATTAAAATCTAAAACTCTATTCAAATTTTTCTTTTTAGTGAGAATTACATGTTCAATATTTAATGTTTGGGAAATACAGAAAAGTAATAAAAATAAAATAACAATCACCCATCATAAGCCTATTACCCAGACGGAACTATTAGTAAATAATACACATCCTTCATACATTGAATACACTTCTCATTACTGATTCTTGAAATATGTTGTCATGATTTTACTTGATATTTTTATGTCAGAAGGATGGTAGTATTATCTACCACACACCATTCAAAAAATACAGAAGAGCAGGATGAAAATGTTACAGACTTTTTTTGTTTTTTCTTTTCTATAGGCAAGCTATATAAAAAGTATTTTATACTCTATGTTTTTGGAGGAAAGCTGACTTGTAGATGAGGACAGCATCAAAGCTTTCTGATTCTAGATATAATCTCAGGAAATGTCACAGAAAATGCCCATGTTATCACAGAGGATGCTTGATTTAATGGCATCATTCTTACTAACAACAGGACCCGATTCCAGTGATATGCACTTTGAATACAGTAAGAGAACTCAGGCCAGGCAAGAAAAAACAAAACAAAAAACTGAAGCATACCTTCAAGATATATAGGTTATGATAAATTAATAGAGAGGTGAGTTTTTTTTATCCTTCAAAATTGCAAAGATCCTTTTAAAACAATAATATTCTGTGGTGAAAAGGAGGTGAACTAGCTTTTTTATATACTGTTGCAGGGGATGTAAATGTAAATCATCTTTCTAAAGGATAATATAATACATTTGAATTTTAGAAAACTTTAAATAATAATATTCACTAGGACATCATTCATAAAAATAAAAAAATAAAAATAGTTTAACTGTCTAACAATAGGGGAATAAGGAACTGGTTAAATAAACAAGAATATCAGAGTGGAATATTTTGCAATCATTAATAGTCACATTTTTCCTGTTAAGTGGAGAAAAAAGTAAAATAAAGAACTGTATAATACATATGTATACATATGTATTATATATATGTATGTATACATATGTGTATATATATACACACACACAAGTATATGAAGTATATCTGTTAACTTGATGAGATATAAAACTACTAGAACTGAATACCATCTTCTGCCACCTACTCCACCGGCCAAAATGTTCCCCCCATATTTTTTCAATATTTACTAAACAGTACTACCATCCCCTCATTTGCCCATGCCAAAATTATAAGAATCATTCCTAATTGTTTCCTTTCTTTAACCCTCCAAATTCTATTTACCAGCTAGCCCTGTCACTTCCATGTATTTAAGTTCTGTCTACTTCTTACCATCTCTTCTGCCAAAATCCTACTCTAAGCTACCATTATCTTTTGCCTGGGCCTTGACAGTGACTTTCTAAATGGCCCCCACTTTTGTCCCTCTTCAGTCAGTTTGGTTAGAGAAGA
This sequence comes from Daubentonia madagascariensis, assembly GCA_023783475.1. Lineage (NCBI taxonomy): Eukaryota > Metazoa > Chordata > Mammalia > Primates > Daubentoniidae > Daubentonia > Daubentonia madagascariensis. Next base: position 17,400,905 of record JAKFHU010000726.1, on the reverse strand, counting down.
TCATGTCATTCCCTTCATATGAGTTTGCTATTGCTGTGTAACAAACTACCATACATTTAGTGGCTTAATAGCAACAAATATTTATGATCTTACAATTTTCTACTCACAACTTTTGTGGGTCAGGAGTCCAGGCACAGCTTTGCTAAATTCTCAATTCAGGGTCTAACTAGCCTGAAATTAACATGTTGGCTTGGGCTGCAATCTCATCTGAGCCTCTTCCAAGATTGCTGGTTGTCATAATTTGTTTTGTTTTGGTTGTAGGACTGAGGCCCTCAGCAACTAAAGGCCACCCACTCTTCCTTGCCACATGAGCTTCTCTACATGGCGATTTGTTTCTTCAAGCCAATAGGAAAGCGTATCTGCTGCTCTGAACCTCTCTGACTACTTCTGCCTCTGACCTCTAGACCCCTTTTAAAGGGCTCACTTTTTAGGTCAGGCCCACTCAGGATAGTCTCTCTCTTGAATAACTTAAAATCAACTGGTTAAGAACCTTAATTACATTCCCCAAATCCCTTCACTTTTGCCACATAATATAATGTAATTATGAGAGTGATATGTCTTCATACTCGTATTCACATTCCCTCCTATGGTCAAGAAGAAGAGATTATACAGAGAATGTAGACCAGACGAGGGGATGCTTGGGGGCTGTTACGGATTGCGTGTTTGTGTCTCCTCAAAATGCAAATATTGAAATTCTTACTCCAACCCAATGGGATAGTATTAGGAGGTGGGGCCTTTGGGAGGTAAAATTAGAGTTATATTAGGTAATGAGGAAACCCATGATGGGATTAGTGTCCTTAAGTTATATTAGATGAAGAGGCCAGAGTTCTCTCCATGTGAGGATACAGGGAAAAGGTGGCTTCTGCAAACCAGAAAAAGTGCCCTCACAAGACACCAGATCTGCTTGCACCTTGATCTTGGGCTTCCCAGCTTCCAAACTATGTGAAATAAATGTTTGTTGTTTAAGCCACTCAGTCTGATATTCTCTTATAGCAGCCTGAACAGAAGAAGATAGGAGCCATTTTATAATTCTGTCTACCATACCTCCCATCCTATACCATAGTTGCCTCTGGGTGATGGTATCTTGCATGATGTATTTTCTTTTTAATACTTTCTGTATTTTCTCAATTTTATACACTGAATATATCTTAGCATTCTCACTCTGTAAACAGTTTTCTAAGATCATGTCATTCTTCTGCTTAAAATCCTTCAGTGGCTTCTCATTATGTTCTTAGAAAACTCCAATAGTAGCCGAGAAGTCCCTATATCATCTGGCTCCTTCCTGCCTGCCTCTCCAACCTCTATTTCTTTCAGAGAACTTATTAGAACTTTTAATTATTCTGCTTTTGTTTTCTAGCTTATGTTCATTTCCCTGACTAGCATGTAAGCCCAAGGAAATCAGAGCCCTTCCTGTCTTTTCTCCACTGTATCCCAGTACCTACACAGTACCTAGCATGAAGAAATTGCTCAGTAAATATGTGATGGGGTGAACAAATGCTAAATGGCAAACAGACCTTTCTGAGATCAGCCTACATGACATAGCCATATAAGTAAACTTGGAATGATATAATCAAATATGAGGACCCGTTTTGTAGTTCAGGAACTGACTGTATCATCCATGAAATGTAGAGTTATAATCCTCAATAGTGACAGTCTCAAGTAACAGTCACAAAGGAAAAAGAGGCCTATTGGACCCTGTTGGTCAGAGCCACCTACTGTTAAAGTTCACTAATCCGTTGTTATTTTTATCCTAAAGCACAAAAGAGACTACCATTACTACCACTACTAATATGATTGACAAAGGACTTGGCAGTTTCAAAAGTTGGTAAGTTCCTGTCACCGGAATTGTTCAAACAGAAGTTGAATGACCACAGGCAGGAAAGTTTAAGAAAAGATCTGAGCCTTGGATGAGAGGCTGGAAGGAACTATAGTCCAGGCTGGGCTAAACTCTAAGGGTAGCAAACTGGGAAGCCATTGGCACATTTGGTTTGTGGATGAGTTTTGTATGGAAGGCACAATATTTATTGTTAAGTTGACTTGAATATCTTTATATAAGGCATATGCTTTCAAATTCCCATGGTTTCCATCACTCCTATTATTTACAAATAATGTATACACTAATGTATAGTAGCTGCTTGCCCCTGAACAAGCGTATGGATCTGCTACTCTTGGACTCTGTCAGGTATATTCTGAAATCTGACACTGCGAAGGACAAGGTAATATGTTAAAAGAGTTGTTGGCATGGAGGGATGTAAACTTTACACTAAGGATAATCCTGACTTTATGACTTGCAAATCCTTTCTCTACTCTTTATCCTTGACATTCTAGCCCAGGAAATCTAACTCTCATTACTTCAGCTCGGTTCACTTTGAAGATTTTATCTGTTATCAAAATATTAACTTAACCTTTTCCAGTAAGAAACTTGATAACAACCCAATACGTATGTGAACCAAAAGAAAATTAAAGAATCTCTTTTTGTTCCTGGGGTTGAAGAAAAAATATGACCCAGTTTAGACTTTAGAAAGAAGATATATAAAGTAAAAAGTCCATCTAATAATGTAAATATTGAATTCAGGCTCAGTGTTCTTTTCGATTTCAGACCACTGAGTTATAATTATATTTGATTTTATCAGTGTACAATTTTAACCACTATGATTGAGTGACTTCGTGTCCTACCACCAATTTTCACCATTTGAGATGCTGAATTAGTTTCTACTAAAGGAGATGCTGACATTTTCTCCTTTCAGTAATAAACAGTATTATTACTCAGTAATAAACAGAATAAAACTATTCAATGTACATGAAAAGGAGGCAACACTATTCTCTAATCTGCTTTTCAGCTAGCCTCCTTAAATGAAATGAGGCCTACCAAGTAAAGCCACTGAACTTGTCTAAAAAGTCTCCCCTTTTCTCATTTGTTTATAATTCTCCAAAACAAAAGTCAACTTTTATAGTAATTTCCCATTTTATCAAATGAAATCTGTAAGAGAATACTTTTTAAAATTGAGGGCATGAGGTATTGGAACTAGAGACCATTCTTCTAAGCAAAGTATCACAAGAATGGAAAAACAAACACCACATGTACTCACTATTAAATTGGAACTAATTGTGCACATATGGTAGTAAAACTCAACGGAAACCAAGTGGGTGGGAGGATGGGTAAATTTATACCTAATGGGTACAATGCACCCTACCTCAGTGATGGGCACACTTATAACTTTGACTCAAACTGCACAAAAGCAAATCATGCAATCAAAGCGTTTGTACCCCCATAATATTCTTACATAAAAATAAATAAATAAAATAAAATTGAGGGCATGAGAAAAAAAATTCTTTACAAAGTCAGTCTCAATTTAAGGCAGTTATATTTACTTAAAATATCAGGCACCTCTCATTAATTTACTTTATTTTATTTTTTCTGAGGGCGGGATATCCCTCAGTTGTGACATCAAGTTTCCAAAGATGTGTTCAAGGGTGAAATTTATACTAAAACTTCATTGTGAATGTATTCCATTGGACTATGTAAATATGAATATTAAGCACTTCAAAATTAGCAACAGTTCTGCTCATGAGTTTTTTTTAACAGATATTTTTATGGTTTCCAAAAATATTAAAAGGCACTACTTAGAATTACTATACGTCTTATACAATACATAGCTTAAAAACAGCTGTCTTTTGAATTTTATAACTTTTTGGTTCACTTAACACAAAATATTAAACATGAGTCAAAATTAAAATATGACCTCAGATATTCATGAACAATTTTTTTGTTTTATAGGATACATTTGAATTGCCAGGGATATAATTTCACACATTAGTAATAATCACTTTGTGAACTCTTAATATTATGATCTTGCAAAAAAGCAGAACTGCCTAGATATCTGATTATTTTTAGAAAGTACTCTAAAATTAGAATAAAAAGCACATACAGTCAGGGCGTACAGCATATACATCTGTGAATCATTAATACTACCATTTATGGTAATCTTTTCTTTTAGTCCAAATATTATTTATGATTATATTGAATATTTACTTATTGTTGGCACTTGTTCTTTTGTTTAAAAAATTTTTTTCTTTTAGTTCTTTTCTTCACTACATTCTAAGTAGTTAAAATTCTACATAAGAAAACTGAGGCAGAGAGAAGTAACTGAAATTGTCCCTTTCCACTGTATTTCTCTGAATTGCATTTGTTGATATGAAAAATCAGTTAAGCAAAATGATCTGCTTAACATTCTGGTTAACTGAGGGTTTTTCTAAGCTTATATATGAGGATTTAAGTAATTTGCTCCAAAATAGGAATGCTTATCACTCTTTAAGAATTCATAATGAAAGAAAAGTCTAAACAAGAGTAATGGATGAAGGAACTCTACTGGATAGGCTCTGGTCTCTTGAAAAGTCCTGGGCATTCAATAGAGGGTTAGTTATGTAAGAGCACGGTTTTATACAAACAAGAGCTGCTGAGAGGTGCTACAATTCAGTGTAAGAGGCACCTGGGTTGATGTCCTAGTTCTGCCACTTCCGTGTGATCCTGGGCTGGAAAGATCTCTTGACTTTTCTAAGCCTCTCATGCTTCATCTGTAAAATAGGCCTCAAAGGGTTGTGAGAACCATGAGACAATGTGGGCCCGAGGGCTTTGTCTACCTGAGGGCCCTAAAAATATCTCATGTATCAACAGTCAAATCTTCAAATTAAAATACTCTAGTGTATTTTTATGCCCACTGAAACCACCAATCTGCCACTATTATACCTGGAAGAGGCGATCAAGAATAAGGAGTTTCCAAAGTTCTACTTCTGCATTGAGTGAAAAATGAAAACAACTGAGCTATGTTGATCCATCCTGAGCCAAACATATATGGAAGGTGAACTGGATCATGATGTCAATGATCTTTAATATCTCCCTTTGAGCTAATGATGTTTACTGCTAATTGCTCTGATCAACAAAGGGTCAGCCATCTAGATGAATAAAACAGCTATGGATATTTTCCACCCATGTGTAAGATCTTTGCTTAGCAAAGGGAAGATGAAGCAGTAGGCAATTTTGAAGGCAAGACTCAAACCCCAGTGAGCACACTGGGTTTGCTTTCATGGAGCAAAGAGAGGACAATCACAGTAGGATTGGGAAATTGCCAGACATTGGTAAGTAATTATCAAAACTGGAGAAGTTCTAGAGCAGCCAAGAGAAAGACAGGAGCGAGTTTCCTTTTCTTATATAGTGATAGAACTGTGATAAAGACAGGAAGCACCTGGCAGGAAAAAAAAAAAAACTTAGCAGAAGTAGTGAGCCTGAAGGAAGTACCTTATAGGGCAGTAAGCTTACAGAAGAGGCATGTGTAAAGGCATTAAGCTATCATCTTGAAAGGTCAAGAAAAAAATTCAAAAAGAGGTGGGGAAATTCTGATCTAGTCATCTTATGGACCATATCCAAGCTGCAAGACTCCTCCAGAACAAGTTTAAAAGGTTTGGGTGAGGGGTGAGTACCATCATGTTGTACCCTAAAGGGGAAGTGTTGAGATAAACTATAGTGACCAGGAGGCACCTAGGAAATAGGAGGAAGGCCCTGGACTCTGATGATATTGCACAGGAGGTTCTAGCACTGCAACTTCCTAGGGAGTCTGAACAATTGATTAGCCAGGTTGTTTATTTACCAGTTGAAAGACCTGTACAGGCCATAAACCATGCTAAAAACCGGAGATAGACAACATATAGCCTCTGCCTTCATGGAGCTCACAGACAAGGAAACAAGCAAGTACAGAAGGAGGAGTTACCACTCTGATAGGGACTGGCACAGGGTGCTGAGGAAACAGGTGAGTTGGGGGGGGCACACTGATTTCACCTTTGGGGCAATCAGGGAAGGCTCTCCAGAAGAAGTTCTTCAATGCCCAAGTGGATAGTGAGAGGAGGTGACAGAGAATAAAGGGATATACAAAGATCCAAAGACAAGAAAGAAAGAGCTTAGCAAATGGAGAAAGGAAGTAGCTTGGTATGTCTGGAGTGTGGACAGTGGAGGGGAAATTGGCAAGAGATGACATGGAAAGGTAAGCAGAAGCCAGATCATGAAGAGCCTTTTGAATCATGATCAGAGATCTGGGGAATGGGGAATCTGAGGGGGGAAATGGGGGACCAGTGAAGGATGAGTAACTTAAGCAAACCCATAAGCTTCATTTTTTTCACCTAGAATATGTAAATAATTCCACCTGCCTCAGTGAGTCATAATGAACATCAAATAAAAACATATGAGAAGAACTATGTAAGCTATAAAGCTTTATAGAAAAATACTGTAATATTCCTTTCCCTCATTGAACAAATACAAAATACTAAAAACAGATATTGTTTAAGAGGTTTATTTTGTAGAATTGTTTGTGTTAAATTTATCTTTCTGTCTTAGTCCCTTTGGGCTGCTATAACAAAATACCATAAACTGGGTGGCTTAAAAAGAACAGAAATCTATTTCTCACAGTTGTGTAGGTTGGGAATTCCAAGATCAAGGTGCCGTCAGACTCAGTGTCTGCTAACAGCCTGCATCTTCACTGGCAGTCATCTCCTTGCTCCAACCTCATGTGGCCAAAGGGACAAGGGGGTCTTTTAGGAGCCTCTTTTATAAGGGCACTAATCCTATTCATGAGGGCTCTGCCCCCATGACCTAATCACCTCCCAAAGGTCCCTCCATTAAATACCACCACCTTGGGGGTTAAGATTTCAATATATGAATTTTGGGGGGATACAAATGTTCAGACCAGAGCCCTTCCCCTCTTCTTTAAAGATATGTATTCTATTAGTATATATACCATGTACTAGTTCTCCACCAGTTAACTTACACTGCTTTGATAAATAAGGAACCATTTAAAAGTGGAAAATTCAATAAAAAAACCAACCTCCCCTCTGCAAGTCACTGCTCAAAAGTCACCTGAGGCCCCACCCTGACCTCCCTATTTAAAATTACACTGTGCACAACCCTATCTCCAATCCCTTTCAACCTGCTCTACTTTTGCTTTTTCCAGTGCGCTTATTTCCTTCTAACGTACCAGGAAACTTACTATTTATTGGTTCTGGAATGTAAGTTCCTTGAGGGCACATATCTTCTTCTATTTTGCTAACAGATTTATCTCATGTGCCTTGACTGATGCTTGGTACTAGTAGGTACTCAATAAATACTTATTGAATAAGTTGAATAAATTGAAGAAAGGGAAGGTCACCAGAAAGTTTTAGAAAAAAGGACAAAGTTTTGATAAGTTTATATTTTTAAAATAATATATGGTAAGTTGAAATTGCACAATTAGAAAAAGAAACATTTAGAATGCATTTTTCAACAATCTAAAGCCTTATTCAACACTTTCTTTTACAAGGGTTCTTACTAACTAGTCTCCTCTGACCTGGGTCTCCAACAGCCTATAACTAGACATGCCACAGAGCCATTTCCAAAAATATGAAAATGTGTACTGAATTCTAATTTCAGCAAGTTACTTGAACACTGGTCTAGGAGTTTTATTTCCCACCAGTATTTATTGAATACACATACACTGAATCCCTATTATGACTGTGAGCTTATTTACAAGCAAGGAGGAAGAGGCTATTTCTACTATTATTGCATACTGGCAAAAGTGACCATAAAAACAAGACAAATGCTACCTTTCTTACTATTTTTTTCCCATGAGGTATAGTTCTGGCATTCTTAAGGAGAAATGATGTTTCTGTTTGAACAGAGAAGGTAACAATGTGACTGATTGTTAATACAGCAAAAAGATAGCTCTGTGCATGCTCCTTTTTCAGAGTCCAGAGACCAGGAGTCAGTTATAATATTTTAAAGCAAGGGTTGCAAACTGGTGGTCCACAAGCCATAGCTGGCCCACACAAAGAAAAGCATGGTTTTGTCTGTAAGCTTCAAAAACTTTTTTGAATTGCCAACATTTAAAGAAAAGAAGGTGTTTCATAAAAATGCAGAATGCCAATTTCCACTGAAAAATCTGGCAGCAATGGGCAGGCATTTCTGCATGGCAATAGCTTAGTGGAGCTAAACAAGAACTGCCTGTTTGACCAGGCAGGTGCTTGCCAGTTCCAGTATCTCCCCCAGCCACTTTCCCTCCCATGTAGTACTTACCCCTGCAGGTGTGGGGCAGCTGTGTAAAGACCAAGCACCTTTCAATAGAGGAGAGCCCAGCTCTGGTTCATTTGTGCCAACCCTGCTGTTAGTTTCTATAGGTTAGTTCTGACGCTTAGTGGCAATATGAATCAGTCCATTTTTACCAGTATCCTTAGGCTCCAAATTCCATACGTCATACCCCTCTTGACTGGCATCCTCTTATTTTTTAGGTGCCAACAATTTTTATTTTCAACTAAACTTGCCCTTAGAAGAGATTTTGAAGTGATTCTCACTGAAGGTGGAAAGACAGATGAGAATACCAAGAGGTCTCCGAACAGGAGCTACAACTCTCAAATAAATAATAAATTTCTTAAAATAAAATAGTAGACAACTAAGCAGTAGTTAGGGGTGGGGCTGTAAGAGGTTTGCAAGGCCTCTGTGGGGGCCTGACATCATTTCTTCAGTCTTATGCATAACAAAGAGGACTCTCCCCAACTTTGCTGGTTTCAAGACCACGTCTACAAACTGCCAGACGAAATGATGATGAATTAATTGCATTTTGAATTAAGAAATGACAAGTAGGTTCTCTTACACAGAAACACTGGTGCTGACATACCCCTGTTTGAGATTTACTTTATCAGGGACAAAGAAGAAATAAACCCTCAAAATAAAGCCACATGTCCTTTAAACTGCCAGTGAGAGAAAAAAATTAAAGCCTCAACAATTTAATAAATACTTTGTTATACTTCCCCAGAGCATTCTGTGACCCTTTATGAAAATACGTCATTAACAATCTTAACAAAGTCCTCGAAGTTTCTAACCTGTGATATCATAGACTATGGTACACTACAGTGTAGTAGCTCCAGCTTGATGTACCTTAAAGTAAATCCATCATCTATACTTTTGTTTTCTTCTTTACACAAACCACAGCCTACAAAGCAATGGACATAAGGAGCCTGTTCAGTGGGGCTTGGTAGGATGCCCAACCCCATTCCTTTCTTCATACGCCTTGGTAAATGACCAAAGCATACCATAAACCTTGAGTTTGTGGTCTTAACTTTCCACTACTGGACTTAGTTCAATCAGAATCAATCAAACCAGGTTGATCAAGCACCTACTCTTTATATGCTCCTATTGCTAGGTGCTAGGTGCTATTTGGTATGCAAAGATGAGTGAAATCAATTCTGGACCCATTACTCTATGTGACACCTTTATGCAAATTAGACAAAAAGGGACGCTCCTCTTGGTGGATGCAGCCTGTGTCAGGGAGCTCAGGTTTTTGAGCAGAGTTCAGGTTGGATTTCAGTCACAAATCCCCACCTTGCTTGGGTGACCTTGTGATGGAGTCAACATGCACACTCATTCATGGTGGCTCTGTAAGTCCTTGTCCTTGATCTCAAGATTGGGGTCTAACAGTCAAGGAGGCAGGTAGTCAAATAATGAATATCCTAGGACAGAGGTTAACACAGGAAAGCTACACTTGAAGTACTACAGAGTTCAAAGGATGAAATTTTTATACAGTTGAGGAATCCAGAAAAACCTTCATAAAGAAATCTAAAAGGTAGGCTATAATAGAAAGGAGAAGAGGGTTCAAAAAAGGGACTCTAAACAGAGGAAAATACCTCAAAAAGGAACAGGGCAGGGGCATGTAGCAGCACATACAGGAAACATCATGGGGTTCAGTATTGCTAGGGTTTATGCAGTGTCTTTGTAGACGATGGAAACAGGTGGATTGGATCCATGATGCAGAAGGCCCTGGAGGCCAAGCTGAGGATTCTGCTTTTAAACCAGTAGTCATGGTCTCATGTGTTCTTGAATAGGAGTTAATGATAGTGTTAGGTAACAACTAACAATCATGACACGCTGTGTGCCAAGCAGTTTGCTAAGCCTTTGCCAAGCATTATCTCACTTAACTCTCATGACAGTCTTTATGAAATATGTGCTTTTATTATCTCCATTTTACAAACTAGGAAACCAAGCTTAGAAAGGTTAGTGCTCCCATGGCTGTGCAGGCTAGTAAATGGGAGAGCAAGAGTCAAGACCCTTTACAATGCAAAAGCTCTCAAACATAAGTGTTCTTCTCATTCCATGAGTCAAAGCTGTGCTTTCACAATAGCGGGTAAAATGAATGAAAATGGAGAAACAAGGATGAAAAGATCATTGCAATGTTCAGGTGAGAGGCAATGAGGACCTGAGGGGGCAGTGGAGAGGGAGGGGAGACAGCTCATTTGACTGGCATTGCAGGGGAAGAATGTTTCAGACTTAATAACTGTTTGGCTGTTCAGGAGAGGGAAGTGTTGATAACAAAGATTTAAAGCGGGGTGCTCAGCAGAAAGGCAGTGCTAAAGATGACTGGGGGTGGGTTTGCAGGGACAGTTGAGCTAGAGGGGCTAAAGGGGTGTTCAGGTGGAGACATCCGGGAGGCATAATGGCTGGAGTGCTAGCAGCCATGTGAAAGATAGAAGCTATGCACTAAGGATGGCAGAACAAAAAGAGCAAGCATGATGACTTTGTGGAACCTGAGCAGCCTCCCTCTGGCCATTTTACATGAGTATAAAGGCTTACTTTGTCTAAGTACTGTAATTGGGTCTCTGTTACCACCAGCTAAACATAATTCTTTTTTGATACAGACATTATGTGCATTTTCCATTAAATAATGGAAACTGTGGTTCTGATTACCCTGTTTTCATCAATATCCCCAATTTATACAAACAAGGTTGAGGATTCTCTATCATTCCACCATAGTTCTGCTATAGCATTCATGGAACAAAGAAATTTTGTTCTCTCACAAAATGTTAGTCCAGATAAAGTTGATATAAAATAGTTAAGAGGTTTTAGACCAATTTGCTCAAAGTTTGGGCAAGAAGGATATTTTCAACTAAAAAAAGGGAAATCAGAAGCATTAAAACCCAAAGCACCCTTATTTCTGGGAATAAAGCTTAGGAACAAAGCAGGGCTTTACATTTAGAAAGATGACAGTTGGTTTTCACATTTTCTAAAAAGAGGTATCAAAAGAAATCTATTGCTAACCACATGATGTGAGATTCTAGGCTCTGTAAGGATCAAGCTAAAGCCACAGCGACTTAGTTGGCCACGTATTCACTTTCACCTCCGAAGGGTCACATTAGGAAGAAAAGCAGAGGGAGTCTCAGACTGCCTTTGATGGCGTGACACATGATTAAAGGAGGTATTGGCCCATTGTCAGATGAGTTTTAGAGTGGTGTGTCCAGCGCTGGGAGCCACCCTGGAAGAAGAACGTTGAAAAACCAGAGGAAATCAGAAACTCACCAGGCTGCAGGCCCTGGTGAGAAGAGCTGGAGAACTAGGAATGTTATCTTCCCAAAGAGGAAGCCCAGCTAGGACATAAGTTACTGTTCTCCTAACTAGTTGCCCTTTACCAAATTTTGTACTGTGATCTATTTTCCTTTCAACATCCAGAGTGAAACTCAGACTCTGTCAGTCTTCCTGCATGCTCCTTTAATACAACCACATGGGGCTTTTTGTCTTTTTTTCCTGTACTTTGGTATTCCAAACTCACTTCCACTTTTGGGCCTTGCTCTTGCCCTGGATCTTTAAAAGCTTGGCTTCTTCTCTTCCTTTCAGGGGAGCTTGTCCTAAACACTTCTGGAGTCAGAAGTGGTTTTGTTTCAAATGTTGGTTCCACCACTTAGAAGCATTCTGGCCTTGCCTCAGTGTCTGTAAAGTGAAATACCTACTTGGGAGTTGCCGTGAGGATCAAATGAAACAAATCATGGAAAACACTTTTAACCGTGCCTTTAATTTTATGTTCTCACAGTGCTCCAGAAATATTTAACGCATCTTTACAATTTAATGTATCTATCATCCTCTTAAATTATTTGATGTTTTCTATTTTTTGCTTATTTACTCACACAAGAATATGAGTTCTATCAGTGTAGAGATCTTGATTTTCACTTCCTCATCTTGAGTGAGTCTAAGGAGGCACACAATAAATACAAATTTGTTGGCTTTTCATTTAATGGGGAAGAGGCCATACAGTAAAACAGGAAGACGTGACTTTTCAGTAGTCCAATTCTGAATCTTCCACCATCCGTGTCACCGCAGTCACTTGCAGGGCCTCAGTTTCCTCCTCAGTATGATTCTATATCTGGGCTACAGACGTGTTCATTTTCTAAAGGTACTCATGAAGAAGGAAAATGATGTATCAGGCAGCAGGGGGCAGCAGCGGATCTAAAATGCATCTGCAGCTGGAACGCCAGGGGTCCTCTCCTTTTCCATTGTATGAACTACCTTGTGCTTAAATTTCCCATTAAGCCATTACATCTTGCGAGATAAAGAAAGAACTGATGTCTTCAGAGAAATTGAAGTGTAAACTGTCTTTTCTTTCTGTAAAAATGGAGTTTTCAGTCCAAAGCTCAATGAAAACTCATTCTGGGCTTCTGATTTTATCCAAGTGGGAAGCAGTCATAGGGCCCACAAGAATTGGGTGGATGGTGGTAGTGGCTGCAATATTCCTCATTCCCAGCTACGTTCCGTTGACTAGCTGTGTGACCCTGGGAATGTTGGCAATAAGTAGCAAAAGGTAACTTGTCTATAATTACACATTTAATTCTCAGACCAACCCTATGAGTTAGATATTAAAACACCAAACAGAGAGAGATTAAGTAATCCGCCTAAGATTATGCAGCTGAAATAAACAAGTCCTGATAGGAAGCTTTTAACTATTATGCCATATTATAAGACATTGCTTGGTTTAAAAGTAAATGAGGAATTATATGTACTTCTTGCAAATAAATGAAAACCAAGAACCAAGGAATATTTTCCTTCTTGCTTGAAAGATTAGATCATTAAAAAAGAGGTTCAGGGCTCAGTTAACCCAATGTCTGGAAGTCCCATTAAAGATAACTCAAGATAGCTTAGGAATCCTTTGAAATAGACTGAATTTCCACATCATCATCCTGCTTTCTTTCTGTTTTGCTTTGTTTATATTTAGAATAGGGCTCAGCTGGCCTTACATTCATGGGCCTGACTCCATTCTGAGTAATTCCTTATATCTAAATCTCTATCTTTCTGTTCTCAGGCATTGTGGTACCATTTTTTTCCCTTACCCTAGCTCAAAAATAATACTTAGCAGTCCAAATATTAATGTTCCCATCTAGATACCAACAATAAAGGGAAAACATGAGGGAAAGGGATACAGACAAGTTTCAAGAAGAGGCGGGGAAGAAAAGCCAGGTTGTGTAGTTTATCCAGGCACAGCAGTGGCCACATGTGTCCATACACATAAAATAGAACCCAGCTGACGATTATGAATCCATCTATTTGGACTGCTCTGAGAAATGTAGCCTATCATTTGAGAACATTCTTTATTTAAAGTCCATCTTAGAAGAGCAGCCATAATTAAGGTTCCTTTGTATTTTCAAATATAACTATTGTCATGATAAGCAAGCTTTCAGGAGATATTTATGAGTGTGAGCTTCAAGTGGACCTTTAGTGCTGCCTGGCATTTGCACTATATTTTCCTAGTTCATTCACTCTCCTACTCTCCTAGAAGATAATTTCATACCATTTCTTCTTTCCTACAAAACCCCAAAATTCTTCCTCCATTCTTACTCTCAGTTGATGATCTTGGTTCTCAATTTATTGAAAAAAGTGAAGCACTCAGAGAAGAACTTCCACAGACTCTCAGTACCTCATCCACCCACCTACAAGCATCTGCACCCACTGACTCACCCTTCTTATTTGCTCCTATTTTAAGCTTATTTATCCCCATCCTCTCTCACCTATTCAAAAACAACCCTTCTGAAACTCTCCACTGTCTTCTACATTGTCAGATTTTCCCCTCTCTACTGGATTGCTCCCATCCACATAAAAATATGCTGTTATTTTTCCCATCTTAATTAAGCCCTCTCTTGACCCAATTTACTCCACGGATGAGTACTCCCTTCTACTGCTTCTCTTTACAACAAATCTCCTGGAAATTCTCTATATTCACCATTTCTGAGTCCTTCCTTCCCATGTTCTTTTTTAAATCTACTCTAGTTGAGCCTGAAGACCCACCATTGTACTGAAGTACTCTTGTGAAAGTCACCAATGACCTCCCCCTCGATAAAACCAAAAATCATCTCAGTTCTTACTCAACACATTGATCTCTACCTGCTTCTGCACATGCTTCCCTCACGGGCTCCCGGGACATCACACTGTCCTGGCCTTCCTCGTCCGCTGGCTGCTCCTTCTCAGCCCCTTTTCCAGGTCCTCTTCTTCTCCTCAACACTGGAGACCTGAGGCCTCAGTGCTTGGTCATCCGTCTATGCTTCCTCTTTTGGTGAGCTTATAACCATGATGTTTGTTATCATCTATAAATTGAAGACTCCTCAACTGATATTTCTAGCACAGATTTTCTCCCAAACTCCAGATTTGTATAGCCAACCAGCTTATTCTATATCTCCATTTGGAGACCTAGCTGACATCTGAAACTTAAGATGTTCAGAAATAAACTCCTAAATTCTCTGCAAACCTGTTCCACCCTCATCGTTCCCACTTTATATGAGGGCAAACCCACCATTTTCCCAGGCCAAACGCTTTGGAGGAATACTTGACTCCTTTTTTGGTTTGTGTTTACTTTCTCTCTACTCTTTACAACCCATATGGTATTCAACAGGAAAATCTATCAGCTCTACCTTTAAATTATATACAGAACATGATCACTTCTCACTACTTCCACCACTGCCATCTTGGTCTGAACTACCATAATTTATCACCTGACTCATGGCTACAACTTCCTAACTGGTCTCTCTGCTTCCACTCTTGTGGGTCCAACAGTCTGCTCTCTACATTCTAGCTAGAATGAGTCTTTCAAAATGTAAGTCAGATCTTGTCAATTATTTGCTCAAAATCACCAGCCACTTCTCATTTCACTCTGAGTAGAGCTACAGCGCTGTAATTCAGAGTAAAAGCTTCTAAGATATCCTCTGATCTGGCTCCCATGATCTCTCCACTCTTACCTCCCCTTGTTTACTTCATTCTAGCCACACATACCTGGATGTTTCTGAAATATGCAAAGCCAGCTCCTGCCTCAAGGCCTTATCTTTCCTTCTTCCTGGAAGTCTATTTCCCCAGGTACCTGCATCGCTAACTCCCTGCCTTCCTTAAGTCTTTGGTCATCTTTGCCATCTTCCCAATGAGACTTACGCTTACCATTGTGAAGAAAACTGTGACACACCCCCTCTCTGGCACTCCTGATGTCCTTTTCCTGGCTTGAGATTTTCTTTACTCCACAGCACCTATTACCTAATTTACTATACAATTTACTATGGTCACGTTTGTTTTTACTTTTTCTGCCTCCCTCTGCTGATATGGAAGCTCCGTGAGGAACTGGACTGAATTACTACAGCATGTAGAATGGTGGATAATAAAATAAGGTAAAATTTTAAAAAGAGTACTGAATTCAATCAGACAGATAAGATAAAATTCAATCTGCGTAATGGATACATAACCTAGTAAGTCAGTTTGGACAAAAGTTGCCTGAGGTGACAGGGGAGAAAAAATGAATAAAGGAACATGAGATATATTACTAGGTTGTAAGAAAAGGAATAGGCTTATAAAGTCCCATTAAAAGAAGGGACTTGGCTGGCTAACATGTCATTGGATAGAATTTTCCTGGAAGTAGCACTGAGAGGACATATTCCCGAATTACCGTCCACAACCTAAAACTAGGGTCACAATTGCTGCAGTAGACGGCAGGTGATGATAACAACCTCCTCAGGTGAATGAGTAACTTTTAATCCCAGGAAAGTATACCCAAAAAAGTGCAGAGACGATGAAGAAATGAACATAGCTCAATTTGGGTTTACAGAGGCACAATGGATTTCCTAATCAACATGATAATTTAATTGTGTTTTGTCTCTTTATAGGTTTAGCTTTAATTTTTATTGAAGTTTCACATGAACTAAAGAAGCAAATAGTTATTTCTCCTGGACTTATGAAATAGAGCAATCCTCCAACCCTTTCCTCTTCCCCACTCCTCAGAGCCAGCCACTTTGAACTCTTTTCATCTGACCTGTTCCAGCCTGAACTGTTCTGATCCGGGACAGCTGTCTTATTAGAATAGCCCTTCAGGGGAGTCCCTTCACTTCTTCCTTACCACGTCTCATGTTTCCTGGATTCCATATTTTTTTTCTTTCTTGTTTTATTTTCTCCTATTTGTGGAGTGCCATACACGGGAGGGAAATTTTTTAAATGTGCATATATGAAAATGGCTTTATTCTACTCTCACATTTGATTTATGATTTCAGTAAAAATCTTTGCTAGGAAATAATTTGCCACTAGAATTTTGAATGAATACTCCATTATTTTCTAGCTTCTAGGGTTGCCATACAGAAGTCTTATGTTATTCTGATTCTTGATCCACTAAATGAATATGTTCTCCTGAAGAGTTAAGCATGTTTTCATTGTTACTAGTTTTCCAAAGTTTCATGACAGTATGCCTAGGTATGAGTCTATTTTTATTCATTGTTCTTGGTACTGGGCTTTTTCAATTTGGAAACTGATGTCCTTCAGTTCTTGGAAATTTTCTCACATTATTTCTTTGATATTGATAATATTTCACTACTATCTTTCTTTTCTCCTCTCTTTTTTCTCTGCTATCTCTTTCTGGAACTCCTGTTTGGATGATGGAGTTCCATGACTGGTTCTCCAATTGCCCTATTTTTTCTCTTTTATTTTCATCCCTTCATCCCATTTTCCTAACTTAAGGAAGATTTCCTTCAAAGCTTTTACCAAGTTTTTCATTTATGCAATTTTATGTATATAATTTATGCAATTCTATCTTTTTGTTTCTTTTCTGAACATCCCTTTTTGAATCACCTTATTTTGGTTTCACGGATACAATATATTTTAACTTTTTGAGATTACTAAGAATGTTTTTAGAAGGTTTCTCTCTTCTCAAATATTTTCTGTTTCTTCTAATTTTCTTTTTCTGTGACCCTTGGTCTGGTCGAAGTTCTCACATTAGAAACCTCCCTCAGTAGCGCTCCTGTTTCAGAGTAAGGCACTGAAAATGCAGATTGGAAGTGAGGCTTGTTGATCGCAGTCTTTACTGTAAGATGTTCAGGTTGAGCTGGTTCCTAAGAGAATTCTTAATGTCAGTAACTTTAGATCTTTTCTCCTGGGTCAGTCTACTTTAAAAAAAGATATTTCGGTCCCACCTTTATTCCTTTTTTCTGAAATACTCATCATCATCCACTGCCAGCCTTAACTTCTCAGGTCTTCTCAGGCCTGCTAAACTATTTCCTTTTCAATTTCCAAAATTTTATTGCTGTTATCTCCTCTTCTCTTTTAGGTCCTTTTGGCCTATATCTCCTTAAGAAAATCTCTTTACTGTCATTTCAGCTGAGGATAGAAAAGGAACAGATTTTAAAGGCTGCATTTAATCTGCCATCTCTTACTGGAAATCTTGCTTCCAGTCCTGATTTTGGGATGTTTGAAATGCTTAGGAGAATCTAATCTACTACATTTATAGGTTTGATTTATTAGTTTTACAGAGGTTGTTTAAGTGTTTAGCAAGGATTGGCTTATTTCATTTTAAGTTTGCCCCACGAGGCATTTAAAGTGTTTGTTAAAAGTCATATCAATTTGTAAATACAGTTTGAAGTGTTTAAAGAAGTTTAATTAGGTTTGGAAATGGAAGTAAATTTCGGGAGAATTTAATCTGCTAAATTTATGATTTAATGGAATCAAGTGACTATATTTTTATACAAAAATACCTAGACTTATAAATTGTGCTTAAAGCTTAAGGAAAAGCTATACTTTCTAATATTCAGTTTAAAAAATTATATATTTAAACACAAATAACTTTAGTCTTTTTCACAAAAGACAACCTCTCCTACCAACCAAAAAACTAATAGATGGGAATAAATTAAAAACAGCATAACTACATTATGTCACAGAAATGTAGACGCTATGGAGGAAATGGAACTTTGTTCCAGTTTTGGCTGAGGTCCGCAAGTCCAAAAACTGTGGAATGGGCACCAAATATATCCATATCCTAAAAGTGATGCTAAGAGATTGTAACTTTGGTTTCGTCTATCACATCGCTAAAAGGTATAAAACAATTGCTAAGGAAGATGCTTTCCCAAAATCTGATTATGTTATAAATAGTAATTTCTTCATAAAATAAGCCTATTGGTCAAGTGATAAGCTTTAGTAGATATTTTCTGAAATTACTATAAGACAACAGGAAATACAACACTCCTATTGCTTCATACTTTTTTTTTACTTCTTTATAAAATGTGTTTTCCCTCTAACTTCATTACTATTAAGCTTTACTCATAAACTCAATAGGGAATTTGCCTCTTTAACATTAGACAAGACTAAGTTAAAATATTTTAAAAGCCTATCTATTTTTATTTAATGCTCTCCATTGTGGAATGCTACCACTAAGAAGAAATAATTGTAAACTCTACAATGACACAGACATTATTGCTTTATTCATCATGCTAGCTAACCAGAACATAGAATAAATATAGGAAGAAAAACCTTGTTGTTCTTAGGTTTGCTATTTTTAGCTGCCACACAGAACAATGGCTTCTTCTTAGCTTATTGTTTAACTCTTACTCCTATACTTCTACATAATCTTCTTTTACTTAATAGATCTTGGCTATTTTTATTTCTCTGCAAGTGAGCTACTCTGGGTTTTGACCAGTGTTTGTCTTTCCAGATACACGTGCCTATTAAAAAAAAACAAAACTATCAGTTTTGTTTTTTTTAATCCATTATCGTTATAAATTTTCTGATAGCTTTAGAAAATTTACCAGTCACTGGCTAGAAAATGATAATCTTCTGATTTTTTTTCCATGCTATTAATTCTTTTGAGAATCTCAATACTGCTGTCTCATGGTAAATAAATGTGACATTAAATGTATTATAATTTCATTTTATTCATCTGTTTTCATGTTTATAATAAAAAAGATATTTTCTTCTATAAGTTTCTACTAATGAAATGGGAAATGGAAACCAGAAAAATTAAATAATATTAATAGAAATAAGATAAATATTTTAAAATATTTTTAAAACTTATGCCACAGAATCAAAATATTACAAACAACATACATTCTAATATTTTTTTCTTAAAGCCAAAGGTTGGCAATTTCTGATACTCTATAGAAGGGCCACCATACAAATATCCAAATCTACTGTTATTTGCATAATATTCTACTATTTGGTTAATTTCTATGCTTTGGCAGCAGGTTTCTGCTTTCCTTAACAAATGAATGGCATTTCAAGCAAATGAAAAACAAAAAAGTAGAAAGGCATGATTTCAGAAACTTACTTCTCAGGTTCTTGAATATTGGGCATATTTCTTTGGGATTCAGCTTTCTGCAGCAGTGGGTTGTCAAGTTCCCTTTCAAACATTCTTGCTATTTCACTGGGTTTATTTCCTTCCCAAATGCTCAATCTCTAAGTACGGACTGTCTTTGAATAGCACCATTTTTCTCCATCTTTAGCAGACTGTGGAAGTGAGAAGTCTACACCTTCCCACTTGTCTCCCTCTGACTCATTTTAAGAAGCTTTTAGTGCTAGGTAAGACAGTGGTAGCCAAAATAATGAAGAAACAAAATATGTGTTTTGGGTTCAAAAGAACAAGTTATTCATTTACTCAAGGAATGTTCAGGAAAATATTTAGCTTCTGAAGTTAAAACACATTTACAGGGCTGGAGAATATTTAAATATGTTGGTCCTGCATTGTTCCTCACAAAATATTAGCTTAAGTCCTGTTATATTTTCTGAAATAAAAAATATATTGCTTCATCAAAAAGAAATGGAAAAAATAATGTTTTACAGACAATAACAAATGTTGGTGAGCATGTGGAGAAATTGGAACTATCATGCTCGGTTGGTGGGATATAAAGTGATGTAGCCACTATGGAAAAGAGTATGGCGGTTCCTCAAAAAATTAAAATATAAGTTATATAGGATCCAGCAATCCTACTTCTGGGTATATTTTCAAAAGAACTGAAAGCAGAGTCTCTAGAAGATATTGCACACCTATGTTCATAGCAGCACTGATCACAATAGCCACAAGGTAGAATCAACTTAAATGTCTACCAATGGATGACCAGATACACAAAATGTAGTATATACGGCTGTCCAGAAAGCATCCAGCCATGTAACTATTATTGTTATATTAACAATGGCTGGATACTTTCTGGCCAGCCCTTGTATGTACAATGGAATATTATACAGCCTTAAAAGGGAAGAAAATCCTGTGACATGCTACCACATGGATGGACCCTGAGAACATCACGCTAAGTGAAATAAGCCAGTCACAAAAAGATAAATACTGTTTGATTTCACTTTTATGAGGTATCTAAAGTAGTCAAATTCATAGAAACAAAATGTAGCCTGGTGGCTACCAAGGGTTGTGGGGAGGGGATAAAGAGAGTTATGACTTAATGAGTACAGAGTTTCATATTTGCAAAATGAAAAAGTTCTGGAGATCTGTTTTATAATGATGTGAATATGCTTCACGCTGCTGAACTGTACACTTAAATATGGTTAAGATGGTTAAAAAAAGATATAATGCTTTAAAGGATAGTTATTTAAATTATTCTCTGCCTAGAGTTCTGTGCATTTAGAGTCACAGCTGCCAGTCAATCATACACAGGAAGAAGATGCTGGCCATTCGTCTGTTTTCCAATCCACAATCATGAGTCATGATTTTATGCAGCTGGCTGGAAGTGTGTGGTCAATCAGAATGCACATGCTTCTGCTGAGAGCCTGGGATGATAACAGCCTTTGGGCTGCTGCCACGAGACCAGTGAAACTTTTTGGAGTTTCAACCAATCATTACTACCCCAAACTTCACTGAATTGAAGAACTGAACATACTGTGAAGACTCAATTATATAAAATCAAGCAGATACAGCATAGTAATAAAAAATATGGGACCAGAACTCAGCCTGAGTTTGAATCTGGATCCCCTACCTAGCTACTGTGTGACTTTGGACAAGTTACTTAACCTCTCTAAGCTTTAAGCTTTCTTTCCTTTATATCAGTATATGTATAGTGAAAGAGTAATAACGGCCCTGTGGAGTTCCCATGAGCATCAGATGAAGCACATAGATGCTTACTGCCCTGCTTGGCATGAAGTAAACACTTAATAAATCTTGGCTATCATTATCATAATTTTTTTGGCAGTGAGGGATATCTGAAATTAGAGATTTTCTTCTGAATGTTCTGAGTGGAAAAAAAGAACTGCTTTAGTGAGTTTCTAAAATCAGGTTTTATAAGTCTTTCGCTTTTGTAGATTACTTGGTTCTTTCAAATATTTCATTTTTACCATTGTTCCCCTCAAATTCTGTGACATCCTATGAAGTAGCAAGAAAGTTGTGACATCACCCTGAAAAAAACACCAAATTTTGAGTAATGGTATGAAGGAGTAGATATGCTGCTGACCACTTGCTATGTTATGTGGACACATGTGTAAAGTTGACATGTTTGGGTCAGTCTCCTCCTATGGAAAATTAGATTAATTTTCTGTTATAACCTTGAAAGAAAGTTCAATGTCATCAATTGTAGTGATGTTTAGGAAAAAACTCTTTCAACCTTAACTCTATATAAATGTAAATAATAAATTCTTTAGAGTTATTTGATAATTAAAATGTATAATTAGGCTAAAATTAAGCATATATATATATATATAGTATTAATAACTTTTCATTGTAGAGTCATTGTATGAGGGCAAAAAGTGAAAGCCAATTACGTGCAGGTTTGCCACTATGGATGCAAATGTCTCATTTTGGGGGGCTCTCTGTATGTATGACTCATACATGGATCCAAAGTGCCAACTCAGCTAGACTGTTAATTGCCTAATCCAGCAACTTAGCTTTGGAACAGGCTGTTCTAAGATCTTTGTACTGGTCACTGTTTCTTCCCGGTTTCCTCAATTTTGGAATCTTTCAAACAGAGACTGAAATAAGATTCCAAACTATTTTGTTAATAGTGATTTTTCTCCCTTTTTCATTTATGGAGGTAGATGCGACATAAAATGGAGCAAAAATATTTGTGAAAGGGAAGTTAGGCCTACTCAACCACCTTCCCATAATGATCCATAAGTCAGGAAAATAGTCATTTAGACATGACATTCAATTTTAGGTACTAACAAAGTTATCAAACACCATGACTGAGAGGTAATAAAAACAATGGCTAACATCTGAGTATTTTTTATGTGCTGGACACCTCCAAGAAATTTACATAGATTATTTAACTTAATATTTACAATAATCTTGAGGCAGGTATGTTCTATTCACATTATAGTCAAGACATCTGAGACGCAGAGAGGTAAAGAAACTTGCCTAAGGTCACACAGCTAGTAAATGGTTGAATCAAACTTTGAGTCTGTCTGACTTGAGAGCCAGCAAGCCCAGCCACGAAGCTTTACAACTTCCTTCCCTGAATACTCAAAGACAATCAGATATGCAGAAATAGTCACCCTTTTCTCCCACTTTGGCCTATTCTTTCTTGCTCCTTTTATTTAGCTAGAAATAGCTAGCTCATATATTGAGGCAGGCCTGCAAAACAGCAAGGTCAGAGCTAACCTCAAGTAAGATGAAAGAACACATAGAAGAACCAGAAGTTTGAGGCAAATCAGAAATGAGGAGTTTCAAGTGTCAAAGAACAGCAATTATATGATTTCAGGCAGGAAGGGATGGGTTTCAAGTGGTCACTGTATAACCGACCACAGCTATAAATATGGAATTACAACAAAAAACAAGCAGTAAGCCAGAAATATGGCCTGAGGCAAGCCAGAAATCCAGAGTCAGTTCAAAAATCCTAGAATCAAAATAGTCATGGCTAGAGACAGGCCAAGAAGGAGGGAGCTAGGAGAGGTCAGTCCAAGTCATCAAGAAAGAAGGTGCCATTTATTTCAGGAGGGTTTGATATATTTTCATCCTAGGCAAAAAAAAAAAAAAGTGATTCTCATCTAGGTGGTAACTAAGGTCAAAGATGCCATTGTAGTAGTAGTTGAATTCAAATGATGGCAGGAACAGGGTAGAGAGTAAATTAGAAGACTGGACCACCTTGATAAGATCAATGCAAACACCATGTAAAAATCACTGAGCTGATGAATATGTAACCAGCTGTGCTAAGTATTTTGCTAACTAATGAATTTAGTACTCAGAGTCCGGAACTCAGATGCAAGTGGGACAATGAAATTAATCCATTTTACAAATTAACAGTTGATCTGTTTTACAACCACATTAAATCCATAAGTTGTTTTCTTTGTCTTCCTGTCACATTTTCACAATCGCACACACACACATACTACATAGTAAATTCTTAATGCCTTAAAATGTTGATAAAGAAGATATGCTGTGCACAAGAAGAATTTATCATGATTTATATCCTTGAACCATATAGAACTACAAATATTCTATATATGAACTCATTCCTTTGCAAAGTAACCAAAGTTCAGATAGCTTCTGTCAGAGTTACCACATATGCATCCATGTTAACTTATACATGGAAATGTTAACTGGTAGGAAAACTATCTTATCTACCTGAGTATTCTGCTTTAGGAAATTATGCTGTATCAATCAATGTAGTCAGGAGACAAAACAGAATATAAAGAATAGTTAGGTATAAAGTTGATAACACTAAGTTATCATAAAGGTAGTAATTGCAGGAAGTAGCTACTAACTCAAGGGCTAGGGAGCAAATGAAAGTGGTTGAAATTATCAAAACACGGGAGCTAAGAGAAGGGGCCCAGTATAGGGCTGCAGATAAAATATAGAACACACAGTTAAAGATGCAGTATTGGGAACGTGCTTATACGAAATGATTATTCATTGTTTATCTGAAATTCAAATTTTACTAGGTGTCCTGTATTTTTTTTTTTTTTTTTGCTAAATGTGACACCCCCAGTCCTGTGAGGCCATAATCCAGACCTCTACACAGGGGCACCCACCAGCTGATACTGCCGTCTCTGAAGAGGAGGTGCAATGGAGTTGATTATGCAAAACCGCAAACTGGATTCAGTAGTTGCCGCTGTAATTGAACCCTAGCTGCCAAAGCGAGAAAGGGTAGCTGGAGAGATACTCGAAGGAACGGCAAGCAGACATGACGAAGAGTTCTTTCACCCTGTTGCAGCCTTGCAGTGTCCCTCTGGCGCCCCCTATTGGCAGAGCCTAGCAGGGAGCTGCTGGCAAAGCAGAAACTCGGAATGCAGGGACCCAGCCCCAGCATCACAAGGCTGAACAGAGAAGGGTGGTTTGGATCTGAGAGACAGTAACTTAAAAACTGGCACATGTAGAAATATGTTCAATGTAATTTATTATTTAATAAATAAAATAATATAATTGTTCATGTTATTAGTTTAAAAAATCTGCAAATGATTAATTTCAAGCTATTATTAAAGGAAATATCTCATAAATTTAATATTTTTCTGGAAAATACTATGAATTCTTCTAAGTAAAAGTAGTTAACAGTTACTTCCCCAAAATACAAATAAAGAAATCCAATGAAGAAATTCTACAAAAACAATTTACACAAACATTCTACTCCTATATTCAAGATGAATGTATATGAAAAAATTTTAAATACTTTTTTGATTAAAATTATTGAGATTCTACTGGCCTGAAATGCAATTTTAATCTGTAAAGAGTTTGCAATATTATTTATATAGCATGAGCACGCCTTCTAAATATACAATGATGTTGGACTTACTGAATTTAATAATTTTCTTCCCAATGCCATTACAGATGATCAGTCATTATAATCATTACTTTATAGAACAAATAACTTAAACAGCATCCAAGAGATATCTTCAATAGACTATTGCCTAAATCATGATTTTTAAAATCACCCCTAATTATATGTTTTGTATCTCTGATGGATTCCATTTTATATGTTACATATAATACATATTTATTTTTACTCTGGATAAAAATCTCAAAAACAGATTATAACTTTCCTAGGTCTTCTGCAATAGAGCCTGTGGATCCCAATTTGATTTTTTTCTTGATTGTGCTACCATTATAAGCACAAATTATTATATAATTATATATGTTAATAACATGCACAAGAATAATTTCTATTCTTAAAATTTCCAGAATATTACCAAAGAATAACAAATTTAATTCTCTCTATTAGAGTAATACATACACATTTTAGAAAATTCAGAAGATACAGAAAAAAATAGAAGAAAAAGAATCATACTATCCTTAAGAAAATCATAGTTAATATTTCAGTGCATTTACTCCAGAATGACTCTTTTCAAGTCTAAAAATCATGTGAAATTTGTGATCAAGTTCTATCTGCAAAGTTATATTCAGCTTTCCCCCTTATAACAAAAGATATTTTTCCGTGATATTAAAACTCCTTGTAAAAATATTGTATAAGGACTTCTTAATAGTCTTTGAATAGATGAGCCACAATTTAGTTAAACACTACTATTATAAAAAACATCACTATCTAAAAAAACATAATTTCGGGGTTTTATGTGTGTGTGTGTTATAAACATTTCCATCTCCTCTTTGTCAGCTACCATTATTTGTTGTTAATGTGTCTGCTATTCTTTTGTACTTTAACGTTTTTAATCTGCCATGTACTTGAAATCGTATGATCAAATGTGTTAAGATTTTATCTAAATTCAGAGTTAATGTGCTTTGAAATGAGAATTGAAAGTCTTTCCTCTGAGAAAACTGCATGAGCTTTGGCACATAAATGAATGCCATTTATTTTAGTAATTCAATGCCCACTCTTTTTTTTTTAATATACTTTTCCAGATTTTTGGCTGAATCAAATTGGTTGGTGTTATTAAATTAATAATATGTCATTAAATGTAGTTGTCATTAAATGAGATATCTACATTTACTTTGTACCTGCTTTAGTGCCTAACAGAGTCAGGCACAAGTGTTTATATTTGCATTAAAACAAGGAATGAATAAATGATCAAAATAAGTAGAATTTAATGTGGATATGAAAACATTGGTACATGTGAAACCATACTCAGGCTCAGCAGTCATCCAGGGTCTGTCAATGTCCTTTTTCCCATAATCAACTGAACCAAACTTATTTAATTATTATAGTGCTAGTTAGGGTGATGTGAAATAGACTAGTAGAACTAGTAGAAGGAGAAATTTTCACAACCCTTTGTAGAAAGTGATTTAGCAACATAGACCAAGAGTCATTAAAATTTTCCTACCCTTTGACTCAATTTCATTTTTAAGACTCTATTGTACTAACTCAAAAATGCAGACAAAAATTTGTGCACAAAGATGTCAATAGTAGCATTAATACTAACAAAGACTGAAAATTCTAAGCATCTAGTCAGCAACACATTGAACAATTCTGGAACTTCTACAGGTTAAATTAATGCAAACATAAAAGTTAATATTTAGAATCACATTTTAATTATGTGATAAAAATGTATATTATCAGGTTAAATCCCATTATGTAAACAAAAAGAAAAGTCACATGGAGAAAAGCCATAAAAGAAACACACCAAACTCTTTTTTTTTTTTAAATTTATTTTTTTAATTTCAGAATATCATGGGGGTACAACACTTTGGCCATACACATTGCCCCTGTTCTGCCTGTGTCAGAGCCACAATCGTGGTCATCCCCCAAACTGTGCTCCCCACATCCATTCAGTGAGAGTTTTTCCCATCCCTTCCACGCCCCTCCCGCCCGTCCACCTTCAGATGAATGTTATTGCCCTGTGTGATGTAAGTGTTCATCAGTTAGTGCCAGTTTGATGGTGAGTACCAGTGGTGCTTGTTTTTCCAATCCTGTGACACTTCGCTTCGAAGAATGGGTTCTAGCTCCAACCAGGATAATACCAGATGTGTTAATTCACTGTTGTTCCTTATTGCTGAGTAATACTCCATGGTATACATATACCACATTTTATTGATCCACTCGTGTATTGATGGGCACCTGGGTTGTTTCCACAACTTTGCAATTGTGAATTGTGCTGCTATGAACATTCGAGAGCAGATGTCTTTATTATAAAATGTCTTTTTTTCTTTTGGATAGATACCCAGTAGTGGGATTGCTGGGTCAAATGGTAATTCTACTTTTAATTCTTTGAGGTATCTCCATATTTTTTTCCATAGAGGTTGTACTAATTTGCAGTCCCACCAGCAGTGTATGAGTGTTCCTGTCTGTCCACATCCCCGCCAACATTTGTTATTTGGGGATTTTTTGATATGAGCCAATCTCACTGGAGTTAAGTGATATCTCATTGTGGTTTTGATTTGCATTTCCCTGATGATTAGAGAAGTTGAGCACTTTTTTATATGTTTGCTGGCCATTATTCTGTCTTCTTTGGAAAAGTTTCTGTTCATGTCCTTTGCCCATTTTTTAATAGGGTTGTTTGATTTTTTCTTGTTGATTTTCCTAAGTTCTGTATAGATTCTGGTTATCAGCCCTTTATCAGAGGTGTAGCATGCAAATATTTTCTCCCATTCTGTAGGTTGTCTGTTCACTCTAGTGATAGTTTCCTTGGCTGTGCAGAAGCTTTTCAATTTGATCAGGTCCCAGGTATTTATTTTGGTTGCTGCTGTGATTGCTTTGGGGGTCTTCTTCATAAATTCTTTGCCTAGGCCAATGTCCATAAGAGTTTTTCCAACGTTTTCTTCGAGAATTCTTATGGTTTCATGTCTTAGGTTTAGATCTGTTATCCATTGTGAGTTGATTTTTGTGAGAGGTGAGAGGTGTGGGTCCACTTTCAGTCTTCTACATATGGCCATCCAGTTTTCCCAGCACCATTTATTGAATAGGGAATCTTTTCCCCAGTGTACGTTTTTCTGGAATTTGTCAAAGATCAGGTGACTGTATGAGGTTGGTTTTATATTTGGGTTCTCATTCCTGTTCCATTGGTCTACGTGTCTGTTCTTGTGCCAATACCATGCAGTTTTGGTTACTATAGCCTTGTAGTATAGTTTGAAGTCTGGTAGACAGATGCCTCCCAATTTGTTCTTTTTGCTTAAGATTGCTTTGGCTAGACAGGGTCTTCTCTGGTTCCACACGAAGCGTAGAATTATTTTTTCTAGATCGGCAAAAAATGATGTTGGTATTTTGATAGGGATTGCATTGATTCTGTAAATTAATTTAGGTAGCAAAGCCATTTTTACTATGTTGACTCTGCCTATCCAAGAGCATGGTAGGGCTTTCCATCTCACACCAAACTCTTAATGGTTATCTCTGGGTAATGGAATTATGACCGATTGTTATCTTCTTTATATTTTTCAGTATTTCCCACACTTTAAAAAATACGTGTTCAAAAAAATCAGAAGAGCACATATTATAAATTTTTTAAATGTTGGAATCTAGAACCCATGGTAAACTGCAGTAGAAACATTATTTTTGTATATAGCAATCTTATATTCTGTCCATGATAGTTTATATTTGGACAACTTGGTACACTTATTGGGAGAACTGGACAGATGCCCCTTAGCTTTAGTGGATAGGAAGTCAAATAGCCTTCTTTCTTCAGAGGCTCTGTGCCAGAGTCTGCCAGTTTTCTCCCCAACATCTGTACTCATCTTCTTCTCTAGAGATACAGGGTTTTACTGGGCCCAAGGCTGTCCAGTAAAAGATCTTATCTCCCACACTTCCTTGGTTCTGGTGTGCCCGTGTGATTAGTTCCTGGCCAATGAGAAATGAACAGAACTGATGTGGCAACGTTGGGATCATGTTCCTACAAGGAAATTTCTGTGCCCATCTTTCCTTTTCCCCTTTTTCCACTGGCTGAAATGCAGAAGTTGGAATGGGTACTAGAGAAGCCTTTTCAGACCAAGAGATGGGAGCTGAATATTAAGGATGCCTGAGGAAGTAGAAGGAGTGTTTACCCTTGACACACACAAAAAAACCTGCCCAGGAGGTTACTTATCCTCAGACTGTTGCAAGGGACAAAAATAAACCCTTTTGACCTTTATTATAGCAGCCAAATTAGTATCCTATTACTGCTTCTATCTGGCAGAAGCAGCTGGATTTAGTTGATTACTCTTAGAAGATTAGTTCACCATTAATTACCCCAAAACTAAAATCACTATATTTAGTAGCTATTCCTCAACATTTAAATAGCTAATCTTAAATAACCCATTCTATAGGCCAATTAATATAGCTATTTGAGAGTGCAGAGTGCCATGCTACTTGAAACCAGATGTCCCAGAAGCCATCTAAGTTTCTTCTAACAGTGAATGCCTTCTTTTCGTTTCTTTTTTTCAAATTAAAAATCACTCATTAGATGCCATATGGCTCAGATTCAATTGATGGAGAAGATTCAAAAAATTTATTTTTTGGGAGAATTTTGAAAGTACTTTCAGGTCACATGGCTGCCTACACCAGTGCTTAAATAAGAATTTGGTTCTCAACCATTCATAATACAATGTTGGGCACTTCATATTGAACATCTTAAGCATAAAGAAACCTTGCTTTAATTAATAACTTAAAATGCTGTATTACAATCCCTTCTTAGAAAACTAAACCATGAAGTAATAGCAATAGAATACTGCTCAAGCATTTAAAATGGCTTTATTTTAAGGACTAATAGATATATTAGTAATCTATTCTAGATTCTCCAAATCATTAAATTTTATAGCATTAAATTATATTAAATAAATTAAATTATAGCATCTCATTAAATTATAGCATCAGAAAACAAAATATGCATACAAAAGTTAGTATTTAACCAGTGTTTCTGAGCTTATTTAGCAGAATCATTACTAAATATAGTGTCTCTGTTTTCTTGACATTCCATTCAATAAACTCTTCCTTGAATTTAATTTCTGAAAGTTTAAGATAAAACTCAAGCTTTCTTTTTATGTATGATATATGTCATTTAACATACATAGACAAAAAAACATGTAAGGGTTAATTGTATGTGTCAACTCGACTGAGCCACGGAGGTGCCCAGACATTTGACCAAACATCATTCTGGGTGTGCCTTGTGAGAGTATCTGTGTATGTATCTGCCCCGCACCCCCAGGGTTCTTGATGAGATTAACATTTGAATCCATAGACTGAGTAAAGCATATTGCACTTCCTAATGTGGATGGACCTCATCCTATCATCTGAAGACCTGAATAGAACCAAAAGTCTGAATAAGAGGCCCCTTGCCTATCTGCTTGAGCTGGGACAATAATTTTTTCTGGCCTTCAGACTCAGACTGAAACATCCACTTTTCTTAGGTCTGCAGACTAATGATTTTGGACTAGAACTCACACCATCCCACACCTTTGGACTCAGAATGGAACTACACATTGGCTCTCCCGGGCCTCCAGCTTGCTGACTGCAGATCCTGGGAGTCCTCAGCCTTCACAATTGTATTAGCCAATTCCTCATAATAAATCTGTTCACACACACACACACACACACACACACAATACATCCCATTGGCTCTGTTTCTCTGGAACACCCTGACTAACAAAGATTTTGGTAATAAGAGGGGCTGCTGTAAGAGATACCTAAACATGTGGAAGTGGTTTTGGAACTGAGTAATGCATCGGGCTGAAAGGATGTTGAGGTGGATGGCAGAAATACAGATGTTAAGGGTCATTCTGGTACCACCTCAGACAAAAATGAGGAAAATGTTATTAGAAACTAGAGGAAAGGCTGTCCTTGTCATGCAGAGGCAAAGAACATGGCTGAATTGTGTTCTAGTATTTCGTGAAAGGTAGAACTTGCAAGTGAAGAAACTGGATATTTAGCAGAGGAGATTTCCAAGCAAACTACTGAAGATGTGGCTTGGGTCCTCCTTACTGCTTATAATAAAATGTGAAAAGAGAGACGAATTGAAGAAGAAATTGTTAAGAAGAAAGAAACTAGGAACTTGGAGATTTGGAAACTTCTAAGGCTCTCCGTATTGCAAAAAATGAGAAAGCTTGTTCTGAAGAGAAGAGTAAACATGTGACCTAACACCCACTTAATAAAGAGATCATTAGTGTGAACCAAGTATTTAATCAGCTATCCCAGTGGAAGCAAGGAACAGAAATGGGATTGTACCAGCAGAGACACTGCCAGTTTGAACTAAAGGAATGGAGGTTAGGTGAAACAGAGGAGGGCTGTCAGACTTCTTGGAATCTACAGGACAGAGCCACAGAGCTATTTGGCTGTGACCATGCACTATTCTTCAAGAAAAGAGAAGGATGACATGCAAGGTGATTCCATGGAAGGAGATCATCAGGGCTGCCACTCCCACCACAGGCTCAGGGGAAAGGGCTGTTTCCTACTCAGTTTCAGAGAATGAGGCCACCGCAGAGAGCCACAGGGGCAGTGACCTCAAGCCAAATGGGCAGGGCCACCCATCCAAGCCATGGGGGTCACACTGCCACCCCAGTGGGCCTGCAGTGCACAGTTTCAAACCAAAGATTATTCTTGAGTCTTAAGATCTAATGGTATTTGCCTTGCTAAGTTTTGGAATTGTTTGGGACCCAATCACTGCTTCCTTCTTTCCTATTTTTCCCTTTTGGAATGGGGATGTCTATCCTGCGCCTGTCCACCACTGTGTTTTGGGAGCACATAACTCGTCTGGTTTCACAGGTTCACAGATGGACAGAAGTTTTGCCTCAGGATGAATTCTACTTCGAGTCTCACCCATATGATTTAGATGACATTTAGATGAGACTTTTGACTGCAGAGTTTATGTTGGAATGAGTTAATACTTCTGGAGCTGTTGGGATGGAACAAATGTAATTTTACATGAAAGAAGGACATGGATTTTGGGGGGTCAGGGGCAGAATGCTGTGGATTGAATTGTGTTTTCCCCTCTCTCCAGTTTATATGTCGAAGCCCTAAATCTCTGTGTGGTGATATTTAGGGAAGGAGGCTTTGGGAGATAATTAGGTTCAGATGAGGTCACGAGGGTCAAGTCCTCATGATGGGCACCAGATAGATGCCAGAGAACTTGCTGTCTGTCTCTGTGTCTCAGTCATGAGAGAACACAGTGAGACACAGCTGTCTACAAGCTAGAAAAACAGTCTTCACCAGAACCTGACCATGCTGGCATCCCAAACTCTGCCTTTCAGACTTAGAATGTGAGAAAATAAGTTTCTCTTATTTAATCCATCAGTCTGTGGCATTTTGTTACAGCAGCCTGAACTGACTAATACAAAACCCATGGTTTCCCGTTTAGCTGTACTTACTCTGGTGGATACCTGCCTTTTGGCCGCGTAGCATATGTTCCTCTTACTCTCAGCCACAGCACTGCCATTCTTTTGCTGGTTCCACCCCTCTCCAATGCATCCCACGTGCTTCAAGGGGAGCTGGCTTGACCTCCAAATCAAAAGTAGAATCTATGACTCAAGCCTAAACCTACTGGCATAACCCCATACCCCAGCTGCATTATTGGGATAGGATGGGCAAGTGCTCTGACGTGATTCATTTAGGCCAAAACTCAGGATTTTTGTTTGAGAGCGAAAAACCTGTGCTCTTCTTTGCTGAATGTGAATGAAAGAGCATGTATGAGATTCAAGTTCTCAGCTGTTCACAATAGAGTGTTAGCTACTTTAAATGGGACATCCTGACCATGAGGAAACTTGCATGTGAACAAGGTGGCCATCTTGGGGCCTTAAGGTGGGAAGCCCACATCGTATGGAGTTAGCGTGAAAGAAGCAGAGTCAAAGGAAGAAAGCGTGAAAAAGGGTCCTTCTCACATCATTTCAGTAGGCAAAACAAGCCTCGTCTCAAGTCAGCTTCCCTCTGTTTCTCAGTCACATGTATCTGTGAATTTCTTTTATCATTTAAATCAATTTGAGATCAAATTTTTCTGTTACTTACAACCAAAATCATCCTGATAGAGCCAGCAAGAAACTGAGACTAATTCAGGGCTTACACCCAACACTAATTTATTTCACATTTCTGGTAACACCAATCCCCTTTCTTAAAGGTGGTCCTTGGTGTTTTTAAACTTACTTACACCATTTTACAGTTAATTTCATAAACCTCTGCAGAATTTTCTTGTATTACATGGAAATGGGATGAAAAAGAAACCCACACTATCCTCTGCCTACTTTGACTCAGGCTTCAATGTACACTATGATATTTAATTCTCAAAAGTGAGAAGGTAGGGTTTCCATTAATAGATAGGAAGAATGAGGCTCAGGAAAGATGATACCCAAAGTCACACAGCAGTTAATCCAGCTGCCGGGACTTGAATTTACAAAGCTCAGGCTTCTTCTATCTTATCAGATTGCCTTAGATGACTAACAAATTGCAAACAAATAAAAACCAGTCCATGGAGATACCTAATATGTGAATTTTTGAAACTTTGGCCATCCCCTGCCTTGCTAAAATTGTAAAACATTTTAAGAATTAAAATTATGTTTTGGAAAAATTGAGACTTTCCCAGACCATTCTGAGATAACTTCAATGTCTCCAAAATAAGGCAGATATCAGTGACTCTTAAAAAGCGAAAAAACAGGAGTATGCTAATTTGAACAGTCTGACTGACAACTAGTAACCACGTTCCCTTGATCTTTATGCTCAGTAGGCACCGCATGCCTCAAATGATCCTTTATCAAAGACTTATTTTCAGGTTTCTTTCAGGGGTGGGGAACCTGGGGTCTTCTATTTTAATAAAATCCTTTTATTTTTATTAATGCATTCTTGTTCATCTTTTACATTTTTATGTTATTTTTAAAACAAGTCTAGGATTTGTTCTGTAAAATTTGGATTCAGTCAAAAGGCCTCACTTAAGGACCTAGAAGGCCACACGTGGCCTTAAGGCTGCAGGCTCCCCACCCCTGCCGGATGTATCTCTATTGTTAAAGCATTATTGTTGGCCATTCTTCTGCTTTCCTAATGTAATTCCTCCTTTGATTTTTTGGCAGCTTTCTTTTCCATAATAATCTCCTTCCCCTGCAGGTGGAGGCCAGCCTCTTTGCTTACTTTTATGTCATCTCTCTCTAGTATGCATCAAAGCTCAAGTTTCCCATTTTTTTCTCTCAACAGCCTGTTTATCCCTGTCTTTTTTAAATTCTCAATTCCCTCCCCTCTCAATCTCCACATTATCACCAGCCTTCCTCCTAACTGCTCATGTTGGCTAATTCGTAAATAGCAAAATCATGTCTAAAGCTCTCGATAATCATTAACTGATCATAACAAAGTGAGCCCTATGCAATACAGAAAGCACAAAGCAATTGGCTCTGGACTTCCAGGACTATGTATTCCAGAATATCTTCAAGGGAGAAAAGTCTCAAGTTTGGAGATGCAGACACAACGGAAGCAGCATTAATGATTTTTCTGAATGTCAAAGTCAGAGGAGGCCAGGAAGCACTACTAGATATTATCAGATTTATTGTTTGCATAAGAGTGGATGATAAAAGTGTGAGCAAGGATCACCACCAGAGGTCAAACTCAGATCAAACCATCAAAGCCACACCATGACAATGCGCTGACAAGAATGCAGTAGCTGTGAAAATTATATAAAGGCACATACAGCTGCAAGGAGTTCTGGTTATTTCAAAGCATTTGCACCTAGAGATATAAATAATAATGTATTTACCTTAGAAAAACAGCTCCCACACAGACATTTCACATTTGATTCTATAATCGGAGAATATTATACAGGCTACAAATATTTCACAAGGCTTTATGGTGTCTCTGGATTTCACAACAGTTTAGGGTTCATTTAAATGGGCACTGTCAAACTACCTAAATGCACAATATTATTTACTGAAAATGATTTTGATATATGGTAGAATGTCAAAGTGAGAGTATTGATGTGCATGCCAATGGAAAATTTATAGGAACTTTCCTGTCATTTCTCCTAAATTAACCAAATTAGTGAAACAAACAAGACAGAATTTTCTTTACACTGTTTCAGCAAGACTGCATCCTTGCTGGGTTTTAGGATTTGGTTGTTTTTGAACTTTAAAAAAATGTATTTATTTATTTATTTAATTTTAAAAATTGACACATAATAATTTTACATATTTATGGGGTAGATAGTGATGGTTCAGTACAGTGATCAGATCAGTGTAATTAGCATATCCATTGTCTCAAACATTTATCATTTCTTTGTGTTGGGAACACTCAATATCCTCCTTCTAGCTATTCAAAACCATGTATTATTGTTAACTATAGTCTCCTATAGTGCTCTAGAACACTAGAACTTATTCCTCCTATTGAACTGTAATTTTGTATCCTTTGACAAATCTCTCCTTATCCCCCCTTCCCTTGCCCTCTCCTTCTAATTCTATTTGAGCCTCACAACTACTCTGTGAGCTAAGAACAATGATTGTTCCCCTTTTCTTTCATTTATTTATTTATTTATTTTTTATTCCAGAATATTATGGGATACAAACGTTGAGGTTACATATATTGCCTGTGTGTTGATCGAGTCATAGCTACAAACGTGCTCATCCCCCGCAAGTGCATACCGCACCCATTAGGTGTGAATTTACCATCCCCTCCTCTCCCCTCCCTCCTGCTCGACACCCAATGATTGCTACTTGCATATGTGCACATAAGTGTTGATCAATCAGTACCAATGATTGATCAATGGAGTGTTGATCAATGAGTACATGTGGTGCTTGTTTTTCCATTCTTGAGATACTTCACTTAAAAGAATGGGCTCCAGCACCATCCAGGATAACACCAGAGGTGTTAGTTCACCGTTGTTTTTTGTGGTTGAGTAGTACTCCATGGTATACATATACCACATTTTATTAATCCACTCATGTATTAATGGGCACATGGGTTGTTTCCAACATCTTTGCAATTGTGAATTGTGCTGCTATAAATATTCGAGAGCAGATGCCTTTATTATAAGATGACTGTTTTTCCTTTGGGTAGAAAAAAAAGAGATTGGAAAGATATCCTGGGCTGGTAATGTGGCATGCAAAATGGACATTGTTGCCACTCAGTACTTCGTGTGAATGTCTTCTTCTTTAAACTGATATTTAATTTTTTTCAACATAATACCTTTATTTGTGCAAGTGCAGGGAAATGGTCAATCTCTGTTGACTGGATTATAAATTGATGTAATCTTTTGGAGAGCAATTTGGCAGTATGTAATAACTGCCTAAATTGTGAGTAGATTATTTGAATTCCACTTTTAACAATTTATCCTAACAAAGTCATTGACAAGAGAAAAAGAAGAAGGGCATAGGTTTATTTTCATGGGTGTTGATTAAAACATTGTTATGGGGAAATGACCAAACAGAAAACCTGACAAATCTAGTAAGAGAGGATAAATTAAGTTGTGATTATATCTATGCTGCATAACATTGTATAATGATTGAAAAGGATGCCATAGAACTGCACATATTGACACAAAAGATATATAGGTTAAAAGATATACTAGGTTAAAAAGAGTATTAAGTATGTACTCTGTGACCAGCATGTTCTAGTTGCTGGAACAACAGCAGGCAACATAACAAAGCACCCTCAAGCCTTTGCAGAGCACATACTCTGATGCTTACATTAGAACTATATAGTATTAACTGGTTTTGTAAATGTATCACATAGTGTTTACATGTAGTTAGCACATATGGCAAGTTACATAAAGTAGCTCTCCCTAGAGGGTGTGTTTATGTATAATTTCTTATATTTGCTTATATTTTCTGGCATTTTGTATAATGAACAAAGAATCATATCATTTTTAATTAAAAAACTGGGATATACAATAGCAAAAAATAACGAAAAAATTATTGAAAAGTAGCAATAAGAAAGGTTTTCTATCGTACAGAAAGCATGCCCCTTTCTCATGATTCAGATATATTTAATTTACAAAAGTAAGGCCCATGCTAGACCTCAATGACAAAAGAAAAGGAAACCTTAGGGAGGACAACTACTTTCAAGAGATGCCATCATTCTTTTTACTAAGACAACTTAGGAGGAAAAAAATTGGTTTTTAGGCTTTATCTGCTGCAGTTTTCATCTATATTTTATTATCCCTCTAGTACATTCTCCAGAATTGTAATCTTTTCTGAAGGGACAGAGGCCAGAAAATTTCATAGAAAAGCAAATTTGAGATTTCTAAAATGATGCAAGATAAGAAAAGGAATACAATTTATCGAGGACCTGATAAGTGAAGGATTCTGTACTTGGAGCTTTAAATACTTCCTTATTTATTTATCATAATCCCTCGAGGTAGGTGTTCTCCATTTGTCACACATGAAGAAGCTTAGAAAAAGGTATCTTGTTCATGTTCACACAGCTAAGAAATGAGGAAACAGGATTTAAATACATATCTGCGACCAAAACCAGTCAGCCTTTCAATACTTGGTTGGCAGGTCAGAAGAAAACAGGATATAACAAAGTCAATGACCTAAAAAGTTATAGAATTTTAGATCAGGAAAGGATCTTGTACATCATGTGTTTCAGTTTCCCCGTATTATAGATGGGAACACAGAGACTCTGGGAGGCTAAGAAACTTTTCCAGGGTCAAATTCCCCCAGTACTGGAGAGAGATCATAACATGTCATAATTTGAATCATGAAGCTATAATTCTACTTTTTTTTGGCCATTGTTCAGTAGCTGTTGGTAAATTATTCAATGACGAAATATCATCCAGATAGACAGCTTCATGCATTGAATTCCATTTACATTTTATTTGAAGATATTCTGCATTTATTAAAAACTGGAATGGAAAGCTACAGAAAATTATTTTTATAAATTATCTAGTTTTCATTACCCTTATCAACTCTTCTGAATACTTTGTGTCCTGAAAGCATGCATAAAAGACACAGCTTTCAAATTATGTAATATATTTACTATTTTGACATACCAATGTGAGCTTCCAAATGTTTGCCATTTTAATAGCATTTGTATTTGGTATTATAATAAATTTTGGCAAGCCCACTCCAGAGAAGTAACTCCTTATCTGAGTAATTATCTGGCCATCTGCTCATAGAAAACAATGTAAACAGATGAGGCTAAAAAATGGATTTGAACTCATTCCTTGATGAGGTAAGCACAAAACAAAAGCCATGGCATTAAACTAAATATCTCTCCTTTTTCAGGCAGCATCTGTACAAAGCATACCATACTGATAAAATTGCAGACCATCTGGTGAAATGATGAGTAATCTTTTTAAAACCTGGAAACCTACCTGAAGTGTTTGGTCCACCTGTCTTGAATCTAAATAAATTTGACATCCCAGAAACCTCTATATACATAGCAAACATACATAAAAGACAAAGTTCTTCTCTTGCCTTTCTCTCTGCACCCAAGGAGACACAGAAAGTGTGAAAACAAAATAATTTCATCAGACATAAGATAAATAAGTTCTTAAGTCAAGTTTGTTGTAGCATATGGAGTAAAAATGAGATGGCTGAAGTAGAGTTTGATCAGAGGGTCATGGCCCCTCTTGTTCCCTACTTGTCATGGCCCCTACAGAGTATCCTGTGACTTCAAAGCAATCTGGAGCCCAAGTCTGTCAGGCAAACACCCCTTCTCAGAAAATGGGACTTCCAGGACATGCAGATGCTTCAGGAAGGTGTCTACAGGTTATCTGTCAAGGTTCAGGACAGGAACTAACTCTGGATGCCTGCTTTGATCAATCCTGACCAGTTTTATGCAACTCCCAGAGAAGTAAAATGAGTAAGCTGGGAGTGTCAGTGCTATCAAGACAGACTTAAGGGTGAGGTTATGCAAAAAAAAAAAAAAAAAAAAAAAAGTGTAGAGGAAAAACCCTAACCAGTCTATGGGGCAGAAATCCGTAACCAGTGGAAATCTCAAACTTGCCTTAGCAAGCTGAAGTGGTTAGTGCCCTTTTACAACTGCATTTCCTCAATACAGTGAATAGTTTGTAGCCAATAATTTTCTAACTTTAGTACCAGTAAGAATCATTTGTTTAAAACACAGACTTCTGGTCTCCACTCCAGATATTCTGACTTTCTCCATATTACCTCTAGTTTCATGTTTCTCAATGTTTTTAACCCATGATGCCTTTTGAAATGGGGTGTGTCTCTCTTCCCACTTTAAGAACTGTGTGTTTGGGCAAATCTCTGCTAACTTTTATTTTCTGTTATAAAAATTTTTTTGGTTCCACTTAACAAATCTAATTTCTACAATATTGAAATAGTGGATATGTTTTTTCAAACTACTCATCTGCTGTGGTCTGAATGTGTCTCTCTCGCAACAAAATTTTGTTAGATTTTGACAAAATTCATATGTAGAAATCTAATCGTCAATGTGTTGGTATTAACAGGTAGCACCTTTGGAAGTTGACTAGGTCATGAGGTTCTGCCCTCATGAATGAGATTAGGGCCCTAATAAAAGAGGCCAAAGGGCACTAGCTAGCCCTCCTACCATGTGAAGACACAGCAAAAAGACATCATCTACGAAGCAGTCAGAGCCCTCAAAGGACAATGAATCTGCTAGTGCCTTGGTCTTGGACTTCCCAATCTCCAGAACTATGAGAAATAAATTTCTGTTATTTATAAATTACCCAGACTATGGTATTATTGACTACGACAGAAATTGGTACCAAGAAGTGGGGTGATGCTGTAACAAATACCTAAAAATATGGAAATGGCTTTGGAACTGGGTAATGGGTAGAGGCTGGAAGAGTTTTTAGGTACATCACCATGAAAGGAGTCTTAAGGATGATTCCCATGAGGGCTTAGAAGAAGAGTAGAGCTGTAAAGAAAGCCTCAGTCTTCCAAGAGATTACCTAAGTGGTCGTTATCAGAATGTTGTTAGAAATATGGATAGTAAGTGCCATTCTGATGAGTTATTAGATGGAACTGAGGAACATATTATTGGAAATTGGAGGAAAGGCCACCCTTATTATAAAGTGAAAAAGAACTTGGCTGAATTGTGTTTCTGTTCTAGTGTTTCATGGAAGGTAGAATTTCTGAGCGATTAAATAGGAAAGTTGGCAGAAGAAATATTTAAGCAAAGTGTTGAGTATGCAGCATGACTTCTCTTGACAGCTTATAGTAAAATGCAAGAAGAGAAAAATGAACTAAGATAGAATTTATAATTGAAGGGAAGCATACTTAAAGATTCAGAAAATTCTCAGCCTAAAACACCATCAAGGTCACCTTTTCTCCAGTTAAGAATGGATGCCCTATTCCTAAGAAGTATTTCTATAACTTGTGTTTGTTCTTCATGTGGGTTTATTGGAATTTGGGGCAGTTGGAAAGGAGAGACACATGGATGTAAGTAGTATCCTTGGTGTGAAGATGTAGAGAACACAAGTGCTAAAGGAACCATGAAGAATATTAACAATAAGATACCTGAAGACTTGGGGCAACCTGGACAGGAGGATGATTATAATATGGATGGGACAGGGCCAACAGTCAACCAGTGTATATCAGAAATACTTTTGTACTGGCCAATATATAGCTGCTGCCTCAATCTCCCAGATGGCGCTCTCCTTTGCTGTCCAGGCCCCTTCATTTGGCCCCTCAGACCACCTGATGATGTAGGAACTAAAGGTCTGACAATCACCTGGCAGGGGGCATGCAGGCTGGTAATTCCATACTGCAGGTAGACTGTGCTTGATTGGTTCAAGCCTCTGCCAAACTGGTTGCTAAATATTTTGAATATTACCCCTGAATAGGGGTAAACTATATAAATATTCATAAGAACTTATTATTTTGATTGAGCCAACTGTAGACACACGAGTGAGCTCAGATGAGACCTGAAAAATCACCCAGCTAAGCTGAACCTAAATTGCTAGCTCAGAGAATTGTCAGCTTGTTAAATGATTGTTGTTTCAAGCTGCTGGATTTTAGGCTGGATTGTTATGTAGCAATAGGTAACTGCGACAAAAAGTCTATGTGCTTTTACTTCCTAGAGTAGCTTCTTCTCTTTAAGAGGGAAGCTTTTCCCAAGTACATGTCCTAGAATTAGGAGTTTATCCCTCACATAATTCTCATGATAACTATGAAGTGATGGTTGTTATTCCCACTCCACACATGGGGAAATGGAAGCTTAGAGAGGCAAAATGACTTCTTCAAAATTAAAAAATCTAATTGGCACTAAAGCTGGAATTCAAAGCCAGTTACATCCGACTTCAAACCATTGAGGTTAACAACTGTAGTAACATGTAATATAGTTTGCTGATATATATTCAATTCAGTTTCTGAGTTATGTTTAAATTATTCCTTATTGATTTTCCTTCTTTATTAAGATGGAAATCTTCTCTTAAAAATAAAAACAAAACAAGTCCCAACAGAGACCCCACTTCAGAGAGAAAGGTTCTGTCACCAATGTGAGTGGTGTTTGATCACTACATAGGACAGCAGCTCTTATTTACGACTGTAACGGCTTGTTCTTGCTGCATTTTAGCTAAGCTCATCCTTAGGTGCCTGCAGGGATAGAGAATAAATATTGAGTCCCAATATTCCATTTTGGTGCCAAATGATGCTATGTGATGAATTCAACAGGTGGAAACTAGAGAAATATTTGTATCTTTCTCCTCTGGGAGCTACCTTGCAAAAAAATTGTTCCCATAAAAAGTAGATTTTCACAAAACAGTAGTTTTAATATGATTTCTGCTAATTTGTGAGTATCAAATTCTTTGGCTCAGATATACATGCCCAGGAAATCATACTCACCTGAGTTGGCTGTCACTCACTGTCATCATTTGGGAGAAACCTAGGCTAGAACTCTATGGATAATATAACCCCACCCATACTATATGGTTTAGATAATGAAAATTTCATTGTAAACTGTGCATTAACTTACAGCTATGTATGGAATTATTTCCCATGCTTCTGCTGCCTTATTAAAAACAGCAAGAGATTAAAGTGCTTTTAAATACCAATAAAGAAGACAGATTTCTTTAAAACCTACTGATCAGTTTTTCAGGTAATGGGTCACATCTCCTTTATTAGAAAAAAAACCTTAATTAATTGGAAAAGCTCAGTGTAAAAAATGTTTTATTAACTACAATTAGAGCAAACACTAAGGAAGAAAAAGGAATCTGAGTTTGTGCATTATGTGTGAAAAGAAAAGGAAAGAATTAGATTTGTATAAGAGTTTAGAAAAAAAGAAAACTACAGGTATTTGTTCAGACTGCTTAAATACTGCCAAGGTTACAAAATTAATGAGGGAAGGGAATTGCCCATTCTCCGATGATTAGAACAAGAAGCTATGGCCTGAAGCTATGAAGGACAGCTCAGACCAGCTGTTGGGAAACACAGGGAGTTAGAAAGCCACAGGCACAGAAAAGTGACTGTGAAGTAGCACCAGCAGAGACATTACATAATCCGTGAGGAAAGATTATGTAAAACACAGACTTGGCATTAGTTGGTCAGCTTGCTTAACAAGGGGCTTCTGTTCAACTTTTGCTGAAGTGAGTTTTCACTTCCTTTTTTTGTGACTTTTATTTTTAAAGGACATTTGACTTCTTACTATGCTTAGCTTTCTATGCATGATCTTATTTAATTTTAACAACTTATGAATTAGGTCCTTCTATTATCCGGTTTTACAGATGAAGCAAATGAGACCAAGAGATGCTAAGTATTCCACCCAGCTCACACAGTGAATAAAGGCAGAGGTGAGATTTGAACACAGATTCAGTCAGATGATGCCAACACACATGGTCATCACTGGGCTCTGTGGCTTCCGGTTTTGAGACAGTAACATAGTCTTAAACATAAAGGGTTTGTATTCTTTAGCACTGCAAGGCCTTAGTTTGTCTTTCTTCCTGAAATTGCCTAAATACAGAGCCTTTGATGAAAGCACAATGCCAAACAAGTCTGTGATGCCTTCTCATTACTCAGTAGCCTTCTAAATTGTGTCTATAGTCAAGTAATAGGGCCTGGAATATTGGGTGTTCAATCTGTTTCTTTGGGCTTCCTCAGTCTCCTTTTAGTCTTTTCTCTGCTTTACAATATCTACTTTCAAGAGAGCTCTGGCAGGTCCTATGCAAGGGTCATGCTTAATGCTTTGTTTTGTAGAGTTCTCAGACACTGCTGGTGCTGAAGGCCAGAGTGACAACAGAATTATCAGAGAAAACAAGGACATCCATTTTGCTGCAAGGCTTAGAAAGTTAGTATCTGTCACTGCTCTATCTCTTAACATTTCCCCAAATAATGTTTCTCCTTACAATCTCCAGCTAAATTGAGGGAACTTCCACTTCTCTGTTTTGTTCTTTATTATCCTGCAGCAGAATAGAGCTTAGTTTCCAAACGGACATTGCAAATTTTCCTCAGAGGCAAAGTGTTGGCTTATAATAGATGAGTGGATGACTTTGTAATACATCCAATTTCATATTCTTCCTGGAAGACCCTGCCCATCTACTTTTCTTGAACCCTGGTCTGAGGGAGTCCCAACATCAAAGAAAAATGTTTTCCACTCAGTGGGGTGATAATCTAGTTTTACAATGGTGCATTGATTTATTTCATTGCTTCATTTAACATAGATATAAGAATAAATATAGACATATCTATTAGTTTTATGTACATAGTTGGTATAAGCTGAATTCATTATTTCCACACAAAGGGTAGAAAAGTGTCAGCTTAGACTGCTTTCTGACAAGGGTACTTATTATTCCATATTTATCAAAGAAAAAGACTGGAAAATTATTTCTATTTGATATGCAAAAGACAAAGAGGCAAATTTATTTTCACGTATTTTTTCTCTTAAACATCAATGGCATGGAGATATGTTTCAGTAAGGATGGAGAAGCCATGCTCATCCTTTGTAAAGATCCCTCCTCAGATTTGCACTTGCTATAAAATGACATTTTAGGGAAGTATAGTTATAACTGTGCTTTTTTCTAAATGTTTTTAATAATGAGGTTAACTTGCAGGAGACATCCCTAGAAGGGAAACTATATGACACCACTTCCTTAATGAAAGTATTGCTGTGGAGAAAAACAAGGCAGGACCACATGGCCTTCCCACTTGTCCACTAAGACCAAAGGTAGGACCTCTAGGCTCTTCTGTCCCAAAGATTGGCAGACCATCAATTATTAAAGATCAGAGATGGGAGGGAGAAGAAAGGGTTGCAGTTCAAGGAAGGGGTCAGTGCTGCCTCTGCAGTGGTGTCTTCTAACGAACCCTTAATGAAGAAGCAGGTGAAGACCCCCAGATGCTCTCAGGATCTGCAAGAGGCAAGGAGACAGCCCCCAGTAGACCTGGTCTGAGTAATGTCTACAGAAAGGCATAGATGTTTGGCTCGGTTTTTTATTTCTACTCTTAACTCCATGTGTTTGTGCATGAGAATTCAAACCACATAAAGAATCTTTGTGTTACACATTTACCTTGATTACTAATTCCCACACGGCTCCAGGTACACAGGTAGGCCAAATAGAAAAAACAAAAACCAAACATGCTAATCAAGGAAACATCTATTTCACCCCCTGGAACAAAGCAGTCACGTCTGATAATTGAAAAAGGTCCTATCATCAGCGTTTAAAAAGGAAGCTCCTAAGACACCCTTGACGTTGATCATCAAGAGAAAATAAATAATTCTCTAGAGTCACCAAGACACCTTAGAGCTTGACAGATGCTAAACACAAGCATTCTCTCTCAAAATTCCCC
Organism: Daubentonia madagascariensis; assembly: GCA_023783475.1. Taxonomy (NCBI): domain Eukaryota; kingdom Metazoa; phylum Chordata; class Mammalia; order Primates; family Daubentoniidae; genus Daubentonia; species Daubentonia madagascariensis. The sequence goes on along the minus strand of JAKFHU010000726.1, from coordinate 17,356,395 downwards.
TCCCCTGGCCCTATTTGAATGGGAAAACTTGGGCTCAGATACACCCCGTCTCTACTTCTCTTTCCTGACTCATATTTCTTTATCTCCTCCACCAACAAGCCCTTCAAAGAGATGCTGAATCCATTCACTTCTGTCTCTCACTGTGACTATCACTCTAGCCGAAGCTACTATCTTTCCTGCCACAATGAAATAGCATCTTAGCTGGTCTTTCTGCTTCCTATCACCTTGTCTCCAACAATCCATTCCTCACAAACACTAATTTAAGATTTATAGATATATATACACACATACATACACCCCATTTTATATATATAAAATTAGGTTCAGATGATGGCTCTGTCTAAAGCTCCTTACTCTTGTCCATAAGCTCCAGTATGATTCTCCCCAACCTTCCTTTCTAACTACATCTTCTACCATCCTCTGCCTCAGTACCTTAGCCTTACTTCTTTTTTTACAATATGTCTAGCTCATTTCCACTTTAGGGCCTTTGCACTTGCTCTCCCTGCATTTGGGATTCTCTCTCTCTTGCTGTTTACATGACTGGCTACTTCCTATCATTTAGGTCTTAAATTAAAAGTAATTTCCTTGGAGATGGCCCAGTCTGAAGTACTCACCTACCATCTACACCTCTCTGTGATGCCATCATAGTAAACTTTTAAAAATTATCATTTTTATTAAGGTGAAATGTACATAACATACAATTAACCATTTTAAAATGAACACTTCAGTGGCATTTAGTGCATTTGCAATGTTGTGAAACCACCACCTCTACCTAGTTCCAAAACATTTTCATCACCAAAAGGAAACGCCACACCCATCGAGCAGTTTCTCCTCATTTTGACCACCCCAGTCCCTGGTAACCATCACTCTATATTCTGTCCCTATGGATTTGCCTTTTCTGGATACTTCATATTAATGAATTCATACAATATGTGACCTTCTGTGTCTGGCTTATTTCACTCAAGATTTTCAAGGTTTATCAACATTGTAGCAGATATCAGAACTTCATTTCTTCTTATAGCTTAATAATATTCCATTGTGTATATATACCACAATTTGTTTATCTATTCATCTGTTGATGGACATTTGAGCTGTTTAAAAATTATTTTTTAAGAATAATTTATCTGAAATTATCATATTCATTTGTAAATGTAATTGTTTATCTTCACATTCCTCTACCACGTCCATTGTTACTTTTCCTGCTACTACCACCTCAAGGAAAGGTCTCTTAGTAGGGCCTCAGCCTTCACTATCAGAGCCTGGACCAAATCTAGTATCTCTAGGTAACTTGTAATGCTTCCAAAACCTTTCTGATCATAAAATTCATCTTGGGAGAATGATAAAATACTGCCTTCCCTGAATACTGATTCAGTAGGTTTTTAGAGGGAACGTCTACATTAAAATGCTCATGATCATGGAATATTTCAGGATATGCTTATTATCATGCACATTTGGGAACCTTAGCTTAAAGCAGCAGTTCTCAACCATGACATGCATGGAATTATCTGAAGAGCTTTTTAAAAATATAAAACAGTGTTTACCAAGGGTGAGGGTAGGGAAGGGTGAGAAATGGGGAGATGTAGCTCAAATGATACAAAGTAATGGATATACAGAATGAACAAGGCTAATGTACAACATGATGACTATAGTTAATAATAGTGTATTGTATTCAGGATTTTTGCTAAACTAGTAGATTATAGCTGCTATTGCCATAGGAGGAAAAATTGGTAACTGTGTGAGCTGATGACTACGTTAATTTGTTTCACTGTAGTAACCATTTTAATATGTGTATCTCATAACATCATGTTGTATACCTTAAATATACACAAAATTTATTTTAAAATTAAGAAAATAAAAAATATCAATACCTTGGCCCAACCCCTCAATATTCTGCTTTAATCTGGGGTAAAGAATGAGCAGTAGAATTTTAAAAAAAATCTCCCCAGGTGATTATAATGGATAGCCAAGGTCAACTACTATGGGCTTAAACCATTGGTTCTCAACTTGTCTGCCCTCTAGAATCAAATCATCCACCCTCGTGTCCAGGGCTCAACCTAGAGGAGTTAGAACAGAACAACTGGGAGTGACATAAGTTACTTTTCAAAGGTGTTTTTTTAACTATTTGTTTTAAAATAATTATAGATGACAGCAAACCTTCAATAATGGTACTTAAAGTCACCATATATCCTCCACCAGCTTCCTCTAATATTAATGTCTTACCTAACCATAGTGCAGTTATCAAAATTACTAAATATGATGGAATATTTTAACTCATCTATAGATCTTATTAGAATATCTCTAGTTTTCCTACTAATGTCCATTTTCTGGTTCAGGATCCAATCCAGGATCCTGTATTAGATTATAAAAATGGAGGTGGAATTCATGTAACTTATAATTAACCATTTTGAAGAGTGCTGGGCAGTCATTTTGTAGAATGTCCTTCAAATAGATCTGCCTGTTTTCTCATGATTAGACTGGGTTATACACTTTTGAGAATACTACAGAGATGATGTTGTGGCCCCCCCATACTTTATATTAGGGGCAAATGATGTTGATATGTACTATTATAAGCATCAGTCTGTTTTCAGAGTCCCCAGGTGATTCCAATACGCAGCCAAGTTAGAGAACCATTGGTATAGAAGACATTACGTTGAGTGCCTCCAGCAACCTGTGGTAACTTAATGGATCCTGCAACTTGGATATTACAGAGAAGATGAGAAGAGAAAAAACATTCCAGGATAATGAAAAATAATGATATAAATATGAATAACTGGCAGTTAGGCTTAATAAATTTTATTGAGTGTTTATTACATGCCAGGAATTGTGCTGGGTTCTCAGAAACAAAGATAAACAGGATATCAACTGGGCCCTTGGGGAGCTTAAGGTAATGGGGAAGAGAGTATTTTTAGCATAAAATATCAAGTGCCAATACAGAGGTACTATGAAGGCTTCCTGTAAGTAATGCTACTTGAGCTGAATCTTAAAGGAAGAGTAAAAGTTAATTGATGAAGGGTGAGCAAGGCCCTCAAGCAAAAGAGGAACTTCAAGAATAAAGAACTGTAGGCAAGAAGTGAAGTTTATGGGTGGAGGAGGGGGGTGGATATATAGGTTATATACATTTTGCTCTTAGTATTATACAATGTTTTTGTGTTTTTTAAATATAATACTGGAATATAAGTTATATAAAAATAAAACTGCATCAAAAGTTAAGTTTGAGTTTGAATTTTTAATGTGCAAGACTTTAGGTTTATTTTTCTCTACAATAAAAATATATTTCCCATTATGCCTACAACTTTTTTTCTCCCTTTTGTTTAGAAAAACTTTCTTCCCCAAGATGCCAGCAAATACTTACAAAACACTAATGGCATGCCCAGCACTGAGCAGTGTTGAGGGCAATAAAAGGGAAGGAGAATAAAACATAGTCTTTGATATTCAGGATGCTATTATTTATTTGGAGAGACAAGTTGAAATGACCCACCACCATGACCACACTCAGGCTGACAGAAACCACGTGGATTTAAGTAAACCAAGAACCCACCAATGTCACTACTGTTAAGAGAAATGAAATATTCACACTAATGAACTTAACTGCATTTCAAGTGAATTTCATATCTGAAAATCTAAGGATAAATATAGTCTTTAGCCAAAACCTCTGTCCATGGGAAAAGCTCTCTCTTTTATATTTTGCAAATGCAAGAGTCACTGAATCTTCTCTCAGGAAGACACAGAGAATAAATGAAGTCACAATGCACTTCTGCTTTGTGGTTTTTCATCAATATATCTGGCTAACTAACAGCTAAATTTACAAAATGCTCAGGAGTCCTTAATATTTAATGTCTCTGAAGTCCCTATGGATCTAGGAGGCTTGAATTATACTGAATTCAACTTTGATTTTTAAATGTTACAATAGTTTAGGCCTGAGATCCACATATTCCTTCCTAAGAATAGAAAACACAGTTAGCTGCCCACGCAGAATATTCATATAGAGGTTAAAGGACACAGACACAATTTATTTGCTTGATATATACAAATGGGACTATTTAAAATAAACTCGTAAAAGAAAGCACCATTCCGTTTCTCATCTCTGCTGCAAGTCTCCCAGCAACATGGATTTCTGCCATGCACTTGATCTACAGGCAAGGACAAAGGGTGACAGCAGCTTCCACCCGCGGTAAAGCCCTAGCATCTCAAATGATAGATAAACCCTCCCTCTTCTCTTCATACAAATATTCCCTAGTATGAGTGATTCCCTTAGTTCCCCTAGTACAAATGATTATTTATTGAACCCCCCCCTCCTTATCTACTTAAAAAACTTAGCTAGCATAAAAACAAAGGAATATCCCCAAGAAGTCCCTCTCACTCTCTCCTCTCTCTAAGATACTGAACGTATACTTGGCCTCAGCATTCTAAACTGAGCTGTTATTACAGACAAAAACTGGAATTCAAGTAGCTGATGGGCTACTTCATTTTAGCCTATATGAGCAAAAAAGTGAACCGAATGCTAAATGAAGCAAATAACTATTTAAAAGTTTGTATATTTTTGTAGTTACACTCAAAGCAAATAGAAGAGAACTTTTGAGTAGTTTTTCTGTGGCTCATTTCTTTTGTTAATCATTATGTTTCAACTAAATTTTGCTCATTTCAACAAGAAATATTCCCTAATCACAGCAATTATTGAGCCCTATATAGCTGGTTGTTAGTTGAATACTATGTCTAATCGACTATTTCCTAAAATAAATATAGTGCCCTGGGATGAGTGCATTTTCTGGATAATTTACATACTTATTATAAAATGTAACTGCTCTTGATGGTAAACTATTTGAATTATATTACCCCAATTAAATGCCCAAGTAAGCAAAGGTATAACAGAATGGAAGCATTGAGGAAGGAAAGATTCATCTGGGGGCTGGGAGAAGGTTTCAGAGGAGAGGCAGCATTTGAATTAAGATTTAGAACTTTAATAGGTTATTCACTAGCTGAGGGTTAAAAAAGAGAAGAATCATTCTAGGATAAAGAAACAATTGAGTGCTTCAATGTTGCAACAGTTGTTTTCTGCACTGCCTGGTCATCACTTAGTTTGGACTGTCAAGTGTTCTAGACAGGGGATTTGTTCCTACCATGGGAGAAATCCAGATGAGTGAGGCTTCTGGAGGTCTTACTAATGAATTGCATGGAATACTGTTGTGTGAACATACTGTGATTTTGGCCCTTGCTCTTCTTTGTCTAGTGTACCCTGAGTGTTTTGAGAGCTGTGACTATAAAATTTTTCTCAACTGGAATCTTCTGCTTAGAAAGGGAGCAGTTTGGGACTGTCTGCTGGTGAATGCTTGGTGACCACATTACCAGTAGGACCCACGATTAACATCACAGATTCCTGAGTTCTACTTCTTAGTAGGATTGTGACTTTGGATAGATATTTAAGCTCTTTAAGCCACAGTTTTCTCACATGTAATGTAGGAATGATAAAAATATCTACCTCATAGCATTGCTATAAGGGTTAAATTAGATATCCAGGAAAAGCTTATTAGTATGATGCCAAGCAAACAGTAAGAATTCAGAAATTACAGTCATTAAGCAAAAGATACAGCAGTCAAAATCATATGTTGACACCTAATCCCCAATGTGATGGCATTTGGAGGTGAGATCATTGGGAGGTCATTAGGCCTTAAGGGCAGAGCTTTCATGAATGGAATTAGTGACCTTATAAAAGGGACCCCATTCCAGAAGAGCTTTTGGAAGAAAAAATAAATAAATAAAAGAGACCCCAGAAAACTCCCTTGACCCTTCTGAATGTGAGCACATTGTGAGAAGATGGTTGTCTATGAACCAGGAAGCAGCTCTTACCAGACATCAGATCTTCTGGTGCCTTAATCTTGGCTTCCGCAGCCTCTAGAACTATAAAAAATAAATTTCTGCCACCCACTCTGTATTTTTCTGTTATAGCAATCAGAACAGACCAAGATAATGATATCACTTTAAAAACAGATATGATAGGACATTAGTAAGAAAGAACCCCTAGTGTCATGTGCAGAAATAAAACTCAGAGTTTTTAAAAATTAGAACTTCCCCAACTGTGCACATATATATTTGTTAATATTCAATGTTTATTCGCAAGTTCAACAGATGTTGACAGTGTTTACTAAGTGTCCAGCCCCTGGTAAAGTGCTGAGGGGACAGTGATGCACCAGGCAGCCATGATTCCTGCCTTGCTGGAGCTTATGGTCTAGATAAGGATGAAATTAACTCCAAAAATATTTGATGTGTTCTATGATGGGAAAATAAAGGGAGCTCGGGGGTTTTGCAGTCAGATTTGTGACATCAGAATTTCCATTGCTTCAAGGAGCGTTGCTTCTATTTAGGCTGTTTCAATTCTCTGGAGGAAGTGGCAGCCCATAGCTTAGATTTACATCAGTGCTGTTGTTTTTTTCCAGTGATTTTTGACTTTGAGGCAGGTGTAATCTTCACAGGCAATGGAACTGCTGCTTTATGGTGCTTTAATATATTCATGAATGTGCGGGGGTTATTTTTATGTTGTGATCCATTTGAGTGAGAGAGAAGGGCTCTGTGATTGGATGTTTAGACAAGCAATTCTTTTTCTGCAGCTGCTTTCAGGCTGCCAGAAAATTGCACATTTTATAATATTCATAGACTACATTACCTCTGAATCCCCAAATATTTTGCGAACTCTAAAACTCAAGTCCAAATCTCTTCATATTAATAGAAAATTACAAAGCAATAGTCAATATACATCCCAATAAGATATTTAGCACTCTTATACACAAAGCAATTTCCTCCAAACTACCTCACCGAGGCCCCAAACATACAGTATACTAATGAATTAAAACTACTTTAGCTGCTTATTAATTTATTGTTGAACAAGAGAGTATACTACTCTCTTGAGCAGTATAAAAGTAGCAGAGATGCTACTTTTTAATTCACCTTTTTTTTTACTGGTTTGTGGAGGAAATAATATTTGTTCATGTTTCTTATTGAGCTTTTTATATATTATAACATTTTTATAGTTGTTTCCTCTGTAACCTCATAATTTTCCTGTCTCTTTCTTTATAGTGAGAGATTAGAAAATGTTTAGCTATAAAGCAAGGCAGAGGCAAAGGTGAAGTTAAAATGGAAAGTTTCTGGCCTGTCCCTCTTTGTGTGTACTTATATGACCAGAGGGACATTCTGGTTTGGTGGGAGGAGCACTGAACCAGGAGTCAGGAAAGCTGTTAAGTAGCCTTTTAACCTAAGGTAAATCCTATGAATCTCTGAGTTTTTTTTAAGGCATAATGAGTGAGTCAAATTAGATAACTGCTAAGATCCATCCTAAATATAAAAATGAATGATTCATACCACTTCATATCCATTAGGATGGATATTATTTAAAAAAGAAAAAACAGAAAATAACAAGTATTGGCAAGGATGTGGAAAATTGGATTCCTGTGCATTGCTGGTGGGAATGTAAAATGGTGCAGCTGCTATGAAAAGCAATATGGCAGCTTCCCAAAAAATTAAAAATAAAACTACCATAGGAGCCAGCAATTTCACTTCTGGGTATATACCCAAATGAATTCAAAGTGGGGACACAAACAGATATTTGTAACCCATGTTTATAGCAGCATTGCTCACAATAGCCAAAAGGCGAAAGCAACCCATGTGTCAATCAATAAATGAATAGATAAGTAAAATGTGGCACACAATGGAATATTATTCAGCCTTTAAAAGGAAGGAAATTCTGATACATGCTACAACATGGATGTACCTTGATGACATTATACTAAGTGAAATAAGCCAGTCACAAAAGGACAAATACTGTATGATTCCACTTATATGAGGTATCTATAGTAAAATTCAGAGACAAAAAATAGAATGGTGATTGCCAGGGTCTGGGGAAAGGGTAATAGGGAGTTTAATGGGTATAAAATTTCAGTTTTGCAAGATGAAAAGTTCTTAAGATGGATGGTGGTAATGGTTGCACAATTTAAGTGTCCTTAATGCCACTGAGCTGTCCATTTAAATTGTTAAAGTGGTAAATTTCATGTTATGTACATTTACCATAATTTCAAACATGAATAATTCCTTTATAAGTGTTCTTTACAAGTAACAGATCTACTTGTGCTAGATCCTGGGAATACAGTGATAGACGTCTCCTCAAAATGAGCACAGTTTAGCAGAGAGGAGAGCTAAGGGACACTCATGATAAGAGCTAAGCATAACCTGGTGTGGAATTATATATGAGAGGTGTCTAACAGAAATTGCAGTGGTTAGAGAAGGAAATGACTCAGGTAAGCCCAGGGGTAAGTGTCAAGTAGCCCAGTGAAAAGAAAAGACATGAGAGTCAACACTCATTAATATTTTGTTGAAACGTAAAGTGTGAAGTGTTTAACATTTTTCTTCCAAATGGTTAACCAATTGTACCAGCATCATTAAATAAACCTTCTGATTTGTGATGTTAACTTTTGAAATTAACTTTTATGAAAATCAAAGTCAGTTTTGAAACTGTATATTCTGTTCTGCTGGTCTATTGGTTAGGTACTTCATCGGTGCACCACTGTTTTAATTATTGTAGGTTTACTCTATGTTTTAACGTCTGGAAGAACAAAATGATTTTCATTCCTTTCTTTTTATAATGTCCACACATTTATTCTTGTGTTATTTCTAGTTTTTTCTTTTCCTTTTGCTGCCCATTGTATAAGGGACTTCTAGGTTACCTTTCTAACTTGTTATTGATGGTTATTGGTTTTTGTATATTTGTTATTTTGCCTATTTTACCAAAGTCTTTAGTTCAAGTAACTTTTCAACTGAATATCTTGGTTTTACCAAGCAAACAATCACATTATCTAAAGTGATAATTTTGCCTCCCTTCATTAGCTTTGCTTCTAATTTCTATCTTGTATTTCTAATAGTGTATTGTCTAGAAGAGTGGTTCTCAATCAGGGTGACTTTGCTCCCAGAGGCATGTAAGAATTTCTGGGGACATTTTTGGTTGTCACAATGGGGGGTGGTGCTATTGGCATCTAGTGAGTATAAGCTATGGATGCTGTTAAACATCCTACAATGTACAGGGCAGCTTCCACAATAAAGAATTATTTAACCCAAAATATTAGTGCCAAGTTTGAAAAAGTCTAATCTTAAATTTCCAGAAAATATTAAATAACAGTGGCAAAAGATGGGCAATATTAACTTGTTTCTAATCACTTTTGCAGTGATAAACTCTAATAAGCTAATCTAAATCTAGATGGTGAAATTATAGTCTATTTAAACGTGCTAGCTGTTGTGAAGGTCTTTATAACAGGATAGTCACAAAAATAACTAAATAATAGGAGATACTTCGGAGCCAATCTAGAACAACCTTGTTTCAAACTTTACAAATTGTTCCAACACAACCATATAATCTTTCATATAAAACTTTCAGAGAGAATCTATCTCCTGTGATGATAAGACTCAGTATTATCATTTTTTTCCCATTATTTTTGTTGGCAAGGGAAAACTGAGTATTTTTACATAGTTCTATGACCATCAAAAAGAATTTGATGCCCCAAGACAAGTAGTGCTCTTTTCTCCACGGCTCCTTTCACTGGTAATATGTTGTATGTTGAATTGCTTTCCAAGAGAAAACAAATCAGATACACCTTAAAGCTGCAATTCCCAATCCCTGGGCTGTGGACCAGTACCGGTCTGTGACCTGTTAGGAAGTGGACTGCACATCAGAAGGTGAGCAGTGGGTGAGCAAGTGAAGCTTCATCTGTATTTACAGCCCTTCTCCATAGTTCACATCACCGCCTGAGCTCCGCCTCCTGTCAGATCAGCGGGGCATTAGATTCTCATAGGAGCAGGAACCCTACTGTAAACTGCACATGTGAGGGATCTAGGTTGCTGTTCCTTATGAGAATCTAATGCCTGATGATCTGAGGTGGAGCTGAGGCGGTGATGCTAGTGCTGGGGAGTGGCTGCAAATGTAATAAATGTAATGTGCTTGAATCATCCCAACCCCCGGACCCCCAACACAGTCCATGGAAAAATTGTCTTCCATGAAACTGATCCCTGGTGCCAAAGAAGGTTGGGGACCACTGCCTTAAAGAGTATTTCCATAATGGGGTTAACCTTTTGCCTCTAAAAAAAGACAAACTGAAAATTTAAATAGTTTCTGCTTCACCTTTTAATATGATCAGATTTGCTAACAAAATGCTTATTATAAAGGCAAAGTAAAGCTGAAAGTTTGACATCATGTTGGCTGCTAGGGACTTCCCTTATAACCTGTGTGTTGCAAATATCTGTCTCCTTTTGGATTTATGCTTTGACAAGAACATCATCTTGTAAATACAAAAACAAAAACTTGTCCTTTTTAAAATTAAGAGGCAGAATAAGAATGGACATGTACACATTCAGAGTGTTAATTCATTCAACATTACTCAATCCAGTGCTTTGGGGAAAATATACAATTCTACGTAAGACTTATACAAGTTGACCAGTGAGCTCTTTATTATGTGGATATCAATGCAGTTCCATCCCTGAACAATGATCCAATGGGTCAGAAGCCCGAAAACGATATTTTTCTAGATTCTCCTGGTGGTAAGCGTTCCATATAAATTCCATCACAGGGAGGTACTCATAAAAGGTTTTGAAAGGAGACAATACAGAGAAGCCATTACTTTCCTACATTCATGGCAGAGATAGACTTAGGGGAGGAGAGCAATGTGAAGTTTTCGGAGGCTTCTTGGTAAATCTCTGCAAATTATCCACTTCAGTGCTACAGGCAACTAAAAGTGTTGGCTGCAGCTTACCCCCATGCTGGTACTTCAAGGTTTGTTCAAAACCAGCAGTAGTTATTTCTGACCCTTATTCCCAGCCTTTTCCATAGCTTTGTAGGCATATAATTCCCCATATTAATTTCTTTCTTGCTCAAATATCTAGAGTAGTTTCTGTTTTCCTAAGCAAATCTTAGCTCGTCAATGAGTACTCATCGGAAGAAATTCACCTACTTGTATCGGAAGAAATCAACTCACCTCTCTAAGGAAGGCAGTAGCTTTTAAAGATACCAGTTGTGGTTAAGAAATTACAAAATTTCTACAGGTTTTTTTTCCTTCTCTTTTGTTTGATGTGGATATAATATTCAGAATAATTAACCTCTTACCCTCACAAAAATGAAATAATCCATCAACATAAAACATGGAAGAAAAACAAAGATAAAATGACTACATTTCAGGTGGAGAATGTTTAAAAAAAGGGTGTAAAAACAATGAAATGATGACACATAAATTAAAGTAGTTAAGTTGAATTAGTTCTAAAGCAGGGTACTTGATCAATAAAATTTTTATGAAATTCCATGAATAACGTGTGGTGCTCATTAGGTAGACTCTTTCTCCTTTTCTCACTTCTGCTCTGTAAAATCCTCCAATTTGCAAATTCAGAGCCAGCCACAGAAGATGTCTCTGAGAAGCCCTGACATGTAGGAGGCCTCTTCTTTGTGCTTCTGGTGCAGAAAGTTGCAAATTTCATTAAAAAGTCATAGAAATAGGAGCTCAGACTTGAGAATCTTAAGGCAAAAGCCACCCACATCTGAAATCAGTTGCAGGCAAAAAAAGAATTGACCATACTCTCAATCCCCTTGGGGGGGTCATCAACACAAACTAGCCATTATGAAAAGGAGGACAAACCAGAGAATGGTAAAAGTTTGCTTAAAAAAAAAAAAAAAAGTGAGAATCTTCTGAGACACCAGAACTAAGTTACACCTAATTCCATGATTTCTTTTTTCTCTCATGACACTAGGCCTCAAGCCAAATAATGAGAAATTTAGTTTCTTGCAGTGACATTACTTTCTGGTTATTGCTAACAACATGATATATCTGAAACATTTAAACAGAATCTATTTATATGCAGTAATGCTACCACAGTTTTATTGAAGGGAATGGAAATTATAAAAGAAAAAGAAGCCTAACCCACACTTGAAATTTACTAAGACAAAAAAGTTTTATGATTGTATATATGTGAATATATATATGCACATGGATAATTTTCTCAATGACCATTGGCAGAAATATAGATTGTGAAGAAAAACGTAAGTCTTTTCTTATGCGCTTTTTAAGTTCTTAATGAGAATTTCATGTCTAGGAAGCTCTACCTTCAAAATTTCCTAGAGTTTCTTTTTTTTTTTGAAGATGAATCCATGGGGGGCGGTGTTTTCCGCAATCAGGTGCATCATTAGTTTAATAAACACTAGTTTTAGGCTGCTTATGGTTCTGTTTTGTTTTCTTGTGAACTTGTGACATTTTAGGATTTCAATATTCATAGTAATATCCATGTATAACTTAGCTGCTAAACTGCCAGCCTACATCTAAAAAATTATTTCTAAAGGGTTTGGGAAAATCATCTTCCTATCTATTAAAATTATGAAATAATTGTGCTCTATTTGTAAAAGAAAGGATGATTTCAGCCATTAAAGGCAGGGACTATTGAGCTATTATACAGAAACTAGGCTCAAGTCCTTACTCTACAGGGACCTTAGTTAAGCTAGTTAACCTGTCTGAGCCTTAATCTTGTTAGCTTCCCAAGTGCAGACTAAAAAAACCACATAATTTATTTACTCAAGATTAAACAGAATGATACATGTAGCCAAAAGCAAATACAAGCGATAAACATTGGGCCTAGATAAAATGTTGGTATTTTATCCCCACTTCATATTATGTGTTTCTTCTCTAGCACTTTTGAGATCACTGCCTTCTCCCTAGGTTCCCCTTGGGAAATATTTTTAGACTCAGTGTTAATCCTCTTCCTGCTTCTCTAACCTTCACTGAAATCAACTGTTTCCATGGTTTATCACACCTCAGGGAACTGCTTCCGTGCTTCTAAGGCATCAACTACCAATTTGCTAAACCCAGTTTTGCCAAGGTACTATTAATAGTAAGCAAGAATCAAAAGTTTGGTCTGGGATCAAACAAAAAGAGGAAATATTTTGGGGTAGATATGGCTTTATGATATTTCTTGAATCATGCAGTGTGTGCTGGCACCAACATTTTCATGAATCTTGTTTCCTTCATTTCTTCACCATTGTATTTCTCTTGGTAGGCATTAATGTAAAGCATAATAGTGAAATAAACTTGTATTTCCTCAGGGAAACTAAGGAAAGCATATAGCATGAGTTTATGCTTATTGACAGAGGCACAAGGATTGGGAATAAATGATTTGTGCCAGGTCCTTACACATTTGAAACACTGACCCCGGAGCACCATTATATCAATTTGTTTCACATTAACATAATAGTTATTCACTTTTATTTATTTACCACTTACTATGTGTCTGACACACTTTTAAATGCTTTAAAAACATGAATTATACTCTTGTAAACTGTTATTAATGAGTATAATTTGTAAATATTTAACATATTTTAAGGAGTATCCTAATTTTAAAAGTACATTGTCTACATTTAATTTTTGGAACAGCACAGTGATATAGACAATATCTTTTTACTGATGTAGAAACTGAGGTTTAGAAAAGTTAAGCAACCTTCCCAACATCACACAGGAAGTGGTAGAGCCTGGATTTAAATCAGGGTATACTTGGCTGTATAGCCAAAGCTTTTAACCTCTTCTAAACTGCCTCTTACTAAGAGACCCTCCTAATTGAGGGCAGCAATGCAGAAGCACTAGAAGGAAAAGGAAATCATTTCAGAAGTCTATCAAAATGCAAACAGAATTTGATTATGGCATTGTATATTCTAAGAATTGGAATGGTACAGACATTAGCATGGTTTTATATAAAAATTAAAAAATGTATTATTTTAAGAGAGGAAAATAGATAAGCTGTAGGACAGAGTTGTCTAGAATCACTTATTTTTATATTTATTATTTTCATATATTCCTTCCTTATATTTAGCTAAAAAGTGATCTTCCTGGAACTTTTTTACCCACTGGTTTTAGATTTACCCTTGGGAGTCATGCAAATGATGGTTGACTTTACTCCTCAGGGTGGACAACAGCTAAAATATATCTCTGTGATCCTGATTCTTTAAGATCACATTCCCTTTTTGGCTTATTATGCCATTTTATTGATAGTTCACCCCCCATAAACAAAATTCCCACTAAAATCAATGGACCTTTTTTTTTTTAACCCAAATTGCTGTTAAAGCAGGTCTTCTGAAATTTGTATATGTATAGTTGACTTTTTCAAACAAAGAGGAGAAATTAACATTTAAGTCTATTAAATGTTAACTTTTAAGTTTGGGTCAATCTTATAAAGTTTGAATAACTTACATAAATACTACTTTTTTTCCAATTTGAAACTATCATTTAAGGTGAACTTATCTTGTCATATTTTGATCTCACTCTGCATTGTGCCAATTTACATCTGTTCTGTCTGTGTCAAAGGCATGAATGAAATTTGGACGAGCCACAGCACTAAACTCAGGCCTTGTGGTTCAGCACCAGGAGCCACTCTCCAATCTCGCCCCTCACTACTGGTCACCCTCAAAACTAGGAGTATCACCTCACATGTATTTCTCCTTTTTTAACTGACAGTCATAAATTTGTCAAAGGGTTCTGCTAAGGTCAAGACATTTCTTTATGACATTTTCCTAACCCTTAAATCTTAAAAGGAAAAGGTGTTTGACATGACTCATTCTTAAAGAGTGGTCCCACTTCAGAATATTTTTTATTAATTTACCATTTCTTTAGCAATGTTTAGTGAGCTTAATTTTGATTTCCTCAAAAAACTATTGTAATTCTATCAGCTTGTGATTTACTAGAGCATAAAACGCACAAATTATGAAGTCCTGTTTAGTTTTTACTAACAAACATACAAACACACACAAACACACATACACACACACACACACAAAATTCCGAAGCCAAACCAAATCATACAATGAATTTTCAAACATTGACAATATGGAAAGGGCATGTTTAATGCCTCAGTGGGAGAAATGTATTGATTATAAAATGCTACTTCAAATACATACATGAGAAATAAAATTACAAGAGCAAGACTAAGGGCATAATTATGCTTATTTATTTACTTTTGTTCCCTAGGAACTTCAAATGACTTATACACTTTTATCAGCTCCAGCAACAAAAGCAACAGTTGTATAGCATTTTACAGTTTATACAGAGCTGATACAGCCATTATTTTACCAGATAAATACCTAAGTTGCCACAAGATAAAAGATATACCATGGAGAAAGTGAAATTTAATGGAAAGAAGATAGGCTTTGAAGTCAAGTGTGGATTTAAATCCTCTCTACCCCTTACAAGTTGGTTGATCTTGGGCAAGCCATAGAATATCACTGAAACTCATGTGTAAAATGAGGACTAAAAAAACCCTACTACCACAAGGTTTTTATGATGATTAAATGAGAGGATAATGCATAGTGCCCAGCATATGCAGATCCTCCTTCCTCTTCCCCCCTTTGAAGAACCTCACTCTGTATGCATTTTTGCTCAACCTTAAACTTGCTTTACTGCATGCAGAATACCTCTTTTTATGCTATGCACAGTAACTGAGTTTGTCAGAACTATCTGGAGTCAAGAACCAAAACAAAGAGCTTAGCCACCAAGAACAGATTCCTTTCTATAAAGAGATTTAATTATCACAAACGTTGTTCATTTTAATGCAGCAATACAATTGTACTAAAAAAAGAAGTTTAACAGACTGCAAAATGACAAATCATGATGAATGGTTGCAATTATGAACAGGAAATAAACAGGTCCAACCTGAAACTTGTACATTTTGGAAAGAGAGCCTAGCCTAATTTCAAAACAACAAATTTTAATGAAAGAATACAAAAAATGGCAGAAAGGAAATGGCACAAGGAATTGAACATGTTTTTAGAAAGAAAAGATATTTTGAGATTTATTTAGAAAGGTGTTGTGCTAAAAATCAATGCTCAGAATAATTTCATTTGAATCTAACACTAATAAAATGCATCTCAGTTAAAAATATATCAAAATCCAAGAATTTGAGGCTCAAAGGAGTCCTTGTGATCACAAAGACATTAAACCATCGAATTTACCAGATTGGGAATTAGAATCCCAGGAAAATAAATACATTGCTGCTATGGACTGAACATTTGTGACCCATGTCCAGTACCACACATTTGGTTAAGAGTTTCATAGGAATAGTTTCAAAGTCATCTGATTTTCGGGCCCTCTCTTTCCACTATTAACAATTATGTGTTGTGACTGTGATGTCAGCTAGTAGCCTTTCTCTTTTTACCCTATGTGTCTGTGTATATTCTATTTATTTCTGCCCAATTCAATCAGGACAAAGAATTTAACTTTTTCATCAGTGTCCACAAGAAATCCAATCATAGCCAGAGTTTTATGATTTGTACAAACTTTGCTGGAAATTCAGGAGTCACGGATAGAGGAGGTATCATAAGGCCCAGCATTCCTCTGCCTGTGTCACTCTCCTCTTCTCTCTCTCCTTCCTCCCTTCCATCAGGGTTCTTCTCCAAGCTCCACTCTCCTTTTGGATTCAGAGTATATTCCCCTTTCTCTGAACCCTGAACATAAGTTAAGCCTGAGTCTGGAATTCCCCCTGTATCTTCACTGTGGAAATCTGTGCCTGGCTTTCAATAATGGCCACTAAGATGCTTAACTATTATTGAAATCCTTCCTATAGTTGAAGGCTTACCTCAAATTTCTCTATGTTCTGAAGCCATCTTTTATTCTTCCTAAAAATTAAATGTGATCTCCTCCTCTTTTAAATGCCCATGGCATTCTGCACCTGCCCTGGGACATTTACATCCTGTATTGTATTAGAATCACCGCACCTTTACTCAGTTGTCCTGACTGTCAGCTCCTAACAGTAAGGGACCTTATCTTACTAGCTTCTGTACTATCTAGTATGTTGCTACTATGGACTGAATATTTGTGTCCCTCCAAAATTCATGTGTTGAAGCTTAATTCCCAATGTGACGATATTTAGACAAGAGGCCTTTGGGAGGTAATTAGGTTATGAGGGTGGAGCCCTCATGAATGGGAGTAGTGCTCTTTACAAAAAGACACGGGAGCGCTTGCTTTCTGTTTCTCTCCTCTCCCACCACGTAAGGATACGAGGAGAGGTGGCCATCTGCAAACCAGAACGTGGGCCCTCACCAGACACCGGGTCTGCCAGTATCTTGTTTTTAGACTTCCCAGTCTCCAGAATTATGAAAAATAAATATTCACTGTTTAAACTACCCAGTCTATGGTAATTTGTCATAGCAGCCCGAACCGACTGAGACAGTTGCTTTTCAGATAACAGATATTTTATTGGTTTGCATTCTCCTAAGGACTGAAAATTTCCACTGGTGTCATGGTCCTTTGCAAGTTTGGTTTAAAAGAAAAAGAATGGCCTGTAAGTCTGAGCAACAGAGGCATTCTCAGAACTCGTAAGCATTGTAGGCTTTTGTTTCCGCAGCTCTGCCTCTTTTCCTCTAATGTTTTCAAATTATTTGCTTTGAGTGACCCAACACCACTTAAAAAAAAAAGGCTGGCTAGATTGCTCTATAAATGCTGTTTCCTAGTAGCCCCTAGCTTAGTATAATCTCTAACATGCCCATGAGAACATATGGAAACTTTCCCCTCTATGTTTCTATAGTCCCATTTCAACTTGTCTTTTAGAAATAGCTTGGGTGTTATTCTTCAGTCTGCATTTGGCAGTGACCATGTGTTGTTACTGATGCTTATATCAGGGAGGCTGCAAATTCATAACTTTGCTACTAAAAGACAATCTGGTTTGTACACTGATGGAAACTACACAGGGCAAAGCCACATCATTTGGTCAGGTGTTATTTGCCTTGTGGGAAGACTAGAGAATAGCTTCATAAATTTTTTGAAATTTGTTTTCCACTTTTATAATTACACAATGACAAGGAAAACAGTTCATACATAGAGAATTACTTAGGATGTATGGAGTGAATGACACATATTAATAATGAAACGTTTCAAGGAAACTTGTAGGAAGCCTGTGTTTCTCTTATTATTGTAATAAGAAATAAAGATTGGGTAGTGAAGGATTTCCTAGGGATGTTTTTACTTTTTATATTATTTGAGGTAATTCATAATTTTGTTTTTCTCCATCAATGTAATTTTATAATAAGGGTCGTAATTGTCAGGAAACAATGTGAATAAGTTTCACCTTTCTACATGGTCAGGCTTTCTGAGCAAAGAAAATTGGCACCTGGGTTAAAGCACGAGAGAATAGATAGCTCTGGGGAGATATAGAGATCTATCTCCCTGGATCTATATATTTACATATCAAAGGAGGCTAAACCGCTGAGCTATTTTGTTTACATTCCAAAGGATTGTAAAAACTTAGGTACCTTTCCCAGAGAAGGTTCATTTACATTATTGACAAAGGTTTCTCTCCCTTTTTCCAGAGGGGAGCAGGGCAGGTGTCCAGCTCCTAAATAAATGTCCAGACTCATAATTTCAGAGTTCCTGCAGTATAAATCCCTGTAGGTACAGCTGGGGACTAGGGAAGGGGCAGCCAGTGAGCTGTCATTGCTGGAGGTAATAAGCCTGATCCAGAAACCTCATGTTTGCTTTTAGGACAAAATAAATAAATATAGATATTAAAAACTTATCAGTAATTTAAGTTAAGCTAAGACTACTTATTACTGATTAGCTATTACTTCCCACATTGACTCCTCTCCATTTTCTTTCTCCTTCCTTAATGAAATTGCAACTATTTGTTAAGTATTTATTAGTTAGATTTGGTACTGAGAGCTTTACATGCATTATCTTACTTAGTACTCACAAAAATCCTAAGAAGAAAGTACTCTTATTCCCATTTGAAAGTTGAAAAAACTAACCAACAGACTTGACCAACACAACCAGTGACTAACAGAACCAAAATAGCCAGTGAGTTGCTAAATTCTAACATTTCTTTTGTGCCTGGATCTATGTTATTTCTACTGCTCTGTGCTGAACTATACTATACTGCCACAGCTAGAAGCTATTACTATGTCTCAAATGCTCCAATCTTAACAAAAATTTTTCTCTATCGCTACTTTATAATAAGTTGTATCTTTTATAGTATTTAAACTATGCGTATGTCTGTATGTCTGTGTGATTAATACTCACAATTTTTCTTGGGTTTTTTTTTTGTTTCTTTGTTTTTTTTTTTTTTTTTTTTTTTTTTTTAAGAGACAGAGTCTAGCTGTCGCCTAGGCTGGAGTACGGTGGTGTGATCACAGCTCACTGCAACCTTGAACTTCTGGACTCAAGTGATCCTCTCGCCTCAGCTTCCCAAATACCTGGGACTACAGGCATGTACCACCACCCCCAACTAATTTATTTGTCTGTAGAGACTGGGTCTCACTATGTTGCCCAGGCTGGTCTCAAACTCCTGGCCTCAAACGATCCTCCTCCTGCCTGGGCCTCCCAAAGTGCTGGGATAACAGGCATGAGCCACCACGCCTGGCATGGTGCCTGGCACCAGCCTGGCACACATTTTTTCTTACTCTAAAAGTTTCTCATAGATATTAAAAGCTGGAAGTTAGGTCGTTTGTTTTGAGAAAGGAACACATGTGTCAATGATAAGTTCTTGATTTAGGTTGATAACTTGGGTGAAAAGTATTTTATATGTGCTGCCAAATGAAGAAAGCCTTCCCAGGCCCTTTAAATTAGTCTCCCTACTCAGGACCAGCAGCATCAGCATCATCCAGAATCTTGTTACAAATGCAAAATTCTGGACCCTACCCCAGATCTACTCAGTTAGCATCTGCATTTTTATAAAGATCCCCAGTGCACATTAAAATTTGGGAAGCAATTCTTTGGAATATATTCAAGGCTTTAAAGCTTCCCCTCTGAGTCCTGCTCATAAAAGGTAAAGCCAAGCCGGTGCCCTGTTCAGGTAGCGTATCGTGGAACTGCCTTCAGACCTCGAGCCATTTGGTGTCTGCTGCCTATCTTTAAGTTTTCTGTAAGTCCAAAAATAATGCAGGAGAAAGGTGATCTCAGACGTGTGATGTGGTATGACTCTGCAAGAGGTGTTTAAAGAGAATGAATTGTAAGCATGATTTACACTAAGAGCACAAACTAATGCACACTGAACCAAAGTGCTGCTCCCTCTCTCGATAAAGAATCCCCCCGACCTCCAACATAGCTTTCATAAATACCTTTATTTTCTAATTATAAAATGTCAAGGCCCATCCCTATAATCTTCTTTTGTACTTTTGGTCATATGAATGACATAGTTTGATTTTTTTTCCTCTAAGTAACTAGTAGAGGCTAAGAATGGACAGATTTGTTGGATGACAGAGCTGGAGAAAACAACAAAGATTGCCTCCTGTAGCTTGGATCATCCTTGCTTAGTTTCCTTTCCTATTGGTCTCATCCTACCCCTTTGGAGCTCTGGTCCAGAAATAGTCAGGGGCAGCCAAGAGCTCAACTCTAGCAGGGTAACTAGGATTAAAGGGACACCACAAACTGTCACAGCCAATAAGAATCCAAGACACAACAACTAAACATAACATGGTATCCTGGATAGCAACCTGGAACAGAAAAAGGACATTGGGTAAAACATAAGGAAATATGAATGAAGTGTGGACTTTAGTGAACAGCAGTGCATCAGCATTGTACCTAATGGGCTGTCCTCCAGATGCTTAATGCATAATGTTTGCAATATTTATAACAGGGTTCTTTTAAATTCAATGCATATTCATTCAAAAGGCCCATGGCTTCAATACTTATTCATTGTTATGTATTTTTATCCTTTTCTGGCCCATAGAGATATTCATTTTGTTTATGAAAGAAGATATACCTTTTTAATTGAAAAATATTAGCTGTCATTGTTTCACGTGTTTAAAGCCTGAAATCACAGCACTGATTGGAAAATCTTCCTTTTCGTTTCTAGTTGGTCAGTAATTCTTCTAGATTTATGTCCTTCATCTCTCTGGAATCTTTCTCTTGTCACATTGCCTCTGTCTTAGTTTAGGCTTTTGTCACTCCTCCTTAATATTATGTTGATAACTTGCTTTTTAGTTAACACTTACTGCATGCATACTGTGTGCCAGGATTTTTTGGCAACCTGTACACATTATCTCATACAAACCTGAGTGATACAGGGTAATAGCCTCACTTTTCTAACAAAAATCAGAAGTTCAGAGAGGTTAAGTGACTTGTCCAAGGTCACAGA
Source organism: Daubentonia madagascariensis (assembly GCA_023783475.1). NCBI lineage: Eukaryota > Metazoa > Chordata > Mammalia > Primates > Daubentoniidae > Daubentonia > Daubentonia madagascariensis. The sequence continues at coordinate 17,335,281 of JAKFHU010000726.1, read as the reverse complement.
GCTACCCAGAATGGGTGACTGGGATCCAAACCCAGTTCTATGTAATTCCAGAGCCAAAGCTCTTAAACGACATAAGATACTATCTTTTTAGCCATTATACTACATAGCTAAAAGATTCTTCTCTCTGTAGGCACATATATCCCCACCCATTCTCCATATTATTCTAGAAACATCTCTCTATGAAGCAGTCTTATCAAGACACTCCCTTAGCCAAAACCCTTCAAAAGTTCCCAAGGTGCAAAGATTAAGCCCAAATTTCACAGTATGGCACACAAGACCCCCGCCCCCTCAAGCCTCATTTCCAACTATTGGTAGTTGATAATGGTAGGCACTTAATCATTTTTTAAATGAATAAGCATTATTAAAATTATCCATTGAATTGAGGTTTAGATAGGCTTTCCAGGGGTGGGGTGAACAGTAAACATGAGAGCCTGGAGAGAGGGAATTGTTACTTACAGTCTTCTTTTCCCTATTTAAGTGCATCTTTTGGCTGTTCCCACCCCATCCCACTCATCCTATGTTTATTTACAAGAGTGTTTCTCATATCACAAAAGAGCTGTAATTTGAAGAATTATTTAAAGCAGGAAATAAAAACTTTGTAGCACCAAATATCATACCAGATACCCTGGTATGGGCTGTCCTCCATATACTTAATGTATAGTACTTTTCATATTAAGAGGGTTTATATTATAAATATAATACTACATTTATAAAGACAGATTATATTGTATTAATAAAAAGGGTTCTTTTAAATCCAATGCATATTAGTTCTTTTCATAAGATAGTATGTAGCAGAAGACTGAAGATGTAAATTTATGAAAGGGGCTTACCAAATGAATGGCCAAACAGAACGGTGCAAACAAAATGCTAAGGTTTCTTGGCCATAATTACAAAGAGATTTTGGGCTTTCTCCTCTAAGAAATATCCATCTAAATAACTAAAGACTTGTTCTTATAATATTTTCAAGAAATTTCACTTACTTTCAAAAATATATCATAACATAAAATAAGTTAATAAATAACATTACTTTAAAACTGGAACATTAATTTTTTTAGTCGGTATTTTTCCCTGCTTAAAAGCTGTGTGCTCAGCTAATTTGCTCAACCTAATATTTCCTGTGTCCTGAAATTATGTTTCCATTATAAATCCACATAGATTTTTTTCATATTATACTAACATAAAGGCTTTTTATCTCATGGTTTGTCCAGATGATCACAAAACCTGAAATAGTGAGTTTTGAAATTTTTTAATAATAGTTTGCTTTTCAATCTTAAGCAAAAAGAACAAATTGGGAGGCATCTGTCTACCAGACTTCAAACTATACTACAAGGCTATAGTAACCAAAACTGCATGGTATTGGCACAAGAACAGACACATACACCAATGGAACAGGAATGAGAACCCAAATATAAAACCAACCTCATACAGTCACCTGATCTTTGACAAATTCCAGAAAAACGTACACTGGGGAAAAGATTCCCTATTCAACAAATGGTGCTGGGAAAACTGGATGGCCACATGTAGAAGACTGAAAGTGGACCCACACCTCTCACCTCTCACAAAAATCAACTCACAATGGATAACAGATCTAAACCTAAGACATGAAACCATAAGAATTCTCAAAGAAAACGTTGGAAAAACTCTTATGGACATTGGCCTAGGCAAAGAATTTATGAAGAAGACCCCCAAAGCAATCACAGCAGCAACAAAAATAAATACATGGGACCTGATCAAATTGAAAAGCTTCTGCACAGCCAAGGAAACTATCACTAGAGTGAACAGACAACCTACAGAATGGGAGAAAATATTTGCATGCTACACCTCTGATAAAGGGCTGATAACCAGAATCTATACAGAACTTAGGAAAATCAACAAGAAAAAATCAAACAACCCTATTAAAAAATGGACAAAGGACATGAACAGAAACTTTTCCAAAGAAGACAGAATAATGGCCAGCAAACATATAAAAAGTGCTCAACTTCTCTAATCATCAGGGAAATGCAAATCAAAACCACAATGAGATATCACTTAACTCCAGTGAGATTGGCTCATATCAAAAAATCCCCAAATAACAAATGTTGGCGGGGATGTGGACAGACAGGAACACTCATACACTGCTGGTGGGACTGCAAATTAGTACAACCTCTATGGAAAAGAATATGGAGATACCTCAAAGAATTAAAAGTAGAATTACCATTTGACCCAGCAATCCCACTACTTGGTATTTATCCAAAAGAAAAAAAGACATTTTATAATAAGACATCTGCTCTCGAATGTTCATAGCAGCCCAATTCACAATTGCAAAGTTGTGGAAACAACCAAGGTGCCATCAATACACGAGTGGATCAATAAATGTGGTATATGTATACCATGGAGTATTACTCAGCAATAAGGAACAACAGTGAATTAACACATCTGGTATTATCCTGGTTGGAGCTAGAACCCATTCTTCGAAGCGAAGTGTCACAGGATTGGAAAAACAAGCACCACTGGTACCCACCATCAAACTGGTACTAACTGATGAACACTTACATCACACAGGGCAATAACATGCATCTGAGGGCGGGCGGGCGGGAGGGGGGTGGAAGGGATGGGAAAAACTCTCACTGAATGGATGTGGGGAGCACAGTTTGGGGGATGACCACGATTGTGGCTCTGACACGGGCAGAACAGGGGCAATGTGTATGGCCAAAGTGTTGTACCCCCATGATATTCTGAAATTAAAAAAATAAATTAAAAGAGAAAAAAAAAGTTTGCTTTTATGTAAATGTACACATTCATATAGTGAATTTATTATGAATGGTCATTACAACATTTATAGTCTTTAGTTCGGTTATCCAAAGTTTTAAACTTTAGTAAAAGTAGTTTCAAAACCTTGGCGGAAATAGCAATAGAAGTTTCCGCACAATTTTGTCTGGCTTTTAACTATTTTTCCATTCTTGTAAGTAATACTCTTTTGGTCATAGTTGTAACATGGTCAAAATTTCACTGAGGAGCATAAATCCTGCAATATTTTTACATGTAAAGAAATATCTTGACTGGGGTATAGTGGCACATGCGTGTAATCTCAGCTACTTGGGAGGCTGAGGCAAGAGGGATGCTTAAGCCCAGGAGTTTGAGTCCAGCCTGGGCAACATAGCAATACTCATCTCTAAAAAAAAACTAAACTAAAAAAAAATATTATTTAAAAAAATCAGGATATACCAATAGTTTTATTTCTGAACATACACAAGATTCCAGAAGTTCTTTAAATTTATACTCTTAAAAAATGGAAATATTGAAGAAATTTGGACATATTATTTCACTGCTCAAAGTGCCATTAATTCTATCCTTAAATGTTTACAATAAAGCAGGTGTTTCTTAATAACCTGTCATTTTCTTCCTCTAGCCATGGTTCAGTGAAATGGAACGTTCCTACAAGTGTTGGTGGGTGAAAAGGGCAAGTTTTGTTCACCAACAGTGCTGAAGGACTTATTTAACAGGGATTTAGCAAATTTCAAACAGGTTCATGATTATTTCTCAACCAGGAACAATGTCTATTTTAATTATTCCACAATTTAAACTAGTGCGGGTTTAATTGGGCAGTTTAGAAATGATTAAATAAATTGACAGGTATAATTTGTCTTTAATAAGTTATAAGGCTATTATGCTGCAACTTAAACACAATACCAACACAATTTGCTCAGGGAAACCTCAGGGTTATTGACATTTCTTAATCCATTTACCATAGCCATGGGTAAGCTGTGTTTCTTGATCCTGGGTTGATTGCTTCTGACAGAGAACAATCACAGAATTAGGGCAAAAAAGAATAAAGCAAATCTGGTGCTAACTTTATAAAATTAAGGTTGGCAAGCTTGTCTAACAAATTATAAGCACTACCAATCTATAGGGATATCAGGCAAACATATTTTTCATCCTTTTGAGTATATCCCCTGCTGCTGTAAAATTTAGCTAAAATTATATAAATCATTAGTTTTTTAAAAAAGTCTAATTTCCCTTGAAAGAAATAAAGCTTTCATATTTATTCTAGAGTTTCTTCCTGTGGGTTATCCCTGATCTCATGTTTTAAAGTAGATTTTAAATGGAATAAATAAGAAATGTTGTAATATAGAAACTCAATCAAATACCCACCCAACACATACGCACACAGAGATGTAGACTCTCATAAACTCTCATAAACATATATTGAATTCCAAGGACTGATTATCCCACAAATGAACAAAAAATTGAACCTGGATTCAAATTCCACTATCTTAATAAAAATTGCACATTGGGAACTTATATATATGTACCACTCTTCAAAATTTGTGAAATGCTTAGGTCCATTTAGGGAATCTTAGCTTCCATGTATAACAAGGAACCTCAGCAATGAAATAATTTTCCCTAATCATTCTTGTAACCCAGAAAATATAAAAAGTCATCAAACTGTCAGAACAAATTTCAATTCAAAACAAAGTCATTTTTCTCAAGAATGTAATTTAATTGGAATTCTCAGAGCAGTTATCCATTTTAGTTTCTGGTGCTTATAGACAGTGAGTGACCTGTATGCCAAGAAGGTTCTTCTGATTAAATCACAGAGACTTCCTGCTTTTGCATGAATTCCTGGCTTGGGAAGAAGTTTCCAATTCAGTGGTGACCTAGTTTTAAGCTGCAGAATGTGTCACCTCTAGCAAGATTTTTTTCCTTTTATTTTTTAACCTCCTGCTACAGTATTTTCCCTTTAGCGTCGATCATTTTTATTCTTATAATTTAAAAATCTAGCTTCAAAATGAGAGGCATACAAGTTATGTGATGATATAATTGCAGTCTGGTGTACTGCAATTAAAAAGCAGTTAAATATGTGTCTTGCTTTTCTCTTTTTTTAGAGTTTCCAAACTAGTTATTACTGTTTTAATTTTGCCAACTACTGAGAAGAACTCCCAGGAAACCCCTAATTCTGTAGGCTCTCTTTTCACCATGTAAGCAGCCTCGGGTTAGTAAGACACAAATTTGTATTTAACTGTGCTTCATTAACTTTGGAACGTTGAAGGTATTCTATCCCGAAGGCAGGGCAAAGACAAGATCATTGGATTTTAGATTTCACAATTTCACAGACCAGTAATATTCCAAAAGAATATTTTTGGGGCCATTTCCCAACTTAATATTCTGTTAAATAAAAGAATTTGAAAAGAAGAGTGTTATACAAAAAAAAAAAAAATGAAATCCCAAGCCATTATCATATACTAAGCCATCATTTTAAAAAAGACCATTCATTTCCCACACACAAGGGAGGAGGGAAGGAAAGATGAAAGCAAAGAAGGAATAAAGGGAGGAAGAAGGGAGAAAGAAAAGAGGAAAAAAAGGGAGGAAGGAAGGAGGGAGGGAGGGGTAAAGGAGGGAAACGAACAAAAGGAAGGGACAGTCACTTCAACTGAGTAAGTGCAGTTTCATGAAAAACTAGTGTTGTTTTTTTAATGGACCTGTTTGGCCATCAGTGGTAGAGACTAGCCCTTGGGGGACCACTCAGTGAGATCTCTGTCAATGACCTAATTTCATTTTTGTTTTTGAGAAAGAGACCCAAAAACATACGTAGCGGATGAGCTCCTTACCATGGGCCAGTCTGCCTAGATTCTTCTCTTGGCTTTGCCCTGTTTGCAGTATGATCATGAATAAGTCATTCAACTTTCAGAGACTTAATTCCATAGACCGCTATATGGTAGCCATCATATAGGTCCCACTTACCCTGTAGGAATGTTATAAGCATGTATTGCATTCAAAGAGTAGCTGTTAGTCACCTAAAGGACTGACAGTCCGTATATTAAAGTGCTTTGAAATCTATTCATGTTGATCAGACTTGGAGAAGTTGTGGCCAGGTATAAGGGAAGTTTGGGTTGAATCCTGACAAAACAAGTAGTTGTTCAGAAGCTTAAAAGAGGTGGAGGTAACACCATTCCAGGCAGAAGGAAATGCCCGTGATGCATCGTGCAGAATGACACCTTTGGGAAATCACAGGGAGTTTGGCTGGAGTGTAGGACTGGGGTCTATGATAAAGCAGGTGACTAGGTAAGCCAGGGTATGAAAGGTCTATAGAGTAAGTAACAACCTTATTTTGTGGGGAGCGAGGAACCACTGCAGGGGTTTAAATAGGGGATAAATTGATCATATCCACAAGGATCAAGACAGGAGGCTTGCTTCACATAAGTTCCATGAGGGCAGGTACCACGGTGCCTCATTTATGCTTCATCCTTACTACACAACAACAACAAGCTCACTAATAGTTACTGAGAACTTCCAAGTTCTAGTTACTATTATAAGCACTTTACATAGATTACCTCACACCTCACAATAGCATTTCCAGTAAGCACCCATTTTATTTCCTTTTATAAGTGAAGACACTGAGATTTGAGATTTTAACTACCTTGTTTATGGTCACATAACTAGCAGGGGGAATGAGGAGGTCCAACTTGGACATCAAACTCTGAAGGCCAAGTTTCTCACCATTGATTCACCCCACCTTCATGAGCAGAAGAAGGAGCTCTATAGACACCCATTGAATGACTACATGTCAGCTTTCATGGCCTTGACCAAAATCATGTAGGATCTTTGAGAACTGATCTTATTACCTTTTCCTCTAGGCAAGGTGATGCCTAAACCACTCTAAAGAGACAACAGCTATACCTTTAAAAAACAAACTTCCCTGTAACATATACTAAAATTTGTAAAATTCTCCCTGATATTTAATTTCAGTATTCTGCATTATAGCTTAATCTGCATGCCTTATATTTTCTTGGTAGAAATGAAGAACATCTGGATACTCCTCTTGAAAACAATGCGGGAAAGCATGAGGGTCATTAAATTTCCCCTCTAACATTTTCTTCTGTATACTGCAAATATCTATTCCATTAGTCTTTTCATAAGCTAATCCTATTGAAAGGAAGGCAAAAAACAACTCATTGAAAATTCTATTATTAATGCATCTAATGTCCTGTAATTGAAACCAGCCAATTGATTTCTCAGTTAGAACTGAGATAATGCATCTGCTAGAATGTTTATAAAAATTGTAGAAGATTTAAACACACTTTACATGAATAACCTATCACCTCTCTAACTTGTTTTATTTTTCTTTAAAAACTGATCATTCCTTGACAATATATTAAATATCTGATCTCATATTTATTGCCTGTCTTCCCTATTAGAATATAAGCACCTGAGGGCCGGGCTTGGTCTCCTTTACTCCTGCACTTGCAGCACTTTGAACAAGGCCTGGAGCATAGTAGGCTTTCAATAAATATTTCATCTGAATATAAATGACTAGGAATGGCTGTGTAAAGAACATGGAATGATTAATCATAGATGGAAGAAGGTGTTGCAAGGAGATTAATTTAGATAGGGTAAACCACACAGACGACCCATGAGAGTAAACAGAAGACTAAAAGGGATAAGCAGACTGTCAGTTCCCATTGCAAGGTAAGAAGCTGACGGGGAGAGATTTCAACTGAAGAAAAGTTCCAGAGGCATTATTCATACACTTGTTAGCCCCCTTATTGGACCTGTTCAGAAGCCCTGCTGAGAGAGGAACCTGAGAAGGCTAAGTTGAAGGCTTCTCTGGCTTCTCCATGAAGTCACAAAGAGCATTTACAAAGTATATGTATTAAAGAGGGCTTTGATAACTGTAACCATTTTTTATAGATGTAAAGCTTGTTTTATCTTACTCATTGTTCTCTGCATCAGGTACTCCTATCCTTCTCTAATGCCCTGAAACCTCAAAAGTTCTTCCAGAACTGAATTCTTAGTAGATTCCTTCCTCTCCTCTTCCACTGGGAAAGGCAGGATTCATAACCTTAACTCCCCTCCCCCACCCCAACATTTATTTAGCACTTAACAATGTGCCTCACAGTGTACTAAGTGCTGGAATTAATGAGATTGAGGACATCATTCCCTCCTCGTGGGAACTGAGACCCAGTTTGGAGACAGACGTGCCAGCAGAAGAGGTATTGATAAGTGCAGATCCAAGGGTGCTCATAAGCAAAAGGGAGGAGGGTGGTGAGGGTGACTTGCTCTATGGAGCCAATAAGAAGCCTGTGAGTGTCTTTGCAATCCGACATGACTTCTCTATCTTTTAGACTCCATGGCACTTTAAGTGAGTCTTCCCTGACCTCTGCCACCCCCTTGTTCACTCCCACCTCATGCCCCCTTGGCATGGTTAGCATTCTGTCTTGTATTTTACTTACCCGTGTGGTTAGTTTAACCAGGCACTCCCTTCCCCAAACCATACAGTGACTGCCTTGAAAGCAAACCTCTTTGTTTCCCTTTTCTTTCCATTCTGAGCAGTATCTCCTACGAGTGTGAGTCCCTCACACAGCAGGGACTGATCAGGCATTAATCCATGTTTGGGGTTTTACTGAATGGCTCTGACTGTAGGGACATTCATTCAAGAGTTGTCCTATTCCCTAACTGTCAAGTGAAAATCCTCAGTATGGAAAGACACAAGCACCTTTTACTAGTAGTCACAGAGGCTGGATAGAGGCATATGAACTCTAGGTCTAGATCCCTAAAGTGAGGGACAAATATGGACAGGTCCCCTGCAGGCAGCGATGGCACATTTTTGGATCCTGTGTGCACAGTTCTCTTCAGTACCTCTATGCCTAATTTAAATATTTTTCAGAAGTCCTTATATGTAGTTCTCTGGATTAAGGGTAGTGAAATAAACTGAGTATTATGAGTACACTATTTGGTTTCATCTTCTATATTTAAGTAGGGTCTGGATATATGTTTTAAAGGACATATGTTTCTCATATACATTGTCTCATATACATATACTCAGGTAGTTTCATCTAACACAAACAAAAATTAGAGTAGTGAAAAATTCTGCTCCATTTTCACCTATTAGTGCAAGTCCACTAAGTTAATGTTTTATCATTCTAGTTCTAATTAACAATTCTATTTTTAAAAAGAATAATAGAATTTTAAATATATGAAGGACTTCAAATATCAAGTTTATTGAATTTTCAAACTGCTGGTCACAACTCATTAATGGACTATGAAACCAATTTGGTGAGTTGAGATGACTGCACTTAAAAAATGAAACAGAATATAAATGATCAGAATAGATGGTAAGGGAAATATTTTCAGGGAATTTTCTTTGAGCTATGCTGGTATTTGAGTGTGTATATATCAGCTGGTGGTGTAAAATGTGTTAGGCAGAATTCTGAGATGGTCCCCAAGGTTCCCCACCCCTACTGGTGTACACACCTGCATAATTCCAGGGACTGTGAATATGATGGACTTTATTCCTGTGATTAGGTTGTGTGGATCTTAAGACAGGAAAATTATCTAGGTGGGCCTGATTCAATTATGTGAGTTCTGTAAGAGTAGAGAATGCTCTTGGTTGGCTGCCAGAGAGGAAGTCTGAGATCCACATGAGAATGTTTTGACATGAAGTTCCTGGCTTGAAGATGGAGGATGCCCCATGGTAAGGAAAACAAGCAGCCTGTAGGAGCTGAGAGTGGTCCCTAGCTGGCAGCCAGCAAGGAAATGGCTAGCTCAGGCCTACAACTGCAAGAACTGAATTCTGCCAACAGTAAGAATAAGTTTGGAAGCATATCTTCCCCCGGTTAAAACTCCAGATGAGAATTCAGCCCAGCTAGCACTTTGATTTCAGCCTTGTAACCCCCTGAGCAGAAAACCCAGCCAGGCCATGTGGACTTCGGACCTACACAACTGGGTTAATAAATGGGTGTGATTTTAAACTGCTGAGTTTGTGGTGATTTTTTTTCCATAGCAATAAAAAGCTTATACAGTACTTTATATAGTAAGTTGTGATGATAAAAAGAGAGTAAGAAGTAAAAAATCTCAGAAAGACACTGATTTGGTGTAATTCTCTCACTGTACAGGTAAGAAAATTAAGGTTAAGTGATGGCAAATAACTTGTGCAAGATCACACAATTAGTGATAGAAGCAGGGCAGAAAAAGCTCTTTCGGAGCCACAGTCCTGATTTGGTTATTACTTTCCTTTTAATTTATCTGAAGATTCATATATTTCACATCTATACTGACTAGCTTTTCCCCTACTTATTCCCAATAAATGAGATTTTATTACACAGTCGGCCCTCCATATCTGCACTTCCACAGCTGCAGACTCAACCAACCACAGATCGAAAATATTCCAGAATAAAAACAATAAAAAAAACTAAAAAATAATACTAACTAAAAAAATACAGTATAACAACTATTTGCATAGCCTTTACATTGTATTAGATATTATTTTAAGTAATCTAGAGATGATTTAAAGTATACAGGAGAGTGTGCATAGGTCATATGCAAATACTATGCCATTTTATATTAGGGACTTGAGCATGGCAGATAGGTGAGCAGGTATCTGCTGGGGTCCTAGAACCAATTCCCGCCCATGGGCCCCCCACCCCCACCCTGTGAATACTGAGGGATGACTGTACTTCCAAGGGAAAAAAAAATTCTAGAAAAGCTACTGCAGCCACTAAGAGACATTTCAATGAATGCCAAAATTTGCTAGTTCTTTATTTCTTTATTTGAAAATTCTTTAAGCTCTAGAATCATTGCTTGAATTTAAATATAGTAAATACAATACTGAATGTTGATAAACTTACATGTTGTACTTTTACTTGGCCACAAGAGGGCTCCCAAGCTTTTCCAGTAGTGTGAACCCTAACTTGAGATATTGAAAGATACCTTTCAACGAAAGGGCATATTGGCTGGTGCGTGGGTTAGTTGGCATGGTTTCCTCAGTGAGATTCTCTGGGAATTGTGGTAAAAATATTACTCCGCTCTACTATCCATAGAGACTCCTCGAGCTCACCACTGCAGAGGAGGATGGTATCCTTTGAGTGACTGGGAAGACTAATTCTGATGGGTCAAAACAGAGGGTGAATTTCATTTGCGGAGTCTGCTACCTATGGCTCACGGCCCTTCTTTACATTCTCTATGGCTCTATTCCTCATCTACAAAAATACAGTATAACACTTACTTGTCAGAGTTGTTGTGAAGACGAACTGAGATAGAACATAAGAGCTTAATTTGTCCCTGGTATATGAGATTACCAATAAATAAAAATTTTTATTGTTCTTGTCATTTATTATCAGTACTTTTACTGAGGGACACTGGAGTAGATTTGTTTTGTCAAATTAACTTTCAATATAGATAATTACATGGTTACTAATATTTTAGCCTTGAAAATATGTTTCCAGGTCCAAATTAGTAAAAGGGTTACATAGATAAAGTAAATTTAAGAGTTTCAATGTCTCTTTTAACACAATAGATATTCCATTGATATTGATTATGAATAAAATTATTACAAATTAAATAATTAAAAATTCCCTAATGGTGGTACTATTTAAAATAACTCATAGTTAATCTTTCTGTGATCCAAACTAACCCTTTAGACTTTTCTAGGCTTAGCTCTTTATTCACTGTGGCCAAGCCACTCAGCATCTTTTCCTCATTTTCTTATTTTTAAGGAATATCGAGTTTGTAGGATAACCCTTATTTTCTGAAGGCAAAATGCTGTCTTCTTAGCCAGTTAATAAATCAGAAAAGCAATAGGAGGTGGCGGACAAGTTGCAGGGGAGGAGGAGAGGACATTGATAAACAACGAGGCAGTTATGTAGACTTTATGAGCTTTTCTAGTTGATTGATTTTAAGAACTGTGCTATCATAAGTTTACAAAAAGGAAATATGCACCTGTCTACACTGTCCTATATCAATTTTCATTATCTGACTATGGAAATCCTCAAGGACATATGTTTGTTGCCTGCTGAAAACTAAGACTTGAACATCTTAATCTGGAAGGAGGAAGCCTGAGACTGGCTATAGGAAGAGAACATAAGATAGTGGAAAGAGGTAGCATGGTTTTAGCAGCCAAACTATGAAATAAGGCTACACCTTCATGGCAGCATCTCTTCAAGCCTGAAGGAAGTAATTTAACCCAAAGACATTGGAATATGACTTGACAAAGTCACCCAGAAAATTGGTGTGGGAATCAGAACCAGAAATCTGGTCTCTTGATTATCATTTCCAGATATGGATACTAACGTATCTAAGAAAAAGATTTCAATCATCTTAAAACAAATGTCCCACATTGGAGTGGTGGGAGTGGTGAATGCCAAAGAAAACAAGTTCCCTTTGATGTAACTTTGGTTAACCCATGAAGCCACAGTCTCTACTACTAAGACTTTTTGGATGTGACCATATCTCTCCAAACTCAATAACAGGCAAGGCCAGAGCAGCCATCCTCTTCCTGGGTAGATTTATCTCCTCAACTCATCATTCTCTCCCATATGTGGTATGTTTAGTAACTTTTGTCTCAAATAGACATAAGACACTAAAAATTGTTATTGTTCATCAAAAAGCAAGACCAAAAACATGCTGGGCATATATTGGTACACAATAGTTGGGAATTCAACTTGTTTAGACTGATTATCTACAACTCTTCAATTAAGTATTAAAGCTCAAAATTACAGGATATTATTCTATCTGGGGGGGAAAAAAAACCCCTAATACCTGAAAAACCCTAGCCATAGCCTACTACTCTCTCACAGGAAGGGTCTGGATGTGATTCAATATTTCCAAAGTAAAGCAATGTGCAAGGGCAAAACAGGCCCCCAATGTAATTTGTCCTCTCTCAGAATGTAATAACTTTACATTCTTAGCAGCTTTGTTAGTTACAGGCTGACATCAACCACTGTCTTAACAACCTGACAGAACAGGGTTAGAGACTTGGGAGCCTGAAGGGAAAATGAAAAGAACAAAACCAAAAACCAGAAATGGCGCTGGCTGAAGGATGACTGAAATGAAAATATTAGCACATAGCTTAAAAATTGAAAAATCTAACACTCTCTCTCTCTCTCTCTCTCTACATATATATTTGCTCCCCTTAGGTTAGGCTATAGAAGGTCCTCAAGGCTGCTCTCACATTTAACTTTGCTGAAGGTTTTCTGTATTTTTCCATCTTTATGTTCAGACCATGCAAGAAAATGTACAAATAAACCATCAGAAAGATGTACACATTATATAACAAGGAGCCATTTAACTAAGCAGATCCGCAAATTCACAATGCCATTCAGGTAGGCTTCATCTATTCACGTGCATAAAATATCTGGTGCTCACCAATGGTGTAGAACCTCTTTAGTTCACTCCTTCGGGAAGGATGCTTCTGGGTATTTGCTGTGTTATTCTGCTCTTCTTCAATGATGGGTGTCTTGGGTGCAGGGGGCTTACTGGCTTGTGGCGTTTGCTTTCCTGCGCCAGCCAAGGGGTTGAACCCTGGAGCAGTAATATCCACCGACTGGGACTTTTTCTTCAACCTATAGATAAAGAATACCACATGCTGTGAATACTGACTCAAGAGGCACATCTGTTCCATGTTTATCTCCATCATACATTTTTTTTTAAACAACTGAGTTATAGTTAGCCTTGGAATAGAACCAGGTCTATTCAGAAATTATTTACCTTCCCTACAGTATTTTAAGATAAATTCTACAAAAGTAAAAGGGATAGGGAATGGAGGCGTGCATGTGTACTATTACACATGGGAGAGCCAACAGACTTTTGAGAAGGAAGGGGCCGTGTGTATAACCAAGAGAGCAGCCTTTCAAAACCTGCGTTGTGTAAGAGGAGCAGGGAGGCCACTGCGGCTAGAGCAGAGAAAAGGAGAGGGCGAGAAGTTGGAGCAAAGTCAACAAGACGTATAGAGCTTCAAGGTCACTAAAGAACAAAGCCAAGAGGGTTTGAACAAAGGTAAACCATGTGATAAAAGAATCACTATGTGCTGCTTTGTGGAAATTAGGTTGAAGACTGTACCTCAAAGTTAAGCAAAGTGTATGTACTATCCCTCAAGAAGTAACCACCAAAAAATCACCTAGGGCACCACATACTTGAGGAAACATGGATTTACTTTGTACATGGTTATCTACTTTTTCTTAATGCCTTGGCCTTCCCAATAACACCATTCTTATCTTAGGTGTTTGTGGACTGCAGCTAGAAGTTACAGGAGTACTATATGCAACTGGGGAAGGCACTAAAATTAATAAGAACAGATTAAGAAATAAGTTGCATATACACACAATGAAATACTATTCAGCCTTTAACAAAAAAGGAAATCCTGTCATTTGTGACAACGTGAATGAACCTGGAGGACCTTATGTTGAGTGAAATAAACCAGACACAGAAAGACAAGTACCTCATGTTCTGACTTATATGTGGAATCTAAAAATGTTGAACCCATAGAAGTAGAGAGTAGAATGGTAGTTACCAGGCGTTTAGGGGGTATGATATTGGGGAGATGTTGGCCAAAGGATACAAAATATTAGTTAGGAGGAATAAGTTCAAGAGATTTTTTCTACAGCATGGTTACTATAGTAAACGATAATGTATTGTATTTTGAAAATTGCTGAGGGATTGTAAGTGTTCATACTGCAAAAAAATACATGAGAAAATGCATATGTTAATTAGCTTGATTAAACCATTCCACGGTGTATAGATATTTCAAAACATCATGTTGTACATGATAAATATATACAATTTGTATTTGTCAATTAAAAAAAAATGGAAAAGAAATAAGTTGCAGGCCACAGAGGCAACAAAGTTTATTTGTCGCAACATGGCTTTCCAGAAGCCATGTTGTGTTTATACACAAAGACTTAACCTACACTAAAAGTCTTTTGTTGAACCCTATGAAATCACCAATATTCAACCATTTTTGACATACAAAAGTGTCAATTTTCTATAGTTCATCCTATAAACTTTACTTCACAATTAAATTTGAATTTCAATATAAAGCAAGTTTTCGGGGGTAGGGGTCAGAGGAGTGAGGATTTAGAGGAAAGGTGTTGAATTTTAGAGAAAGCCAACCATCTGTAGTCCTTGGCAACAATCATTATCATCAGTAACAGTTATTTACATTTTGTAAATGTGACAAGTTTAACTTAAATTCACACAGAAGATTATTTTATCACCAGAAACTATTTACGTTTTATGCTGGCCTGTTTAAGAATTGATCAGAGTCACTAAATTAAAGCCTCATATTGGCTTATAGGATGGCTTATATTTGATAAAGTGCTGGATGCTATACTTGAGGGGGTGCTACTGCCACTTCAAAATGCGTAAGTGTCTCATGCCCTTTTTGTAGCCTCCTTGGAGGGAGCAAAGGACGCAGAGCTGGGCTCCAAAGGCCACAGGCAAGCAGAAAATGACACTTGGGTATTTTCTTTCTTCTTTCTCCCCTTCCTCACCAAACACTCTTCCCATCCAAGACTCGAAGGGTATCATGTTTTTTATGGTTGTTGCTGAAGACTAGAGCACTGCTAGTAGGTTTTCTGGTTTGCTTAATACAAGCCTTCCATTTGCACCATTTGCACGTTCTTAGAAAGCAGAACTGTGTGGGTAATTGACTTACTCCCTAACAATTCTAAAAATGACTATTGTGGTTGACAGGGAAACCTGCTAAATGCTACCTTCCATTTCCAAATCATGAAAGGGGAAGTCTTTCTAAATTTTTAACAATGTGCTTAATTAAATGTGTTAAACAAATGTAAATATAGCATAATGGAATATGTAGGTGTGCATGAGATAAAATACCCTTTGATAATAAGTGAAACACTACAAACAGAGATAAAAATAATCTCTTAATAGGCACTGAAAGGATCTTTGTTCAATGTGCTTTGCATTTCCAAAGTAAAATGAGCCCTGAAATCTTGGATGGAGAATAGGAACTGAGTAAAAGGAACCATCTCTCTCAGCACGGCTCCTATAAGTGACTGTCTGGTGCTTCATAATCCTTGATTTCTCTTGTTCCTCTGCTTTTGAGCAGAAAGAAACTATCCTACTCCTCTCCACATGTATTCCCATACCTTCTTTCAGCATGATAATAATATTGGACACTTTTCTGTGACTCAGTGTCCTCATCTATAAAACGGGGATAAAATATACCCAGAAAGGTTCTGAGAATCAAGTAAACATGCTATGTGAAAGTGCCTAGCAGAGTGCCTACACAGGAAGCTCTCAATACATGCAAGTTCCAATCTTTTTATAAGAGTATATAAGGGGATGATATAATTTTGCTCTTTAGCATTCCCAGGGATGATGGAAAAACAATATCAGCTTCTCAGACTCCTTTGCTGCCGCACCACTTTAGATAAACATTGAGCCTGCAGGGGCTGCACTGCATTTTAGAGGAGGCTTCACTCAGTCTGAAGTGTGGGTTTTGAGGAAGGAGTAGAGGACAGCAAGAGAACAAGCTGAGTGGGAATCGAATCCCTGGTGTGGTGTGCAATGTGATATTTCTCCCAAGATAGTCCCCAAGTCTTTCAGAAAATAACTAAACCCATAGCATACATCACTTGAGTACATATATACATATTTTTTAATCTGTGTAGGGTTGACCTAAGACAGCAAACTCAGAAGCAGAGGTAGAGACCAGAGAACCATGAGGAAGTAAGGGCAAGAACTGACAAGGAAATATGAGGAGGACTTTTGACTTTCCTACTCTGTAAAAGTAGGGTTCAAGCCCATTTCAACCAGTTCTCCAAGGAGCAGGAGAAGCCTTGTAAGTTGATTATGGAATCTGAAGTCACAGGAACTGGAGCAAAAAAAAAAAAAAAGAACTGCTAGAAAACATCCAACACCAACCAATTTAAACAGAATGACTCTCATAGTGTATTAGCTCAACTTTACCATTGCATAATTTCTATTTTAACAGAAGCATTAAAATCTTGCACCCATTTTCTGGATCACTTTTTGAGTAGAATAAATGCATCTTTTGGCTTAAATGAGTGAATGCACATCCCAAAGCCCAGGGCTTGGACCAATAGTGACTGAATGTGGCTTTACCCTGCTGACCATAGAGGGCCTCTCCCAAAGATCTGGGTCAATTCTCTATTTCAGTGGCTTTCACCATAGAGAAGTTTTCTCACATCTTCACATTTAATCCTTTTAAACTATTATTTGTCACTTGTCATACTGTTTTTGTCTTGTCTTCTCTTTTTCTCTCACATTGTGGGGTTTTCACCTTCCGACTATCCCCACTCTTCCATTGTCATCCCTGCAAGTCACAGCCAAGCACCGCTTTCCCTCTTTCCTTTTCCATCGTGCTCCGTATCTTTCAGTAGCTTTGTAATCTTGTCTAAATACTGTATGATACAACTCTACTTGAAGCCACAACTATATCCGTATACGACTTAAATGCGTGAGAAAAAACTGTTTTCATTTAATTGAGTTCTTAACTGAAATTACATCTCCCATCAAGTGGGATTCAAATTGTGCCTGCATTATAACTAATTGGATATATTCCTGAGTTCTGTAGCTATCAGGAAAAAAAAATCTTCTACTATCCACGTACTATAGTTCTGGGATATTGGTGGCAATAGGAGCAACAGTTGAGAAAATCAGCTATGGTATAATGGAAATATCCCCTAGGCCTGAGGAATTTAAGGTGCTATAAAATTAGGATGTAAAAGCCATATT
Organism: Daubentonia madagascariensis; assembly: GCA_023783475.1. Lineage (NCBI taxonomy): Eukaryota > Metazoa > Chordata > Mammalia > Primates > Daubentoniidae > Daubentonia > Daubentonia madagascariensis. Next base: position 17,317,809 of record JAKFHU010000726.1, on the reverse strand, counting down.
TCCATATATTCAACTGTGTACCTTGAAAATAGTAGAATAGTGACTAAGACTATGGACATAGGGGCTGGATCATTTGGAACTGAATCCATAATACAGCATTTATTAGCTGTGTAACTTTAGGCAATTTTCTTAACCTCTCCTTGCCTCAGTTTTCTCATCTGTAAAATGGAGATATTAATAATATCTGTCATAAAATTGACCTGAGGATTAAATTAATATTTGAAAAAGCACTTAGAAGATTTGGCACATAATAAATATTACATAAATTTTTGCTTTATACAAAAACAAGCAAACACAAATAGTCATTGAGTATTTATAATGTGTCAGGTAGAAGGCCATATGCTATACACATTTTATTTCATTTATTGTTTACAACAAACCTATGAAGTAGGTATCATATTTCCTATTTGCAGAGGGGTCAACTGAGGTTTAGAGAAAGTAATGGAGTTAGAAACTAGGGAAGCTGGAATCCAACCAGTGCATTTTTAACTAAAGGCCACACTTTGGAATTGGGAGGTGGAGATAAACTTCAGGTGTTACACTTGTCAGCAATGTGACTTTAGGCAAAGACCTGGGCTATCTAGGTCTTCTTACCTAGCAATGGTATTCATGCTATCTGCCTGCTCTACCTAAGAAAGCTATGGTGAACATAAAATGTGTTAATTTCTGGGAAAGCACTTTGTAAAATTCCACAGAAATCTATAGTACTAGTAGCAGCTATGCAAATTCACACTTTGCCCCATTCATGTGTTGTATAATTACATGAATGTGTGTTTCTGTGTGTATGCATAAATACATGTAAATGGCTGTGCCCCAAAGGCCCAACACTTGTAGTCCTTTCCAGTAATTTCCAACAAGAAGACCATCTGGTTTGCAGATCTCATTACTGTTAGAGAAGTTATCTCCTTGCTTCCTAAAAGAGCTAATGCAAGGATATTATTTAAAGTAGTAAAGCTGCTGAGAATGCAGGTTTTCCAAGTTGGATACTGTGGCTGCTGCAAAAGTCTCAAGTCACCCAAAAAGAGCTTTTGGGAGCAAATGCCTAAAAAATTTTCACATTGCAAAATTAAGGGTTTTTGTTACCCCTTCTATACAGTCTGACTAAAAATCAGCAGCTAAAAACAAACCATGAAATCAGCAAAAACCAAGCATATTCAGAAGTCCAACCACAGAAGAAATGACAGATTGGAAACTTATGCTTTAAAACAAGAACACAATCCCTTGGGGTGGAGAATATGCCAATTCTAGCTTATGTTATAATTGTGGTGGCCATACCGTCCTTTGTGCCCCCAAACAGGAGGATTAAGACAGAAAGTCGCATTAATATGGAATCAGGAATTACACAATTTCCTTTTGCAATTCCAAACCAGAGCAAAATGCTTCAACAAAAGTATCCTTTCAAAGGTGTTGGTGCTGGAATAGCAAATGGGACAACAAAACTAGACATCTTTCTAACCCTGTATTAATTCTTGTTTCTCGAACTTGGGTTCAAGCTCAGGATCTACTGCTTTCAACAACCTAATGATAAGACATTTTATTAATAATTTTATTGATTAGAAATATGTACTATATGTTCTTGGAGCAATCAGTAAGAATTTTGCATATCCTCTTTTGAATATAAAGTTTCAAAACACTAAGTTAACGGTAGTAAAATTTTTATGAGTTTTCCCGTCCATATACTTTCTGATTATGCCACTATATTGCAAGCATTCACTTTTTAAATTACACAAATTTCCAATTTATTTCAGTTTTTGCCTTGGAACTTCAAAGCCTTTCAACTGGAAAAGCCTGAAAGTGGAAACACATTATGTAAATCCAAAGATTAGGGCTTGAAGGATTTGGAAGTCAAATTCTTATAAATGTTAAATAGTCTTTTGCAATAACTCAGAGCTGAAATTTAATTTCATTACCTTTGATGAAATGATTTGTAACATGCTATTGCCATGTCGGTTGCATTCTGTTTATTCATTTTAAGAAGAAGGAATCAGAATAAATAAGGCTATTTTAAGATTTTAGGCTTCTATCCAACATTGCTGATTAAAGGAACCTATTTTTAACAAGGCCTGTTACAAACTATCTGTATAAAGCATATGGACTAGCTGATTAAAATGTAGTTTTGCTTATGTCAGACATAAGGCAACTCCAAGCTTAATCAAGATAGCTTCTTCAGGTAATAATAATCTAGCCAAACCCCAATGGTTTATCGTTAAAATGACAATGTAGTACAATACAACTCTTCCATCCTAATTTCTGAAAATGAAGACCTGAGAAACAGGAAAAGAAGAAATAGAAAAATATGTTTTTTAGTTACATATTAATTAATTCAGGAATTGGATAGAAAACATCACTCTAGTTAATCCATTTTTTCTTGACCTCTTTAAACCAAATCATCTTATTGATGAATATAAAACATCCTATGTTATCCCAAATGTTTTAAAATGAAAATGACATTTTGTGCTTTTTTAATGTAAGATTGCATTATTGATTACATTATTGATTGAAAAGGATATTTTTGAAAACTGCCCCATTTAAATTCTGATTAGATATCCTAGATGGGGCACACCATGTCCTCTCCTCCAATTTGAGAGTTGCTGAGTGTATTTGTTATAGTTTTCTTCTGTTTGGATGATAGTGGCTTAACACATGAAGGCTAGATAGTGCTCTCAGTACAACAAAGTTGGATTTTAGGCTTTCTTCAGATAAACATATCATATAATCTTTAAAATTACATTAAGGAAATTACTCTGTCTTCTCCCCAGCAGCAACTCTATAAACCTACATTTATCTTTTCCCATTACTTTAAAACATTTCCTCCTATTACAGAAGAGAACATGGTCCTCTTCTTGTCAAAGCCAATCTCTCCACATACTCTGAATCCAATTGCGTCCTCTCTCTACACTTGGGGTTTTAATGTATTAACCACCCCGTTCCCTCTCTAAGTCCTGAACCAAATGAGAAACAGACACAGGAGGCAGGGACCCTATGACAAGCTGGCATTTGGAGAAGCAGTGTCCTGGTGACTGCACCGAGGGCAGCAGGAGTTGAGAGGGACTTGCTGTGGGCCGTCTGGTCCCAAAGAGAGAAGCCAGAGGAGGCTGGGCCACACATCCGCAGTCCTTTCCACAGTCTGAGAAGCCACTCTTCTTCCTTTGAGGCCTGGGTGTGGGAGGATGAAAGAAAAGCCAAAGCTTTCTTCAAAATCCTTCAGAAAGGAGGGACATTCCTATTTTATGCACAAGAGGAGGGATGCAGGAAGGGGAAAAAGGTTCCTTTTACACCCCCTTCTCAAGGCTTTACTCCTAGGTTATCTGCTCCCATCCTGGTTGTTCCTCTCTCCCTCCCTGCTGACCCCATTCCCACCAGCAGTCAACCAAGTGCTAACACCTCCCTTCCCTTCGAGTCTGTTTTTCTCTAAGGCTACCCCGTCATTCTGTAACTTCTTCCTTTCTTCACAGCTCACAGCTTCATCTCACCGCTTTTATAAAGCAACTCAGTTCAGTTTTCAATAACTTCATGTGGTCAATTTCAAAAGGTACTTTTTGGGTTTTATTTTTCTCAACCTTTTAATAGCAGGGTGTATTGGCGAAGGAGAATAGCACAGAGGTTAAGACTATGGACTCTGGAGTTAGAATTCCTGGGTCCAACACTTGGCTCCTTATTATGAGATCTTGGGCAAATTAGTAATCTGTCTACAGTTTCCTCATTTGTAAAATGGATCTAATAACAGCACTCACCTTAATAGGCTATGAAATGGATGATATAACGTCATCCATACAAGGTATTCAGCAGGATACACACTGGTACATATAAGTACTTAACTTTTTTTTAACCACCCCCTCTGTCTTGAAACATTCTACTTTCTTAGATTCCCTGACACACAGTCTTCTAATATTCCATTTTTTACTATTTCTCGAAGAGTCCTCCTTTTCTATTTGACTCCTAAATATTTTTAATTTCTTTTTTTTTTCTTTTTTTTTAACTGGGGGGTTTGTGAGGAGGGTTATGTAGTTGCCTTATTTATTTATTTTTTTTTGTGGAGACAGAGTCCTGGCTTTGTCGCCCTGAGTAGAGTGCAGTGGCATCATTGCAGCTCACTGCAACCTCCAACTCCTGGGCTCAAGGGATCTTCCTGCCTCAGCTTCCTGAATAGCTGGGACTACAGGGACGCTGATTTTTTTTTCCTAGAGAAGGGGTCTCTCTCTTGCTCAGGCTGGTCTCGAACCCCTGAGCCCAAGCAATCCACCCGCCTTGGCCTCCCAGAGAGCTAGGATTATAGGCGTGAGCCACTGCAACAAGCCGGTATTTTGAATTTGTATTCAATCTCCAACTATTTTGGAATATCCAGGGGCCTAATCGAGCTGGACCTCCCTCTGCTCTATTTTCACTATCTCCCTAGATATTCTAATCTATTTCCTTGGATTAAATATTTATATGCTGAAAACTCCCTCATTTATACCTCCAGCCCAAATTTTCCCCAGAACTACAAACTTAAATATCCAACTAGCTACTTGGCATTATCCATTCCATGTGGCACATCTTAAACTTAACATGTCCCTAAACAAATTTTTGATTCCTAAACTCAGCCCTAACTTTCCTTCCTGTCTTCCCTGTCTCTGTAAATGGCACCACCACCCACACAGTTGCTGAAGAAAGAAACCTGGAAGTTATATTTTATCCCTTCCTTTGTAACACTCTCCACTCAAATTCATCTATAAATTCTCCCTATTGTGCCTCCAAATTATATCTTAAGTCTCTCTGTCTCGTTGTCACTACTTGTCTGGACTATTACCAAAACCTCCACATTGGTCTCCCCAGTCAGACTTTTGTCTCCTATGACCTATTCTTCCTACAGCAGCCATAACAAGCATTTTTAAGCTTAAAGCAAATAGGAGGTTCTCCCACTTCAAAGAACTGAACGGCTTTCCAGTGTGTTCAGATGAATTTCTAAACTTCTTTCAATGATCCATTTGGCCCTTATGTCTCTGTCTTGGGCCATTCTCCTTGCCCACATCCTTGTCACCTTAATATCTTTCAAGGTTCCCAAACACATCAAGCTCTTTCTGTCCTGAGGGCCTTTGCACATGTCATTCCCTCTGACTGGAATGCACGTTGGGTTTCTGATTGCTTCTCATTATTGCTTCTCATTTATTAAGTCTCCTCAGAGAGACTACCCCTTACAATTCTAAGTAGGTTATCTCTCATCTTCCTGCCCTATCCCCACTCCACCCCAGCTTATTCTTTAGCTCTGCACTCTGCTTATCTGTTTCTCATGGTATTTATCATAAAGTCTAATGATAGATTTGTTCATGTTCCCTTTGTTCTGTCTCTCTCATTTCACTACTCTCTGATGGGGCTGGATGCACACTTCTTTTATGCATCTAACACAGTGCCTGGCACATTATGTGCACATCAAAAATATGTACACGAAAGAATGAATCAATTACCCCTCCCCATATGTTCCACACCTGTCTTCATACAGCAGGCTTACAGGGTATGCAGTTAGGTTGACTTTCTCCATCTTCTTTCATTCTTAGTTTGGTTCAGTCACAATGTTCCAAATCTTTCTCAATAAATTACTGTCATATCTCCTTGGTTAGAAAACCATAATATTTATAACAGTTATGTAAAAATAGAGCTATCTCCTAATCTATGACTTGGACCTATTTTGAAATCTTAAAATTATGGTTGAATACATGGTCTAAGAAATAGGCTTGGAATAGAAGAACCTTTTAAACATGTGTTGATCTGCAGGCATTGTGCTAATGAGGATTTCACACCTGCATTTTCCAGGCTATAAAGGTGGTAGATTACATTAGGAGAAAAATCAAATGGAGATTGAATGCAGAGAAGCAATATATTAAACACTAACAAAGTTAGGGAGAAAAAAGGGAAGCAGAAAAAATATATATATCCATTTATATATCAATTTCTAATTGCATGAAAGACTGATAGAAATTCCTATATAATTCTTTGTTTAAAGCAGTATAATGAGTCAATCATCATTAAAGAATAAGAAATAAAATCTAATGATGGCAAAATGTACAATCTATATTTAACTGTAGATTGGAGGACTTTTAAATCAGTAGGGAACCCTAGCACAACTGTTAATATTATAGTGGCAATAAGGGAATTGATATTATTAAGCTCATGCTACATGTTAAGTAAATGACAAATCATTGCCTTTAATTCATACACCATAACCTACTTGAGGTCAGGGATTATATTATTCATATTTGAACATCCAGTGCCCTGTATCCTGTCAGGCACATAGTAACCACCACTAAAGGCTTGACTTCACCTAAAGATAAACTGAATAACCTGGAACACACAAACACCACAGGAAGGACTGCCTTGAAGCCCTCTCATGAACACTTAGCTGCATTACATCACAAACTTGATAGTGGCACTACAATTTCAGTGGTGCTGTTCTGGGCTCCTTGTCACTGTGATTGTAGTAAAATTAACAGACTGGTGATCTGGACTAAGAACTAAATTTTGAAGTAAGACATTTAGCCTGAACCTCATAATTTTCTCATCTGCACAATGCTGAGAATCATTCCTGCAACATTAGCCTAACAAAGTTACAGGTCTCTGTGTTCACCAAATATCTACTGAGTCCCTTCTATGTTCAAGGCACTATACTAGACTCCAGGAAGCTTATTTGCTGGCATCTGCTCTCTGCATTTTTTAGGTGTTTTAAAGCTGAATCTCTCTCTCCTTGGGTGGGATATTTATGAGCTCTTTGTCATCTCCTTCTTACTGGAGATATCTTTTCTGTAGTTTCCTCTCTGTGAGTGAATGCAACTCTTCCCACTGGTCACTCATAGCTTCTTCCCCAGCCCCCAGCAATCTGGCAGTACACCTCCATGTTCTTTTTGCTGGGGTTACCTCCCTCCCTCAGGTGGCCCTCATGGACAAGATATATGACTCTTTTAGACCTGTTCTTTCTTGTATGGCCACATCTTGCCAACAGGAAACAAGCATTCTTTGCCCTGTAGGTTTCAGCATATCCACCAGGTAGAAGCTCTCTGTATCTCCTTGTTAGATCTCCTAGGCAGCTGTAGTCTCTGCTTTTTTTTATTTCTCAGGTTGACTGAAAGTCGAACCCACCGTTTCCCCCATGCTCTCTGGCTTGTTCCAATGAAGCCTCTTACCTATTTGAGGTGAGGTAAAAGCATCCCTCACTCCTTCCCTCTGAGGGTTGGGATAGGAGAAGATTTCCAGAACACCAGCAGCTGTCTGTGAAAATCCTGTTCTAATCTCCAAACTGTTATGTCGGCTCCAGGTGGGTGGTCGGTTAAGGGTCACGAACTCAGTTTCTGACTACCAGCTTTTTAAGCCTTGATTTGATGGGCTCATGCCTCATTTTGAAATGTGGGTAGTAATAGGTGCCTTCTCAGTTTCAGCTGAAGCAGAAAGAAAATGTCTAATTTTAACTTCCTGTTTTAGATGTAATACACCTTTATTAACCTTTCTTAAGGTCATATTCTCTGGCTAAGGAAGGGTTAGAACTGCCAAAGAAGGTGGTAATAGAAGGGAGACACTACTCCATTTCAGCGTCATTCCTAGTTAAAAATCTTTTATTTGCTGTTTTTTCTTTTTCATTTAGTTTTTATATATTCATTGAAGGTTTATAGAGTTAGTGCCTTATGCTAAGTGCTAGGGACACAAAGATGAAAAGAAAATGGTTGCTATCCTTTGGGGCATGAAACCATCCCTCCAAAAATGGGATGGAGGACTATTTTTATTTTTTTTGAGACAGGGTCTTGCTCTGTCACCCAGGCTGGAGTGCAGTGGCATCATCACAGCTCACTGCAACCTTCAACTCCTAGGCTCAAGCAGTCCTCCTGCCTCAGCCTCCTGAGTAGCTGGGACCACAGATGTGCACCACCACACCACCACACCAGGCTGATTTTTCTATTTTTGCAGAGACAGGGTCTTACTCTTGCTCAGGCTGGTCTTGAACTCCTGGCCTCAAGCAATCCTCCCACCTCCCCTCCCAAAGTGCTAGGATTATAGGCATGAACCACCACATCCTGCCTATTTTCTTTCTTTTTTTTCTTTTTTGGGCTAAGAAGCATTGGGGCTGAAATGAGGTGGTCAAGTTTTATTTTACAGAAGGTACTTTAAAAACAAAAAAAAGCTGCTAACTATTATCAATATGTTACAAAACAAAAGATATGTTAGACCAAAAATGACAAGGTGAATCTAATTTCAAAATAAGGAGCATACATTTGAGTTGAATAAATTTAGCTTTCCAAAAAACTAAGGGCATCCTCATTTGTGCTGTTATTTTGCCATAGATGGGTAAAAATCAGGTGGACATGGACTGCACACAGGCACTTGAGAACCACTGGACTAGATAATCTCAGATTCTACAGATGATGAATTTGCTTTTCCAAGAATCCCTTTATTCAAATACACTCCTCTCCTGTCTTTATCTCTTTATGTCTTAAAGCAGCGGGACAGATTTTCATAGGGGTTTCTGAGCCCTGAATTCAGGACTGGCTACATAATTTGTGGTGTCTAATGCAAAACAAAAATGTGAGGCCCCTTGTTAAAAAAGTTTTAAGAGTTCAAGACAGTGATGGCACAGCATTAAACCAGGTTTGGAGCCTTTCTAAGCACAGGCTCTGTGAGGCTACACAGGCTGCACGCTTATGAAGTGTGTCCCTGCCTCTATTGCCTGATAAGATCCCCCAAATTGTTTTCCCAAAGTACAGCTTTTTAAAAATGATGCCTCAGTACCTAAGAATCTTATAAAAGGAAACACTTCTAGAGTGAGAGTCCAGGTAGGTGAAGTCTTTGTTATTGGTCAGTAAATCATATCCTGCAAATCATAGCTTAATCACAAAATACTGTAGATTATGACTTTAAATAGTTTTAATCTCCTGGCAGTTAAAATTTCTTTAGTCAGTTTAAGTTAATCTTTGTGTTTGTAGAGTTATTATGGGAGCTTAAGAATAACATTCTAAGCATATGCAATTTGATCAAAACCAACTGGATGTTTCAAATTAATCTACACGTGGAGAAAAGAATACCAACAATCCCAAACCCTGGGATGGAAAACAGCTGTGAAGGAAATACACCATCCTTCCCTTTTGCATTAAAACAGGAAGTATTAAGATGGAAAGGAGTTTGTTCTGCAGAGCTGGGAGACAGTTCAGAGCAAGGGTCATTTGGAGAGACCTGTGAAAAGCACTCTGGCTACCACACTAGGCTAACCCATTACTCCTCCTTTGGATACCACTGTGGCTTCCCCCTACTGCTCCCACTCTTTCCTTTCACTCAATCCATTCTGCACTCACAGAGAAAAGTGCTTTTTAAAAACACAACTCACATCATGTCAGTCTCTCTGATGGCTTCTCATCTCCCTCAGAGTAGATTCCAACCCACTCGCCAAACCCTGCAAGACCCCACATGACCTGGCCCCTGCCTACTTCACTGGCTTCACATCTGTGCTCCTCACTCTCTCTGCTTTGTTCACACTTTCCTTGCTGTTCCTAAAAATTGTACTAGCCTCAAGGCTTTTGTACTAGACATTCCCTCTGCTTGAAATGCATCTTCCCTAAAAGTAAATGTCTGGCTTCTTGTCATCCAGGTCTCAACTCAAAAGTCCCTTTCAGAAAGACCCTCCTTGATCACCCAAACTCAAGGTGCCAGCTCTCCCCATCACCCAATTTTATTTGTATTTTCTTCAGATGATTTATCATTGATATATTTTCTTGTGAAATATCTGCGACCTTAACCCCTTTATTAATGATGTAAGAGTTAAAAGTTTGCCTGCTTTTTCTCTGTTGGATCTCCAGGGCTTACAACAGAGTTTTGGATGATACTGCAATTTTGTTACACACTCAGATATTTCATTCTGCATTAACAAAGAGGGAAACATTATACATTTTCTGTCATTTAAAAATGACAATTTCCCTGTGGAGATTTTTAAATATACAGGGAAAAGAATAACACCTTAAAGATAGCACGTCCATGTATAGTATATGCTGTATTTCCCCTTGATGACTGTACTTATCTTACCTCTTTGGTAATTTCACAGGAGTTCATTTAAATTAATCTACACCTGATGACAATTTGTACCACAAAAATCCATAGAGTACTACAGCTAGCAGTTAGACATTAGTAGTCATTTCTGATTCCTGGGTCATTGGCTTTCGTCACAGTGAGCAAATGAAAAGCTCAGTGGCTACACATTTAGCATTCACTTCTCAACATCACAGGCGACAAAAATACTGCTTTATTATTCAGACAATGATTTGCAATTGCAAGTCACTGCTGAGACAGTGACAAGCAAGTCAGAGCTTTAGGGGAAAAACAATTCTTTTTTCTACCACATATACTCATATTTAACTTCAAGGGTATTGCTGGAACCCAAATATTGCTTTATCTCACTACACATGTCAACTAGTTATATTTATGAGTTTCCTTTCTCTTCCAACATGAAATATAGAATAAAATTCTACCAGTTATTCCAAAATCAAGGAAGAAGAGGGAATACTGTGAAACATGTTGATAATTCTTGCCCTACACTCAGTTGATTAATGGCAGTAGCAATTTTGGAGGCCGTGGTAGGTCTATCGTGTGTTTTCATCTTTCCTACACAGTAGAAGCAAAGCATCCTATAAGTTTGGGGAAAAAACCTCTAGATATACAGAGAAGAGTCTATTTTGTTATTTTTACTGCTGTCAATATAGAATAAGAAAGAGTAACCCTACTACACAGAGGTTTGAGTCACAAAGGAAAAGAAGCTAGAATGAATATATTTTACATTAAACATGTACACTTTTTTTCCTGACTTGGGATAATCGTCACTGACTGGTATTCGACAAAGAGCACCAGAAATAACATTCTTCATGAGAATAAATAGTAGCCCAAAACAAAAATAGTAATTAAGCAGTTATTCTAATAAGCACCTCCTGGACAAAATTATAGTTGTCAAAGAAAACAGGATATTATATAATTTTTAAACATCTCTTAATTCTTTAGCTGAAAAGGTAAAATCACTTGGCTTTGCCATATAAGATAATGAGGTGAATTAATGGCACATAAAATTGCCTTGGAAAATAAAAGATTAACTCCAAACACTTTAAAAAAGTTTTCTAAGTAACATACTGCAACGAGTCCCAAAATGCATCATGTAATTTACAAACACACACACAGTTTAACATGTGAGTAGAATGGAAAATACAGATACAATCATGATTTAAAACAACAATCCTGAATTAAAGTCTGTTTTAAATAAACCATTCCTATGGTTCATGCTGTGATTGAAAGGATTTTGGATTTCACATAAAAGTTTGTTTGATTAAAGCTAAAATATGTGGGATGAAAACTGTCTCATGAAATTAATTAATAAGCAAAACTTTTATTCTTTATACAGATAGAATATTTCCCTCCAATATTTTTGTTATATCTGAATTACTCTATTGATTAATTGATTTATAAGACAGAATGATGTTGGGATTTATGTTTAAAGGAATACTCCATGTGTAGATTTATCATCTAGGCAGTAAGCCTCAAAAAACACATTTGAGAAAAATGTTTGGTCTTAATAAATGTAGATACTTGACATTCACACTCTTGCACCATTTAAAAAAAATTATATTTTACTACCATATTGCAAAATGGAATTCATTGCAAATAGTATATGCAGATTTCCAGGAGTCTCCATAAGAGGTTTTGGTGGCGTTTGCTTAAGGACAGTTATCAGCAAATTTCTCACACGGAATTATAATTATGAGAGAAGACAAAAGTCAGACACACACACGTTGTAAATGAACCAGGACATTTGAACCTACTTAAAAGTGTACTAATTAATTCTGTAAATGACTTTTCCTGGGCAATACACATACATAGTAAGAATGGGAGAAAAATAAGGCCACAAAATGGGCAGATATTAAAATGTACATATTTCATAGTACAGTAAGTACATATTTCATAGTGAGTAGTTGAAACATTCTCTATCAATATATATCTGGCCTCACTCTCTGACATGCAATGAAGACACCAAAAAAAAGAATACATACATACACACACACACACACACATACACACACATACATATAGTGACCACATAAATTCTTCTACCTAAGTTTTCTCCTCCAGGGTTTAATTATCTACTGGCACATTACAATGCAACTGAAAGAAACATCAGGGTCACTAAAAACAACTATGGTATTTTAATGGTAGATTTCAATATCTTCATCAAATACACATGTATGGTGGCATAGTGGCTAACACCCCAGTAGATATGTCCAAGAATGTCAAGTAACAAAACCTTCACCATATGATCCAAGCCTTTTTATAAGACTGTACGAGTTCAACTTTTACTATGACTACTTTCTCATATTACATGGCTAATACCTTCTGTTTATTTTGAGATACAAGCAAGGCAAGCAGATATTATAGAAAAAAGCCAGCTGAATGTGTGTAAAATTTTCTAATAGATGAAAAAGAATTACCTGTCACAATCACAAAGGAATGATTAAGTACCAATGACTCATATTGCTCTATTAACTGAATCCCCAATTTGAATTTAGGAAGATTGCAGGTCTCAGCTTTTCTAAGTCAATATGTCAATTTAGTCAGTGTTAAAGTATCTGAAGAGTTTATTTTATCATCAAAGGCATTTATGAAATCTTCCTCTAAAATGCCCTGCATTAACTGCTGAACTAGCACAGTTTATAGAGATAATAGCTCTAGTGGATATGATGTTTACCCCACATGTTGAAGTGTGTCAGAAATATCATTTTTCTCTAAATCAACTTAAAGCTATCACTGAGCATCCTGTGGCAAGAAATTCAGTCTCACTTTTGTACTTTCTTCCCTTGTCCAAAATGGTGTAAAAATCTCAGGATCTTAAGCATCACCAAAGCAAAAGGAAATATCTCCTCCCTTGGTGCCCCCAGTCACTGGTTTACATTGGTCTACCTTTGTCACAGACTGTATGGAACACATGAGTGCACGCTGCCCATGCACTGTCTCAGCTGCACTGATACTGCAGAGCCTGTGGTTCTGCTGTCCATGCCTGCTGCAAGCAGGGGAATCATAGGTGTGGCTATGGCAGTCTCCCTAGGGGTATTAGCAGATCCTCCTCTCTGAGATCTTGCTGTATCTCACAGTGTTTTAATCATCACTACCTCCCTGGCTTCTGGGCACTTCCTCTCTCTGTGGTTACTGGCTGGAGCCATGTGACTGGTTTCGGCCAATCGGGTGCTAGTAGAAGGGATGTGTGTCTTCCGGTCCATTAATCACCACTGTGAGACTCTCCAGTTCTCTTTCCCCCCTGGTATGGTACTAGTAATGCTGGAGATGGAGGCTGTTATGTCAACCTGGTTCTTGGATTGAGGAGACATGAACCAGAGGAGAGTAAGCCCATGCTATCCACGATGGAAACGAAGCTTGGATGGAAAATAAACCATGTTGCTTTACACTATGGAGATTCAGGGCTAGTTTGTTACTAAAGGATAATTTAGTAGTGCTTCTCAAACTTGAGCATGCATCAGAATCACCTGGAGGGCTTGTTAAAACACATATTACTTGGCCTTGTTCCCAGAGTTTCTGATTCAGTAAGACTGGGACTGGAACTGAGAATCTGCATTCCTGACAAGTTCCAAGGTGATGCTGATGCTACTGGTCCAGGGGTTAGACTTTGAGAACCACTGACCTGGACTGTCCTGACTGATACGCACTGCCTCAAAGTGAGGCACAAGCCCTTCTTCTGAACCTGGGTCCATCCCCAGGGGTCCATGGACTTGGAGGGGAAAATGATTACATCTTCATTTTCATTGACCTCTAAATGAAAATTGAACATTTCTTTTTATTATAAATGCAGAAAATACACCACAATAGTAGTAGTAGTACCTGTAAATCTATTATGAATAAAGAGCAGAGCTATTTTTATATCATGGTATAGTTAAAAATCTGTGCTCATCATATCAAAGTTAATTATTTGATCTGCTACTAGATCTTATTATTTTACGAATTAATAAACACATAGATTACTTAAAGATCCCAACTTTAAGAGTATTTTGTAAATTCATTTTAATTTAATGCTTCCTTTGTAATCCTCACCAAACTACGGAAGGAGACCCCAGTGTAGAAAAGATGATACCCGAAGCATCGTCCTCTCAGCACAGACTAAATTCTTTCCTGTCTTGGGAAGATGCTTTTCCCACTAGCTGTCCTCAGAAGAACTCTTCTCTCTTCTATCCTACCCCGGGACGCAGAGCACAAGCTCCTCAGCCAATTTCAGATTTTATAAAAGGTAGAAAGAGCAGACTTCCAGTAACTTCTGCTTTTTGCACTCAAATTCCCAACCTGATAATTGATTGGAAATGGGAAGACTTCAAGGGGAATAAAACTAAGATAAAACCTCAAAAAGTTATCCCTCTACTTTCCATCTACATGGAGTACCCTCCTCCCCTTCTCTCTCTGTATTTACAGAAACGTCTGTCTTCTTCCAAGACTAGCGCAAGTTCCAGCTCTTCTTCCCTGCAATTTTCAACGGTTACCTGATGTCAGAAAATTTTATTATCCTTGCCCATACTACTAAGTCGGCACGTATTACCATATAATTACAACCTGGGGTTGATAGTGTATTCCTCAAAATGTTATGCGGATTGTATAAACAACATATAAATATCATATATCTACACATATGACCAATGTCTGTATTCATTTAGTCATCTATTGAGTCACAAATATTATTGAGTGCTGGTGTGCAGGTAACTTGGCTTACAGCTCCAGCTCACTGCTGTGAGTACCTACATGTCAGGCACCGTTCAAGGTGCTGGGAACACAGTGAGTGATGATCAAGGTAGAAAGGGCTATGTTCTCACAGAACTTAAATTCTACTTGGGGATATAAGTAATAAGTAAAATAAATAAACAACCAAGAAATGCCAAAAACTGCTATACAGAGAATTGAGAGGGGGAACGGGATACCACAGCACATCTCAAACTTTAACGTGAGTAAGAATCTCCTAGGCCATGGACCAGCAGCTTTGCTGTCACATGAGGGCTTTTAGAAATACAGAGTCTTGGGTCCCACCCTATACCTATTGTCTAGACTTTACATTTTGATAAGATCCACGTCATTTGTTTGTATATAAATGTTTGAGAAACTCTGTTATAGGAGACTACATAGTAGCACAGAGTAGGGCCTCAACATTTGGTCATGCAGTCTTCATAAGCCAACTGCGTACTGTGGTTGCAGGCTGATAAATCAAGATATGGATTGAAAGTTGGAGAAGGTTATGCCTTACAGATACCTGTCTTCTGGCTTAAATGAACCCGGATCATTTCAGGGCTCATTTCGTCCCTCACAATACAGTCCTACAGCATTTAGTGAAAGGTCATCAAACAACTTTTTTTTTAAACAGGGAAGAGCCATTGTTTTTAGTGAGACCATAAACAATACAATCAGCTCTAAGTTTTCACTAAGTGCTACCAAAATTTAAAAAAAGAAAAGAAAAGAAAAAGAGCTAAGATGCTTCAGAACCCTCAGCCCCTAGAGGGCATCGAACTATCTAGTGAGAAAAAACCTGTAGAACGGGGAAGGCAGAGGTGGGAGGTGTCTTCTGGTCCTGTGGTTTATGAGCTATGACCTGCAGCGTGTTCCTTCACTTTATCCTCAGTTGCCTCATCTGTAAAATGGGCTAAAAATAATAACCAACCAGTGCTTATCGTTTTCAGAGATATAAACTATTTCAAACATTTTCTGATATAAATCTCATAATGACTATTTAAGGTGGGTATTATCATCTCCTTTTTATGGATGGAGAACTGAGGCTTAGGGTGGCTGAGTATTTCAGTCAAGATCATGTAAACCCTACACTGCAGAGCTGGAGTTTGATAACACTTGCAGAAAGCAGCCTTCAAAAAGTGTGTTCATGCCTTTACCTTACACTGGCTCATAGAGCTATTTTGGTAACGTAATACTAAAGTAACCTCCATTCCCAGCTCCTTTTTCTTTCAATCTCCTCCCCTATAATGACTGTAAATATCCATGTAGAATGAAAAAAAAAACCACCTTGATATTCAATCAGCAGACCCTGAGCCCTCAGAAGAAATAAGCAGGGGTCAGAAAGATACTGACATCCCATAAGGGAAGAGAACACATTCACATGTACAGAGTCTCAAAAGAGGAAAAAATAATTTCTTAAAAATCAAGATATTCAGTGCAACCTGCACTTTTTTTTTTTTTTTTGGATTTTAATTAATATAAGAATCACGTTGGAAGTTGATTAACACTGCCGATTCCTGGAGTCCATCCTCAGAGGTTCTGATTTTAGGGGAGTGCCTTGTAAATAGGCTCCCTGGGGGGTATGGTTCAGGTGGTCCCCAGACCATGGTCTTGGATATGGTGGTAACAAAGAGTGTGTAAAAGGAGAGAAAAGATGCGGGACCCAGGAGAGCACTGGAAGGGATGCCCGGAGGAACGAGAGCACACCTGCAGGGAACACAGGCATGCATGCCACAAGCACACGTTTGAACCTAATGGACAGCGTGCCACACTCTGTGCGTCAGGCAATATAGCCTTGCAGGCTGGAGTGGCTTTTCTCTAAGTTGTATTGGAGCGGCAACATTGCCTAACCCAAGAAGTCCCCACCAGCTACACCTGTATCTGTAGCTGCAGCATTTAAGAATGCAGAACAATTTTGTAATGCAGATTTATTTTTAATACTATTTCAATGTAAAAAACCCTCTTAGCCTACTCCAGCTACTTCTGTATATATAACTATAGCTTTCCAGAATGTAGAAAAATGCATGATGCATTTCAGAAAAAAAATATCCTTTTTAAATATCAATTCCTATGTAAAGGCTCTCGTCTCTGTCTATCCCCAAGATCTTCAGAAACCTAGATTCTTCTGTTGAGGATTGTGGTGTGGTGAAATTTTGTTACAGTATTAACAACACAATTTGTTAAGCATTAGTATATAATATATAATACTTGAGAGGTTAATTGGCCTGGGAGCTCAAGGTCTGTCAGGCACTGTGTCTTATCCTAAAGACTTAATTAGCTTTTTAAAGCCCAAATACCTGTAGGCAGTAAGTTAAAAGCTTCTAAAAGACCTAAAAGACATAAGCAGATGGTTGTATTGCTGCTTGTTTCCAGAGCCTGGAGGGAGGAACAGTAAACATAAGGCATTTCTTTTACACACATTATTCTGCAGGTCATCTTCAGGTAGCTGCTGCTCGGTGCACCTGCACAAGAACCTCAGAGAGCCATAAGAGCAGGTACTCCCAGGTTTTAAGGGAAATTGTAATTGACACTGTGAACGCACTGAAGAATTGAGTCTCTTATTTTCCTCCCATTTTGCTTTAGATTCTCTGAAGCTGTTAGAGACAAAGCAACATTTTACCTGAAGTCTTAGCTTTCTTTTTAAAGTTTTCCTCTGAGGGCTTTCTGAGCTAACTTTATCTAAAGAGATCAAAAAGTGTTAGAAATAGGGAAGTCATGAATTAGCAGCACATAGCACTTGCTAAAAATTTGAAGAATTAAATAATCATCAGAAGGTAAGAACTAAACAAGTGAGTTCCTCCATCATTCCTCAACTTTGCCCCAGGGCGCCTCAGGGCACCAGGGGAATTTTAAATTTTCAAGGAAAACACATTGACATCTGATGGACAACATGCAAACTGTTACCTTTCAGTTGGTTGGACCTAATTATTTCATAAACAAAATGTTAGGTATTTATTTTAGCCTAGGGGCCCCATAAAAATTCTGAGATAAGGGTGAACCCAGAAAGTTTGTAAACCTCTGGTGTGTCTCATAAAATATAACCAGTAGCATTTTATACCATTTTTCTTTTTTTCATTTGCTTTTTCACTGTTAGACCAAGAGGTAACATACTAAAGGCAACAACTCACAAATACCTTAGTGTGTGCTAAGCATTGATGTAAACACTCACGTAGACCATCTCCATCCATCCCTGCAAATCTGTCATTCCTAGCTTCATTTTACAGGCCAGAAATGGGGCACCAGAGGCTGGCTCACTTGCCAGAGGTCACGCACATTTGGAGCGGGTGGTGTGCCCCTGGAGCTGGTGCTTTTCACAACCACATCATGCTCCTCACCAGGCAGGGGCATGTCAAAGTGTGACATGTAATTCAACCAGCCACAACTTGCATTCACAGACTTGAAAATGGAAAATTTCACACTACCAATATTTTCATACTATTAGGTTATTAAGTATGAAATGTCCAATTTCCTTAAATACTAAGTTTGACAGTTGAAATCGTGGACATTTCACTTTGACACTTCTTGTTTTATTTTTATTGTGAAGGTACATCCTCAGTCTTTCAAACACATATTTTGGCTTGTGATTATCTTCCAAATTTTCTTGTAGAGCATTTTTGTGAAACCATAGATAAGTAAAAAAAATTGTGTTATTTTCGAATATGAGTTCCATCGTGGAACCAACGCAGCACAGACAACTCAAAATATCAATGAAGTGTTTGGGAAGGATGTGGCTAATGAACACACACTACATCGATGGTTTGTGAAGTTCTGTTCTGGTGATTTTAATATTGAAAATGAACCATGTGGGCAACCTGAGAATAGGGTGAATAATGATGAGCTGAAAGCTGTAGTGGAACTGAACCCATCTCACCCTATGTGTGTGAATTAGCAACAACGTTACTATTCCAACAATATTAGACCATTTGAAACAAATGGGCACGGTAAAGAAGCTGGATAGATGGGTACTGCATGAATTAAATGAGCATCTGAAGAGAAATTGTCTTGAAGCTTGCCTTTCTTTGCTGCCATGACATAAAGGCGAACCATTTCTACACTGTATTGTTACATGTGATGAAAAATGGGTTCTTTTTGACAATAGAAAGTGTTCAGCACAATGGTTGGATAAAGATGAAGTGCCAAAACACAGTCCAAAACCGAATATTCATCAAAAAAAGCTAATGGTGTCTGTTTGGTGATCCAGCGCTGGTATTATCCACTCCAGCTTCATAAAACCTGGTAAGTTGATTACAGCAGATGTCTACTGCAACCAACTGGACAAAATGATGAGGATGCTTGTGATTAAGCTGCTGAGATTGGTCAACAGAGACAGGCCAATCTTCTTACAAGACAACGCTCAACAACATGTCACACAAACAACGCTGCTCAAACTATAGAAGCTGGACTTGGAAACTCTCTGTCATCCACTGTATTCACCAGACCTTGCACCAACTGACTACCACTACTTTCAGGCTTTGGACCACTTCTTGCAAGGAAAAACATTCAATTCTCAACAAACTGTGGAAAAGGCCTTTTGTGATTTCATCGCCACTTGCTCTACAGGCATCTTCACTGCTGGCATAAACAAGCTACTGCTAAGATGGCAAAACTGTGTTGAGAGTTTAGGCACATACTTTGATTGATTGTACTGCTTCTTGTTTGAGAGATAATAAAGTACACGTCATTCGAAATTGGACATTTCATATTTAATGGCCTAAATCAAATGCCATGAATTTCATAGGCACTATTTATGATGTTGGGAAGAAAAGATACATCACCACATTAATTGTATGTATTGTATTAAAAGAGTTTTATTTCACATTAAAATGTGAAAAAAAAAGATTACCTAGAATCAAGGAAAAACAGCATATTCACATAGGTGTATAGGTGTATGTATGTGTTCGTGTGTATGTAAATGAATATGCTTGTCTACACATACATATGAATTTCAGTTGTGTTAACTGAAATCAAATATCAGTAAGAAATCATGGGGAGAACACTCATGAAAGTTAACAAAGATAACTGGGAAGTCAGAAAGAAATGACAAGAAAGGAAAGTGAGGACAGCTATCCAAGCAAGACTGGTAAAGTGAGAACTCCTCCCAGACAGCAGGTAGTCAAGGGAAAGTCTGTGGCTACTGTATTTAGAATCAGTAGAAATTAAGATGCTTGCATATTGAGCACAGCACCGGGGAAGCAGATCTGCGAAGAGGGGAGAGAAATGAATGATGACCCCAGATTGAGACACAGCATTCAGTACAAATGCAGGGCGGACACCGAGGACAAACAAAGGGGCAGGACACTATCTTTTGTTTAATGATAAATAAGTCACAAAAACACATATTCTTCAGGTTGGCACACAAGGCCCTAAATAATGCCATATGACATTAGTTCCTATGGCTCCCCCATGTCCAGGATAACCATGCCAAATCTAACTTACCCTTGTCTCGTGCCTTCTTCAAGGTGAGATGACAGAATATAGGCCTTCCTCTCAGCCAGAGATACTTCCAGGAGGCTGCCCACTTACATTTCCATCGTTAGCCCTTCTAACTCTCCCTCAAGGCTCATCCTAAAAAGCACACTTTTTAAATACTGCATCCTCTATCTTCCATAAGATACGCTTTCGTTAACCTTTGCATTTCATGGCATTTCAATCTCTCATGACACTGACCGTATTCTTGTGCTCTGCTCCACTGGTGGTTTTCAAATATTTCAAGCAGGTAATGCGTTGTTTAAATGAAAACAAATAAAATACTACATCAAGGGGGACACTGCCGGTTGAGGTAATTACAGGAGAAGGCTGGTGAAAGAGAAATGTATTCCTTTTTATATATCTGCTGTTTGAAGCATGATGCCTTGCACATAATAGTACTCAGTAAGTATTTGTTGTGTTTAATGAAAACTGGGCTATAGGTAGGGTGATCCCACATCCCAATTTGCTGGAACAGTTTAGTTTAAGCCAGTTGTCCTGATGTAATTTTTAACAACACCCTATTCTCTCTCAAGTTTTTCAATATGAACAAAAATTATATGGTCATCTTACTTACAGGAAAAAAAGTTATGTGGTAGGTGAGAAAGGTAAGTGGTAAGAAAGGTTAAATTATTTCCTCAAAAGCATAGTACATAGGAGGACTAAGAACTCTTTGCATCACAAAGCACATAAAACTCAACCCAGCAAGAGACAAGTATTTGTTATAAAACTAAACATGGTAATTACAGAAGACACTTTGATGAGATGCATTTTTATTATTAATAACTAGAACATTTTTTGAAATTATTCTTCTTTAAAACTATGTCATAACAATTCTAATATATCTAAATAATATTTTGTGTTGTCTACATCATCACTGATTTATTTAATATTCCAAACATATATATACCAATCCTCAAAATGTCAAAATCAAGCAACCTATAAATATTTACTTAGTGCCTACTACATAAGATACAAAGTATGTCAGATACACTAATAAAAAGTCTATATTTTTGGCACATATCCATAACTGTTAAAGGAAATCTATTTCTTGAGACAACTTACAATGATGAGCTTTTTTGGAAATTGCTCACATTCACCCCAGTGAGGATGCTGCACTGGGGTGTAGTCTCCAAGGCTTGTCCTGACCCTGCCAAATCACACAGCAGCACTAGAGGCATTTGGATTACAATATTTGGGATATTTACCCAATATTACCCAAAGCTGTTGTTTACTTGAACTTCAAGAATTTTTAGGTTAAAAATTATACTGACATTGAAGATATAATTGTCATATAA
This sequence comes from Daubentonia madagascariensis, assembly GCA_023783475.1. Lineage (NCBI taxonomy): Eukaryota > Metazoa > Chordata > Mammalia > Primates > Daubentoniidae > Daubentonia > Daubentonia madagascariensis. Next base: position 17,296,288 of record JAKFHU010000726.1, on the reverse strand, counting down.
TTATTGTAACTTATAATATGATAACATCTATCTGGTCATTTCAGTAAGAAATTATGCATATGAATTTAACTACAGTCCTATCCTGGAAACCTACAAATTCCATTTCTTCCTAGATGAAGAAAGGCAAGATGAAAAGTCTCATTGTCTCATTTTATGCATATAGTGAAACAGGAGTATAAATGAAAAGTGAAATAATAAGAAATATCACAGACTCTTAATATAAACAAAATAGGCCTATTTCTTACAGTTCTAGGCAACTTAACGTATAAACATAGATTTTACTACCTGTGTAATTGATATACTGCAAAAAAGAAAAAGAAATTGTTAAAAATTCACAAAACTATCAGTATTTTTCTCTAATTCATTCCATATAATTAAACAAATTTAGAAAAGGCAGGTAGGCTTTGAACATTTTTACCAAGCTCAGGTTCCTTAATATGTCTTACTTGTTGGCATCATTGGCTCTCAAACTTGGAAGGTCATCTCTGAGAGAGTATACACATGCACAATTTGCTAGAAGAAAACTAATCTGAAACATGGAGTGAAGCTCGTGAAATTAGCTAAATATGAAGTGGAAGCAATTGGAGGTTGTGAAGTAACATTTCCTTTTTTTAACATTTTATTGTATTTTTTAAAAATTCATAGATAAAATTTTATATAATTATCATGCACATGATGTTTTAAAATATATATGCCTTGTAGAATGGCTACATCGGGCTAATTAACATACATATTACCACATATACTTATCTTTTTTGTAGTGAGAACTCTTAAAATCTATTCTCAAAGCATTTTTCAAGAACCAAATATATTGTTATTAATTATAGTCACCATGCTGTACAATAAATCTCTTGAACTTACTCCTGTCTAATAGAAATTTTGCATCCTTTGACCAACATCTCTCCAACCCCCATGCCAACTCCCACTGCCCCAGCTTCTGGTAACCACCATTCTACCCTCTACTCCTGTGAGATCAACATTTTTAGATTCCACAGATAAGTGAGACTATACATGTTTGTCTTTCTGTGCCCAGCTTATTTCACTTAATATAATGTCCTCTAGATTCATCCATGTTATCCCAAATGACAGGATTTCCCCCTTTTTAAGGTTGAATAGTATTCCATTGTGTATATATACCACATTTTCTTTATCCATTCATCTGCCGATAGACACTTAGGCTGATTCCGTATTTTGGCTATTGTGAATAGTGCTGCAATGAACAGGAGAGTGCAGGTATCTCTTTGACATACTGATTTCATATCCTTTGGCTATACACCCAGTAATGGGATTGCTAGATCATTTGGTAAGTAACATTTCTTCGAAGTGTGTACAATAGGCGGCTTAGACTAACAGTCTGAAATGGGTGGAAAGTTTTCTTTTACTTGATTAATTCATTCAATAATCCTTTGTTGAATGAACTACGAAACATTTCTTGAGTTGAGCACTTATCATGGGGCCCTCTTCTAGGTACTACGAAAACAAATACTATAAATGAGGCATAGCTCTTCTGCTACAGAAGCTTAAAGGTTTAGGGGGAGTTAAGGAAATGAACCATTATGATAGTGATGATGATGATCAGAGTGGTATTATTAGAAACAGCTATCATTTTGACTACCATGCTGTATTCTATGCACTATGTTAAGCAAGACAGCAACTCACTGAACAGATGAGAAAACTGAGAGGTTCAGTATTTACACAACATCACTCAGGATCACTCAGGTAGAATCTAGCAAAGGTAGAATTAAAAGCCAATGCTCTTAACCACCATGCTATGGAGGTGAGGAAAAGGATTAGAGTGTGGCAGCCACAATAATGCCCCTGAAAGATGTCCATGTCCTAATCCCTTGAACCTATGAATGTGTTACCTTACATAGCAAAAGGGACTTGCAGATGTGATTAAGTATCTTGAGATGGGGAGATTATCCTGGGTCTGGTTGGACCCAATGTAATCGCAAAGGTTCTTGAAAGTGGAAGATATAGGCAGAAGAGGAGAGTCAGACTACTGATGCAAAGACAGAGATGGCAGGTTTGGATATGCAGGAAGGAGGACAGGAACCAAGGAAAGTGGCTGGCCTCTAGAAGCTAGGGAAGGCAAGTAAACAGATTCTCCTCTAGGGCCTCAGGAAAGAAACACAGCCCAGCTGACTCCTCGGTTTTAGACCAGTGAAACCAGGGTCAGACTTCTGACCTCCAGAAGTGTAAAATAATTTGTGTTGTTTCAATCTTCTACGTCTGTGATTAATTTGTTATAGCAGCAATGGAAATCAGATAGAAGGGGCAAAACGAAAATTAGATTGACAAGGAGGCTATTATTGCAGACCAGAATAAAAATGCTAAGAGCTCAAATTACAGTTGATGGAGATAGGAATGGAGGACAGGGACATGAAAAGAGCCACCCAGTGGATATGATGGGAAGAGATAAGAACAGGGAAAGACAATGATTGAGTTTTGGGCTTTGGAGACTAAATGGTTCCTTTTCCCAGGAGATGAAAAGGGGCGCCAGAACAGGAGCAGTTTGAGCAGGGCTTGGGGTGCAGGAGAAAGAAGGGCAGATATTAGGCTAGGTGTACACACAATCATGTGCCGTTTAACGGTGTTCTAAGAAATGCGTCCTTAGGCTATTTCATTGCTGTGTGAATATCATAGAGTGTATTTATACGCACTTAGATGGTATAACCTATTGCTCCAACAGCCATTGTATACGTGGTTCCTCACTGACCAAAATGTCACTATGTATACTGTGCTCAAATGGAAACACACCAGGTGGTTGGCTCATTACCTCTGGAGTTCATTTGTGTTTTCACTCTCTTGAGAACATAACAACAAAGGAACATGCACTCTTAATGCTGAACAACCATCATCAGCCTTTTCCCTCCCTCAATGTCCCTCTCATCATCCTCTAAACTGATGGTAGTTGTTCACCAGCTTTTCTCTCCACTTTCTTCTAGAAAATGGCTCAAACATCCCTTCCCTCCCCTTCTGTTCCTCCCAGGGGCACTTGTCCTCTTCTTCTGTGTCCAGCTGCACCACCTTGCTGTTGGAAGTTATCCCTGTCCTCCTGCTTATTACTGTCTGATCAGAACACAGAGGACCCAATGGTGCCATTCTCCTGGTGAGTTCCCCCTCACTCCCTGTGGGAGGAAGATCACAGAGCATCTCCTCCATCACCCAAGTCAGTCCCCTGCCTACTCTGGGAATGTAGTTGTTCTGTTACTTTTATCAGCAATTTTAGTAAGGTATTCTGTGGGAAATAGAATTGTTCATGATCTTTCCATTGTTAAAGCATTGTTGCTTCACCTTACAACAGTGCATTGCATTACACACCACTTTGAAAACTAGATTTTGGTCACTGTGGCAGCTAAAGATAGTGCTTAGGAAAAGAAAAGCTTTCTACTCAAGTAAATGCCAGGAGGAAGACAACATTGCAGGAAAGTATGCACACAGCAAAATCACTGGCAAGCCAAGGCATTTTACACAGCTGCTAGTGATTTTTAAATTTCTATCTCATGGGTACTACAAGGAACCTGCAAATCTGTCAAAGAGCCTACCACTTCAGGAGGGACAGGTTTATAAAGCAGAATGACCTTAGTCTGAAAAAAATCTCACTGTCTATTATCTGTATATAAAATACATTTACAATGTTGTAAAGATCATTTGGCTATTTTGACTTTTGGACAAAGTATCCACTATTAAAGTTAGTGATTTTATTTCATATGTTTAGATTACTTAGGAGAAATTTTAGTCTATCAAGAGCGTAAAAAATAGGATTAAAATTTAGAGTTACCGATGAAAATTCCTGACTTTAAATCCAGTTAGTCAGGCAATGTTTCTGAACCGAAACATTCAGTTTAGGAGGCCAAGAGATGCTTCCCATCCTCTAGATCAAGCATTTTCCTTGATAAAACAATGTTGATAACTTGCAGTACAATAGAAATCCAGTTATTTTGGGAGAAAAAACTCAAAGTGACATTTAAATCAATTAATTAGTACAACTCAATAACGAATTGTAAATTGAACAGTTGAAATCTAATTGTGCTTTTAAAATTAGTCATATGTTTATTTTAATTAAAAAGTAAAAATTATATATATTTATGGTGTACAACATGATGTTTTGATACATGTATACATTGTGGAATGGCTCACAAGCTAATTAACACATGCATTTCCTCACATACTTATCATATATTTTTGTGGTGAGAACATGTAAAATCTACTCTCTTAGCAATTTTCATATATACAATATATTGCTATTAACTGTAGTCTCTGTGATGTACAATAGATCTCTCTAACTTATTCCTCCTGTCTAACTGAAATTTCGTGTCCCTTGACCAACATCTCTCTAAACACCCCCAAGCCCCAGCCTCTGGTAACCACCATTCTACTCTCTGTTTCTATGAGTTTCACTTTTTTACACTCAACGTATAAGTGAGATCATATGGTATTCATCTTTCTGTGCCTGGCTTACTTCACTTAACATAATGTCCTCCAGGTTCATCTATGTTGTCCCAATATGACAGAATTTCCTTCTTTTTTAAGGTTGAATAGTATTCCATTGTGTATATATATCAAATGTTCTTTATCCAGCTACTCATTGTTGGACATTTAGTTTGATAGTTTGATTCCATATCTTGGTTATTGTGAATAGTACTGCAATGAACATGGGTGTGCAGATATTTCTCTGACATACTGATTCCATATTCTTTGAATATGTACCCAGTAGTGGGACTGCCAGATCGTATAGTAGTTCAATTTTTAATTTTTTGAGGAATCTTTATACTGTTTTCCATAATGGAAAGCAGTACATTCCCACCAACAGTGTGTAAGGATTCCCTTTTATCCACATCCTCTCCAACACTTGCTATCTTTTGACTTTTTGGTAATAGCCATCCTAACAGGTGAGGGGTGATATCTCATGTGGTTTTCATTTTGTTTTCCTGATGATTAGTGATGTTTAGCATTTTTCTTATACCTATTGGCCATTTGCATGTCCTCTTTTGAGATATGTCTATTCAGGTCCTTTGCCCATTTTTAGATTAGGTTATTTGTTTCCCTACTATTGAGTTGTTTGAGTTCCTTATATATTTTGAATATTGACTCCTTGTCAGATGCATGGTTTGCAAATATATTCTCCCATTCTGTACCTTGTTTCTTCACTCTGGTAATTGTTTCCTTGGTTTTACAGAAGCTCTTTTGGTTTCATGTAACCCATTTGTCTATTGTTGCCTTTGTTGCCTGCGTTTTCCCCCCTATGTTTTCTTCTAGTAGTTTCAGGTCTTATATTTAAGGCTTTAATCCATTTTGAGTTGATTTTTGTATATGATGGAGATGGGGGTCTAATTTCATTCTTTTGCATGTGGTTATACAGTTTTCCCCAGTACCAATTACTGAAGAGACTATCTTTTGCCCATTGTGTGTTCTTGGCATCTCTGTCAAAAACCAATTAACCATAAATGTGTGAATTTATTTCTGGGCTCTCTATTCTGTTCCTTTGGTCTATGTGTCTTTTTTTATGCCAGTACCATAATGTCTTGATTACTACAGCTTTGCAGTAGATTTTAAAATCAGGTAGTATAATACCTCTGGCTTTGTTCTTTTTGCTCAAGATTGCTTTCACTATTTGGGGTCTTTTCTGGTTCCATTCAAATTTTAGAATTCTTTTTTCCATTTCTTTGAAAAATGTTGCTGAAATTTTGATGAGGATTTCAGTGAATCTGTAGGTTGCTTTGGGTAGTATGGACATTTAAAAACATTAATTCTTCTAGTCCATAAACACAGAATAGCTTTCCATTTATTTGTGTCTTCTCCAATTTCTTTGATCAATGTTTTACAGTTTTCAGTGTACAGATCTTTCACTTCCATGGCTAAATTTGTTTCTAAGTATTTTAATTTTTTGTAGCTATTGAAAATTGGAGTTGTTTTCTTGATAACTTTTTTAGATAGTTTGTTGTTAGTGTGTAGAAATGCTACTGACTTTTGTATATTGATTTCATATCTTGCAACTTTACTGAATTCATTTATCAGTACTAACAGTTTTTTGGTGGAGTCTTTAGAATTTTCTATACATAAAATCATGTCATCTGAAAACAGAGACAATTTAACTTCTTCCTTTTTAACTTGGATGCCTTTTATTTCTTTCTCTTAACTAATTGCTCTGGTTATGATTTACTATGTTGAATGGAGGTGGCAAGAGTGGGCAACCTTGTCTTGTTCCTCATCTTAGAGGAACAGCTTTCAACTTTTCACCATACAGTATGATGTTAGCTGTGGGGTTGTTGAATATGGCCTTTATTGTGTTGAGGTATTTTCCTTCTATACAGAGTACCTCTCATGAAGAGGTATTCTCCCAGAGTATTGTCTCCCAGGCCGTGGCTCATCTTTTCATTCTCTTGCCAGTGTCTTTTGCAGAGCAGAAATTTTTCATTTTAATGAAGTCCAGCTTATCAATTCTTTCTCTCATGGATCATGCCTTTGGTGTTGTATCTCAAAAGTCATCACCATACCCAAGGTAATCTAGATTTTCCAGCCACACATTTTTAAAAAATAGAATGAGACTAACAACCAAATCAAATTCCCTTGGCCTGAATTCTTAAAAATAAAATGTAAATTCAATCATTTTATTTTGGTCCAGGATAGAACAGCTTCATTGTGAATGAAAAGGTTTTTAGCAATTACATGTGAGGAAGGCTGGCTGGTTCCTCAGATGGATTGTCCCCCTTAGCTTGTAATGACATCACCATTTCCCGGTATCTGGTCCTCAGCTTTGTGGGCTCAGAAATTTAATTGTTCATACATGGGAGAAAGTCTGCAGATAACCAAATTTCCAAGAAACTAATGCGTTAAAATCACAATGCCAAGTCATTAATTCACAATAAGAAATGTTTTCAAGTGAGCCAGATATTCCACTGAGCTATATGCAAACTAATAATTCATATCCAAATTGTAATTGGCAACTTCTTGGTGAAGGTGGAGTTAAGTAGATTGTTATAATGACCACTCTTATGGCATTATTAGGACATACTTTCTACATGAAATCATTAGTAGGTTATCAATTCCCCTCTCGAACTCCGGATGGGGCTGGAGGTGCTCTATCAGGCACTTCCCCACTAAGGTGCCATTTTTTCTTTCCATTGCTGTCAACTCTCTACTGACTGACATTTTCTTTCATATAGAAATGCCAATACCCTCAAGTCAAACCTTGCCCTGCAAATCATTCTCAGTTGGCTGCTCTGATACATGATATTTGCTTTACAATTTACCTGTTAGAAAGCAATCTTATTTCTTTATTTCCTTTGCCCTAGTGGTTGCAGCTAGCTGTTGCTGCCATGTTTTCCTATAGGAGTCAAATGACCAAGTGACCTAGATATTGCTTGACAGTTTTAATGTACTTTCACATGTTCAGTTTCATAAACTGTGAAGATCATTTTATCTTCATAGTAATTTAAGGCCCCAACAAGTAAACATTAAGGAAATGATATCTGGCTAGACATATTCTACTCATTACTAAAAGAATTGATCTAAAAGCCTCATATCATTACATGTGTAAAGCCACCGCTCATTTGAGAGAGTCTTTGAAGGCTGGAACAGAAGATCCATAGTGAAGTGAAATAAAAATGAGTGAATAAAACAAATACACAATTAATAAAATAGATGAAGGAAAATATCTTAGTACTTTTTCTGCTATTTAAGTCTATGCATATCTGATACCCATCAAAGTATACTTCTGGTATTACCGTGTCAATACAGTAATAAGGAAATTAAGATTTATTAATTGCTTACTACGTGTCAGAAATGGAGCAGGATACTGTGTAGCAAGCTTGAGAAGTAGGTATTTTTAACCCCACTTCGTAATGAAGAAACAGTGGTTCAGGGAATCTATGTAACTTTCTCAATGTCACTGAGCTTGCAGGTGCTACACATGGGATTTGAGTCCCAATTTTTTCTAATCCCTAACCCTTTTTCTTCCCAATACCCCACACTGCCTCAGCATCTCACTCACTCATTGTTAAAGGATTTACTTGGCTGGCTCGCTTGGGAAGGAGTTTTAATTCTTGCTCTTTGTTGTTGTCTGCCAGATAATTTGGGGGCTCAGAGCATGCATGCCCATATCACAGCCCTTGAGAGCCCCCATCACTAACACATCGCCCACCAAGATGCAGTGGTATAAAGAGGCCATGGAGGCCTCTGATGTCACTTACTGTGAGTCGTTTTAGCAACTTTGTACTTTTTCCCCATTAAATATCCATGATACATTTAAATGTAAGCCAGCATGGTGTCTGTCTCAGATTTGGCACTCAGTAAATGTTTGTTTAATGAATGAATGAAGGCATCCATGGAAGCTATGTTCATGTTATTTTTACTATCCGTAACACTACTTCAGATTTTTTTTCTTACATATTCTGCTCCTGGAAGACCAATAGCACCATAACTTTATAGGAAAATTAGAATTATTTACTTTATCTACCCAGAATTCATTTGAATGGCTATTAGGAGGAAGATGCCACAGAATAAAATAAGCATTAATGGATATAATTAATTATAATTATGAGACACAAATATCAACTTCATAGAAATCAAACTATGAGTCAATCAAGGTATGTTTTAGACATACTTTTCAAAGCAAAACAGGTCAAAATGTCCAAGTATAATAATAAGTAGCAAAATTGAGTTGTTCTATATAGAGAAAGAGTTATACTTTTCCTTCTCAAAAGGTTAATTCTGAGTGCAACATTTTCCCCCCATGGCTCATCTTAAGAATTTACCCTCTTGGTTCTCTAGCCCAAAGACACTTTATAGTTTTCCTCAATTTCAACCAACTCCTGCTCACTTAGAAAGGAGTCAGTCGGATGTTCTAACTGGAGCTAACAAAATAATTAACTGGAGAACCATTCAATATGGCCTGTTGTTTATGTTTAAAAAAACATTAATATTCAAAACATTCTGTATATGGTTATGTTATATTTCTGGTATTCAGCCTTTCCTTATTGTTGGAAGTCTTTAATATAATATTCTAAAAGTTTCCTTGTTTAAATATACCATGTAGAACTAAGGAGGCAGCAGAAAACCATGTTATATAGCTTCAGTATAAGGCCTTCCAAGACCCATTCAATATCCTGTCTTTAACATCAAGGGTCTCATATGTCAAAAATGGCCCAATTGTTTAAGACTCTGAGATCTAAGCATGTTTAACTAAAACACTCGCCTGTCTTATGATCAGTACAATTTAAATTTTTCAAAGAAATGAGAGGCTACTGTCATCCACCTCATCATCCTTGCTTAGTTCTAGTCATGACCTGACTGCCGTTTTCATTTACTTGGTAAACTATAAACTGTCCTAATAGTGCTAGAGATAATTATGTAAGATTCAGAGGTACTGATTTATTTTACTCAGTGACCTGAAGCAACAAAGCTTTTAAATAATAACTGTCACCTTAATTTATTTTAGAAGTATTCAATCATTCTCTTCCTTGGATTCATATGGCACTTTATTGTCTAAAGAGTTTTTCATGTACATTAAATAATTTGATCCACAAATTATTTTGTGAGATAGACAAGGCAGGTGTTTGGTTTTATTTCTATGAGTAATTTGATACAATCCTGAGGTCTGTCCCCTCCAAATTTCATGTTGAGGCTGGGCACCATGGCTCACACCTGTAATCCTAGCACTTTGGGAGGCCGAGCTGGGAAGATCACTTGAGGCCAGGAGTTCAAAACCAGCCTGTGCAAGAGAGAGACCCTGTCTCTACAAAAAATAGAAAAATTAGCCAGGCATGGTGGTGCTTGCCTGCAATTCCAGCTACTAGGAAGGCTGAGGCAGGAGGATCACTTGAGCCCAGGAGTTTGAGGTTGCAGTGAGATATGATGATGCCACTGCACTCTAGCCCAGGTGAAAAAGTGAGACCCTGTCTCAAAAAATTACCAAAAACCAAACAATAAAAATCAAATTTCATCTTGAAATTTGATTCCCAATGTTGGATGTGGGGCCTAGTGGGAGATGTTTGGGTCACGGGAGCAGATCCCTCATGAATGTCTTGGTACCCTCCCATGGTAATGAGTGAGTTCTTGATTAATTCATGTGAGAGTTGGTTGTTTCATGGCATCTCCCCCCCTCTTTTGCTCCCTCTCTCTCCATGTGACACACATGTTCCCCTTTCTCCTTCCTCCAAGCATGCTGGCACCATGCTTCTTGTACAGACTTCAGGATTGTGAGCCAAATAAACCTCTTTTCTTTATAAATTACTCAGCCTCAGGTGTCCCTTTATAGCAATGCAAAATAGACTACGACACAATTTAAGGCTCAGAAAGCTTAAGCAACTGTATAAGTTTACACAGCCAGTGATTGGCAGAGAGGACACACAAAGCCACATACAACCTCTAGAGTTAGAGCACATTTTGCTATGCTACATAACAAGTGTTCGCTGAGGGTTTACCACGTATATCACACACATTCCAAACATTCTCTATCTAGTTTATGAAACAAGACAGAAACACGTGAAGAAATGAAGCAATGCTATCACTCACATTGTCTGTGACTGAAATATTTCTATAGTTTATCATCACTCAATATCCAGTCAAAATCAGTGCGACAAAAGAAATAGCATTTTAAGAGAAAAAGGAATTATTATACCCATAGCAGTTACTATTTTTTCACAGCCTAATTAAACTAAAACCTACTCACATTAGGCCTTTACTAAAAAGAAATGAGAAAAAAATGCAGAAAATGAAATAGCTGTAGTAGTTTTCAATTTTAGAATCAAGGTAAGTGGACAAACATCACAATGCAGAGAACGAGGCTGGGTCTGCTGCACACTGGGGTGTGATGTTAACAAAGTCAGTTGACCTTTCAGGGTTTCTCCTCTTCTTCTTCATCATCTTTTGATCCTTTCTCAGTTGTTTGTTTGTCACATATAGCTTGAGGATTAATGAAAAAAAAAATCAGTTCTTTGGGAACCACTGTGAAGGAATGGAGCATTTCAGAAATTTGAGGCACTGCTACTACAGTTGTTAAAATATATATAGAGAAATCAAGGAGTTGCAAAATGCTTTTAATATACTGACTATCACAATCCTACAGCTCCCACCTACATAACTGGGCAACTTCACAACTGAAAACATTGCACTGTAAATATGCCAAAACTATTTACATTCCCAGTAAAGTCTCTTAAGTTCGCTCTTTAAATCAAGTTAAAAACTCTAATTTTTTGGTAAGTAAATTCTAAAGACCAAACCTTTATATTCCCAAGTGCTGCGTCCAGTTCAGGAATAAGTGGAAATTGCTAAAGAATAAAACAGATGTGAATATTGATTAAATTTATAGCAACTGAGTCATGTAATCAAATCCTGGGTCTTTATACAAAGGCTAATTTATGTAAATCCTATCTTGATTAATTGTCCATCTCTAAATTGTAAACATAAATACCCAAAATTGTATTCTTCTGTGTTTGTGCAAACAAGTAATAACATGGCTGCTGCGTATGGTCAGGCAGGTTGTGCACTGCACAATACGAGGGGGGTTGGGGTGGGGGCAATATTGCAGTGGTGCTCTCTGGAATTATACAGTGCAGCAGCCCTGTAAGTGAATTTAGTAAAAGTAATTGTTTCATATCAGCAACAGAGAAAATGTGATGAGAAAATCTGAAGTGATACTGTAGAGGGCAATAAAGACTCATTAGGTAGATGAGACATTGCATAGAGTATGTTAATGGGAATTGAATGAAAGATTTTGATTTATAATTCCTTAGGTACAGTAACAGGGTAGCATGCATACTTATCAGCAGCTAAGGTTGGTACTAATTTCCAAAAATAACTTAAATAGGCACAATCCTAGAGAAATGGACAAAATAACAGAGATACTAACACAGTACTACTCAGGTCATACAATAAATATTTAGTACAAAAAGCTTATTACTGATATTGTATTTTTAAAGAAATTTAGTATAATACTAAGCTAGGATGGAGTTGTAAAAGTGATCAACCTATTGAAAATTTACACATTTTTTCCTCTTCTGAGGAGGTGGGTATTGAATTGTCATAGTATTCAATGAAGGATACCTAGAAATTATCAAAAGTATAGGACTGGAAGGTATTTGGATAAGGAACTAAAACTATCATAGATTATTTAAATGTAGTTAAGTTTAATTTCCTACTTTAGAAGAAAGTATATACACACACAATCACATACACACATTCCCTAACTTTTCTTAGAAACCTATTCTAATTTTTAACTCTCACTTGCAGGAAAACCTTTGCTTACTGCTAACATTTATAATGGGTTTACAATGAAAAATAAGCAGTAGGAGAAATTAAATAATAGTTCTCTCTTATAATCAAATTATTTTTAGAATTAATCATATAGATTATGTTAGATTTAACCACCTCCAAGGCACCAGGACTCTCCCACCAACTACTCACTCTTATTTATTCATCTCTCATCTTAAAATATTCTTTTTTTCTGGGTATAAACAAGTCCAGTGTTTAATCTCTAAACAAAAAAATTTCTACCAATCAATCACTGCACTTCATCTTTTTTTTTTAATATAGGTGTTCTCTCTATTAAGCACTTCCTTACATACTATTCAGGCACAAAAGAATTCAACCATGAGACATTTTCATGGCCCTTTTATTCTGCTTTTCAAGTGTGAATTAAGATATAATCTTTGCCACATGTCAACATTTGGTGATGTGAGGTGGCCTAAAATATATAATACAGTAAAAAGTAATCTACTTTGACTCCCAAAATTTTGAATTCATGGCAATTTGGCTAGGGACTTGTTAGTTTATTTTTTTAAATATATTAAGGATGGTGTGCTTTGTGAAAAAATATTAAAAACTCCTTCAGTCACCCTCAATCTTTGTAGAATGACTAGTAACATAAAATTCACACACTGATAATAAACTGTTCTCACCTATTTATATAACAAGGTCAATTGAGGACATTACTACTAGTAATTACTTTGTCAAGTTAAGGTTGGTGTCACTAATGATTTTAAATGTAGGAATAAATGTGGTATCAGTCATATGGTAGGCCTTTCCAAATTACTTTCCTTTTATTCCATTTTATTCTGACAGCCTTCCAATTCCAGTCAACATGAGAACACAGGCACACTAGCACATTATAGCTGGAAATGTGCTTTATCAATAACAAATACAACAATGACAGCCCTAAACTTCCCCTGAATTATCACATTTAATTCTTATAATAATCCTGTAAGGTAGATAAAAACAATCACAACACTACCACCAATAATAATAAAATTATAGTAGTAGTGCCAGCAGTTGGCCTTTGACAACACAAGTTTGAACTGCACAAGTCCACTTATACATGTATTTTTTCCAAGAAATATTAAATATATTGAAAAAATATTTGGAGATCAGCAACAACTTGAAAAAGCTCATGGATGAACTGTGTAGCCTAGAAATATCAAAAAAATTAAGAAAATGTTAAGTATGTCATGAATGCATTAAATATATGTAGATCCTAGTCTATTCTATTATTTACTACCACAAAATATAAACATATCTATTATAAAAAGTTAAAATTTATCAAAACTTACACAATCACAGACCCTACATGGTGCCATTTGCAGTTGAGAGAAATATAAACAAACGTAAAGATGCAGTATTAAATCATAACTGCATAAAATTAACTGTAGCACATAGTATGTACTGTACTACTGTAATAATTGCATAGCCACCTCCGGTTGCTATTGTGGTAAGCTCAAGTGTTGCGAGTATCCACTTAAAACACCATGTGACATGTGACGCTAATCATCTCCAGGACAGCAGTTCGTTTCTCCGGCAAATTGCAGATCACAGTAAAAAGTGGTATCTCGAGGTTCTCGTATATTTTTCATCGTGTTTAGTGCAATACTGTAAAACTTGAATAATACCATGGAACCCATATGAAGTGCAACTACTGATGCTGGAAGCAATCCTGAGAAGCAGAGAAAAGTCATGACATCACAAGAAAAATAATTGCTTGTTATATACTGTAGATTGAGGTCTACAGCTACGGTTGCCTGCCATTTCAAGATAAATGAATCCAGCGTAAGGACCATTGTAAAAAAAAGAAAAGAAAGTCTGTGAAGCCATTGTTGCAGCTATGCCAGCAGGCATAAAAACCATGCACTTTTTGTGAAATACCTTTTTTAATCTTGTATTGAAAATGCTGCTTTTATGTAGGTGCAGGATTGCTATAAGAAAGGCATGCCTATAGGTAGACTCTAATATGATTTGAGAAAAAGTAAAGTCATTATACGACAACTTAAAGGAAAAGGAAAGTGAAGGATGTAAAGCTGGAAAATTTATTACCAGCAAAGAATAGTGTGATTTTAGAAAAAAGTTTGGCTTAAAAAATGCCAGGATAACAAGAGAAGCAGCGTTTGCCAACCAAGAGGCAGCAGCCAAGTTCCCAGATGCCATTAAGAAAACCATTGAGGAGAAAGGATATCTGCCTGAACAGGTTTTTAATGCAGATGAAAGTGCCCTATTCTGGAAAAAAATAATGTCACAAAGGACATTTATTAGTAAGGAAGAGAAGTGAGCACCGGGATTTAAGGCAGGAAGGGATAGGCCTAATCTACTCTTTTGTGCAAATGTAGTCGGGTTTATGATCAGGACTGCCCTTATCTATAAAGCTGCTAACACACAAGCCTTGAAGGGAAAAGATAAATACCAGCTGCCAGTGTTGTTGATGTACAAGAAGAAGGCCTGGACAATGAAAACCCTTTTTCTGCATTGGTTTCATCGATGCTTTATCCCTGAAGTCAAGAAGCACCTTGCCAGTAAAGGACTGCCTTTTAAAGTTCTTTTGATATTGGGCAATGCCCCTGGCCACCCAGACCCCATGAGTTCTACTGAAGATGTTGAAGTGGTCTACTTGCTCACAAACACAAAATCTCTAATTCAGCCTCTAGATCAGGGGGTCATAAGGACCTTTAAGTCTCATCACACGTGGTACTCTATGGAAAGGATTGTCAACACTATGGAAGAGAACCCCAATAGAGAGAACATAATGAAAGACTAGAAGGATTACACCATTGAACGTACCATTACTGTTATAGAAAAAGTTGTGAAAGCCATCAAACTCAAAACAATAAATTCCTGCTGGACAAAACTGTGTCAAGATGTTATGCACAACTTCACAAGATTTGCAATAGAGCCATTCAAGGAAATCATGAAAGAGATTGGAAATATGGCTAAAAAGGTGGGGGGGAAGGGTTTCAAGACATGGATCTTGGAGAAATTCAAGAGCTAATAGACACCACACCAGAGGAATTAACACAAGACAACTTGATGGACATGGGGGCTTCCAAACCAGTGCCAGATGATGAGAAAGAAGATGTAGAAGAAGCAGTGCCAGCAAACAAATTGACATTAGACAATCTAGCAGAAGGGTTCTGAGTATTTGAGACTGTGTTTGACTTCCTTTACAGCATGGACCCTTCTATGATATGGGCACTGAAACTAAAGCAAACGGTGGAAGAAGAATTGCTATGGTATAGAAACATTTTTAGAGAAATGAAAAAGCAAAAAAGTCAGACAGAAATTATGATTTATTTCTGCAAAGTTACACCAAGCATACCTGCCTCTCTGTCCACCTCCTTGTTTTCCACCTCTGCCACCTCCGAGACAGCAATACCCACCTCTTCTTTTCCTCCTTCTCCTCAACCTACTCAACGTGAAGATGACAAAGATGAAGACCTTTATGATGATCTGCTTTCCTTAATGAATAGTAAATATATTTTATCTTCCTTATGATTTTCTTAACAACATCTTATTTTCTCCAGCTTACTTTATTGTATTAAGAAGAATACAGTATATAATACATGCAACATACAAAATACATGTTAATCAATTGTTTATGTTATCAGTAAGTTTTCTGGTCAAAAGTAGGCTTTTAGCAGTTAAATTTTGGGCGAGTAAAAAGTGATGCATGGATTTTCAACTGTGGGGAGGATTGGTGGCCCTAATCCCCATGTTGTTCAAGAGTCAACTATGCAAGAGCCACCTGTGCTAACTCATTTAGTTTTACAGAAACCCCACGAAGTAGGTACTAGTACTATATTTTCCTCATTTTACAGATGAGGAAACTGAGGCACAGAGAGCTTATGTAACTTGTCTAGGCCAAAAGCTACTAAACAGCAGACCAAGATTTACACTCAGTTTGGCCCAGAATCTATGTTTATCATCATCACACTATGCTGCTTCTTTATTCTCTCAGAACAATTCTATGAAATATGTATTAGTTCATTATCCCTGCTCTGCAGAAGAGGAAACTGAGGCACAGAAAATTTAAGTAATTTAACTAAGAACACCTTGCTCAGGGGTTAACAAAACTTTTCTGTAAAGGGCCATGAAGTAACTATTTTCAGCTTTGTAGACCATGGGGGTCTCTGTCACTACTCACCTCTGCTGATGTAGCACAAAAGCAGCCATAGACAATAAATAAATAAATGAGCATGGCTGTGTTCTAGTGAAACTTCATTTATGAACACAGAAATTGGAATTTCATGTAATTTTCATACATCACAAAATATTATTCTTTTTTTTTCAACATTTCAACAATGTACAAACTATTCTTAGGTTGAAGGCCATACAAAACAGTTTAATAGGCCAGATTTAGAACACCAGCTATAGTCTGTCTACGCTTGACATAGCTTGTGATTGCTGGAGCTGATATATTGATACCAGGTAATTCATCTCCAGAGTTTATATTCTAAACTCTGTTTAAATCTAAAGAAGTACTTCTCAAACTGAATGTAATAGGGATCTCATTAAAATGCACCTCTTAAGATTACCATAAACCCTCCCAGGCACCGAACCCTACACATCCAATACTATGCTGCAGTCCATGATCAGGTGCTGAAGAGCTTGTGACATCCAAGTACACTTTGAGTAATAAGATTTACCCCCTGTCACATGGAGGTGTCAATTTACCTGGTAAATAGAAAAAAACCCTTTAGATTACATAGTCTATATATTTTCCGTCCTAAGGAACATTAGTATGAAGTTCACATGAAATACAATAGATATTTCTCTCTAGATTCATGACACCATAGTACAACTAAGTAAAAAATTGCTTTTAATTTGGACGGCCTTTCTGCCTTCCACTGACAGTTGTAGGACTAATAACAGTGGCAAAGGAAGGCACAGGCAGAATATGAAAGAAAACAGAGGCTTCTCATTTGTTTTTCTTAACAGAATACTGAGTAGTCAAGACTGAAACTTCTCTCTGACGGGATCCCAGATGTTAAGCGTACAGGAATAATCTGATAAGCAATCGTTTTAAAAGTATTATAATAATTTTTTGTACTACTCAACTTTACCTCCTAAAAAATGGAAATAATTCTCTTTAGAAATCGCTACACTTTCCACTAGAAGTTATACAGTGTTAACTCCTACTTTATTAAAGTGTCTTTTTCCCCCTATAGATCTGTGGACATTTCACATAGCTCTTTTTAGAGCCTTCTAGAAAATAAACATACACTTTGTGTTAGAAGAAAGCCTTTATGGTTATCTTAGGAGTTTATTATTTTACATAACAAAAGGTTACATTTAATTTTCTTTTAAACCTACAATCCTGTACTCAGAACCCTAACATTACTTTTATTTTTCTGAAGAAACCCTGAGATGCTTAATGAGAACATTTGCTGCCTAAACAAAACACATATTTTTTTTTTAGTCTTTTCAAGTGTTGTTTTCAAAAGCACCAGGAGAAAGGCTGACGGTGTGTGATGACTACCATTAGGATGCAGTGATATTCTTTGACCTTTATTTAATCACCATGATCAAAAGGCATTTACCAGGTGCCCAGTTGTAGCAACAGCTTATTTGTGCTGTGGCATTAAGTTCCATCCTGACTTAAGGCTGGAAGAAAACTTGAGTGGTCAATTTATCCAACATGAGCTTCCAACCAGGAGTCCACTTAACCCATTCAGGAGAGTTTTCTCTCTAAAGAACAGAGAAAGAAAAGTATAGAGTTTTCTCTCTATGCTTTTCCAAAAAGTATAAGCAAAATTTGTATAGCCTTCCCCGTCAATCATCTCACAACAAACTCAACTGATAGTCGGTGAAAAAGCAGATTTTATAGGACGTTTCAGTGATATATAATTTGAATAATGCTGAAAAAAAAAAAAAAACCCGAATGATGGAGAAACACAATGTTTGCCCTGGTTGGGCAGTTTGCAATATGACTTATTGTTAGGAAAAAAAATAAACCCAGCCAAACAAAAGACTCAGAGTACAAGGTTAAGAAGAACAGCTGCAAAAATTCAGACATCTGTAGCCCAGACCAGAAGACCATACGGAGTGGGCCTACTGATTACTCTGGCTTAACAGGGAGAAATTCCTGAGAAATACAACCACTGGACACTGATATTTAGATGAAGGGAAAACGTGGATACTAACTTTAGAAAGAAACAAGATTGGAGTAACAGGAAAGATAGATTAATGTAATTGAATTGTATAAGTCTCTTTTATGACCTAAGCATGGGATAGCAAGTTGTTTGTTTGCATGTAGATATAGCTTTTACTATAGCAGTAAATTTGTCTCCTTTACTATGCTTTTCATTTAAACTTTTGTGCACATACATTTTAATAGTGAGGAAATTCAGTCAATAGTGAACAAATTCTCTATGTCTTGTCACCTTAGCCTGAATGTACAGTATTTGAAGTAAAGGATCATGTCATATATTTCCTTGTATTTACAAAGGCACCTAACAGTATATTTTTTAATATACTCCCCAAAATTTTTTGTCTGATGTACTGACTCATCTTTTTATTTGTGAATAAGAAATCCTAGTAGATTTAAACTGAGAAAAAATACCAATGCAATATTGTTCAAACATGGACTTTAAGATTATGTACGTTTATATATAATCTATTACTACTTTGTGAACAAATGCATCCTAGTTTATATATTCCAAGGAGTATTCCCCTACATATCCTGAATCCAGTCATGAGGAACCATCATTCAAACATTGTACAAAATAACTGACCATTAGTCTTCAAAAGTGGCAAGGTCATGGAAGATAAGGAAAGACGCACACAGAGTGGGCGATACTAAGGATATGCAACAAGAAAATGCAATGTGGGACCCTGAACAGGCTTTCTGTTCTCTCTTCCAATTTCTTATAAGGCCTGACTACCTTTCTGCCCTTGATTTTCATGGGCTATGCTGATTGCCTTCAATAAATTATCTTTGTAGTTCTACTAACTTCAGTGTGTTTTTGTCTCTCATGACTAAATAATCTTTTGGCTCAATTTCTGATCATTATTAGATTCTCTGCATTCTCTCGCGTCCAACTACAATCCATTCCACAATTCGAACAGAAAGAAGCCAGAGTATCCCATATTAAACGTAAATCCAAATATATCACAACACGATTTAAAACTTCCAGTGACAAACAAAATTCCTCACCATGGCCTCCACAAATATCCTACCTGATCTTCCCATTGACTCCTTCTTTGTCTCCATGGCTTGTCTGCTACCTCTCAACCACACTGGTGTATTTGTTCTCTTTCAAACATATTCAGCTTATTTCTGCCTCACAATCTTTGCATATGTATTCCTTTTGCCTAGAATATTACTCATCTTGCAGTGTTGTTTTGTGTGTGGGGGTATGTGCATAATATTATTATATTATATTAATATATATTAGTTTATATATATTATAATATATATAAATTATATTATTTGCTCAAATGTTAGCTCCTGAGAGAAATGTTCCATGAACACCATAACCAAAGTAAACTCCTAAATTCTGGTTTGGTTTTCTTCATATCACTTGTCACTCTCTGATCTTATTTACTGTTTACATATTTATCTTCTGATGACACTCACTAAAATGTAAGGTCCATGACAGCAAGGACCTTGTTGGTCTTGTTCATGGCTGTATCTCCAAGGCTTAGAATAGAGACTGGTGTTGGAGAAACATTTATCAAACGAACAGATAAGGAATGAATAAACCCACACTGCTACTTATCTTCCTGTCTAATTCTCTGAATCATTCCCACCCCTGAGAACCAGACGAGAAATTTATCCATCAATCTCCACACCTGTCACTTTCTATCTAGCTCTAGCTCTGCACAAACTCAAGCCTCATACTCTAGCCTCATCTAACTTGTAATCACTCAGACCATTTTGGATGAATGTCTAAATACAAAGAAATAATTAGAAAAATGTTTCCATTTTCCATTGGTAGCTGTATTATTTGGATGCTTGAAATTATGGTTTTAGTAATCTGTTAACATTGTGTATAAGAGAGGTCAAATTCTCAAAGTTCAGAAATCTGAGAATTCAGTTGAGAGAGATACCCTCCACGGATCCCTTGTGCTCCCACACATCTTGCTGGGAGTGTCAAGCATGTAAGACCCTGGTCATTCTTTACCTGAGCAGTTCTCAGAGTGTGTTTTCAGTGAGCAACCTTGATCAATGAGAATATCACCCTCTGAGATAAAGAGCAGGTTTGCTTGCTGCTTACTATAAAAGGAATGGATTCCCAACACTCGGTGTTCCTCTGTAAGTAGAGGAATCATCTGGGTCCATACACATCACCTCTGTGAGACGTGGAGGCCATAGGCAGGGACTTAGGCTGATGTTTGTGCTGCTTGTTCAGCCATTGGTAATAAAGCTTTTTGTCCTCATCCACAAAGCAATAACAGGCTAACTTAATACTTGCAAATAGGGCAAAAGCAACTTTCAGACCCGATAAATCCCACTACTATATTTCTTAGCAGGTATTCAACTTTGGTCAAAATAGTCACAGAATAACAGTTTTCAGCAAAGACTAGCTTTCAAAATATTAGCACAAACAAGCCTATACTTAATGACTATGCTAATGATTCTTTCTTGTTTGCTAACCTAGATAGAGTGAAGAAGCAAGTTAAGATTAGATTTTAGCCAAGAACTGACCTTGAGAAGCCTTGGTCATCTCATCTCTCAATAGGGGATGAAATGCTCTGGAAGGTAGTATGGAAGTGGAAAACTGGCAGGCTTTGGAGACAGACTTGGGCTCAAAACTTGATACTATCACTTACTATGACCAAGTTTCCTAGTTTACAGTGTTCTGGAGTAAAGATGTGACTATGAAACACCAAGTAATATATCTGGTATGTTATAAGTAACCAATAAGTACTGTCATTTAGAAGATGTACAATATTAAATAAAAATATCTATCAGTAGTATATTCATCAATAGTATAAATTATATTTTAATGTCTAATCAGACTAGTATTTCATTTACATTTAAGTGTATTTGATATCCATTGGGAGGATATTGTCTGTATAAAGAGATATGACATCTGTTGAGGATCTTCTGTGGCACAACACTGGGGTATGTGTTTTCCAATATAGGTAAACTATATGAAGCAAACCGTAGATTTCCTTAGTGGCTGGACCCTTTCTACATTATTCTAACATCTCTACATTTATACTTAGTACAAAAATGTATTTCCTCTAAGGGTAAAATCAATAAATGTAAATTGAATTGGAAATAAAATTACATTCTTGTAAATGAAATTTATAAGGATGTAAATAATTGAATTGAAAGCAAAAAAAGTCAAAAGATAATCATATAATTTCTAAGTTAAATTTTTAACTTCCAAAGAATAATCAAGAGCAAACTATACTATGGTTGAATATAAACTGTTAGGGTTAAAAGAATAGGCACCGAAAGGACAGTCCCTCTTCATCTGTCCCTCTCCCTCCAAATAGTGTGGCTCTGGGTGATACAGTTAATTCTTCAAACCAATGATATTAACATTTCCTTCCTCCTTCTATAATATTTTCTAAGCTTTCTAAGTTATATGAAGTATAACTAATTTCATAAAACAATGATGAATATTCATCTTTTTACTAAATTAAGAAATCATGTAAAGTAAGAGGTTAAATGTTCAAACTATGTGGCAGTACACAAGATACAAAAACTTATAAGATATAAGAGTCAACTGAGGAGCAAATGGTCCAGTAAGGAAAACAGATATATCAAGTATAAATATGTGGAAGAGCAGAAGCTTATACAAGATATAGATGCAGAGCAGTGGAGATACTGATCAATGATCTTTGGACAGTGACATGAGAGAAGGCTTCTCACAGAAGATAAGGCCAAAGTTTCATTTACAAATGAATAAATTTGAGACTTAGAAAAAGTGGTTTATCATACGTCACATGGCTAGTTCATGGGATACTCAAGAATAGAACCCAATCTCTAAACTATCACTTGTATAAAGTACTATAACAGTATCCTGCTACTATGTTCAAGTTGGTGAAGTTATCCATTCTTAATCTAGTAATATGACAGAAAGGATGCTGACAAGTCATGATGTCCCTTAGACTGCTTGGCAGCTCTAGTCTTCTAGGTGCTTGAGACAAAAATCTCAGTATCATCCTTGATTTTTCTCTTTCTCTCACATTCAACAACTGGTCCATCGTCAAATCATGCATGGTATACTTTCAAAATATATCCAGAATGTGACCACGTCTCATCAAATCATCTCTCTCTGCCTTAGTCTATTCTCAACGTAACAGCTGAAACGATCCTGTTAAAATGTAAATATGATCACATCACTCATCTGTTCAGTATCCTCCAGTGGCTTCCCATCTCACTCAGTGTTAAAGGCAAAGTCTTCACAATGACCTACAAGGCTCTACAGGGTTTGACCTCTTATTGCCTCTCTGACTTCATCTCCTATTACTCCCCCGACCCCACCTGCCACTTTGAGGACTCCATTTCAACCACATGGCCCTCTTCACTGCTCTTCACACACACCAGGCATGCTCCCACCCCAGGCCTTTGCACTTGCTTTGCCTTCCACTGGGAGTGCTCATCCCTCAGACATCCAAAGCTTGCTCCCCTTCCTTCCAGTATAGATACAAAAGTAACAATCACACCGAGGCTTTCTATAACCAAATCATCTAAGATTTTGCCCCACCCAACATTTTATATCCCCCTTCCTATTTTATTTTTCTCCTTAGTACTGAAAGATATTTAACATATTATATACATTTCATTCAGGTATCTTGCTTATCTATCTTCTCCCTCCTTTGCAATGTGGTTTCCATGAGGGCAGGGACTTTCCTTTTAATCTATTTTCTTTACCATTTTATCCCTAGTGCTTAACATATAGTAACTACTCAATAAATATTCATTGAACAAATGAATGGGTATATATAGAGTGACAGCAAAGAACGGGCCCATACTCAATGACGCAGAACAAGGAAGAGACAAGAGACGACAATTCATGCTTGTTGTGTAACCAGGCCTGACATATACTAGGTGCTCAATAAATATCTGTCAAATAAACGAATGAATAACAAAAAGATTTCTTCCAAGCTGCAAAATAAGACCTGTCACTCAACAACTATGAAGTCAACAAGAAAGGCAGATAGATCAACTGACAAGAGTCTCTCTTACATATACTTCTACTGCACTAACGCCAAGGAACCTGGGGATGTCTCCTAAGGATGGCTGCAGAAAGCTGACATATGTCATGTCAAAAGGTCCTCTACTGTAGGAAGAAGAGAAAAAAGCCATAATAGAAGTCAGGAAATGAATGGTTTCTTCCTTATGTCTTTTTTTTTTTCCAATTTTTGTATTTTTTTAAAAGGCAAAACCTTGCATGGGGGCAATAAGCCTCCTCTCTTCTCACAGATGCATATATCTAATCCATTAATTTTGGGGGGCTCAAAACAGACAACTTAGATTTTTCTTCTTCATTTTTAACTTCACTCCATTAAATATGCTATCAGTTTTCTCATTACAAAATAAGAATAAAAATATCTACATCATAAGATGTTTTGAGGATTAGTGTAATACTGAGCTTAACAATGATTTGTAAGGCATAAAGTGCTATTATTATTCCAAAGCAAACATTTATGGAATACAGTACATTTCTATGAAGATTCTGGGTTCAAGTCAATAGGCTACAATCAGACAAAACAGTGAGAATATAATCACAGATTTTTAGAAATTACTATGTTAAAATAAAATTAATATATAAGTAACAGAAAAAAATAGATAAGTTCACTTAGGTGTGAAAATAAATAGATGAGGCCCTGTAATTATAGTTTGCAGTCAGAAAGACCTGGGGTTTTGAATGAAATCAATTAAGTATCTGTGAAAAAACTGAGGCTCCAAGCACAGAGTCTGTGCTACCCAGATGAGTCAGGATTAGAGCTCAGGTTTTCTTATTCCCAATTCAGGACAATATAATATAGCAAAAAAGCACTTACTCAGCTGTTCCTATGTGCCACGTTGCCCTAAGCACTTTATATGTATAACAATAGGAGGCTGCTGCTGCTCTTACAATCCCTACTTCACTGACAGGCTAGTTGAGACAAAGATAAAGTATGTAATTTACAAGGTCACACAGCTAGAATTTGAACAAAGGCAGACTGATGGCCTGGCTGTGCTCCTAACTTCTTTTTTTTAAAATTTTTTTATTGTATTTTTTAAAAAATATCAGAATATTATGGGGGTACAAACACTTTGGTTACATATATTGCCTATGTACTGCCCAAGTCAGAGCTACAAGCGTGAACATCCCCCAGTGTGCCCCACACCCATTAGGTGTGAGTTAACCCATCCCTTCTACCCCCCTCCCACCTGCCCAACACCCGATGAATATTATTTCTGCATGTGCACATAAGTGTTAATCAGTTAGTAACAACTTGATGGTGAGTACTAGTGGTGCTTGTTTTTCCATTCTTGTGATACTTCACTTCAAAGAATGGGCTCTAGCTCCATCCAGGATAATACCAGGTGTGTTAATTCACCATTGTTTTTATGGCTGAGTAGTACTCCATGGTATACATATACCACATTTTATTAATCCACTCACGCATTGATGGGCACTTGGGTTGTTTCCACATCTTTGCAATTGTGAATTGTGCTGCTACAAACATTCGAGTGCAGATGTCTTTATTATAGAATGTCTTTTTTTCCTTTGGGTAAATACCCAATAGTGGGATTGCTGGATCAAATGGTAGTTCTACTTTTAGTTCTGTGAGGTATCTCCATACTACTTTCCATACTAGTACTAGTTTGCAGTCCCACCAGCAGTGTACGACTGTTCCTATCTGTCCGCATCCCCACCAACATTTGTTGTTTTGGGACTTTTTGATATAAGCCAATCTCGCTGGAGTTAAGTGATATCTCATTGTGGTTTTGATTTGCATTTCCCTGATGATTAGAGAAGTTGAGCAATTTTTTATATGTTTTTGGCCATTATTCCATCTTCTTTTGAAAAGTTTCTGTTCATGTCCTTTGCCCACTTTTTAATGGATTTGTTTGATTTTTTTCTTGTTCATTTTCCTAAGTTCTGTATAGATTCTGGTTATCAGTCCTTTATCAGATGTGTAGCATGCAAATGTTTTCCCCCATTCTGTAGGTTGTCTGTTTGCTCTAATGATAATTTCCTTGGCTGTGTAGAAGATTTTTAATTTGATCAGGTCCCATTTTTTTTATTTTTGTCGCTGCTATGATTGCTTTGAAGGTCTTCTTCACATTCTTTGCCTAGGCCAATGTCCCTAAGAGTTTTTCCAATGTTTTCTTCTAGAATTCTTATGGTTTCTTGTCTTAGGTTTAAGTCTGTTATCCATCGTGGGTTGATTTTTGTGAGAGGTGAGAAGTGTGGATCTTGTTTCAGTCTCCTACATGTGGCTATCCAATTTTCCCAGTACGATTTATTGAATGGGGATTCTTTTCCCCAGTGTATGTTTTGTCTACTTTGTCAAAGATCAGATGACAATATAAGGATGGTTTTATATCTGGGTTTTCAGTCCTGTCCCATTGGTCTGCGTCTCTGTTCTTGTGCCAGTACCATGCTGTTTTGGTTACTATAGCCTTGTAGTATAGTTTGAAGTCTGGTAGATTGATGCCTCCTAATTTGTTCTTTTTGCTTAAGATGGCTAGATGGGGTCTTCTCTGGTTCCACACGAAGTGTAGAATTATTTTTCTAGATCTGTGAAAAATAATGATGTTGGTATTTTGATAGGGACTGTATCGATTCTGCAAATCACTTCAGGTAGTATAGATATTTTAACAATGTTGATTCTACTGATCCAAGAGCATGGTAGGGTTTTCCATCTGTTTATATCCTCTGCAATTTCTTTTCTCAGTGTTTTTTAGTTCTCCCTATATAGGTCTTTCACCTCCTTAGTTAAATATGTTCCTAAATATTTAATTTTCTTTGATGCTATTGTGAAAGTTATTGTGTCTTTGATTTTATTCTCGGCTCAACTGTTAATGGTGTATATGAAGGCTACTGATTTGTGTGCATTAATTTGTTATCCTGAGACTTTGCTGAATTCATTTATTAATTCTAGGAGTCTTTTGGTTGAATCTTTGGGGTTTTCTAGATATAATATCATATCATTGGCAAACAGTGAAATATCACCTTAATGCCAAAGCCAGGAAAGGACACAATAAAAAAAGAAAACTACAGACCAATATCCCTTATGAATATAGATGCGAAAATTGCCAATAAAATCCTAGCAAACTGAATTCAACTGCACATCAAAAAAATAATTCATGACGACCAGGTGGGCTTCATCCCAGAGATGCAGGGATGGTTCAACATATGCAAATCTATAAATATAATTTACCATATAACTAAAAGCAAGGACAAAGACTATATGATCCTCTCAGTAGATACAGAAAAGGCTTTTAACAAAATTCAGCACCCTTTTATGATAAGAACTCTTAACAATATAGGCATAGATGGCTCATACCTCAAAATCATTAAAGCCATATATGATAAACCCATAGCCAATATCATACTGAATGGGGAAAAATTGAAAGCATTCCCTCTTAGAACTGGAACTAGACAGGGTTGCCCACTATCTCCACTTCTATTCAACATGGTACTGGAAGTGCTTGCCAGAGCTATGAGACAAGAGAGAGGAATCAGGGGCAAATGGGGTCAGAAGAGATGTACTCCTAACTTCTATGTCATTTTTCTAAGCACAGGTAGACTGCTCAGCCTTCTATCATGCATCCTTATGTAAAATTAGTTCTTGCGGTGAAAAAATCTTAGCACAATGATTCCACAACTCCAAAGGGCCACAGAACATAAACAGACATCTGTGGTATTAAAATTGCATTGGAAGAGGGGGAGATTATGAAAATCATGTCTAAGAAGTATCCTTATTTGAAGGGGTGTGGATGTACAGTTATTAAAGGTGTTGAGAAATACTGCCTTCAATTGACACCTGACTTAATTGAGAAGCACTAAATTATTATGCATTACATTGAGAATGGATTCAATAAACCCCCCTCTTGTTAAGTTCCCACCCAATACCACTTAGAAGATTATTGTCATTGAAGGTCACATAGATGAGTCATTTAAATAAGGAGAGGATCCAGTCTTATTGAGGTTGACAACCAGTCTCTCTCCCAACATTTTTTCCTGCACTCTCCTTGACTTGCTATAGTGTTTTCCTAAAGTGGATAAAATGCGGGCTTAGGAAAATAGGTATTCATTCAGAAGAGTGGAGGTGACTTCCAGGTCCACCATTTACTGGTATTGATAAATCATTTTAAACCCTCTGAACTGCAGATCTCTTGTCTATAAAATGGAAACAATAAATGACAGCGAAAGTACAAATAGAAAGAATTATAAAAATGTTAGGTATTATTATTATTGGAAAGAATGTAAATGGTTGCCTTTACTACTGAAATACAATAATAATTTAAATGTACTTTTATATACTGTCACAATTGATCCTCAAGATAGGATGAGATGTTCATTATTAGGACTCTTGAGCATGTGGAGAAAATGTTCAGAGAGGTTAATACATCACCCAAGGTCACGAAATTATCAATTTTCAGAAACAGGTCTTCTAACTCCTAATGCAGTGCTCTTTCTGGCAAATCTTTCTGTCTGTGGCACAGTATTAATAGGGGAAATTTTGTTGAATTTCTAATGTATTAATTAGTTTTAGAACAACAAAATAAATGATGATGCTAAGAAAACTAGGAAATGTTTTCACCACAATAATGTTTTTGCTGACTGATTCATTCTTCATGGCTCTTACTGGACTTTTAAATAGTTTATCCAAGGTCTTGCACTACATTTGCTATTCACGCAGAGAAGCAAGTGTTTTTCCAAAGTTCACCATAGGAACTGAAGAATACATGGATGGATAATGACTGAAAACAGGTGGGAAAATAAACTAACATAGCCAATGCAGAAATAACAATTAAGAAAAACAATACAATATCTCATTCACACTTTTGTATGTCTCCTAAAGCATAACAATCAGGTAAACCTTTTGAACTTTAAAGTTTAATAAGGACTATTGTCGGAATGTGAGTATATAAATCTGGGAAATCTAACTTCATTTCTCTTAAATGATTTTAACTCTGCTAAATTATTTGCAGAGGTGGAATTTTCTGGTACAGATTTATTATCCTTTTCCACAACTGCTTTAGTATAGGACATACAAAACAGACCAACAGACCAACCAACAAGCAAAAACCAGTCTGTAAGATCACCCATGATCTTATCTGTATTGGAAAAATAACATATTAATACTAATAACTAAACAATAAATGCGAAAAGGAAATAAATCCATCAATAGTCCAAGTCCTTTTAACGTGAGTCAGTACCCTTTTCTCTAAACATAAGCCTTAAAAATACAAGTTCATGTAGTATCTTTAGGTGTTTTAATTTGGGTGTTTCTTACAGATGCTAATGAATAACTGTAGTATTAGTCAGGTCTGATTCACACTCGTTAATGAGTAACTTCCTTTGGCGCAATAGAAAGACTCACTCCTTATATTTTTTGCGATGCATTGCGTGGATTATCTATTCTGATCTGCACAATAATCTGTAAGGGGCAAGATAGGTACTTTTATTGTTAACTTACAAAAAAGAAACTGGGGATCAACAAGAACTCTGTATTTTAAGATCTAAAATAATTTTAAAGGCCACCTGTTTAAACCACATACCCAATGCTTGACTCCCCTCTGAAATTTCTATTTTATATTTAAATACATCTAGGGAAGGGGAACTCACCATCTCCCAAGGGAGACTATTCTTACCCTGGACAGATATGAATTTGAGAAAATTTTTCCTCATAGTGAGCTGAAATCCATTCACATAATCTCAAAACCACTGGCCCTAATTTGCCTTTGAGGCCCTACAGGACAAATCTACTCTTAGATAAACATATTCTCAAATACAGGTGTTTCGCTATTATGTCCCCTTAGTGTTCTTTCCTTTAGGCTAAACATCCTGCTTGTTCAGCTCTTCTCCATGTCTTATGTATATATAAATATAAAATATACAACTAATATAGATTTTATATTAATGTAATATACAATAGCCTATTAATTTACTTGTACTTTATATGTAATTAATATATAACATAGAAATATAATATACCACTCAATTTTATATATGTATGTAAGTATTTATAAAACATCTTTTTTATATCAGTCTGCATGGCCTGAGCTCATGTATCAGTCACCTGTCTTAGACCAGTGTACATGGCTGGTACATTCTGAGTATAGGAAAAGATTTTGCCTTACAGAAAGTGTTTTCCATAAGTAGACATATTGGGGAGAACATGCCCAGAACTTTGAAATATCTCATCATAGTGCATGCTTATTAACTTACTTTTATAAAATGATAATAATTCTACAATTTTTTTTACCAGCAATGGACCTGACTTTGCTCAGGCATGAGGCACAGGTATTAGCCACTTTTAGAGACTGCTGTTAAGCCTCCTAGCCAAGACTGTAGGTAACCCTATCACTTTGCTTGGTACAAGTGTTCTCAAAATGCCAGGCCATGGCACAGTAGGAAACAGAACACAGGCCTTTGTGTCTCATTAGAATCCACTGCATTGTCTTCTGTGAAGTCCCCAGATAACTGGAACCAGAATACAGGGTACTGTGAGTCATGTTTCTCATACATAAAAAGATGAAGGCACTTAACCCTGAACGTGGAATCCAACAATGGCAGCTTATGAAGAACATGGCAACCTCAGAAAGTGTAATGAAAATCTTTGCAGATATTTCTAGGTGTAAAGAGATTCTCAGTAACCTACTCAACTTGTGAAAGCACTGATTGAGAGCAACAGTGTCAAAAGTAAATTTAAGGTGAGTAGCAAGAGACAAACTGGAATCCATAAGACAAGGAGCATCTCTGCCTTGTCACCTGCTGCATCTCTTGTACCTAGTACAATGCCTCCACAAAGCAGGAACTCATTATACACTTTATTTTACAAGAAGTGAATGACTATGATGAGTTGACAGTCAGCTCTAAAGCCAGAGGAAAAGAGACACCCATGAATGTTCCACATCCCCTTGATTGTAGCTGGTGCTAGCTTGTGACACCTGTGAATAATGAGATGTAACCATGATGTCACCTTCTTGACAGCCCTTAGTATATCACAGGAATGTCTTTTATTAAATTAGTGAAGAAGTACACATTGTGGCAAGTGATACAATAGGAAATTTATAAATGAGGCTATGTCATGAGACATATTAACCGAAATGAACAGCAGATATGCTATGTCCTGGGCTTTTCAAGATTTGGGCCCACCTTCCCCCTGTAAAAGGCTCTTTTATAGAACAGAAAATGGTTAGCTTATTATTGATAGGGATGTGAAGAGAGAAGATTACTCCTAACATGTGCCAAAGCTAGGTAATTAGAAGGAAGTAATTATTTTACTCACCAGGGAGTCCCAGTTCCTAGCACAGTGACTGGCACCTGAGAGGTATCTAGCAAATGTCTTTAGTAGATAAGTAGATATTAAATGAGTAAATCCTCACTTAAGAAGTAGAGAAATATGGCCGGGCACAGTGGCTCACGCCTGTAGTCCCAGCTACTCAGGAGGCTGAGGCAGGAGGATCGGTTGAACCCAGGAGTTTGAGGGTGCAGTGAGTAACAACTGGGCCACCGAACTCCAGCCTGGGCAACAGAGCAACCCTGTCTCAAAAAAAAAAAGGAAAAGTGGAAAAGTAGCCTGAGCAATATAGCGAGATCCCATCTTTACAAAAAAAAATAAGAAAAATTAGCCAGGCGTGGTAGTGTGTGCTTGTAGTCCCAGCTACTCGGGAGGCTGAGGCAGGAGGATCTCTTGAGCCCAGGAATTTGAGGTAGCAGTGAGCTATGATGATGCTATGGCACTTATCATATTTGAGATAGGGTAACAGAGTATGACCCTATCTCAAAAACCCCCAAAAACAAAAAACAAAAAAAAAAGCCTAAACAAAAGTGGAGAAAGACTAAAACTTTGATAAAAATTGTCTAAAAAATGATGCCACTCTGGTATCTTAGACACTTAATTAGAGGTCAATTAGATGATGTATTTTTATGTAAAATGAATAAAATCAATACAACTGCAATGCACAGGAAGAACACACATGTGTATATACAAATGTTTATCTGGTTTCCTGGATTCCTGAGTCTCCATTCATCCGTCATCCCTTGGATGACATAGGACTCAATGTCCAATTTCATGAACAATTGAAAGAATGTCTGGGCAGAGGGATTAACAGGGCTCAAGAGGTAATCAAACAGCTGCCAATTTTTTGCCACGTTGTTTATTACTGATGGATGTTCTAGAGGCTATGCAAGCTTCGAGGGGGAAATGTAGGTGAAATCATGGTGTGGAGGGAAAAAACCCTTCATAGCTCATCAAGATAGATCCAGTTTGTCGTTTTCCTTCAAACTACATTGACACCATTAAATAATTTCCAACATAATTATTTTATCAATGAAAATAAAATAAGACAATGGTGCTAGATGCATCAAATTCAATTATTTGCTCTTTTTTTTCAAGTTTCCTTTTTACTGCATAAATAATGCAACACTTTTTAAAAAGTAAATAATGCTTATTCTGCTTCTGCTGAACATACTAGAAGAAGCCAGAAAACCCTTAATGAAAAGCTGTTCAGGAAACCACCACACTATGATATATATGGTCATATGATTCAATGAATGAATTTAAATTGTCAGAGGAAGTAGACAAGTGTGTATGACACGGAAAGACAATATCTGCATTCTATTCCCAGCTGTAACTTCATCCTCCGGGCGACCTATGATGACTCACATCCCTCTGAGTGCTTGCAGTGACTCAGAAATGTTTTAAAAAGTTCTTCATTTAATTCTATATCATAGATCATTTCCTCTGGAAAGCATATAATACAAAATGATCTTTTTTTAGTTCTTTCTTCTATCTATATTCAAAGTAAGAGTAATTAATTCCCTGCATAGATTGAAGTGAAATCTTATTAAGTTTATGGTATGGCATTTAATAGTGAAAAACTAGTCATGAAAATTACAGAAAACATTTTTTTTAAGTTTTTGAATTACTTTTTAAACTATTTATTTATTTATTTATTTTTCACATGACTAAACAGTACTGACTTTTATAGCCCAGAAAAAGGCCTTATTGGAATTCGAGAATTTAGGAATTAGATCTATTGGGAAAATACTAAATACATCTTTTGTGGCATCAGATTCAGTGTATCATAATCTGATAACATGAATTCTCAAACTTCTCTCTTTAAGTATTACCCAGAATCCAGGGAGTCAGAGGAGCCAGCAGCTGTGGGTATGACCTCAAGAAGCTGCATTTCTATCCCGTATCCCATGTGACTGATGTAAGGTAGACCAGACAACATTTTCAGTATCACTGTTCTAGAGGGTCATCACCTGCTTCTTTGTCAGTATCTCTTTGAGAATTATGTTAACATCTATAAATAGAATGACTTATGGCTAACATTAGGGATTCAGACACAGACTCTTGATTTTAACACTTGGTAATGAAATGAGAAGACGGTTTTAAAGGACTTGCATTTGACCTTGGCCAATGTTTTCATCAACAGACAATATTTCAGCTGAGGCTTTAAACTTGCACCTGAATAATCTAAAATTACATTTTGTTGTCTTTTTCAGGTTCTGATCTCTGGGTTGATTTTACTGTAAAATTTGTAAAGATATAAATTATTGTTTATCAAATACATTGTATAATCCTGATGAAATGTACACAAATATTGGGTTAGTGGGTCTTTTGTTGTTTGTTTTGTAAAACTTAGGCCTTGATCAATGCAGAACTTAAATATTCTGACTAAATCAAAATAACGAATCCTATGTTAGATGATGCTTGACCAAGGGTACCAGTCATATAAAAGCAATCATATCAGAAGTCCTTCCAGGACAACTTTGGAACAATGTTCTCTCACTCCATACTACTCTATAACCAAATGGAGAAAGAAAATATATCAAACTACATTTATTCAAGTTTTATTGAATAATAGCTGTGTGCAAGCAGCAAGGGTACAGAGAAAAGTACTACGGGGTTAGTTCTTATCCTTGACCACGCAATTACTAAAAAATGTGAGAAGTATTCATGAGTATATGCAAAATGCTCAGAGGGTAGTGGAGAGGAAGAGAACAGGTCCATCTGGAGAAGTAAGGAAGACTTGAAGATGGCATTTAAATTGGATCATGAAGGACTAGTGTTGGTTTGAGAATAGAAATGTACCTTCCATGCAGAGTAAATAGGAATGAATGCAACAACACAGAGTTGAAAAAGAATCTGTCCCAGTTCATAGAATCTCATAGTTTGGAGTAAGAATGTGTGGGATTGAGTGGTGGGGAGGGAGACTGGCAGGGTATGTTGTGGGCAGATTAATAATAGCATATATTCGTCCCATAAATACATTAGTTCATTTAATTGATTCTGCAAGGTACTTTATTTATATTTTTTTTAACATTTAACACCTCTAAGATCAAGGCGAAGTTGGGCAGGTGGCAGTTTTGATACTGTCACTACCTATGTATGCATATCAAAACTTGTAAAGCAGGCGTCAGCAGCTTGGAATAAAATAACTCTTTTAAGAAATGCTTCAGCTCTAATACTGGATGAAATGGAGAGCAATATTGTGTGGAAAAATACAAATATCAGTGCCTCTGAAATGGAAAGAGAGTCACAAAGGTCAGACTTAAAATGTGAAGTGGTTAGAATTATCTTAACCAATTTATTTTGCATATATTTTCCTTTTTATTTATGCATAACGGTGATATATGATAAAAATCTTTTTCCTGAAGAACTCTAAAAAAGGTCTTTCAATAAAGATAAAATGAAAATTCAAGGAATAAGAAAGCATTGTAACATAGTTTAATTGGCAGATATTTTTCTTAGTAGTGCATAAAATAATGGTTGTTTTGTGATCACTGCCATCTTAGATTGGATGAACTAGGTTACTTAGCACATGTGCATTGTGCACCTAGGCTATACCAAGCACTGTGCTGGGTGCTGGAGGTATAACAGTAGGCAAAACATGACAGTACTCTGGATCTCACAGTGCTTACAGGCTACAGTCTTCAACGGTGGCTGAAAAGCCTGGACTATGTATTATAAAAGGATATCCCCACAAGAGTTTAAGAACAGGAAAGATTTGATCAGATATGTTTTGAGGGAAGTTAGCAGTGGTATACAGGATGGAAGGCAGGACAGGGGACTTGTGATGGGGGAATAGTTAGGAAGATCTTGAAATAGTTTGTATGAGATATAATGAGGGCCTGAATTAAGGAATGGTCACAGGCAGAAAAAAGAAAGAAGATTTAATCAACATGATTCCTACTGCTCATAGTTCATGATCAAAGAAATCCAGCAGACAATTTCAACTGCCTTCACATTAATTGACATATACGAAAGCATTTTAGAGCTATTCAATCTTCAAACATATTTTTCACTTTCAAAGTCGTACATATACTTCTGGCTTTAATTTGTCCAACACTGAGGACAAGGCACAATGCTACACCCTAGGAATAAAAAGAAGAATTGAGTCTTCCTAGGTGAGGGAGAGGAAAAGATCCATGGGTGATGTGATTACACCAATGTGATTATGAGCAGTAATAGAGAGGTAAGGCAGGCATGGGTGAGCTCAAAGTGCACAGTACTGTGGGAGATGGAACTGATCTCCAAGGGCAGTCACATCTAACCAGGCTCTTGAGGAAGTTGTACAAAGAAGCCACAAAGTGGACAATGCAAGAAAGTGCATTCTGGGCAGAAGTAAGTTTGTGCAAAATCACAGAGGTGAGAAAGAGCAGAGCACATTTGGGGCAATTTTCAACACATGGCTATGTCTTAGTGCAGGATGCCTATCAACAGTGGGGAGGGGGAAGGAGGCAGATAACCCAAAAGGCCTTACATCATATTAAAGGGTCTCAATTTAATCCCACAATACTATAGATCCACTAAAGGATTGCTTACATTTCAGTTTATGTTATTTAAATAGGCCTTCAAAATGTTTATTCACTCTGAATTGAATTACACATAGAAACAAACCTGAAAAGAACTGTCAAGTTTCAAAATAAACAATCAAAAGCAGAGGAATAAATTTCTAATGTGACCTTAGTTAAAGTATGCAATTAATTAAAAATGTTCCCATAAAGTAAAATGTCAGGAGCAGTAAATTGGTGACCAATTTAAATTTTGTTTCTTTACAAGTTCAATATCAAGTAGAATGGGTGGCCCTATTTTCAGAACTATTCCATGGTACACTTTGATGTAACAGAAGAAAAGGTATCCACAGATACAGAGTGGTCTAAGATCCTCTTTTTTTTTTTTCTGGTAAAGCTAACAAAATACGGGACAATTATCCTATTAATTAAGAGTTACTCTTTTAAATTTATCAACATAATATAATTAAAGAAATGTGTTAATGGTTATTTTAATTTAACATCAACATTTTGGTTTGCTGTCATTTTTATAGAGTAGATTAAAAGATGATGCTGACTTTGAATTCAGACTTACATGGATTTCACAGATTTAAGAAAATGCCATAAAATAAAAAAATTCAGCTAATATCATGCTTCTTTTTTGGATATTTGTGGGGTTCAGCATCCATCTTGTATCATCTTTAAATTACCATTGGAGAATGAACCACTTCTTTGTCCTGAGTCTGTAATTACACATGAACTTACCAGACAGAAATCAAATGCAGATGGAGTTGGGAGCAAGACCAGGTTCGTGTATCCTACACAGGAAGTGTCTGCTAGACTCTGGGACCCCGGACTGCGTACACAGTGGACATTTACTTAAGTATGCTCCGTTTCCTCACATCACCTCATGTTTTCATGTGTTTTTAATTCCCCACTGTTGTAAGACATATCAACCTTCCTGCTGTTACATCTTATTTATTATTTTTATACATGTAACTCTCAGTCTCACCCACTAACCTGTAAAACTCTACAGAGTAGGAATCTTGTTTTTGAATCTTATAGAAAAAAGTCAAGGGATATGCAAAAAAACAAAAGCTAAAGAGATGTATGTTGAACTAAATTACAGACATGTGTACAATATTTATAATTACTACTGCTAGTCTCAACAGATACAAGTGTTTCTAGAAAACAATTAAAATTTTATACTATATAAAGTTAGGTAATGCCTCTTTGTCTCTGTGCTATTCTTAAATCATAAAGGTTTCAACCAGCATACTTCAACATCATCAAAACCAGTATTTGACCCAAAAAAAGAAAAAAGAAAAAAATTCCTGTTATTCTAAATTAAAAATGACCATTATATACACTGTTTTGAAACTGAAGTGGCTTTGAGATAAATGATTAGTGTACACAAAATTTCTTAAAATGTCAAAGCTATAAGAATAAATCCTTAACTCTATTCTGATCCATGTATGTTTAAAGAATGACTACTATAATGTATATTATGGATAAGTTTTTCTTTCTAAGTAAACAGAATTTACCTGTATAAATAAAATATATATTACAGCCAGTACATATACTTGTAAGATTTCCAATTGCAGTGACAATAAACCAAACTGTCTGCAGATACCAGGCACTCAGATGCAGCCCTTGATTCCAGACAGTCCAGAATAAAATGTTCAGAGTATCAACATTAAAACTGACATTCTCAGGTGACTGCACTCTTGTCATCACCTCAAGAGCATATTGTTTTACACTAAGCCCGAGGGAATGAACACAATTTCATTCAGACATTCGAAAATTTCTTTCAGACATTTGAGTTGTGAGTAGAGTCAGGCTCAACATCTCTAGCTTTGATGGGTTCTGTAGGAGCACAAAGAATGTCTTACATTCTTTCTGGGTTTCCAATTTGTGGTGGGGACAGTACTGACAGTACTGACAGTCTGCTTTACAGACTACTGCCAAATTAGCAAATTTGCTTTGGTTCTAGAAGCAGGAAAAGTCAGGGAAATGACTGGAAAAGCTGTTTGTTCTTAAGAAATTAGAAAATGAGGAATTACTATTCTGAGGTGCTCAGGGGAAGTACTAATCATTGTAGAAGATTTGCTTTGTTCTAAAACTTAAAAAATACTCTTTCAGAGCTCTATAAAATGAAATATAAGAGTACTTAAGGGAGATAATTCTCCTCTACTCAAGAGATACCTAGGTGGCTTAAAAATGTCTGTTCCATTTACTAATTGGCACTACAGGAGGTGTGGGATTTACTGTTTGTTGTATATGGTGAACTGCTGCTGCATCAGCCATGGGAAGCAGATTCTCAGGGAGAATATTCTAGACAACGTGTTTATTTCAGAGCTGCCTCTCCTTTACTTATTGCTCCTTGTTTTGACTGGTTTTGTTTTTCCTTTTTAATCCAAAGTTTAGAACTGCAATAATTTAGTGGGTTTTTACCTCCTAACAGTAAAAATTTAACATTAAATGATCTAAGTCCTTCTGGTTTGCTTCAAAGAATCTAAACTGAAGATACTACACAGACTAACATGAGACCATCAACTACATTCTTTGAGGTAAGGTGGAACAATTTAAGAAATGTGCACTTGGGATGTAGCCAGGTATAAATTTGATTATGTAATCACTAAGAAATTACAGTGTTATGAGGAATGTCTTCATAATCAGAACTTGGCTTTGGTAAAAGCACCTGGCTCATTTCACTCGGTCAGGTGTCTATTTAAAACACATAGGCAACTGATCATTCTCTTATCTGAACATCCATCATGACACGAATAAATTATGGTTCATTCATCACATGAAATATGCACCAATGCAAACCTGAGCTATAACTCTACTGGCCTGGAGTAAGTGCTATGATATGTGATTTGGTGAAATACCAACTTTCAGAGTAATGTTTACAGTATATTTTTATTTTTGTTTAAAAATATGTATGCATATGAGAAATTATACATGTGTTAAGCATGAAGAAAAATGTGGAAGGATACTTTCCATTGCCAGAGAGTAGGATTAGAAAGGGATGTAGCATCATTAAGTTTTTCTTGTACATTTTTATATTGTTTTATTTATATTGAATAAATTGAATAAAGCACATATTTTGTAATTTGAATACCTAATGAAGACAATGTAAGGGGAATTTAAAAAAATCAATCTTGGACTAGATTTGTTTTAATTTTTCAAAAATCTATTACCAAGCTTATGTGGATTCTACCACCACCATTTACCAGCTGTGTGAAGCCAGGCAATTTGCTTACTCTCTTTCTACCTCAATATCCCAAGGGCTACAATGGGAATAATAACAATACAAACCTTGCAGGAGTGGTTGCGATAACAGCGTTAATACATGTAAAGCACACACAACAGTGTGTAACCAATATTAAACCTATATAAACCTATATTAATATCTGGGGCTATTTCTAAAGAAATAACTTGCTAAGGTTTCTGGGTAACTCAACTGGTTTTGTGACTAAAGCATATTCTATGTAGTTACCTGCATTTGGCTCAGAGCTTTGGATGGTTTTCCTCGTTTAAATATTGATGGAAGGGAGGCAAGAAGAACTGCAAGTTTTTTTCTTATTATTAAACAAAGAGTCAAAAGTGATTGAAGGGGGTAACATCAGTTGAGGCAGGTTAATTCTTAGCTAGGTAATTTCAACTTCTAAAATATCTGTATAATTCAGGCAAAATTTATTTTTTTTAAGTTTTCAGATAATTGTGGTTTTCTGCCTTCCGAGATGCAAATTCACAGGCAACTGTAAATGTCAAGTCAGGCCGAAGAGTGCTAATTAAGTAATCTGGTTAAGTACTCAAGTTTCAAAAATTATGTTTTTCTCACCTGCCCACCTATAAACTCAATATCAGAAGAAAAAAATAGCTTTAATTATTCAAGACAATAATACAATCCTGAAATTTAAATGATGTTAAGAAACATCAATGATGTTGTCTATATCTTACAGAAATAAATTTAAAAAATGCATTCTTATAGTTAGGAATAATGAGCACTAGTGAGTTAAGGGAGTTTGCTTCCAGGCGTGGGGTGAGGGTGGGGGGATTTCTGCTTTATCTGATGTTCAAAGACATCACATGGGCATCTATCACTGCCAATGAGAAATATGCTTGTAGCACTGAAAAGCAAGAGTATCCAATAGAATACTCCGTTGCTTGACATATGCCATTGTTAGTTTAAAATATTAAGTGGTTAAAAATTATTATTCTCAGGATAATAGGGACAAGACTTTTAATGATTCCTTTTTTTCAAGTAATTATTTTAAGTGATTGTAAATAATATATTTAAGCTGAATACAACACACTGAAATATATACATGCTTCCTATACTTTAAATAAATAATACAAATTATGATTATCTCCTCATGCCATTTAAAACACACAATAAGATGTGTTCATAAATGTTAGGTAGTGCTAAGGTGAAATTAGGAAAAATAGCATTTAAAAATTACAAATAACTATGGCTTTGAAAGGGATCATATGCAACAAATACGGCAAACCAAACAAGTCAGAAGGGTTTTCCCTTTCTTTAACACCTATTCCTTTGGCAGTCTGCCTTGTTCATGGTCCCATTTTGCCAGGAACCAAATGGCAGCAGAAATCCATCTGTTTGGTCCCACAAACGCAAAGATTTGATTTCTCACTTGCCTGGAAATCAGAGATCTATTTCATAATGGAACTAGGAAACGTTTTCTTCATAACAGAGGAAGCAAAAACAGATGGAAACTGGTAGATCCCACCTACCCTGGGCTGTTTTTGTCCTTCGTCATTTCTGCGTAGGAGAGCAGGCAACCTTATAGCCGTGTGGGAGCCGGCGGATCTGAAGAGAGTTCTGTTACCTGTGAGCCCGGTACCTGATGTCTGGCAAGCTCCACCCACCACCATGGCCAGGAGCCAGGCTGTTGGGGGTGGTGCTGGTATTCGGACAAACGTATAAGGGAAAAGGAGATCCCGAACCCCACACAGCAAGCTGTTACCCTCCCAAAGAATATGCCTTTCTTTCAGTGAGTATGACAAAGGCTGGTGTTAAATGTATGTGAGAAATGTGCTTCTGGAAGTGTAGTTTTCTTTGAATGCTATAAAGAAGCGATTTAGAGATAGTGTCCATATCAGACTCTTAACCACCAAAGTACACAAGAATATCAATGTTGACACTGCTGTCATTGTAATTAATTGTGTTCTTACTATGTGCTAGGCATTGTGATAAATGCTTTAAAGCATTACTTAATCTCACAGTGACCTAGGAGGTAGGTACTATTTATATTTCCATTAAAGGGAAGAAAGAATAGAAAATCACCAAGGTTGAGGAGCTTGCCCATGGTCACATAGCTAGTAAATGGCAGAGGTACTTGAATTCTGTCCTGTAAGGCCCCAGAGACTGACTTCTTGAGCACTTTATCCTATTTCCCTTGCCTTATTACATTGCTTTCAGGAGAGCACTTCATATCACCAGTGCATTCTTCCTTCATATTAAAAGAAAAATATGTAGGTAAGGTAGATTAGTGATTTCTTGTGACGCCTTCTACAGGAGGTAAGCCTCAGTTACTAAACATCAAATTAATACCCTCAAAAAG
This sequence comes from Daubentonia madagascariensis, assembly GCA_023783475.1. NCBI lineage: Eukaryota > Metazoa > Chordata > Mammalia > Primates > Daubentoniidae > Daubentonia > Daubentonia madagascariensis. The sequence goes on along the minus strand of JAKFHU010000726.1, from coordinate 17,255,517 downwards.
TTTAAAATACCCTCAAAGAAACATTTGGCTATTAACACATTTTCAAAATAGGGGATGTAGATGATGATATTAAAAATCTGTAATCATTATCTTCAGCTGTAAATACCCAGCACCATAACAAATAGAAGCACTAGGAAAAGCAAAACATTTGTCTTTTAAGGAACATGTTAGGGGTGGGATAAAATCTTACTAAGATTTCTTCCACCAGAGATCATTGTAAAAATTTGATTTTGAAGTAGAGAAGCTCCCTATGGATTCCGAGAAGCCATGAAATAGGATAGCCCCAGGGCATTTCCACACCTTGACTTGTAAAGAGAAGTAGAAATGAGTTAGAGCGATGTCCTCAGAATACAAGCCAATTTGCTAGGGAACCGCATATGAACACAACAGGGTCTGCCTCACTGATTTTTAGAGATTAACAGTGATGGGGAGACAAGCCACCTCACATCACACTCATATTTTTCACTCTTTTCCATCTGCCTAGACTAGAAAAGAAAATTCTCTCAAAGCCATCCTCCATTTCACAGCCCAGTAAGAAAGGGGTTTGCTTGCTTTCCTCTGCAAACATTAGGGTTCGAATAATATGCCAAGGCCCTCATCTTGTTAATGCTCGTGTTAACCAGCCCTCTCAACCCAGGAGAAATTAAGGCCAACTTGCTTGTAAGAAAGGACATAGCCTGGCTCAAGCAAAATTTTATTTTTGCCCCTATTCTTCAGGAGGAGCTGCATTTTTCTTGCATTTTAAAAGAAGTAGAAAGATATGACTTGCCATGCCTAGAAATTCTCCCTAAAGCATTGCCATATGAATTGTGCCAAGCTGTGAACTAATTAGTATGAATGTTCTTTTATTTCTGTCCCTAACATTTCTATTCAGGTAGAATCTGATTAAGTGGACATCTAGATTAAACTTGAAAAGTAAATAAAGTCTGAAAAAGGCAACAGATGACAGACATGCACAGAAATCATGGAGAATATCCTATGCCTTGGTAAGAGTGGTAAGAGGGTTCATAGGAGCCAGGCACAATAATGAAGCTGGTCTCCTTTCAGCATAAGCTGGAAGTGGTGCCATCTGGGGGTCCTGCCCTGAATCATGACCCAGTTAATAATGAGCAGTTCCCAAACTGTGGGCACTTGCTTCAGTATCCTACAGATGGATTTGCCTGGCACTGTGAAAATGCTAATATTTGGATGGACTCTTACAATTTAGCAGTTAAGCCTCATGGTACTTTTCACCTCTACATTGTTGATTTAGTTTATGATGATTCAGAGTTCACCCTTCTTGGGTACTTTGTACCTAAATAAAGCCTCTTAAATGACTGCAAACTTGTCACCAGCCCATTAACTTATACTAGAAATAAAATAGGTGAGACCAGTGTGAGTGTGTTTGTCTGCTCCACTGCACTGCAAGGCTCTTTAATAAGCAGACAGCAGGTGGAGATTATCAGGGCTGCTTTAGTAGTTTCCATTTAATTCCCTGTAAATAAATGACTCTGTTGGTGGACTCCTTAGACAAAGGATTTGGAAACACCAGAAAAAGAACTCTCCTTAAATTCCTAATGCCTATTGTCCAAGGTTATATCTAAAGTATTTTATGTTTGTTCTTAGATACAGTGATTTATATTAATTCTCCTAACATTAACATCTGTGTATATAAGGTGTGTATATATGGGGGGATGTGTGTACATATAAACTTTCTACAAGAATTTTGGAACTACATTTTTTAAATGGTACTTTTTTTTAAAAAAACTCAAACAAGGAATGAAAAATTTTAAGAAGTTTATAAATCCAAGGTCAGCTATAAAAAATAAAAATAAACAAGGACTAACAGTCTTATTGATTATATGGTAAGAATGAGGGGATATCAGTTATTTTTATATATTTAACCTGAGAACATCAATTGGTGAAAAAGTACTGGGCATCTAAGTTACCATGCTGGACTGGTATTTTAACTGTGATTTGGTGATATTTTATATTTTAATATGCTTTCAAAGACTAAAGATAAACTGGTTTTATTATTATTTTATTATTTAAAAATCCCAACTGCTAAATAGTCTTTTCAATACTATTTCATAACTGCCTATATTTAAAGAGATAATAACTACAAACTAAATCCTATGCTCCCCTGAAAAGAAATAAATAAGAGCAGAAACCGTGGCTAGTAATTTATTCATCAGTGGTTTGATATTTTTTAGATGTAGCCTAGGCTTGTAGTAAACTTTAACAATCAAATTTTAATGAGCGGGAAGTTATTGTATCACCCAGAACTAGAAAGGAATGGAAATCTCTTTTTACTCTTTAACTACATACCATATAGTTTACCATATAATATACCATATACCATATAATTTCTCTACTAATGAAATCAGCAATGCTTTCAGTTTTCAGAGAAGAAAAACTCCTCATTTTCACGAGAGATTGAGCTGATTGTCCTGTGACATTTATTTATTAGTATTGAGGACAAATTGTACAGGGGTCCATATGGCATCCCTGAGCACAACTGTCCAGGAAATGTTGCACCCCTTTCTTCAAAGTAGAGCCTACTCTACCATAGCTTTTTTGGGGTAGGGTGTGGGTGTGGGAATAAACCAATAAACTATAAGACTATAATAATCTAGATAACATTCCAGAATTTCTAAAACTGTTGTCCACTTTAAAAACTATTAATGCAGTCCCACTATGAGGAACACCACTATTAATCCCGTCTATGACATGGAGCAGACTTTTCTCCATTTTACTGAAGATGAAATAAAAGGTCAATTGAGTGGAATTTTATTTATGCCTCTAAATATTATCAGCCACAGTAAAACCTCAATTATCTAGCAGCTTCACTTGTCTAGAACCCACTCAGTAATTTAAACTTTCACAAATTCTCAAAGATTTTATTCAGAGAAGAGCTCTATGTATAGAACCTAATTAGAACTATAACTAAAATTTTATTTATTTATTTATTTATTTTTTTTTAGAGATAGAGTCTCTCTCTGTTGCCCAGGCTGGAGTGCAGTGGCCTGATCGTAGCTCATTACAGCATCAAATTCCTGGGCTCAAGTGATCCTCCCACCTCAGCCTCCCAAGTAGCTGGGACTACAGGTGTATGCCACCATGCCTGGCTAATGTTTGTATTTTTTGTAGAGACTTGGGGGTTGGTGGGGGGGTCTCACTGTGTTAGCCAGGTTGGTTTTGATCTCCTGGCCTCAAACGATCCTCCTGCCTAGGCTTCCCAAAGCGCTGGGATTATAGGGATGAGCCACTGTGCCCGGCCTAAAACTTTATTTTCGTTATTAATCTAATAAGCACGGCTATCTGCTGTCTCATTCATTCATCAAATTTATTGAATACTTTGGTGAACACTTGGTGGCACTTTGCTAGGTGCTAAGGATTCAGCAGTAATTAAAAAAAATGACTTACCCCCTCTCCTAGTGAGGTAGGATAAAACCTACAATATCAGAGTGTAAAATAAGAAAGTGTTTGAGGTGTGGTGGGTAATGACTATTAAAGGCCAGCACATGCCTTTAGCTGTATGAGAATTGTCTAGCAGAAATGAATTCAGAAATCACAGTGGTTTAGAATCTCTAAATTTAAAAGCGTATATCAGAAAAAAGAAAAACAAATTGAACTAAATAAAAGCAATTTTTAAAAGTCAAGGAGAGAGGAGGGGAGGGGTAAAAACCTACCTAACAGGTACAGTGAACACTTTTCAGGTGATGGGCACACTAACAGCCCTGACTTAAGCATAATAAAAGCTATCCATGTAACAAAAACATTTGTACCCTCTTAATATTTTGAAAAAAAGAAAAAAAAGAAAAAAGGTATCAAAGAAAAAAACAACAAAAAAATTAAAAGTCAAATAACTGTTTTAGTGCAGGCTGCTATAACAGAGTACCATAGACTGGGCAGCTTAAACAACAAACATTTATTTCTCATAGTTCTAGAGACTAAAAGTTTGAGATCAAGACCCAGCATGGTCAGGTTCTTGGTGAGTGCCCTCTTCCTGGTTTGTAATATCCTCTTACTGTATCCTCACATGGTAGAGAGAAAAAGCTCTGTTCCCTTCAAATCCTTATAAGGGTACTAATCGCATGATGGGGGCTCTACCTTTTGACCTAATCTAACCCTAATTACTACCCAAAGGCCCCACCTCCAAATGCCATCACATTTGGGATTAAGGTTTCAATATATGAACTTTAAGGGGCACAGAAATTCAATCTATAGCAGTAACAAAACAAAAATATAAAGAAAATAAAATGCCAATATATTCTGAATATTAACAACAGCAGAAACAACACAACTACCATATTCCATTATTTTGCTCCAGGCAGGGTTCTAAGCACCTTTCATGCATTATCTCATTGAATTGCCCCAACAACAATGGAGGTGGGACTCTTAATAAAGTCATAAGTAGGTGGGGACTGAGGTACTTAGAGGTTAAATAACTGGCCCAAGGTTACAAGGCTAGTAGCAATTTACAAGCACCAGAGAAGTGCTAATCTAATTCCATATGTAGCAGGCAAGCTATTAAATATATGGCCCTACACCAAAATGCCATATCTGTATCTTAAAAATACTGCTCTCATTTATTGAATCCTAACTGTGGGCTGAGTACTGTTAAGTACTTAATAAATATCATTTGATTTAACACTTAGAACAAACCTGTGAGAACAGCACTACTTCCATCCCCATTTGACAGATGATAAAAGTTAATCTCAGAGCAATTAAATAATTTGGCTAGCTACAAAGCAGAACACCCAGCACTGTCTGATAGCCATATGATATAAGCCATATTTGTAATTTTAAATGTCCTAGAAGCCACATTAAAAAGTAAGTATACCTTTGATCATGTTTTATTTAACCCAATATATCCAAAATATTATCATTTCAACACGTAGTCAAAATAAAAATTATTAATGAGATATTTTGCATTCTTTTTTCATATTAAATCTGGGAAATTCAGGCTGTGTTCTTCATGCACAGTGTATGCTAATACAAACTAGTGGCTCCTATTTTGGACAACATTGTAACATAGGAAGACATAATAATTTCTCTGGTTTGTGGTGGGTTTCCAATCTCTTTCCTTCCTTATTTAGACTACTCTGGATTTGGCTATAATCCATGAACAATCAATTTAGTCCTTGTGAGTGCCCTACCTTGATCTCCTACACTTACCTCTATGCTGATATTCATGGATGCAATTAGATTCACCCATGTTACAAAGTATATGTGAACAGTCTGTAAAAATCTGAACTCATTAGAAATTGAATGCCTGAAACACTTGTTTGCCCTATTTACTTGGCACGTCATATATGCTGCCTTGTGTATTTACATATCTTTCTCTTTGCCCACATCTTTCCAGCTAAAGTATAAGCCTCTGAGGGCTTTTTTTTTCTTCTTTGCATCTTTATAGCCCCAGCTTCTAGCACAGTGTCCTGCACATATTAAACAATCAGTGCATTTTAGGCAATGACAACAGATTCCCTTGAGGAGTCATCTTGCAGCCTTCATTTTATCTACCACAGTACTTTGCCATAGATTCTCAATTCATTTTGTCTGAGTGAATGAATTTTGCTTTACTGGCTAATTTGAAAAACTCTGTTGCACTCATTGTGAAAACAGCCATTAAAGAGATTATGCAAGAGGGTTGTTGGAGATCATCTCAGAAATGTAGAACCTCTTTTGCCATCCCTTATTCGCAGGGAGCTATTGTCAAATTGGGGTCATGATCCTGGCTTCCTGATTCCTAATCTTGTACTCTTTCCATTGTTTTACATGATTTCTTTCTGCTTATGCTCTTCTTCTTAATTTCTCCCAAGGGGAGAGTACTGTCTTCTAAGTCAGAGGTCAAATATAATGAATTAAAGATTGTTGAATAGCCGATAAAAACTAGTCGTATTGGTGGGAAAGATAGAAAATAGTAATGCAGCCTCAAAATAAAAGATGAGAAGAAATTTCGTTCTATGCTAAATATCCTTTATTTTGGAGATGTGAAGAGGGATATTTTATTTAATGCAAAAATATGCTATGAAATTAGCACTAAGTCATTGGACACTAAGTCATTACACTTTCTTATCTAAGGTTTAGAGTTTCTAGCTTCTAGAAATAATATTCCCCTGTACATTGATAGACTTGCTATTTTTGTTATGAGATTACTCACAAGTATGCTGATGCTTTTAAACATCATTTCCTTAACAAATTGGTATATTTTTTCACAGAAATACAAGAACTTGAGAAACTATCTCACAATGGATTTTTAAAGATAATTATATGGAGAAGACAGTCGGTGTAAAGGGTAAGAGAAAGCATTTTAGAGCCTTATAAATCTGGACTTAAATTCTGACTATGCCACTTACTGCTACTGGGCTGGAGGCATGTAGAATGGACAGATGTTACTTCATTTTGTTTTGCTTAACCAACAGTCATTCCTCTTTCTTTTGGGGAAAGGTTCAATGTATCACGTCTCTTCTCTCCATGGGGTTTGAGTTGTACTGACCCCAGTTTCCCGCCCTAGGGGGAGCATGTGATTCAGGGCAAGCCAAACATAGAAAATGATACTTGATTGCAGAAATGTGTAGGAATTACAGGGAAAGAGGCATAGCTTGTCCACTAAGGACTGGTAGACAGAGAGGATGTGAACCTGCAGCTGCTAGAAGCCATCCTGCCACCTCAGCAGGGTGTGAAGGTAGCCAGCAGAGAAGAAAGTACAGCCAAGAGATGGAGGGAGGGAGATTACATCCTTCGGGCTCAGGTGTGATTGAAGCCAGCTTTACTGCTAGACTTTACATGAACCATTAAAACCAAGGTTTTCCATCACTTGAAATTGTAAGGTCCTGATGAAAACTTTGTTATCAAACTTCTCTTAACCTCATTTTTTTTAAAGTAGGCACAAAATACACGTTTTATTAGGCTGTGGTGAGGAGTAATTAAGATTATATTCATAAAGCCCCTGGAACACAGGGGGAGGCACTCAATCACTGGTGGCTATTTTGATTTTATATGGGGCTGGAGAATGAGGCCGTTAAAAATGTGGGTTCTTGAACCAAAGATCATGTTTGAAACCTGGATATTCTACTTGCCGGTAGTGCAAATTTGAGTGAGCTTATGTAACCTCTCGATTTCAGTTTCCAAATCTGTCAACTGGGAATAATAATATGTAATCGACAGAAGCCTCATGCCTATTAGAAATAACATACGCAAGGGCCTAGCTTACTGCCTGGGGTGTAACCAGCAGTCATAAAATTGTTATGACTTGTTTATGTTATTACCAATTTCAATAATTACTGACTCTAACATATTTTTATGGAAAAAGCATTACAAATCGTATCTGTTTTAGTTTTTAGGCCAAAAGACATGATTATTTTAAATTTTTCCTTAGGTAGGAAAAGTATGTGATGTGGATTTTAAAAAAGCTAGTGTGACCTTGAACAGTAAAAATGGATGTAGCATCCATAAGAAAGAAGGTAAAGCCCCACTTTACTCTTCATCCATCTGACCACTTTTGGTTGGTCATGCAGATATGACCAACCACATCCTATAAAGGAGTGAGTGACCAGAGCATTGAAGCGTGAGGAAACATGTCACATGGGGAATGGTTGTCATATCAGGGGCTGCTAAGCCTGGAGAAGACAGAGGGAATTTGATAGAGCCACATGCGACAGTGGTGAAGAGGGAGTGGTCCCAGAAGCCCAGGCAGGAGAGGGAAAGAATGAATAGGGAGATAGTAGTGCTCTTATTTTGAGTCAAAATGCACCCACTATCCATAGTTTGATGGTCATCCCTGTCCCATCATATATAGAGAGTGTACTGGTTCTTCATCTGGGACAAAAAGTCATACCCACAAGTCCCCAGTGCGATTATAAAGTCACACAAACATATGAATACTTCAGGCTTTTATAAATGATTAAATATATGTACTGATAGTTATCAGGAACAGGCACTTCCCTCTCATGGTATCACAGATCCTCACAATTGAGGGTAATTAAGGAAAAGACCTGACTGAATAACTGGCAAGCCCAGACTAGTAGGTAATTTTGTAGTTTTCTATGTTCAAGTAGACTTCATAAGTAGCAATAAAGCCAGCATGGAAGGCATCATGGCCACAAGAGCCCTACAGGATCTGCATTAGTAAACTCCTTACCAAGCTTCCAAGGCCCCCGCCTGTCCCCCCATCTTCACCCACCATTCTCTCCCTCTTTTCCTCAGCCACACTGACCTTTGTCTTCCTCAAACACTACAAACATGTCCCCATCCTCAGCCGTGTTCATTTGACCTTTTTTCTGACTGCAGAACATTTCACCAGAAGTCTCATTCAGCTCTTAGCTGGACCGTTACCTCCTCAGAGAGGGCGCCTGGCCGCCACAGCCAGGGCAATCTGCCCCACCCACCCCCGTCACTTGCAATCACACTGCTGTGTGTTATCTGCTTCATAGCACTGGTCACCTTACCGTGGGACACTATCTTATTGAACATTTGTTTAGTTGTTTATTATCCCTTTCCCCCATTACTAATAAGCTCAAAGGGTACTCCCTCAACTGTTTCATTCATAACTGTGTTCCCAGCATCAGGAATAGCACCTGATTAGTAGGCATTCAATACATAATTGCTGAGTGAATGGATTGCATTTTCCGAGTCCATTCAACTTTAATATTAGTTACTTTCTAATTTTTATTTGCACAGATAAAGTTTTTAAATGCAGCAGTAAAGTTTAGATTAACCTCTGTCCAAACTGTTACAAATTACAAATTAAATAAATTGAATTCATCTTTTCTCCCCCAGAATAATTTAACAATGAACAGGGAAAAATGATCGCCCCTGGAAAAGCAATTTTTTTCTTATCTGTTTTAATGACATTCAGAGCTTCAGAGTCCAAAACACATGACATCACCTGTAAAGTATGCTGTTTCAGAGCACATCTAAAGCTCCTATTCTTTGGAAATGGGCCATACTATACTTTAGTATTACAATTGTTAATGAGTTTTTCAATAGTTTTTTCTTTTTATCATCATCTCTTCAGTTAAACAAAGTTTACAATTTTGTAACAAAATTGGCTTGTTCTTAAACTTTGGCAAACAAAACGCAAAACTCTCTGAAAGGTTCCTCTATGATTTAGTGGAATAGCAGTAGCAGCATTGCTTAAACCTCTAAGACTATAGTAATTCAAATGATCTTACTGCCATACACACTCACACAAACATGCACGCATATAACACCAAAATGAAATAACTTAATCACAGGTAGCATTACCTTCTAGTTTTATCAGGAGAAGCTATTCATCATCAGGGCATGACATCAGAAAAGCATGAGATTTAAAAAATAGATATGATATTAAACTTGATCTTTAAATAAATTGTGATGTTGTTATTTTTCCTCTCCTAAAATGACTTTTAGGTTTACATAGGAACATTTGGTGGTAGACTAATCCTCTAAGCAAAAAATAATTTTAATGTGATCACTCTTATAATGAATTTGACTGGTAGGTAAAAGATAACAAAAATGTTTTTTCTGTTATACATCTACAAAGAAAATACAAACAAGGAAAGTATATTCAAAAGAAGGTTCCTTTCAAGATTGTCTAGGAAAGTGAGAAACTAAAAGTAACCACAAACTAGCAATAGGGGAATGGATGAATAAAGTGTATGAGATAATATACATTTAATTATATTATATTTAATATATAATTATATTTAATATAATATGGCCAATATACCACAGTTAAAACGATTGGACTAGACAGATCTCAATATGAACATATTTTGAAAGTAACGTTAAGAAAAGCAAGTCGCCACTAGACACTTCCAGTGTGATATAACTTATATATAGTTTTAAAAAACAAAATACTATATTCTTAGATTTCTTCATTCAACACATATTTTGGGGGCATCTACTTTATGTCACAAAAAGTATGAAATAACAGAAGGTCCCTGACCTAAAAAAGTTTATAATCTAGTAAGGAAATAGACAACAAACAGAAAAATGAATGCAAACATACTTGCATACATAAGCAAATTCTACCAGGTAGTAGTAAGTTTTACGGATAAAAATAAAGCCTGGTATGGGATCAGATAGCAGTTCAACTACAGACCAATTGTCTTCCCCCACCCCCACCAGGGGGTGATTTTTAAACAAAAATCAAATGCAGACAGTAAGCAAGCCACATGACACAGGCCTGTGGGAGGGTAAGCCAAGGGGAAGAACTAGCAAATGCAAAGTTCCTGAGGTGGAAATGTTCATGGAAATGTGCTTGTTGTGCTTCCTGAACAGCAAGGAGGCCAGTGCACCTGGAGCACCTGGCACACCTGGACCATGGGGGAGATGGGAAGGTTGGCCCTGGAAGGATGGATCATACAGGGCCTTGTGCTAACGTGGCAAGGACTTTGGATCATATTCCAGGTATGATGGAGACCACAGAAGGGCCAGGAAGAGAGAAGTTACTTGATCTGATGTGTGTTTTTGAAGGATCAACGTGGCTGCTGGGTGGAGAAGTGATTGAGTAGTGTTGTGCAGGTGCTGTGAGAGAGTAAGCAGAGAACGGTTAAGAAGATGCTGTAGCAATCCTAATAAAGATGCTAGCAGTTGGGCTAGAAAAGTAGCAAGAGGAGGTGAAAAAGGATGGGAATTATGACACATTGTATTTTGGAGGTGGAGCCAAGTAGATATATTATTTGTGGATAAAATTATATGTGGCAAAAGCATAAGAATATACAAGTCAAATACATAACAGTATTGCCTTTAGAATAGGGAAACAGGGAATAGGAAAATATAAGCAATATTCTCTCTAATATTTTATTTAAGAGAAAAAACTCTGATGTGAACATGGTATAATCTTAACATTTGTTATTTTGGGGTTTTGGGTAACAGATGTTTGCTTTATTATCTTTGTAATATTCTGGTTTTCACATTTTCCCTTAAAGAATTATATTTTATACAGAAAGAGTAATTGTTATGCTTTCTTTTCTCTGAGAATCATTTATTCACTGATTCATTCATTTATTCAACAAATATACCTTTGTTGAATAAATGAGTGCCTGCTCATTCCAGATGCTGGCGTAGGTGCTGTTGAAGCTACAAAGAGCAAAACAAAGTCCTCGTAGACTTTACATCCTGGAGGGGGAGGCAGACACTTGAATAAACAGATATATATCATAATGCTATTTTGGATTAGGGGATTTAAAGAAAAATGAAGCATGATGGCAGAGTCATTTGAAATTGGTTTTAGCTTGTTTTCTTATTAGAGAAATCTAACTCATTCAGTTTTATTCCTATAGTTATAAGTCAAAAATTTAATAAAATATTACAGGTACATGGGCAGCTGACAGTTACAGGGGGGTAAGAGCACAGACTTTGGAAGTAGAAGCCTGGGTTAGAACTTGGCAAGTGCTCCAGTTTAAAATAATTTGTCTTTCTTATTATCTTCATCATCACCATCACCATCACCATCATCATCATCATCATCATTAAATCTCATGATTTTGTGGGTTAGGAATTTAGATTCACATGAGTGGGGACAATTCATCTCTGTTGCATATTTGGAATTTCAGCTGGATGGCTCAAAAGTCTGGGGGCTTAAACAACTGTAGGCTGGCTTAGCATATCTTGGGCTTCCTAAAAGCTTGGCGGCCTCAGGATAGTTGGACTTCTATGTCAGCTTGGGGCTCCAGGAGCAGGGGTTGTGAGTAGAAGCTGGAAGCCTTCCTATGACCTAGCCTCAAAAGTCTTAGAGCACCACTTCTCCCACATACTTTTAGTCAAACAAATCACTAAGGCCAGCCCAAATTCAAGGGGAGGGGAATCAGACTTCACTTCTCAATGGGAGGAATAGCAAAGAATTTAATTTACCATAGCAAATTACTTAACTATTCAGAGATGCATTAATCTAATCTATATGATAGAGCAATAATTTTTACCTAGAGATTTGTAAGGATAGCAAATAATATGTAGCAAGTGTCTAGTGCTTAGTAGGACCTCTAAAATGGATTTGTCCCTTCAGTCTTTCTAGGAACTAACAAAGAGACTTCAAAACCATTTTCATTTGAGACGAGGAAGGTCCAGGAAATCCTTGAAATTCACTGGTACAGGAGAGTATAGTATTCATAAGAAGGCTCTATTATTATAGTTGGAAGACCATGCTAGGAAGATAAACCGAAATACTGGTTCTAAAATATTCCAAACTTTGTGCATCTGTCTTAATTCTCAAAGTTTTATGACATCTATAAAATGGGCAGCAGCTTTGTTTCAGTAGAGGTAGGGTATCATTTTACACCCAGCAGGTGTTTAAAAGAGGAGAGAGTTAGATGAGTGAAGTCTTTATTCTCAGGATTATAAAATCAATAAACTTTTCTTCCTGCAGCAGCTGTTGAAACCAAGACATTTTGAACACATTAATAAATGTTCTTTCTCTTAGCTGTGGAATGAAGTCAGATAGGTAAAGAGCATAATCTACATTTGAAGACAGTATGGGAAAAACATAACATTCATTCCCATCTGTGCTGTGTACAATTGTATTTTTTAAATGTTAGCTAACTCCATTCCATCGTTTCCCTTTTAAGACTAAGCAAACTAAATTTGTCCACTGGTTTATGTAACACATAAAGTTCCTTTCAATTTTTTGTAATGAGCCTTCGGATATTTGGAAAATACATTCATTTTGCAAGGGATTATGACTTCAGGAAAAATACTTCAAGAGAAATAAAGATATTAACCAATTATTTAAACGAAAGCACTAAAGTTCTATCCACATACATAGAAAGAAAAGGCTACAGAAATCCTTCTATTCTTAGTTTCCATTATAAGGGAACACAAATCTCTATCACCATCATTTCAAAGAGAAGAATTATTACAGAGATTACTGGAAAATATTTATACTGAATATATATAAGTTTTAAATATACTAAATAAAATATTGGAAGACATTCATAAATTCTACCTAAATTTTATAATCTTATTTCCTTAGCAAAACTGAGAAACCCAAAAGTAGTCTGGAGAAAACCCAACCATCCCTGGTGGAGAGAGAAAACACTTAAAAATCATATATATTCACACACATATACTGATAAAGTGTCTGATAAAGTAATAATTTCTTAAGTGTATCAGATGCTCTGCTGAGATGTAAAGACAATTAGAAGAAATTTTTAACTCTTGAGGAGCTCATAGTCTTGGGCCGGTATCCCCTTCTGCCCCACTGGAGCACAGAGAATGAGAGACCGGGGGCCAACTTTAACAGAGCAGCCACTGTTAACAAATTTAAAGCAGGGGAACAAATGTGAGTAAATATGGGTCACACAAAGATAACACAGTAAGTGGAAGAACCAGAATGTGAGTCCAGGGCTGAGTAATTACAAAGCCCTGGCTTTCCCCTGCCTTGGACAACTTTGTATCTGAATCCTGACTCTGTCACACAGTGGTTGTGAGGTTTTAGACAAGTACCTTAAATTCTCCAGGCATCAGGTTCCTATTCTGTAAAAGGAGGTTTTAAATCTGTATTCATGGTTGAGAGGATAAGCATTAATGTTCGGAGTTTCCAGGGTGACCATGGGCACCCCTCCCACACATCCCATAACCATGAAATGCTTACAAATGTTGACATTTTGGTTTTGAATTTCTACCTCTAATATCTTTATTTCCTCAGTATGTGCTAAGTTGTTTTTAATACTTCAAAATCCACTTATACTACCCAGTCATTATAGTTTTCCTTAAATGCAACACCCTGTATTCATCATCACTCCAGTACATCAAAGTTCTAATCCTATATTCTATAGTACTAAACAGCCCTGAAGCCCAAGTCTAGTGTCACCTACAGTTTGTCACCTCGATCTTTGAAGAAAGATATTGATAACTCCAGGCCCACAATTGTGAAATTCCATAGGATCGATTAGTCAAATGTCTGCTGTCACAAAAACTGTAGACTAGTAGACTCTATAACCATTCCAACCTTCTACTCCTGTTGCTTTCTCTACAGTCAAAGCTAGTAAGTGAAATGCCTGAACTCCTAGCCTTTCTTGCAGGCAGGGGTGGTTATGTGACAAGTCCTGGCCAATGAGAGGTAGGTAAAAGTCTTTGAGAGTAACACAGAAGGTCCTTTTGAGGAGAAGGCCTAATCTTTTACCCAATCTTCTTCCTCCTGTGGAAAATACAGATGAGATGCATCAGGGCACAGCTATCTTGTCACCATGAAGATCAAAGTCAAACTTCAGGGATGCTGAAAAACACTGAAGGAGCTCATTTCCTCAATAACATCTTTAGGAACCCACAGATTCCCTGTGCTTCCTAGTTCTAGATTTTGTCCTATGTGAGAAAAATAAACCTAGTACTTGTTTAAGCCATTGTTTATAGCTGTGTTGTCCAATACAGTAGCCACCAGCCACCCACGGCTGTTTAATTTTACGTTAATTAAAATAAAATAAAAAATGTAGTTCCTCAGTATTGGACCGTGCAATTATAGAACTTTTCCATCATCACAGAAATTTCGATTTAAAGAGCACTGGAGAAAATTTTGTCATTTGCATCCAAATATATTGTGAATACTACAGATGCTAATATTTTCATCACTAAGTTAAGGGCAGAAAGATTTCAGCCTCTGTCCCCCAATGAAGACCATATGCCTCCAGGTGTCTGTTTATTATCAAGATATCACACATGGGTTTTTCACTAGCCTTTCATCTAAGAGATTTCTCACACTTTCTTAGAGGATTATATTAGCCTGTCAGAACATGTTCTTCACATAGCCCCAGGTAATCAAGTATTCTCCATGGAGACAATGGAAGAATTAAGAAAATTAATATTCCTATGCTAATATTCCAGGAAGAGAGGAAAAACAGCCACAATCATGTCATAATAACAGCAGCTGCCAAGTTAAAGCAACATACTTCAATATACAGTGATATTCCCCCCTACCCCCAGTGGTGGTTCTTAGTCCTTTCAGAATATACCAGTCTCTTTTAGTTTCTTAAAAAACAATCCAGAACGAGAGCTGAATCTGAGACCCATCACCCACAGTTGCAAGCCTGGTTGTTTGAAGTCTTCTGGGAGCTCTGCCTCACAGTCTCTGATTGGGCTTCAACGAATACAGCCATGAATCAGTCTACGAAACATGCAGGCACATCACAGAATTAAAATCAATGGGAGGAAATATCTGATGAGGCAATTTCTTACAATTTTTAATTTAGTAACAGAAAAATAAGGGGAAATGGTAAAAATTTCAAAAATATTTCTAACAAATTTCCTGATGTAGTAATTTTAATTTCAGTTCACTTACTTGTAAGTCATAAAACAGTGATTAAAGTAAGAGTATCTGATATTTATTGAGTATTTACTATGAGCCAGGTAGTCTTGCAAGTAATGCTCATATACTTTTATTTAATCCTCACAAATGTACTCTGAGATAGGTACTACTACCATCCAAATTTTGTAGATAAAGAGACTGAAGCACAAAGAGGTTTTTGCTCAAAGACACACAACTGAGTAAGTAGTGAAGCTCAAATTCAAACAATCTGTCTGTAGAGTTTTCACTCTTAATCACTATACTCTTTAAAATTTATCATGTTCCTATAGAAAGAAGTCAAGAATTACTCAGCGACCCAATGCAGAAAATATCACTTTCATCCATGTGCTAGGATTCTCCAGAGAAATCTAAGAACACACTGAAACATTTCTCTAGCATGCGTAACATTACTTCCTGAAGGACAGAATACAGAAATTATAAATACAAATCTTTTCTAAGATATAAAGTTACTACAGATTCAGGCATGATCTTTCAATCAAGTATTTTAAAAGACCAAATATTAGAAGACATAGAAAAGTAGAGTGGATATGCCAGAAATTAGAGTAGCAATCTAAAAAATAATAATAGCAAACAACTACTAAACCCTTAAAGAGCCAGGCCCTGTTCTAAGTACCTTAGATGTATCACCACATTTTATCCTTGTAGCAACCCAGGGAGGGAGGTATATATTATGATCCCGTATAAGGATATAATAGTAAGCAGACAGTAAGCAGCAGTCCCAGGCTTCTGGCCCCACAGCCCATACACTGAAAATTAGGGGAAAACTATCTGCCTCTCAGGCCTTTAGTGGTCCAGCCCTTGACCTCATCTCTGATTTCAACTTCTACTCCTCTCCCCTTTGCTCACTGTATTCCAGCCCCTTTGCTGTTCCTTACATGCCCCCTCTTTAAGAAGTTTGTACTTTCTGTTTTTTCTCTTATCAGAGAGGACTTCCCCGACCTCCTAAAATAACCAGCCACACCCCCAATCGCAGTCCTAACCCATATTAATTGTATGAATGAATAAATAGACCTGTGGTCAACTCTACTCCCTCAGTTAGATGAAGTGATGATACCAAGAACACACTTCTACAGAGGGGTTCTGTATTTGCTTTCTTTCCTCCTCAGTCTTTGTTTGGCAAAGGTTTTTGAAGAGTTGGAGGTAAGAGTTCCAAGATAAAGGACTCACTCTACAAAACTAAACATAGTTCAAAGAGAGAAACTTGTCCATATAACCATGTTACGGTACGTGGTTTTGTCCCTCTTACCATCCTAGAACTCGAAAGAAACAAGACCAATAATGATGGGGACTTACTGATCCCTTTAGTTCTTTGCTAACTATTTTTTATTATTGTTACTCAGTGGTATATCTTATACTTTCACAAAATACATTCTGAGAAAGGAGTAATAATATTCTTTACAATATTGTATCAAAGTAAGAAGTAATATTAAAAACAAAATCATCTAAAGTTAAAAATATGCTAAATACTTACACATCTGAATAAACTGCAGTACTCAGTTTTCATGGGCTAATCCCAAGTTAGTCTCCAAATTGTTTTTTCTATCAATGATGAAGGAACTAGTTCAAAATTGGCTAAACAATTTTAGGATGGTTTAAAGAAATACCTGTTGATTTAAAAAGAAGAAATGTGAATACTAAAATGCATAAGGAAAACATTCATCCTCACTACTAAAAAAAGAAATAGGAATAAAAATAAGATATCATTTTCCGAGTTCCTCAAATTGAAAAAAAATAAATTATAGTAATCAATGACAGAAAGAGTCCAAGGAAATTAGAATCTCATAAAATTGCTAGTGGAAGTAAGAACTTGCAAGAGGACAAATTGACAAAATTCACCAGAGATTTCTCATTTTATATACCCCTTGGCCCATCATTTCTACTATTGTGAATTTACACTGAGGAAATAGTTTGGATTTTGGAAGATTTTGTTAGATGTATGGTTGTTGCAGTGTTCTCTTAATGGTGAAAAATTGGAAACAATTTAAGTGTGATAAAGACAACCAGTTAATTTCATAATGGAATATATAATGGAATGTTTACCCGCACTTACTAGGTAGCTATTAAAAATAAAATTATTGAAGAATACTTAATGACATGGGAAATACTCATAATACATATTTTAGTAGGAAAAAGCAGATGACAAATTATGACAGTCTGAACTCACTTAAACATACAAAAAAATCCTGAGAAAGTAGACATAAAAAGTTAAAGGTTTACTTGGATTATTGAATTACAGGTAATTCTGATATTTTTCCTTTAGAAAATATATGTATTTTCTAAGTTTTTCTACAAAGAACCAAGACTAGTTTTTACTAAGAAAGACATGATTATTTTATATAAAAGAGTGCTTGACAGGAGGTTAAGGGATTTCAAATTTTCCCTATATTTTATCTAGGTGATATGATGGAATTATTTTTCTCTGAATAGAGGCTCCTGAGAGTAGAGAGGATAGGATTCATTATTCAGAGAAAGGGAAGCAAACTCATAGGAGATGTATGGTTTTTCATTTTGTCTTCATCTTCTGTCGCTTAAAATGCTGCCCACATGCACAAATCAACACTAAGCCAACTTTTCCTCTACTTTTAAAATCTAGTTTTGCCTTGCCAAAAGTTTAAACAATGATAGAAAGTCACTGAATAAACAACTTTTCTGGCACTCTAAATTAGCAGAACAGAGGCTTGATAAGCAAATTCAGTTTAGAAGCATCTTTGGGCTAGCTAATTTACCTGCCAGAATTTAGACAATTATTTTTTCAAATTGCTTCTAGAGTAGATCCTAACTATACTTCCAGAAATACAGAAAAAGCTTCTTAAATAAAGCTCAATCATTTAACCTGAATGGCAGTTCTAAGACTGAACATATGATACTGCTATGCTGATAAAATAGGTTGGTCAAAAGGATAGTTGATGTCTGCATTTTAGAATAGATTTTAAATCTGAGGATATTCAACACTTGCACTTTGGGGGTGACATACACAATTTTGAAAGACTGAGTTTACTGTGATAAGAGCTGTTGTTCCTCTTGAAATGTTTTTCTTTGTTAATTTTTATTTAACCAGATGCCACTTTAATCAGTTATAATAAGAAATAAAACTCCCATAGGGACAGACAATTTTTTCATTATGGGAAAAAATAATAATGAGAGGTGGCTCAGTGAAAACACAGTCAAAGCCAAGGCTGTGGTCTGGTGGTTTGGGTCAGCTCTAAGACTAATGTTATTGGGCTTTGGAAGTCAGAGGCATGTAGAATGATTGGGAAATGCTGGATATTTATGCTGGCCAGCCAGCGTACCATCTCTCATGGCCAATACCAAAGATCATTTTGACCTTCTCCTTTGTAGGCACTATTCAGATCTATTCACCTCTTAAAACATCTCTATTAAATATCCAGGTAATATTAAGTGCAGTATAGTGTAATGGTTAAGAGCATAGGCTTTGGTGTCAGAGAGAAAAGGACTCAAAATCTGACTCTGCAACTGACTGTGACCTTAGGCAAGTTATCTTTTAAGCCTCCCTTTTTTTGAATCTGCAAATCTGGGGTAATAAAGACAGCTACCTCATAGCGTTGTGAGCACTAAGTGAGTGCTCTAAAATGGTACAAAATGAGTGTTCTAAAAATGGTAGTTATTGCTATAAAGGTGAATATACACTCTGAGAAGTCGTTAGACTCTTTATTTGAAATAATACATGTAAAAACATGGAAAATTATAAAATGTGATTTAAAATTACTATTACCCTTTTTACTATATTATAATACTTGAACAAATATTATTTTTCTAATAAATAATAAGCAATATTTATTGTCTTTTCTAAGTCAGTAGCACAGAATCTGGGACATTTATAAGTTACCTCAAAAATAGATACAAAGTTATTCAGAATTAACTTTATGTTTTCATCTCTGAAAAGAGGTACTGTTATTTTTCCACTTTGGATTATATGTGATTTAAATAATATATGTGTCTGACATATACTACAGGACAGACTGTATCTTCCTAGATGACTTCATCAATTTCTTAACTACATTATAGAATTTTATCACATTTCCTCTTTAATTTTCAGCCAGTGCTCCATGAAAGTAGGCTTCCTTTCTCTACTGTAGTGCTCTGTGTAGAAGCAGTAAGCAATATCCACATGTGGAACGAATGAATGCATAATTATGAATGACAGTCATAATTCCTCTCTTCTTGTTTCCTTACAGCACAGACTACCCAAGCCAGTGATTATGAACCCCTTGGGAAATACACTTTTAAATTTTAAACTTCTAATGAGCTGAATAACAAAGATGCAATTTCTGTAGCCTCTACGGCCAGAGAATTACTCTAAGTACTCAAATAATCAGAACATTGGGCTATAATTGGCCACTCTTACAGCTACATAAGCTGTATAGGAATTACCTGCATGTAGTTAGTGGAAAAGAGACTTTCTTGTTGCTGAGGGTGATTGCATTAATGGCCCCAATTAATGGCCTCTCATACCCATGCCTTTTGCCCTACAACTTTGTGTTCCCCTGTCAATCTGATGCTGAGCTCCGCCACATGGCTTGCTTTGCCCAGTGGGACAGAAGCAAAATTGATACAGAGGCTTAAAAAAACATTTGTGCATTTATGTTTCCAACCTTGCTTCTCTGAGATCATCTTGAAAACATACCAGCCAAACCTTCTGAAGGAATATAATGGACAAGTATATGAGAAGCACATGTGGAAGGAAGCCCAGTTGTGCCAGTTGAGGCAATCCAAGACCAGTCCATGTGAGAGAACCCAGCCAAGATCAGCAAAACTGCCCTTTCACCCTGCAGCTAACCACAGACGTAGAGTGAGCCTAAACAACCACCAGCTAACTTACAAACACATGAATAATAATAAATGGTTTTCTTGGTTTTGAACTATTAAACTATTAAGTTCTGGGGCAGTTTGTTGCATGGTACTATTTTGGCACTAGATAACTGATATACTTGTAAATTAGCAAAGAAATTTGAGTCTTCCAATTTTAACTTCTAATTATACAACTCAGTATTATGTCAAGAGGTCTAAAGAAGAGTAGAATTCTATATTAGTGTTCTCCAAAGTGTGTGTGGTTGGGGTGTGTGTGTGTATATTGGGGGAGGCACATACCAAGCGTTCCAAGAAATCATCTACTTGGCACTAGTATGAAAGATGTTAAAATTTCTACTTATGGGCCCAGTGTGGTGGCTCGTGCCTGTAATCCCAGCTACTCAGGAGGCTGAGGTGGGAGGATCCCTTGAGCCCAGGAGTTGGAGGCTGCCATGAGCTATGATTGCACCACTGTACTACAGCCTGGGTGACAGAGCAAGACCCCATTTCTAAAAAATTGAAAATAATATCCTATTATGTTAATAATTGCATTGGGGAATATGTTTTATCATGTACATAGTATATTAGTATAGTAGCTCATGTATAATTTATTAATACATACATGCATATGTATTGGAGGTATGTGTTTTATTGATGGGGTACTACCTCAAAAAATTTCAGAGACCACTGACATTGATTCTGTTTACATTTATTAATTTTCTTCTCTAGTATTAATAATAGTTCCCCTAGTCGTGTGTGGGTATTCATGGTGGGTCAGCTTTTCAGAAATTAAATGAAAACCAGTTAGATGCCACTCTTCTCTTCTGAATCTTTTGAGATTTTAAATATCTTCAAAAATTATTAGTATTAAATTAAGGTAAACCGAAAAATAAAGGTAACTATATAATGGGTTTTTTTAATGCATTGTCAGCGTATATAGATCAGTTGCATAGGAAAATACAGTACAGTCTCTTTGACTTAAGAATATTCCTAAAATATTAATACCTTAACTGTCTATACCAATTATAATGTAATATCTTACTGATACTTTCAGAGATAAAATATTTTAATACCAAATATTTAATCATTAAATGCCAGTAAACATAATTACTTTAGTGAGTATAAAGATTTAGGAGTTTGTGATTTTATAAAAGATTGCATATATCAATGGTTTAAAGTGATTTTTTAAGAGACAGCTTATTTACTTGATCACATAAACCCTAAAATAACTATAATTGGAACTAAAATTACAAACAAATTATTAGTAGAGTAAATGTATTAGTAAAGAATGACATATTTATTTCTCAGATATAAGGAATTTCTAAGAAGGAAATTTATAAGAAAGATACATTCTTTATGACTTTGGAGAATAAAAATAAATGTTAGAACATAATTTCTACAAATTAAGAAATAAAGATGTATGGCCTCCAATTCATAACCAATTTTACAATGTACTATAGCTTTAAAAGAAAAGTAATTTAAAACTGTCGACTTTGCTTCAGTATAGCTTTCTTATAAATTAAATTCCTCTCATAATTCTATAATATATATTTTTCTTTTCCCTTTAGATCATTCTGCAAAATTCATACATGTTTATATTTAAAGGTAGTTTTAAAACACAAGTTATTTTCCTCCCCTTCACATAAAAATGCTTTTCTTCTTCTCCGCCCTAGAAAGTTAAAGATTTGGGCTACTGATTTTCTAAAAGCTCAGTTTCAACCCTTTAAAAGAGGGTTGGAATAATGTCTATGCATTTATCCAGATTGAATTGTTTTATTTTTTGGAAAAAAGCTTAAGTGTAAAGTCTAATTTGCATGGTGATTTTCATAGTGTTTGGAGTTATATCTAATTCCATAAAATGAAATAAATGTTAGTTAATACTACTGCAGTTGGACTGGCAAAGAAAAAGTCCAAGTTACTAAGAAAATCCATTGAATTATGGCCCAAATAAGAAACAAAGAACCAGAGGGAGACTAAGAGGTTGTCCCCAGCAATCCAACAATCCAGAGGGACACAGTGCTGAGGGATTCAATGAACCCCAACCCGCCCTGTTGGGAGAACCTCTGTAGCCCCCCAAAAGGCATGGAACATGATGCAGAACAAGTCTCCTCACAGGCTCTTTGGCATTTCAGCTCCCATGCCTCTAGCTATATAACGAGCTCATCTATCATCTGTTTGGCTTTTGAGCCAACAGGCTATTGACTAGATCCAGACTCCAGGGACTGGGATGTTCTTTGCAGATCTGCTGACAGACTCACCATGTGACCTTGACCAAGCCAATACACCACCCAGTGCTTCAAAGTTCTCTAATTGTAAATAGGGGAAAAGAAATAGCCTGCACTGTGCCTGCCTCACCAGAGTGTTAGGAGGCAGAATGAGCACATCCTTTAAACTCAATGGGAGTTCTGAGGAAGGAAGATGCTTGGTCAGTATAAGCTGTATTTTCTTGTCCACAGCACTCAGAGTAACTGAAATAACAGCTCACCCTTCTTCACAACACTCCTATGCTCTCATTTCCCAAAACATCACATGCAAATGTGTTATGAATAGATAGATGTGACCATTTCAATGGAGTCAGTGATGCCACTGATGAAAAATGTATTAATAGAAATGGAATATTTTGCTTATTATATCTTTCTGATAATAGTGGTTTTTTTTAATGGTTATGAGCTTTGGTGATGGGCATTTTTCCAAAATCAAAAAGAATTTTTTCCAAGGACTAATATGGTACATGTTCATTGTAAAAAATAAATTCAAATGATACAAAAATATAAAATTACTCTGAATACTATCAACCAGAGATAACCATCTTGATGACTTTTCTTCAAGACATCTTTCTGTATACACACACACACACACACAATACATATACACATGTGTACATATCTGAACATAGGTTCAAAGAGACATCTACCTATCTATTGATCTATCTAAGTATATGCTAACTTGAAACGTCCTTTTTTTCAAGTTGTTATGGATGTCTATTCCTCTTCAATACATAAATAGACTAACAGCATGTTTTTTAGTGGCTACCACATTGTGTTCCAAGCAAAGATATATACTATTTTACTGAGCCTTGTTACTGAGATCTATTTTAAAGCATTCCAATAAAAAAAAATACCACCAACAAAAACTAGAAGGAGCTTTAGCACCATCCCAAAAGATCAGACATTTTGTCATGAACAAAGGGCCAGGAAATGACAGAGACACTATAAGATAGAGAAGGCCATGAAATATACAGAAATGTGGTGAGAGGAGACAAACATATTAGTATATTTTCAAATGAATCTTTTATAGTTTATGTTTATACATACATGTACGTATTGAGTAGTTCATTTATAAAATAAAATAAAAAACTATTACAAAATCCCAAATTTGCAGACTTCATTCTTGACAATAACACATCTCCAAATGAACCTCCTCCCCAATGATTTAACACTTTTTGAACTTCCTTTTAATAACATTCTTTAAGCTCGTGAATAACCTGCCACTTTTGTCAAAAGTTGGCATTTAAGATGAGTTCCTTTACTATGCTTGGCCACTTGATTCTGAGAGGGCTGCTTCGTCGCTCAGAGAAAGCCCCAGCTCTGGGCAGGCAGCTCTCTCCCCAGTGCCCTCCACCTCCTGGTGTCTCTGGTCACTCAGGCCTAGGATTGGCAAATCCCTGTGCCCTCGCACCATTGCTGTCCCTAGTCCCTTGAAGTTACTGTGCTTTCCCTTGTGGTCTCCTATACTCTGGTCAAACCTTTGCAAATCATCTGTTTCAGGTTATGACCCTGACTGAACCATACATACTTCATAGGAAGAAAGGCACTACAGTAATAATAATATGGTAAAAGGTGGAACTCCTAATAGTTCTTATTTACTATCACAAAATTTGGTTGATTAGGAAACTTAAGACATTTTTCTGTGAAAAGTAGTAGTTTTTGTGGACAGCATATATATTAGGAACAGAAATTTTGATAAATGAGCTTTTTGCTCAAAGACAGATTTTGAAATTTACTTAGACTATAAGGTGTTTTCTGATCATGCTTGAAACAAATGAATTTCCTCAGGCTGACAGTCTGAAGTGACAATTAGTTCGGGAGATTAAGGACTATACATAACACACTGTAATAAAACCTACTCAGATCTAAGTGATAAATCTATAATTTTCAGAAGTGTACATTCTTTCTTATTTGCACAATTATGCCACATTTGCATAATAGTTGAGTTCCAATAGCTAACACCAATAGAATATTTAATATCTGCCAGCCACCATGTTAGCTACATTATATAAATTTTTGTATAATCCTCCAATGGTTTTATGATGTAGGTAGTATTATGGTCATTTTTCAGATGAGGTCACACAGTTGATATAAGGCAGATGTGAAACTTGACAGTTCGATACACATGTTTTAAGTGTAATACACTAACAAAGATTCATTGAGCACACAGAAATATATTTGATGTGTAATATTCCTGTAGCACTCTACCTTGCCTTCCTCTTAGGCATCAACCCTGTTTCATTGTACCATTAATTAACATTCTAAGTTAAGAGAAAACTTGAGACCCCTTCCGAGTCTCACCAGCCACACTAAGTCACAAAAGATTTTATTTTGAAATTAAATCTTCAACAGCTGGTACTTTGGGTTTCAATCTGGAGATAAACAATGGCCAAGTAAGAAGTACTTTTGCCCAAGTATTAAACATTACTTTAAAAATATTAGACCAGAAGGACTAGCTTTCAAGGGAACATTGGCCAGATTTATGCATTCTCAAACCAGCCCAAATATACTTCACACCTCACTGGGTCTTTCCCACGAACATAAGAAAGAACACTCCATAATACATCCCAATAATATATACTGAGTTCTTTTATTTGCCATGCACTATGGTAACCCCTTTGCATTATTTCATTGAAAATTCACAAGTTTAAAAGTAGGTACTATTATTATCCTTCTTATATAAATATTAGAACCGTAATTCCATATGGATTCTAAATGTGCCTATAACGTCTAAAATGACAAGATAAAATAGTACCATTTTAAACCAAACAACCTTTTCTTCTTTCAAAGAAATACCAATCGGTAGTCATAGAAAATGATCCCTTTATCAACCATTTAGCATCCAATTAGTTTTAAATTGTAGCTTTAAATTACAATACAGAAAGTGACACCTTTTTGTGTTAAACCGCTTTATTACTCACTACTCCTCTCCTCAGTTACACTAAATTAGCAGGGATCTGACCGCACCATCCGCTCTTACTCATGACCATGTGTATGCTGTTATAACTCTCTCTCCTGCTTTCTCATCTTTACACTTTTCCTTTTTCATTGCCCTACAACTCAGATACACAGTCATCTCCTCTAATTAGCCATCCTCTAATCCATGGTTGCCTCTACCATGCACCTACACCAACACACTTATAGACTATATTGTAATTATCTGATCCTTTCTCCATAAGCTTTCTAAGACAGGGGTCTCTGTTCTGTTTACCTGGAAAAATATTTAGGACAGTCTCAAACCTGTTGAATGAATGAAAGCCCAAGCAGGAAAAGAAAACTTCAACACCATGGAATAACAATTTGAAGATGTAATATGAGCCAAGGTGCCATGCTATGCACCCAATGTATGGCCATGTCTTTCAGAGACACATGGTCGAGCTAGGGGGAAAAAGGCAAAGGGCTTATATTATAATAAGTAAAATGACATAAATTCAAATTAATATTGGAATTCAGACAAAGAAGCAACCATTTCTGACTATGGAAGTGATAAGGGTGAGAGTAGAATTAACCACCATAATGTGTTAAAAAGAATGTATTTTATAAGAAACTTAATTATTTAACTTTTTTGTTTGCCATGAGCTGTTCCCCAGAAAGAAGCAATAGGAAAAACATCTAGCCCTTTTCTACACATACATGTGCATATTCTCTCTCTTTCTCTCTCTCTTTCTTTCGCCTTTGCATGATGCATTTATGTGGCTACATACACATGCACACACACACTCACATTAAAAATATCTTAAAATTACTAAAGGATATAGGAAATTAATAGATTCTTCTGTAGCCTACTCTCTAAATTAAAAAAAAATTCCTGGTTGCTAGAAATGAAATTTGAATGTTTCTTGTAGTCAACATCAGCTGTTAAATCAAACTGTAGATAACATAATAATGTCTTCCCTTTTGGCAAAGCTTATTAATACCAGTAAAAGATGGCAAAACATTATTACAACTAGTAAGACAGATGGCAATAGATTTTAGGTTTGCATAAGAGCTTAAAAAATATACTGAATATTTACAAGGATGAGAGATTCTTAAAATGATGAAAAGTAGATTATGGCACTGTTAAGGCATTTTAATAGCGTGCCACTCTGGAGTCAAATAAGCGAAGTCATATCCAAAAAGACACGTCACCTGTCACTTCAGATATTTGTTTACATTGCCAGGAGTTTCTACTACATTGTAAAGAATGACTCAGATTAAATTCAGGCCATCACCCCTCGCAGTAATTGGTTTGCTAATTCTGCAGCACAGCTTTTGGCTTCTGCTCAGCAGTTGGCCTAAGGTTATAAACTGTACTATTTATTAAGCCTTATTAAGACTGCTGTCTGCTGTAATCATATTGCTCCTCTGCACAAAATCCTCAGTAGCTCCCTGCCGCCTTCCTAATTAAGTCCATACTGCTTATCTTGACGTTCAAAAGTCCTTTACGATATGTTGTTAACCTTCCTTTCCAGTCTGTAACTCACTATTCTTTCAAAGATTGTTCTGGTCTGGTCAACCCAAACTACTTCTTGTTTGTCAAACCCTTTGTGATCTCTGTCCTTTCCTCATGTGGTTCTGACCGGAATGTTCTTTCTGCTTCTCATTGTTAACATGCCATTCCTACCCATCCCTCTACATGAGCAAAGTTTACCAAGCTTTCTGGATGTATCTCAAAAATATATTATCTATTAAAGAATTTAAGTTATATAGATGGGAAGAATATCAGCTTTCAGTAAGAAATATTTGATTTTGAATTCTAGATCTTTCTTCTGCTTCCTGGATGAACTTGAACATGTTAAATGAGATCCCACATATAATAATGCTATCATAATGTATGGAAAATGGTAGAAAAACAATAAACACTGGCTTCCTTTTCCCTGATTTCTCCAATTCAACATGGTCTCTTCCCTCTTTGAATTACATGTGATGGAAAACACTCCAACTGTGTCATCTGGGAGCTGTTCATGGTCTCTTAGCACTGTTCACATTGGAAATATTTGCCCTTTCATCAGTGATAAGTCACTGATGGCATATTTACAAACCAAAACCAGAAACCATTAATAGCAGAAACCCAAATCCCAAATATCACAAAGTAGTTCAAGATCAGAAATTTAACATAGCTCCTTAGCTCCTTATTTAGACTAAAAAATATTATCGTTTAAGAAAAAAAGCACTGTGTAGAACTAACAACAAAATTATATGATATTAAACTAAAAGTAGACATAGCATTAGCTATATTTAATCCTATTTTATTACTTACAATATGGTAACCACTGTATGCATTGAAAACTGGGTCTACTTTGAAAACTAGAAAACATTCAATTAAGAATATTTTCTACATAGTATGGAGTTAAAATTAAATCTAATTATTGACCCTTAACCAACACTTTAAAAGTCTTTTCAGTGTTACTGAAAATTTGTCTCAATTAGCTCTTATTCAATTTAACACAGTTTAACAATCACTGTGTCTAGCATACCTTAAATTTTTAAAGACTTCAAATATAAAATTTAGAGTCTTAACAAGAATCTCAATAGACATTGATGTGTTTCTAAAAGAATGAGCACACACATTACAAAAATCACAGTGAGTATTGGAAGGGATAGTTAATTCTGAGAGGAGTACCTGGAGAGTACAATAGCATTCCCAGGGTCAGAAACCTGCATGTGCACTGAATAGATGTTTTGGCCTAATATCAAATGACCAATGTTCAAAAGCAATGTTAGCTGGGCGCAGTGGCTCATGCCTGTAATCCTAGCACTTTGGGAGGCTGAGGTGGGAGGATCGCTTGAGGCCAGGAGTTTGAGACCAGCCTGGGCAAGAGTGAGACCTTGTCTCTATAAAAATTAGAAAAATTAGTCGGGCATGGGAGTGCATGCCTGTAGTCCTAGCTACTCAGAAGGCTGAGGCAGAAGAATTGCTTGAGCCCAAGAGTTTGAGGTTGCAGTGAACTATGATGATGCCACTGCACTGTAGCCCAGGCAACAGAGCGAGACCCTATCGCAAAAACAAACAAACAAAAAAACAAAGCAATGTTACGTCAAAGTTGAAGCCAAAACCAAAAGTTATCATAGAATGAGCTTATTAAAAACAGGATTCCTGTATTATGACTGTAACACATCAATAAAATTTCTAGAAAAATTAAGCATATGTCAAGAAAAAATTAAATGAAGTCAAAGCTAAGCCTTGTCTAAAACAAATTTTTCTCTGGTTATTTGCCAAAAAATGTTCTAAGTCAGTAATAGACAACCAAATGAATTCACTGGCAAGCAATTAAAGCTCATATGGTATACATCAAGAATAGCTTTTAGAATAATGCAAGCTATCATGTATCACTGAATTTCTATATCATGTTGAGCATAAATGTTCTCTTTATCAAACTATAAAAATAAACAGGATTATAGAAGAGATAAACATATACATCATTATCCTGTAATGAAATATATGTCTTTTAAAAGGAAAATAATTTATCTGATTACATAAATAATACATATTATTTAACCTTTGGTAAACACAGAAAACTACCAAAAGAAGAGAAAACCACCCCAAATACATGTAAGAATTAAAGTTCAGTATGCTCAGTTAACCAATAAAAATGGAGATGCAGATTGCCTGACTTAATCATAAAAATAATTTTATTTCAGGCCAGAGTGTTGGGTCTAAATCCTCCTGACTTCCTGTGTACTTTACCTTGAAAAATGATAATGCTTGTTCAGGAACTTTCTGTGCCAAAATAAATTAGGTTATGACAATTGATAAGAATATTTATGTAGGAATTGCTCACAGCCCAAAGGTCTATTTGGTTATAATTCTATAAGCTGGCACAGTGTTATGTACAGTGACAATTT
Source organism: Daubentonia madagascariensis (assembly GCA_023783475.1). Classification (NCBI taxonomy): domain Eukaryota; kingdom Metazoa; phylum Chordata; class Mammalia; order Primates; family Daubentoniidae; genus Daubentonia; species Daubentonia madagascariensis. Next base: position 17,226,351 of record JAKFHU010000726.1, on the reverse strand, counting down.
TAAAGAGGTCTAGAAATTGTTTCCAAGGTTGGGCCTTAAATAGCTTTCATATTTACAGCTTAGTTTGAGAGATGAGTTGTAGCTCACTTTCAGTCCCAGAGATGCATTTTTCCCCATCCTAGCCTTTGAAGGGCAGGATGTCTGCTGGGATTCTGGAGACTGATTTTTGTGCTACTAGATATGGCCAAGGATGTTTCCTGAGAGACGCAAAAAGCCTGGAACAACTTGATAGTCAAGAGTGAAAGTTTTCAGGAAAAAACATCTGGGTTTAAATGCTAGAATTACCAGTATCTCACAGGAATTGTGATAATTACCTAATAACAACAATAATAAAAAATAACAGGTAACATTTTTGGGTATTTAATATTAATAGGCATCAGGAGTATACTAAGATACTTTTCCTTCATAACACTTATCTCAGATATAATTAAACACTTATTTATGTAATTAATTGTATTAGGGCAAAAACATTGTAGGTTTTATTTGCTGTTATAATCTCAGCACTTAGCATAGTACCAGCTACCTAGCAGAAACTCTATAATGATTTATTTAATCAATAAAATGGTGAATAATTGGATGTGTAAACATTTCTGAACAAATTAATCATTTCTGGAGGACACACATAAAACCACAGATGCAACAAAAACAGATGAATCCTCAGAAGCTTAGAGTTTAGTATAAAACAGAGTCATTAGAAATTATTGTCTTCTCTAAGGTACTAATTTTAAAGTTGGTTGTTACACATTCTATCAGTCCTCTTTTGCCTACAGCAGTAAGTCATCCATATAATGATTTTCTGGTATTTTGAGCCACATCCTGTATAGCGTAGCCACATCTTAGGTTTGAAGTCAGAGACTTTTGACTATCTCTCTGCTATGTTTATAAACACTTGGATCCCCACTTGGTTCAGCATCCATTTGCAGGGATTACCTTAGAATTAATTCAATGTTCTAAGAGGCCATTCCCTCTTAAAGGCTAACAGCTCCTTTTGAAGGCAGGTTCCATGTTGATTTTGTACTAATGAATTGATTTATTGAACAAAAAAAGAATCACGTATTTCTTCTTAGGAAGAGTTACTAATAGTCAATATCTAACACTGCATCATATACAAAAGATACTTAATAATCATTGGATTTGATTAGAAAAGCAAACAAGTAACAAGATCTTTACCTTCCAAGCTAAATCAGCCCCTTTTTATTCTCTTCTCTGACAAATTATTTCCATTGGCAAGTAGAATATCAAAGCTAGAAAGATGCTTACAGAAACATCAAAACTATAATTCAGTCCACAGAAAAATTTGTATATATTCATTCTTTTCTTCCTATAAATGAATAAGGCCAAGTGCAAATTCAAACTCAAAACTTTTTCAGCCTTCTAGACCTCAGATTATTATTGAAATAATGGGAAATTATTTATCCATTGTAAGTTTGGGGATTGACATTTTATTGGTAAAGTTTTAAAAGTTCATACCTCTGTGTGTGTGTGTGTGTGTGTGTATTATCTCCTGTAAGCATTTTAAAAAAATGAATCCTAATAAATAAAAAAAGAAATTCCTTCATTTTCTATTTAGTGACATAAGGCCTTATTACATACTATCCAAGGTAAAACATTTGGAAGATGAGTCTCTAAGGAGAGAAAAATATTAAGCATAAAAACCAAATCATTTAATTCACCAAAATTATCTTATAGATCATATGTAGTTATTTTATATATTACAGAAAAGAAAGCCAATCTAATTTTTTCCTGTCATTAAGCCCAAGTATAACTAAGCCTTTCAGGCAGTACAACTATATCATCTCACTAACATAAAGCTTGTAAGTGAATCATAAATATTCTTAAACATTCTCTAGGAATTGTGAATTAATTTACATGGATGTTGTTCCTCTGAGCTTTACTTAAAGTTACTCTAAGTGTTTCAAGTTTTGTGTTCATTACTTTCACAATTTCATTGGCTTTGTGTATTGAGTACATTTAATACATCTGGCATTTACTGTATAAAATTCAACTTGATTTAACTTCTTTTGAAAGAAACAGTTTGCTCAATTTTAATTATTCCTTCCCAGGACAAGTTGTATAATAATTTCCTAAGAATTACATAGTTACAGACAAGGACAAATATCTGTACCAAAAAATAGATTTTTTGTGTTCAATAGTAAAATAATATTTCTTTTCTTTTATTTGACCAAAGCCCAGTGGTGCTTCTATTTCTCTGCTTTTGCAAAATTGACTCCCAGGAATGATTTTAGAAAGCTAATAATCATGGGGGAAATATTATGGGTGTATGATCATTTTCCCCTCTATGTGTAATTAGAGTAAGCATTATTGTATCCCTAATTTGTACTAGGCACCGGAGAGAAAAGTTCAAGAGGTTCACATTCAGGGGAAGAAATAAATCTATTATACAATAAATACCATTAAGGTGATAGAAGCTTTTCCTGGGGGATCCCTTTGTTAAATCCCTTTTGATAGGCCAAGCTCCTTTCCTGTACATTCTCCCTCCTGCCCTCACAAACACCTCATCATAGAATAAATGGTCTTTTCTTCCTTCTGAGTAGTTAATGGGATTATCCTATTGTGACTGCTGTTTTCCTCAGCTAAGTCATACTAACACCTGTGTGCATCTTGCCAGAGACCAGCAAAAATTGAAAGAATACATAAAGCAAACTCGCTAGTATGTATAAAGTTGCCATTAGAGAACAGAGGGACCTGCCCACTGAATTTGCCACCAGTGCGAGATTAGTTTGCTCTAACTAGAGCCTGCCCAATAATTCTATTTTGGAAAAGGGAAGGTAAATGAGTGAAAGCATCACCTTCTCCCTTGAAAACAGTGAGTGAAATCCTGCATGTCCAAAATCTTACCAAATAAGATGCTTAGAACAGGAGGAGGGGAGGAAGAGAAAAAGAGTGTCACCAACAAAGAATTGATGCCAATATATGTCATATCTGGACACTGCTGAATACAGTTTTATAGCTTAAAACCCAAAAGAGCAGTGGAAAAAAAAATCCCACCTTTGAATTGATGTGTATCTCCTGATGTCCTAAAATGTCCATCCCATTGCTTAGCTTAAAAGAACTAAAAGTAATTCTATCCTAGAAAGAAGAACCACCCTTGGTTTTGGCAAGCATCTAAAACAATGCTGTAATTCAAGGTTTCTCAAGAGCAGCACTATTGATGTTTGGGGATGGATAGTTGATAATTCTTTGTTGGAAGGGGGCTTGTCCTGTGCATTGAAGTATTTTCAGCAGCATCACTGGCCTCTACCCACTAGATACTGGTAGCAACTTCCAAGCCATGACAATCAGAAATGTTTGCAGACATTGTTGTATGTCCCCTGGGGAGGAAAACCACCCCTTGATTGAGAACCGGGGCTGTAACTGATCGGCAGTACAAAGTGTGGTGGAGATGTGGTCAACAGGACCTGAGGGCATCAGTGAAGTCTTCCCAAACAATGCAATGCCTGAGCTGAGTTTTCCAGGGTGAGAAAGAATTACACAGAAAGCCAAAATAAACCCTTTCCCTATGAGTAAATTTAATTGGAGAGCTCAAAATTGAGCACATTCAGGGTCAATACTGGCAATTCCTGGTTAAATTAATTCTCCAAATTGCACAGGTACAATTGCTCTATCATGCTCTTCTTCCACCATAGCATGTCTTAGACAATTTGCATGGCTGAAAGATGGTATAATGTATAAATAACAGTACTGGCTCAATCACTACCTAGCTATATGATCTTGGGGAAGTCATCTAACTTTTAGGAGTTTCAGTGCCTGTGTCTATAAAACAAAGGTGTTCAATTAGTAGATGACCTCAATTGCTCCTTCAGATTAAGAAATTCTTTAGTAAATCTTTCTTGTTTCCTAGAGTAGTTTCTCTGCTCATTAAAATGGACACCCTTCATGTTATATTGATTTGCAGTGGGCACTAATCAAACAGCAATTCTAATAAGTTGGGTACTGCAAACTGATTAGAAATGCATCCTTAATTTTCATGCCCCTCTGGGGAAAAGTAATCAGATTCAAAGGAGAAATCGCTCACCCTTTAGACAAATCCCAGAATTATTGCATTGACAGTGAATTAAATTGCTCAGGATTGCATCAGTTTCAAAGAGTTACAACCTTGTTATATACCAGCCTGTCACAAAGGTACACAAGTAACATATTAATATACTTCAAAATTTTTGAAATGTTTCCACAAAGAGAGAGAAAAATTTAGTTCAATACCTAAACATAGTCTTTAGACACTTTTAAAAATAGTCTTTTTTAAAAGAGAATTTTCAGGTTAATAGCAAAACTGAGCAGAAACTACCGTTTTTATTTACCCCCCTGCTTCCATTCATCCACAACCTTCTCCATTACCAGAGTGGCACATTTGTTACAATTGATAAACTTACATTGACTTGTCATTATCACCCAAATCCCATAGTTTACATCAGAGTTTATTCTTGATGTACATTTTATGGTTCTGACGAATGTAAAATGACATGTATCCACCATTATAGTATCATACAGAGTAGTTTAACTGTCCTAAAAATCTTCTGTGCTCCACCTATTCATCCCTCCCTCCCCTGTAATACCTGGCAACTGCTGGTCTTTTTTTTTTTTTTTTTTTTTTTACTGTATCCATAGTTTTTCCTTCTCCAGAATGTCATACACTTGAAATCATATAGTCTATAGCCTTTACAGATTGGCTTCTTTCATTTAGTAATACATATTTAAGGTTCCTCAATGACTTTTCATGGCTTGATAGCTCATTTCTTTTTAGCACTGAGTATAAGCAGAAGTGTCTTGGTCAAGTGAACAAAAACTTAACCTGAATCATGAAAATAAAGAGTCATATTCCCTCAATTCCCAGACTTGAGCCAGTTTACAGACCCAGAACCCCTTCAATGAAGAGGAAGTTGGGCCCCTTGAGGAAGGACCCCAGTACACTATCAAAATTTATACTGTTAATCTTTCTTCCATCCATCCCCAGAGGGATCTATGGCCTTTTATCAAGGTAACCGTGCATTGAGGAAAGTAAATAACCAGAACTTTTGGGGACTCCTGGACACTGGCTCTGAATTGACACTAATTCCAAGAGACCCAAAAATCACCGTGATCCACTAGTCAAAGTGGGGGCTTATGGATATTGGTAATCAATGAAGTTTTAGCTCAGGTCCATCTCACAGTGGAACCAGTTGGTCCCTGAACCCATCCTGTGGTTATTTTCCCAGTTCCAGAATGTACAGTTGGAATAGAAACACTCAGCAGCTGACAGAGTCCCCACATTGGTTCCCTGAGCTGTGGAGTGAGGGCTACTATGGTAAAAAGGCCAAGTGGGAGCCACTAGAACAGCCTCTACCTAGGAAAATAGTAAGCCAATAGCAATTCTTCAGTCCTAGAGGGACTGCTGAGATTAGTGCCACCATCGGGGACTTTGGAGGCAGAGGTGGTGATTCTCGTCACGTCCCCATTCAACTCACCTATTTGGTCTGTGCAGAAGACAGACAGAACTTGGAGAATGATAGTGGATTATTGTAGGCTACACCAGGTGGCGACTCCAATTGCAGTTGTTGTGCCAGACGTGGTTTCATTGCTTGAGGAAATTAACATATCTCCTAGTACCTGGTGTGCAGCTATTGACCTGGCAAATGCCTTTTTCTCCGTCCCTGCTAATAAGGCCTACCGGAAGTTTGTTTTTAGCTGGAAAGGTCAGCAATATACCTTCACTGTCCTACCTCAGGGGTATATCAACTCTCCAATCCTCTGGCTATAAAATTACAGCCTGCAGGGATCTTTCTCACTCTTCCCTTTCACAGGATATTATACTGGTCCATTACATTGATGATGTTATGCTGATTGTACCTAGTGAGCAAGAAGTAGCAACTATTCTAGACTTACTGCATACCAGAGGGTGGGAAATGAAACCAACAAAACTTCAGGAGTCTTCTACTTCAGCGATATGTCCCAGTGGTGTGGGACCATGATGGAGTATCTCTTCTGAGATGAAGGATGAATTGTTGCATCTGGCCCCTCCTACAACTAAAAAAAGTCATAATGCCTAGTAGGTTGCTGTGGATTTTCAAGGCAACATATTCTTCATTGGTGTGTGTTACTATAACCAATTTACTGAGTGACCCAAAAAGTGACTAAACCTTTTTCAGAACCCTATAAGTGAACTGCAGTGCAGGCTCTGAGGATTTTGAAGCAAGGCACAGCCATCATCCAGAGACAACTACTCTCCTTTGAGAAATAGCTACTGGGCCTTAGTAGATACTGAACACTTAACCAAGGTAGAGAAAACATAGGCATGTTTCACAGATGGTTCTGCACGATATGCTGGCACCACCCGAAAGAGGACAGCTGAAGCACTGTAGCTCCTTTCTGGGACACCCCTAAAGTACATAAGGTAAGGGAAATCCTCCTTGTGGGCAGAACTTTGAGCAGGGCATGTGGTTGTTCATTTTGCTTGGAAGAAGAAATGGCCAGATGTGTGTCAAGGCCCATGGCCAATGCTTTGGATGGATGGTCAGGAACTTGGAAGGAACATGATTGATAAATTGGTGACAAGAAGAATCGGGGATATTTGCCAAATAGTTTCAAGTAAACTCTTTTTTAAAAAATGTTTCACTTTCCATCTGTCTTTAATTCTCCATTTTTTAAAATTTACTCTTCACCATAATACATGCTAACACCCTGAAATTTTCAAGTAGCAACTACAAAATCATGTAAATTAAATAAAGAAGTAAAAAGAATCAATTAATCCCCCAAAACACATACCTACTTGTACCTGTCTGTCATAATCCATTCAACAGAATTTGATCTTTTTGAGCATGCATTATTTACATATCAAAATTTGATATTCTGTCTTTAAGTGTGACTCAGAATGGAGTCTTGTTATGGAGATATTTTATTACAGACATTTTATTTTGTAACACAACAAATTTAAGTCCTATTTATTTTCCCAATCTAAATTGGACATTATAACTCATTATTTCAGTCACTAAAGTAATCTGCCAACTCTAGCTATAAAACCATAATACAAGACCAATTTATGTTAATTAAAAATAAATGTTTGAAAATATTATTATGAACATTTTAATACTCTTGGAAAAAGAGGAAACTGATTGAAAAGAATAATTTTGCCAGTGTTGGAAAAATATTGGGAGTCTTCCAGTCCAAAAATATTCATTGTATTTCCTTCTCTTTTGGGGGTATTTTTAGGAGGATAGACATTAAACCAGAATAATAAAACCCAGTGGAGTTGAAACTGATAGCTTTGCCATACATATATAGAAAATAGTTATATTCAATATAAACATGATTTCCAATAATTCGAATGTATTTACCACAGGAATATTGGTCATTTAATAAAATGTACTTTTGAGCATCTACTGTATACACTTTGGTGGTGATATAAAGAAAAAGTAAGTAATATTCCTGACTTAAGGATGTTTCAGTGTGCTTGGGGATATAGAGCATGTACACTTTTGATGTAGAAATATATACAAAGAATATAAATTTGAATGATCATTAAAGTAGTGTAACATATGTAACTTTTAAGAGATACAGAGTAAAAAATCAATCTAAATAGTTGGAAGGCTGACAATCAAGAATTGATTTAGAAAAAAAATGAGTTTTGAAAGGGTAAAACACAGATCATTTGTAAGAAAAAATACAATAAGTTAGAGGTGTTGATAAAAATAGAACAGAACGAACACAAAACATATAACTGCCTGGTGATGAATTTTTGTTGATTAACCAGAAACAAGGAGGCTTGAAACAAGAAAAATGCATTGAGATTTTCTATAGAACCCTATTTTATCACCGAGACAGAAAAGAACAGGGGTTGAGAGCTTGCAATCTGGAATCAGACTGCTTGAGTTCAAACCTGACTTTGCCACTAGTTAGCTGTGTGACCTTGAGTACTTACTTGACTTCTTTGTGCCCCAGTTCCTCATCTGTAAAACAGAAAGAAAAATAGCACCTGCCTATGCTAGATTGTGCTGTATCTACTTAGTTTAGGTGGGAAGTACATTTCTCAGAATTCCTGTCCCTATATGGCTCTGGGTTATTCTGGTCAAAAGAGGGCTTCTAATCACATTCTAAGTGTCTTATACTTCAGAAAGGCTTCTTTTGGGATAGTGAAATTCTATTTCAAATAATATTTGTTAACTATTCACATCTGTCACTGTAACACCCTTTTTTTGTAATGAGCTTTCAAAAAATGATATATTGGATGAGGTAGGTAGCATCAGATTATAAAGCTCAAGATGAGCTATAATAACTCATTTTTATTTAAATTGTTCCCAGCCAGGTAAACAGCTGGGAGTCAGATGAAATAATGATGATGAAATGCTGGGATGCTATTATCACAAATTTATCACTGAATATAATAAAAATTATATAGATTGAGTAGTTTATATTTTCCCAGTCCTTTTCACTGTCTTTATTCAAACTAATCTTGACAAGAATACAATGAAGTGCATTGGGACAATTATGGAATTACTATGTCCATATCAGAGATGGGGAAACTGATTCAGATTATTTAGTAGACTTAATATCTAACTGGTAGTTACTTCCAATTAAACTTCATAACATATAGTATTTTCAAGTGGCCTTTGGGGCACCAAAATCACTATGGCAGGCACAAATAAATAAGAACAACAGAGAAAAAGTAAGACTTAGTATTCCAATTTGGTTGAAACTATTTAGTGGGTTGAGGGATTAAACTGGAATTTTAGGGAAAATGAGGAAAAAATTTCCCAGAAGATCATGTGAAAGGAATATTTTTAGACAACAGTGAGAGTCAGTGAAGCAGTGATTTATCAGCAGGGAGAAGAATAGCAAATAGCTATGTTTATACTCTCAAAATCTGTATCACTTCAAGGGCAGGTCCTGCCCACATGGCCTGATGAATCAATACTATGTGGTGCATGGGAGGTGGGGTAGGTGGCACCCAAGCAGATGCTGCTACTCAAACCCCATTGAACACATTCCCAAGTAGAAACGAGAAAAACTAAAAGATAGTAGAGTCAAAGAGGGCATCTGGACCAACTAACTTTGCAGATCGTCATTTAACTTACCTTAATCTTCCTGCGTGTTCAAACCCAACACATACCAGAGGAGAAGAGGCTAATTATTTGTATACTTACTAAGTAATTGAAAATAGAAAGAGTTATCATCACTGACCCTCTCATCTTCCACTCCTTGCCCATGGCAAAATATGCTCATCTGGCTACTAGTTCTTTCTCCTTAGGGTGAGTGTCACTTGCAGCAGAAGCTCTCAAACTTGCTACAAGTGAGAATCATCTAGAAAAAATGCTTTAAAAAACTTTGATGTTCAGGCTTCACTCTGTACCAACAAAATCCAAATCTCTGGGGAGTGAGACGTGCATCGCTTTTTTTAAAAATTTCCCCAGGAGACTCTAACGTGCAGGAAAGTTTAAGAAAAAGGAAAATGCCACCAAAATGCAGTGACCGACAGTCTAGACCACAGCTCAACCGGAATGCTCTGTATTTTCCTCAGTGAAGAGTATTGGTGATACAGACCTTATTTGGAAATAGGATCTTTACAGAAGTAACCAAGTTAAAATGAGATCATTAGGGTGGGCCCTAATCCAATATGACTGGTGTCCTTATGAAAGTGGAATTTGGACACAGACACACACACACGGAGAAGTCCATGTGAAATTGAAAGCAGAGATTAAGATGATCAATCTACAAGCTACCAAACACCACAGATTGTGAACAGACCACTAGAAGCTACAAAAAGAGGCTTGGAATAGATTCTCCCTCAGCTTTCAGAAGGATCCAACTATTGACATCTTAATTTTGGACTTTCAGTCTCCAGAACTATGAGACAATACATTTCTGTTGTTTAAGCCACCTGGTTTGTGGTACTTTGTTAGGAAAAATCTAGGAAACTAATACAAGGCTCAACTAGATATCTAACTTATAAGATAAGCTTACTATATTAAAACATTTTCCTAGCTGGGCCATGTTGACTATTCAAAAGTAACCATGGATTTAGGGAAAAATATTGAGGCAAAACCCAATATTATTAACTAAACTTTTCTTTCAAGGGAAGAAAACAAAGTCTGTAGATCTAAATTCCCACACAGAGACTAAGAAAAATTTTACGTATTTCATCCAGATTCCCAAGAGTAATCACCCTATATTGAACTCTTAAGTCCCAAGCAGACTATAAGTAGTAAAGATTTAGAAAAAAATTCTTCAGAGAAGTATGATTAGAATGCCACACACTGAGCTTTTTAAAAAAAGTTAATTATATTTTTTAAACCAGAAGATGCAAACGTGTATTCATTAAAAAGTAAGCTGCTCTCCCAGGCATGTACTGCCCAGTTGTCCTTTAAGATTCAAAGGTGTGATCTTCCTCTCTCCATTTTTACCCCACCTACCTGGGGGTTAGATACTACCCTTATTCGAGAAGCTGGGTTTTTAAATTTTTATACACATCATTTGTTTATTTTTAAAATACAAAATGCATGCACAAGTACTGAAACTTAAATGGTGCAACAAAGTGAAAGATGTCCAAGCAAATCTCCCTGCCAATCTTCTTCCCAGACCACATCAAGTCAATCAGCATCACCAGGTTTTGGGCAAACTTTCCAAGATACACAATACAATATGAACAATTTATGCACACATATTTTAAAGTAAATGGTAGCATATTATACAGATTGGTCTGCTAATTTCTGGGGGTTTTTTTCTTGCACTTAATAATATATCTGGGAATTGTTCCAAATCAGTATACATACATATCATTCATTTTAAAATATAATTTTATTTGAAACAATTTTAGAATTAAAGAACAGTTGCAAAGACAGTATAGAGAGTTCATATATACCCTTCATTTAGTATCCCCTAATGTCAACATCTTACAAAACCATTGTAGCTTTGCCAAAGCTAAGAAATTAACCTTGATGTATTAGTACTAATGAAAAACTCCAGACTTTATTCACCAGATTTTCCGCTGTTTCTTTACTGTTTGAGGGTCCAATCCAGGGCACCACACTGCATTTAGTTGTCATGTCTCCTTAGTTTCTGCTGGTCTGTGACAGTTTCTCAGTCTTTCCTTATTTTTCATGAGTTTGACAGTTTTAAGAGTACTTGTCAAGTATTTTGTAGAAAGTCCCTCAGTCTTTGTTTTACAACATTTTCCATATAATTAGACTAGGGTTATGGGTTTGGGGAAGACTATTACAGAGATGAGGTTCCCTTCTCCCCACATCATATCAGGGGATGCATGTGATGAACGTAACATATCACCAGTGACGCTAACCTTGATTACTTGGTTAAAGTGGTGTCTGCCAGGTTTCTCCACTATAAATTACCCTTTTTCTCTTTCCAAACACTATTCTTTGGAAGTGAGACACTAAATCTAACCCACTATCCAGCAGAGTGAAATTAAGCTCCAACTCCTGGAGGAGGTTATATCTACAAATATTATTTGGAATTGTTCTGCACAGGAGATTTGTCAATTCTCCCCTCTTTATTTACTTACTCAATTGTTTATTTATATAAGTAGGAACTCAGGGATATTTATTTTACATTTTGAGTTTTAATCCAATACTATTTGATTTATTTTGTTGCTCAAGTCATTCCAGCTTTGGCCATTGGGAACTCATTTAGGGTGGGCCCTATACCCCTGTGACATGCCCCATTCTTTTTAATATCTTTACCTTTTTTTGATCACTTCCTTATTTTTTGACACTAGAAGATGATCCAGGCTCATCTTGTATTTTCTTCTTCTATTTTCCCTGCCCCAATCCTAATATCAGCTATTTCTCCAAATACCCCTAGTTCCTTTTATTGGAGAGTGGTATTTAGAAACCAAGATCTAGGCATTGGGTCTGTTTTTTACTGCTAGTGTGTCACTGCTTCTAGGCCCTCTCAGTAGACAGAACTAGGAAATAGATGTATTTATAATAACCAATATGTACACAAATATCTATATTCCTATATCTGTGTATATATATCTATAAATATATATTTATATATTCATATTTATACACACATATATGAGCTTATACTGATGGCTCTGACTCTAATTCAACAACACAGGATTTATTCTAGACTGTCCCCTTTGCTTATCTGTAACTTATGTATCTGATGGTGATAAATCTGGCTCCTATTATCTAAAATGTGCATATATACATACAATGTAGTTTCAGAATTGCTAATGTATTTTCCTATGAGAAAAAAATTTGCCAGCTAAAGTATAGGCTAGAGTATAGTGTTTATGGACAGTTCTTTTTGTGTCTAGCTTTTCACTCTTCAGTCAAACAATGTTTTTTTCTAAAGTTATTTATTTTTTTTCCCACTACTTTCAGTGAGGTTGTGTCATACATATAATTGTAAAAAAGTTAGATTTGTTTGTCAGTCTGCATCCCATCCTGAGATCCCTAGACATCCTGGTTGATCTTTACAAAAATTTATTTTCATATATTAAAGTTCACACTCGTGATATACAGTTCTATGGAGTTTGCTAAATACATACAGTCATATTTCTGCCACCCACATAGCATACAAAACAGTTCCATCACCCTAAGAATTCCTTAGTTCAACTTCTTTTAGTCAACCACCGTCCTCTCCCCAAAACCCTGACAACCACTGAACTGTTCTCCATCTTTTACCTTTCCCAGAATGTCAAATAAATGAAATCACAATATCTAGATTCTTGGGTCTAGGCTCTTTCACCGAATAAAATATATTAAGATTCATCCATGGTGTTGCTACTATCAATAGTTCCTTCCTTTTTATTGCTGAGTAGTAAGTATTCTATTGTATGGCTCTATGACATCACCTTATCCATTCACTACTTGAAGGACATTAGGTTGTTTCCAGTTTATAGTGATTACTTGTAGGCTGCTATCAACATCCTTGCACACGTTTTTGTGTGGATATTAGTTTTAATTTCTCTCAGGTAATTATCTAAGAGTGAGGTTGCTAGGTCGAATGGCAGGCATATGATCAATTTTGCATAAGAAACTTTTTTTAATCGTTTATTTTCTTCCCATTCTAATAGATGTGCAGTATATTTATTAAACATACTTTTAAATGTATACTTTTTAAATGTCCTCTAATTTTAAAGATTTCATCTTTCAAAAAGAACAACATGTCATGATTTGTGAGTGGGTATATGTCAATGGCTGGAAATATGCACCCTCCCCAACTCTTAAAATAAAATGCTGTGGTTCAAAATGCCCTGTCATTGGTCATGTAATCATTGAATGGATAATAAATCAGTAGAATAATTTTAGTCTGCTTTTTTATGTAGAGATTCCATTAAAAGTGACTTTCTACTATTTCCCTAAAATGTATGTTCTACTATTTTCTTAAAATGTATCTTAAACTGAAATAGCTAAAATTATACAAAGAGTATAAAAGAATTACTTTTTCCTTGGCTAATAATTTACTGTGTTTCTGACAGTAAACAATATATAGGAATGGGAAATGCTAAGGATAACTATATGCTATACAATTATATCAAGTACTTAGTATAATTTGATACTAAAAACATATTTATGAGGATCATTATAGAAGTCTGTATAATATAATATCTATATAAAATTTACTGGAAAAGTTACATTTTCAAAATTCTTATATTTCTAATCTATAAAGTACTCCTATGATTACAAATCTGAAATATAGTCACTTTTAATCCACCCTATATTATATATTTCATTACTCATGAAGATCTTCAAGAAGAAGAAAGGGAAAATAAAGAAGAATCCATATTATTATTTTGGTAGCATTTAAGTGTTTGGATATTTTAAAAGATATCGACATAATATATTTTTTTCTATCTGTTGTTTCTTACAGCAATGAAAGAGTCTTTTACATGGACTCAAAAATAGATTACATAGTATGTGATTTCCACTTGTATTCATCACACAAATTAGTAGTAGTTTGAATGAAAAATTCAAAGCATTTCCATAAATTGGTGGCTAGATTATGATTCTTAACTCTGTTTTGGGATTATCTGGGCCCAGGTATGCTGTAGTAAGCTAAGTAATGAATAACCATCTCATGTAGTTTGTGATATACAAAGATGATGTTATCAATTTATCATTAGAAAATTATGTTGAATTATTTATCTAGTAGTAAGGATAAGCTAATGTTCACCCATATTGTTTCTACTAGTTTCTCTTTGTCACACATTTGTGAGATCAATTAGAGTTAAGGGTACAGACTATAACAACAAAAAGATTTCAGGTAATCAGCTTGCTATGTAAGAGGAGAGAAACAGAAACCATATGGAAACTGTGACTCAGAAAGCAAAATAATCTCCAAGTTAAGTGGAAAGTGGGAGAAGGATGGAAACAGTCATAGGTCCTCCAGATTTCCTAGGCAGGGGGCAACATGGCTCTAAAGGGACCTGGGTAAATTGTTCTGTACCTGTGCATAGCTAGAAAATCTTAAAGAAAAAAAAAAGCAAGCTTTTTTTGTTTAGAGTCAACGTCATTTGAGTTGGCACATCTATTAGGTGATAACACCTATCCTGTGAAGAAATATCATAGCTATATTTACTCTTCCTAGGAAATTACTCCCTCATTTTCCCCCTCTTTCAGATATTATCATCCCTAATACACCTAGCTGGTTTAGGGTAATAGCTAGATTATAGGCAAATTTTAGATAATCTCATTTTGCAGCTTTTCTTGGGTAAACAATACAAAATTCCTATCTGTTATCAATTTTTTTGTTTGTCTTTTGTTACCAATTTTTTAATGGTGATAAGTCAGTAACATCATCACTGAATATCATAAACTACAGGTTTTTACATATTTGGCACTACCTTATTACTTAATTTTACTCTTTAATGTGAACTTCCAATAGATTCTTAAGCTCTAGTAATATTCCTTCATATCTCTACCTCTGTGACCTTGCTTATGCTTTAACTCACCCGGAAAAATCTCTCCTCTCTTCACCAACCCCGCTCAATTTTTATCTTCTCCAACTGCCTGCTTGACATCCTTACTTAGATGTGTTAAAAGCATCTCAAATTCAACATTTTCAAAACTGGGCTCCTGAATCCTTTCCCCCAATCCAATCTTCTTCCATTGTCCTCCACCAGAGTGAATGGGGCCATCTTCCAGTCCTTTACACAAAGCAAACACATATGTGGAGCCAGTCCTCTGTCCAAGAAAGCCCTCTGGGCAATGGGGGACAGCCACTCTCAGTCATGACTGGGGCTGAGCATCCACTGATAATTCAAAAGTCCTGAGATCTTGCTTGGCAACACATCAACCTAAAAGCCCACTGCCAGTGGTGAGTGATGCACATAGGTGAGTGATCATCTCCCTGGTTCTTTTCAGTGTCCTGCAGCTCTAATGCTTGTATGTCATGCACAGGGCAAGGAACCACTCACTGAGGCTAGGAGGCCTATGGGATGGAATGTAGCCATCCCAGCTGATGTCTCCCTACCTCTCTAGGGTAGTGCCAAGGAATAGTGTGAAAGTGTCACTACCCTCAATGTTTTGATTGCTATTTCTGGGTTATAGATTTGCAGGTGCCTTTTTTCTTGTTTAAAATTTTCTATATTTTACATGTTTCTCTTTTGTAAATGATGTCTTTAGCCATCATACATAAATAAATAGTGTTTGGAAAGCACTAAAAAGAAAGAAAACAACTAGGGATCTAAAATATGTATGCTAAGTTTTTTTTTTTTTTTTAAATTCTGAGTTTGCAGATCTCAAAAGAATGCACAAATATATTTTTCCTTCATGGGATATCACCCTGTGGTAAAAAATAATTTGTTGTAGTATATGAAAAACTAAAGGGAAATAGACCTGAAATCTAACTTTCAATAGAGCACACAGTTTTGTCTATTACATTTCAGTGCTCATTACTCAAAACGTATTTTAAAGAGCACATTTATCCCTCATGACTCAAGTCAAGGAGTATATGTCTTGGTCATGGAACACTGGCATCATTTTAATAAAAATGGTTTATTATTTTTATATTACCATATTCATAACAGATACATAAATTCTTAGCCCTGCAGGCCTAAAATTTCACATTGGATATTAGTCCTGGCAAAATCAGATCTAGAGCAACATGTTAAATTATTTTTTGTAACTATAATTTCTTCATCTTTTTAAAATGCTTAATTATGGAAAGTGTCCAATACATACAAGAATAGAGGAATAATGTAACAAACCCTAGTTATTCAGCAATTATCAACTCATCTCACATCTTCAATAACTGTCAACTCCTGGCCAATCTTGTTTTGTCTAAACCTGCGTTTCACTCCCATTCTCCAACTTCCATTTTGAAACAAATCTCAGACTTCACATCACTTAAGTTTCTACATTGTTTTCAAAGGCAAACCCTGCAAAAGATTAATGACAAACAAAACCAAAATTTTATCTTTAATTTAATAACACTGATTATCTATTTTTGCACAAAAAGTAGCAATACAGAGTTGGTAGTCTGCTACAGAAAATTTTTTTGGAGGATTACATAGCAGATCCTTTCGTCCTACTTAGTAACTGCTAGTGACTTAGAGGCATTTCCTAGGATTAAATCATTCTCTCAAAATGTCCCATGATAAAATACAAACAGGGTGCCTATTAGGGGACGTGTATGAGGCAACAGTCTATTAATTGATCAATTTTTGAGCTATACTGATAAGTATCCTCAATGGAATAGAACAAAAATGAGCAATAACCACCACCATGAGACAAAAGTAAGAGGGGTATATTCTGAAGCTTCTAAGGAGGAGGCACACAAAAGAGGGAGAGAGTACCCGGTAGGAAGGTCAGAGGCACGAAAAATCATCTTTGCTGACTTCCCAATTTTGTCCATGTTTCTCTTGATCCTTGTTGGTCAGCAAGGAAGAGAACAATCATAAGGAATATGAATGAGTCATTCTCAAGTGGAGCTACCAAATCTGGACTTTTCAGAGACTAGTCATTGAAATTTCCAGTGAATCATTCACTTAGGGGCAAACTATGTGGGAGAGTCTTTTGTATGATTACACTTGGGCAATCAGTACAAACTGATATATAGAAGAACTTAGGTTTTCTGGAATAGGAATTATTAATGATTTTATTACTATTACCATTAGCAAACTAACCATTTGTTTTTCAATAAGTTCAATTCAAAATTTTCTGCTAAATTATTTATTCTGCCCATATTGTTATGATTAAAAGATTTCTGCAGAGCGGAAACATAAATATACAGTATGTGCAGTGGTTATGGACACACACAACTGAAGCCAGACTGCCTGGGTTTGAAGCCTTGTCTTGACACTAGCTAGCTGTATGACCTTAGAAAAATTGCTTAACCTTTCTGTATCTCAGCTTCCTCATGTATAAAATGGTGGATAATAATAGTTCCCATCTCTTGGAGCTGTTGTAAAAAATTAACTGAATAAATATATGAAAAGTGTTTAGAACAGTGCTTGACACAGAGTAAGCACTATATTAAGCTATTTTTCCACCCCTTCCTCACTCCCCTATCGAATATGTAAGCTCCAGAAAGTCTGGTGCTTTTTGTCCATTAATGTGTCCCTAGTAAAAATAATATTTGTTAAATAAATAAATATATAAAACCTTAGTTATTATAGAGAAAATTTTAAACATGAATGTGTATTACTTACCATGACATTAAAGAATAAATGTGCTAAACAATCCTGCTGAAGTAAAGATTGTAAATAAGTAAAAATCATGAAGGAAGAAATTATAAATTCTGTGGTTGCTATTTATATTCATGGTAGATGAATTTAAAATGCAAGAGCAAATGAAGCTAACCCATATACAAAAGGCAGTGATGCCCCAAAGATTTGTCTTTCCAGTTAATATCTGAAGACATATATCACCAGATATGTAACATCAATTTTATTGAGGTTGAGCTTTTACTTCTTTTCAGGAGGAGAACTCAATTCCAGTAAGTCAGGTCTATATTAAAAAAGTAACTGGGAAATGGGTATGATCAGCCTCTCACAAGCTTTCCAAACATATGGATTATTCAATGAATTACTCAACAAAGATTAAAAAGGGTCCATTAAAAACACAATTAGGCCCTATGCACATAGGTATCCTAGGATTGGTAGGGAGATAATATTCATGTTTATTAATTAATACTTTGTCTTTTTATGAGAAAACACAGTCAAACACAGAGATGTTTCTTCACCCAGCACCAACAGTACATGGGTGTTTCATAGAATTTAACCTCCCAGATAACTTAAACCTATCTTTCTATACAGTGTTAAAACATTTTCATGGGCATTTTCTCAAGATGTATTCAATTCCTCCTTGCCTATTTACACATAGCAGGCAGTGCTTGATTAAATTTTACATTGGATAATTTAACCTTTTCATAATGACTAAGGGTCATCATTAGTAAAATTAATTATCACTCTGTGTTATAATACAGAAATGCCCTCAAGAGTTTTTGAGTTTTGGAAATATGCTTGTCTTACTATAGCCTCCGGACTACTATGATTCTTCATTTCTTATTAGAAGAACAAGAGTAAAGAAGATGGGTTCATGCCTGAATTCTACCAAACCTACAAAGAAGAACTGGTGCCTATACTGCAGAAATTATTTCATAACATCAAGAAGGATGGAATCCTCTCAAACTCATTCTACAAAGCAAATTTCACCTTGATACCAAAGCCAGGAAAGGACACAACAAAAAAAGAAAACTACAGACCCTTATGAATATAGATGCAAAAATTCTCAACAAAATCCTAGCAAACCTAATTCAAATGTACATCAAAAAAATAATTCATCATGATCAGGTGGGCTTTATCCCCAACATGCAAGCATGGTTCAACACACACGAATCTATAAATGTAATTCACCATATAAATAAAAGCAAGAACAAAGACTATATGATCCTCTCAATAGATGCAAAAAAGGTTTTAGACAAAATTCAGCACCCTTTTTTGATAAGAACTCTTAACAATATCAGCATAGATGGCTTATACCTCAAAATTATTAAAGCCATACATGATAAAACACAGCCAATATCATAATGAAAGGGGAAGAATTGAAAGCATTCTCCCTTAAAACTGGAACCAGACAAGGTTGCCCACTATCACCACTTCTATTCAACACAGTGCTGGAAGTCCGTGCCAGAGCAATCAGACAAGAGAAAGGAATCAGGGGTGTCCAAATGGGGGCAGAAGACATCAAATTTTCACTCTTCACTGACAATATGATATTATATCTAGAAAACTCTGAAGATTCAACCAAGATATTACTGAAATTGATAAATGAATTCAGCAAAGTCTCAGGATACAAAATCAATGGACACAAATCAGTAGCCTTCATATAGGCCAATAACAGTTGAGCTGAGAAACAAATCAAAGATACAATGCCTTTCACAATAGCACCAAAGAAAATTAAATTTTTAGGAACATATTTAACTAAGGAGGTGAAAGACCTATATAGAGAGAACTACAGAACACTGAGAAAAGAAATTTGCAGAAGATGTAAACAGATGGAAAACCCTACCATGCTCTTGGATCAGTAGAATCAAAATTGTTAAAATGTCTATACTACCTAAAGTGATTTATAGAATCAATGCAGTACCTATCAAAATACCAACATCATTTTTTGCAGGTCTAGAAAAAACAATTCCATGCTTGGTGTGGAACCAGAGAAGACTCTGTCTAGCCAAAGCAATCTTAAGCAAAAAGAACAAATTGGGAGGCATCAATCCACCAGACTTCAAACAATACTACAAGGCTATAGTAACCAAGATAGCATGGTACCAGCACAAGAACAGAGACCTAGACCAATGGAACAGGACTGAAAACCCAGATATAAAATCATCCTCATACTGTCATCTGATCTTTGACAAAGTAGACAAAAACATACACTGGGGAAAAGAATCCCCATTCAATAAATAGTGCTGGGAAAATTGGATAGCCGCATGTAGAAGACTGAAACAAAATCCACACCTCTCACCTCTCACAAAAATCAATGCACAAAGGATAACAGACTTAAACCTAAGACATGAAACCATAAGAATTCTAGAAGAAAACATTGAAAAAACTCTTAGGGACATTGGCCTAGGCAAAGAATATGAAGAAGACCCCCAAAGCAATCACAGCAGCAACAAAATAAATAAACGGGACCCGAACAAATTAAAAATCTTCTGCACAGCCAAGGAAATTATCATTAGAGCAAACAGACAACCTACAGAATGGGAGAAAATATTTGCATGCTACATATCTGATAAAGGGCTGATAACCAGAATCTGTACAGAACTTAGGAAAATCAACAAGAAAAAACTCAAACAACTCTCCATTAAAAAGTGGACAAAGGACATGAACAGAAACTTTTCAAAAGAAGACAGAATAATGGCCAAAAACATACAAAAAATTGCTCAACTTCTCTAATCATCAGAGAAATGCAGTGAGATTGGCTTATATCAAAAAGTCCCAAAACAACAAATGTTAGTGGGGATGCAGACAGATAGGAACAGTCATACACTGCTGGTGGGACTGCAAACTAGTACAACCTCTATGGAAAGTAATATGGAGATACCTCATAAGAACTAAAAGTAGAACTACCATATGATCCAGCAATCCCACTACTGTGCATTTACCCAAAGAAAAAAAAAACATTTTATAATAAAGACATCTGCACTCGAATGTTTATAGCAGCACAATTCACAATTGCAAAGATATGGAAACAACCCAATTGCCCATCAATGTGTGAGTGTATTAATAAAATGTGGTATATGTATACCATGGAGTATTACTAAGCCATAAAAAACAATGGTGAATTAACACACCTGGTATTATCCTGGATGGAGCTAGAGCCCATTCTTCGAAGGGAAGTATCACAAAAATGGAAAAACAAGCACCACTGGTACTCACCATCAAATTGGTACTAACTGATCACTACTTATGTGCACACATGGAAATAATATTCATCAGGGGGCGGGCAGATGGGAGGGGGGTGGAAAGGATGGGAAAACTCACACCTAATGGGTGCAGGGCACACTGTCTGGGGTCTGGGGGATATTCAGGATTGTTGCTCTGATTTGGGCAGTGCATAAGCAATATATGTAACCAAAGTGTTTGTACCCCCATAATATTCTGAAATTAAAAAAAGTATGAGAGAAAGAAAATTATTCATTTATATTGAAAAAAATAAAATAAAATTTTCAAGTTGATCAACAAGCAAAAAAAAAAAAAAAAAGAAGGGGTCTAGACTAAACACTCACTTCAGAGCCACGGGACTCTAATTTTAGAGACCATTAAATAATTACTCCCACCCCCCAGGAGTTGTATAAAGACTTTAGAAGCTAATTTTTTGACACTTGAGCTTTGAGGCTTTCCCAGGAAAAAACTCTTCTGAAACTGCAGAAAAGAGAAGGATCTTGTTGAGCAAGGAGGACAGCTTCTGAAGCCCAAGGAATTTTACACCGTCAGCTCTCCAGCCTAGCTCGTTGGTTTAAGGCTGAGCCATCAAAGTAGGAACATATTAACGTCAAGGTGCGAGAAGATAAAATGGTAGAATTTCTTAAGAACTGTTAAAGCTCAACTTAAAGAACTTAAAGTCCTATGAAACCTTAGGGTAATAGATGGTATAACAGCAGTACTAGGCCAAGGGCAAGGGCTGCAGGTCTTTGAGGGATGGACCCAAATGCACAGGCATGGGGTGGGGACATCATTGTTCCAGCACTTGATATAGGGTTAGCCAAGTATTTTATTTACACCTGAGTCTTTAAATAATTTTTCTGACACGGGTAAAATAGGAGTATATTTATTTTTACCCAGTTTAAAGTGAAAGTCCTAGGTTTTACTTCTTAATGAACTCACTATATTTGCTACTATTACCTCTTCCTCCCCCTTTCATTTTGTTGTTTCTAATTGGTTATGGCTTGAGAAGCCACAATCTAAGCTTTCTAATAGTGGATGTGCAATAAAAGTTATATTTCCCTGGGAGATTTTCCCATGGAAAGCATATGGGATTTACGCAACAGACGTTGCTATATCTATTTTAGGATGTAAAAGAATTTTAAACTTGATCCCAAATCCTGAATGTGTTCTAGGATGGCTAAGATTGCAAAATAATTACCTTGAGAAAAATGAATTGTTATTGGCTTATACTGATCTGATGCACACTACTGAAGTGTTGGATCATGAGGAACACCTTCTGAGCGATCTCATTACTTAGAAAATTGAGTGTCCTTGTATGACTGCTCAACATAGCATGTATCCTCCAATGATCCACTTGAAATTAAATTCTAGGAGAAATGAAACCCTAGACTTAAAATCCTTTTTTATTCATAAAATTTTCCACGTGAAAAAAAATTATCTTGAGCTGTGCTTATGACCCTTGGGGTTTTCTATTACCAGGTAGGTGTTCCAATGTCTTTGTGATGTCAATTTTATAAAGATTTACAAGTAAAGCACAAACAGAAGTAAAAACTAGATTAATAACCTCGGAGAAACACCTGACAATCTCAAAAGAACGACTTCCTTTCCTAGACCCTTGAGAACAGTAGCATGGGGCTCCTCCTCCTGCAGACTGGAAAATAAAATGATGTCTAGATGGAGAGAAAGAATTGCTATGAAATTCCCAGCAGCTTCTGGGTATGTGGTGCTAGGTATTTCACTTGTGAACCTCCACAAACAACTAGAAAGAATGAGTGGTCTGTGTGCAGCTGCATCCCTACTATTTGCCATCTACTCCTGACATTATGTTTGAAATTATGCTCCAAGGATAGCTAATCTGCAAATTTGATAAAGTTTTACTTGTCTTTATTTTTATTTATATATTTGAGGCATGGCACTGATGTGCATTCCCATCTTTTTAAAGCTCTTTTTAAAGCTTCCATAACAGCTTCGTAACTTGGGCCAGTACCTTTTCACTAACTCCCAGTTGCCACTTCCAGTTTCATATTCGTATTTCAGGTGTTTATTCCTCAGGGCTGTGTTACTGAAACAGTTTCATAACCATTCTTCCGTCTTTCTCTTTCCCCCCTCCAATCTTCCAACTTACCAATTTCATATTCATCTTCTTAAAAAAGCTTTTTATCAAGTTTGCTCAAAAATAGTCAGCCTCTCCACAGGAAGCCTATCTCCTTAGCTCTTTCTTAGCTCCTGTCCCCAACCTTATCTTCTCCTGTTTCTCTGAACTTCACTTCACCTTAGCTAAATTTGCAGGACTCCCTTTCTCAAAGTCATCCTGTCCTCAATTATTTTTCCCATTCATGGAGGCCTCTGATACCCCCATTTCCACCCTTCCTCCAAGGCTTAGTACAACTCTCATTTTCCCCTGGACCTGGGGTTAGAGGAGGGTAGGAAACAGGAAAAAAAAAAAAAAAAAAAAAAAAACCGAGAGAGATGAGAGACATCCCCATGCCATTATTGCTTCTCTAGAATTGACTGTATTAACATAACAAACAATGTTTGTTTGGGCCCTCCTTAATTATTCAGGTTTTATTATTTTTCAAAACAGTGCTTCCTGTTTTTTAGCAAGAGACCCATTTTCTTCCAGAAATGCAATGCTTTGTGTGATATGGCTAACTCAGAGATGGAAGAGATAAGCTCTATAGCAAAAATGACTTAAGCCCTATTCCGGTCCTCTATCTTAAAAATCAGAGAATTATAAACTTGAAACAGGCCTTCTAGTCCAACTTGCCAGTACCAAGGGTCAGAGAGACTCCTGAACTAATATGCCTTTATAGGCTTAAAGCCCTCTGCATGGACCAAGGATCTTGTTTGCAGGGAAAGTGATATAGTTGGTTTAAGTAAAAAGAATTTTATTACAGGATAGTAGGCAGTTATAGAAGCTCTCAACCACACCATAAGAATGTTCTAGAACAAATCGTGCTGCTGCCTCCCTGCCCCTCCCAGCTCAGCAGCTATGATGCCAGAGATCAGACCAGCAAGCACAGAAGGACCACATGCCTGTACCTCACTTCCAGACACTCCAAGCCTTAGAACTGAATCTACTTGGCAGAGCCTGGAGCACTGGTAGAAATCTAGCGGTGAGGGAGTCTCAAAAAGGTGCTTTCTGAGTTTCCACTCTAGAGTGCAGGAAGATATTCTAGAATGGGAGGAGAGTGGGTATTGTGTGAGCCAGCGCACAGTACCTGCCCCATGCACTCACGCCACAGTAAACGATTTTGCTTCTCTCATGGATAACAGTGGGATAATGAGAAGCCGTCTAGAGACCTGGTTATGTGTGGAGGCCCTGGAGCAAGACTGCTTAGCTTCAAGCCACATATCAGACACTCACTACCATGTGACCTTAGGCAGTTACTCATTCTGTGCATTTATTTTGCCCATAAAGAAGAAATATGTGTAATTCTCCACTCTCCAGGTTGGTGTGAGGATTCAGTGCATTAAAATATAAAGTGCTTGGAACGCTGCCTGTCACCTACTGAGTGCTCAACAAATGTTAGTTATAATTATATAATACAGCATTATATAATAAAGTTATGTTATAGGAACTTGTGGTTTTTTAAACATTTATGTAAGCTGAACTAAGATCTGTGTGCATCTTTACCAGAACAGTTTATATGAATTGCAACAAATGAAACATATGATATTTGCAAAGTACCAGCAAGAATTTTTTCTCTCTAGACCTTTTTCCAACTTGCTTTTGTAATGTTGCTAATAAAGAATGGAGAGGAACTTGTCATTAATCTGCCTCAAATTAGGTAATTGTCACAGACTGTAACTGCTGTCCCAGGGAAAGTAATGAAAGCTTCCAGACATCATTCTTCTTTGAAGGAGCTGTACAGTCCTGCCCTAGGATGTTCATTTTGAGTTCTGAACAAAACCTTTCTATTTCCATCTCTGAAAAAAAATATAGAGTCCAGACTGGAACTAGCATGGGAAATAACAAAATGCTTTTCAATATCGTTTTGAGTCAAGAATTTATGGACATTAAAACAACAACAAAAGCTTTTGGCAGCTCTTAGTATCTAGACGACTGGAAATCTCCATCTCTATAGTAAAATAAACAAAATTAGGAGCAGACCAAAGATAAGAGCTTTCCCTGATTTTGGAATACATCTTAAATAGCTTCTCCTGCCATTTTTTGAGCAACTACGCTTATCAGAAAATTCTCTCACATAAGATTTGGTACTTTGTCTGCCAAATTTAACCTAATGGCTAGTTCTGCATCCTTATATTCTGTGAAGTCACTCTCCCACGTCACACAAAATGTCTCAGTCCTGGCACAGCACTGTAAGTACTGGCAACTCTTTATATGTGCTGCAGCATAGCACTGTCATTGAGGACATGGACTTGAGCTCTCCCTGACTCTGTGATCTCAAGAGATGCAGTAACCTCTCTATGTGCCTGTTATCATCTGTGAAATGGGTGATAGTAAGCATGCCTACTCCACTGGATTGTGAGAGTATTAAATGAGGTAACATAATAAACATTAGTAATCATTAATGATATCATCATCATCATCATAGACTCCAATTGTTCTTAAAGTTAACAAACACTTTTAATTAAAACATCCTTATCAGATGCAGTTCTATTTTTTTTTTACCTTTTATAGACAGGCTTCATTTTGTCAGTATTTTCTATAATGTGGTAGTTAGAGGTGAGCACCATATTGTACATGTGATTAACTACTATAGCAGACAAATGAAGTTTTCTCCCTTGCTCATTTGTTCTTGCTCCATACTTTTATTAACGCCACCTATCATAACAGATATGGGGCTTATATTGACTTTATGAAAAATAAAATCCCGAGATCTTTTCCTGAGGAGATACTATTATGCTAAGTCTCTTTCATTCTGTAGTTTTATAGGTGATTTTTTTTTTATTCTAGGTGATACATGATAAAAGAATTCTGCTTAAAGGCAGCCTTGATTTGGCTTATGATTTATGGGTTCAGACCCTTTAGGTAAATAGGATAAACTAAATGAAGATAATTCCTATGGTATGGTATTTAAGATCCGATTATGTATCTGTCTCCCCCACCAGACTCTGAGCTATGTGAGGCCTGAGTTTCAGTCTTGATTTCATCTTTTTATCTTTTGGCCAAAAGTGTGCATTCAGTACATGCTCATCTTCTAACCCCTATACAGTAAAGTAATGGTTTGCTCCCTTTCTTTTAATCACACATATGCAGATAGTCTTGATAGATTTGTGAGCATTGCACCAATTTCTTCATAATGCAGTATTTCAAATGATGCAATGACAAGGGCACACATCTGGCTTATAAGCAATACTTCATTTTAATGCATTCTTGTAGCTGCCTAGAAGTTATAATACATGTCATCAATAATACACTTCCAAACTAAAACAACATAGCCTATTACAGGAGCTAAAAATAAATTTAGATGTACAGAAACCAGTGATACTCATGGAAATTTTACATAGAGAAATATAAAAACAACTTTCTTGCTATAGCCTAATTAAAATACTGATCAACAGTGTTCTTGCCTCATTACACAAGCAACTCAAGGGATGACAACTGCCTTTATGATCATTTATTATTAAGAGTGGGAAGACATAATTTCTATTAAAATAGACACCTTGAAATGAAATGAACATGCTCTTCAGAGTTATAGTTATCAATCTTTCCTTTCTCATATTCTTCAAATCTCCCTCTTTTCTGCCCTTCCAGACATCCAGGGGAAAAAAAAGTTAAAGGAGTATTAAAGTTCTTTCTTCCAAGTAAGCCCAGTATTCTTCCACCCCAGAGTCACTATAGATGCACAAAATCAGAATAGCTAAGGGCCAAGACTTTGGATGTTAGTTGTCACAAGTTCAGACCATTTCCCTCCACCTACTTGGGTAACTTATTTCACCTGAATTAGCCTTAGTTTTCTCATATATAAAGTTGTAATTACCCAACTCCCAGAATAGGTATAAAAATTTATTGGGATTACATTACAAAGCACCTAGCATAGTGCCTAGCACAGAAAGCATTCTCACAGTTCCTCCCATCCCACCCCCCAAAACAAAAATACACTGTAGTTCACAGACCTGGATATGAGAATTAGGAGTAGAGAAGAAAACAGCAGATTGCCAGGACCCTCTGGCAGAGCTGGGCTGTGGGATGGGAGTGCAGTGATCACACTCGGAGTCCACACCCAGAAGGAGGCCAAGGTCCTAGCAAGCACACAAATGCCGTTCAGGAGGCCTGTGATGGGGACAGCCCAGCAAGCAGCTCTGGATCAACATTACAGCTCCATAAGAAGGACTCCACGGACAGGAAAGAAACCTCATCAGGATTTCTGTTTGGAGGATTTGTGACTAATTGAAGAAATCAGCAATGAGAAAATAAGACATCATGGTACATCATATCTTTAAATCAGGATGCTGCTTTTTTTTTTTTTTAAACTTGGGGATCTGGATTAGTAAACAGAGAAAGTGCAACTCTAAACTGACATAAAGGCTCACAAACTATCAAAGCTGGTTACGGACTTTACATTTCATTTTGTTCCTGTGATTTCACAAGGAAGAAACAAAGTATCTAGAGAGAATGTCACTTGACCAAGGACACAGAGCTAGTGAGCTGGAGAGCCAGGACTGAAAGCTGGGTCTCCTGATTTCTGGTGAATTAAAAGTCTGATTTCCATACATTTATTCTCCAGATATTGAAATCACATCAACAAGGAAGCGTCATACATAAACCACAGAACCAAAGGGAAAATAGTATGAGGGATGCTCATAATTTAGAAAGAAATGTTTAGATTGTTGTTTATTAAATTTGCTTCGTCTAAGAGATTAACAGTGGTCACAATTTCACAAATTTATATGCCACTGGGAGTTGTGGCATGACTGGAGGCATATTTAGGCCACTGAAATTGCCTGAATATGAATTGTAAGGGACATCAGGTGAATTTCTCAAATTGCAGAAATGTCACTGTAAAAAAATAAACTCAACAATACAGAGTGTTCTATAATAAGGAACATTTCTTCTTGAATGAATCAACCCTGATGATTTGATAGAAACTTTAGATAAATATACTATGAGAAGGGATTTGATGAAGCTTAGAGACCTCACTCAGATGAACAGGCCCATGTGAACAGTAAAGGTATGACCTGTTTGTTTGGATCTCTCATCTGAGAAAGGTTGAGGAACCTCATGAGGTAGCCCAACAGCCATTGGCAAACTGCTCCCCTTGAGTTCTCTATTCTGTCCCTCCCAACCTCATTGAGATTTTGCCTTCCGCTTCTCTTTTATGTTCAATTGATTCTTCCCTCTCCACACACGTTCTTTGAAGTGTCTCAAACATGCTCCAATTTTTCTAATCCAAAGACCCTCTTCATCCTCAACCCTGATTCCATCTCATCACCAGCCTCCTCTCTCCTACTCATCATATTCCAGCTTAGTGGAGGGAGCTCTGTACTATCACCATTTCCACCCTCTCTCACTCACTCATGAATGCATTGTGCTTCTCATCCCACCAGTCCAGAGAAACTGTCACCAATAACCAGGATCAAAGATTGCAGATTTAGTAACTCATATTTAGTTTTCATCCCGTATGAACGCTTCACTATTTAGCTATTCATTCTTTGTGGAAACCCTCTTTCCTTCAAAACTCTGCACTGGCTTCCTCCTCAACAAATTTCAGGCAAAACCTCTCAATTTAATATCTTGAATATATAATAGGTTGTAGATTTGGTGCTGAATTATCCTGGCAGTGACCATTGCTACCCTGTGTTTCATTGAAAAGAAAATTAATATTTTTTATCTCTCATTAATCTTTCCATTCACAGGAAGCATATTTGATTCTTTAAGACTTTATAAAAAAAACTATCAGGAAATCATATATCTGATAAGGACCTGCATCTAGAATATACAAAGAACTTTTATAATTCAATAATGAAAAGACAAATAACACAATTACCCAATTAAAATATGGGCAAAGAATCTGAATAGCATTTCTTCTAATAGGTTTCCAATAAGCAGATGAAAAGAAGCTCAACAACATTAATCATCTCTGAGGTACAATTCAAAATGACAGTAAGATACCACTCAGACCCACTAGGATGGCTATAATCAAAAGCAGATAATAACAAGTGCTGACAAGGATATGGATAAATTGGAACACTCATACATTGTAGGTAGGAATGGAAAATAGTGCTGTCACTTTGCAAAATAGGCTAGGAGTTCCTCAAAAAGTTAAACACAGAGTACCACATGACCCGGTAATTCCAGTTCTAAGTATATACCCAGGAGAAATGAAAACAATGTCCATGCAAAAACTTGTTCATGAGTGTTCACAAAAACATTATTCATACTAGTTAAAATGTGGAGACAATCCAAATGTCCATCGGCTGATGAGTGAATAAATAAAATGTGGTATATCCATTCAGTGGAATATTATTTGGAAATAAAGGAATGAAGTACTGGTGCATGCTACAACATGGATAAATCTTGAAAACATTACGTTAAATGAAAGAAGCCAGAAACAGAAGACCACATATTGTATGAGGCCAATTATGAAATATCCAGAACAGGCAAATCCATAGTGACAGAAAGTAGATTAGTAGTTACCTAGTGCTGGGGGTGGGGGGGGAGGAGGGAGGGCAAATAGAATGGGGTGGGAGTAGGAAATGGGGAATAATTGTTAATGGGAAGGGTATTTCTTTTTGGGGTGGTGCAAATGTTCGAAAATTGTGATAATGAATGCAAAACTATGTGAATATACTAAAAGCTATTAAATTGCATATTTTAAATGGGTGAATTGTATGGTATGTGCATTCTATCTCAATAAAGCTGTTATATTAAAAAATACACGAGAACCAGAATGGGCAGGAATAGCCTCCAGCAATATACATGCCTCTTTGAGTGCTTTAAACATCAAGAAACCAAAAATTGCATACCAAAAATTGCATACCAAAAATTGGTCCCAATATTTATATCAATTAAATGCCACAACAGGAAAAAAAGTATGATCTTACATGCTGATCATGTTCTCCTCCTATCAAAGAGCAACTTTAAGAAACAGCTGAAACTGTGAGTTAATATCAGAAAGATATTTTGCATATCAATTACCTAGTCATTATTTTTGGCAGTCACACCATAAATCCATAAATCTAGATTCTAGAGAGATAATTTTTATACCATCTGCTCTTAAACTTGAGCATGGATCAGAATCACCTGGAGGTCTGAACAAAAAACAGATTCCTGACTCCCATCCCCAGAATTTTTGATGCAGTAGGGTTGGGTGGAGCCTTTAACAATTTCCCAGATGATGCTCATTCTGCAAGCCCGGGGACCACACTTTAAGAGCTGCTCATGGTTCTATACTAATCTATTTAGTATTTTTGTGGTTGTACTTATGGCTAATTATCTTGATTGGCTTAAATATAGTTATACTCAAAAATCACACCTGTTATATGAGCCATATGGTAGATGAGAACTGCTATAGTAGAAGGATTGCTTGAGTGAGAGAAAACTATTGTAAGAGGCAGAATCAGTAGTGCACTGAATGGGCTGACTCCTGAGCTAGAAACACACAGCAAGACTTAGGCAATGGTAGCAGGAACAGAATCGGAAGGTCCCAAAGAAAGTCAGACATCAGTGAATCAGATTAATGCCAGAGAATGAGAAGAGAAATCAAAAGTCTTTCTCCTGGGAGGGAGTGGGGGGACAATGAGATGACAAGCCCTAGGGTGTCACTGCATCCTAACTGGCCTCCAGTTCCTGAACCACATTCTCATTTACATGTGGCCCAAAGGTACAGCAGTCCCAACATTCCCCTGACACACGGTTATGCTGCTACTTCTGCAGTGCCATGAGCTTCACTGTGTGGCTGAGATAGTTGTCCTCAGCACTTCCAGAGTTATTTCCTACAATAACCGGTCCTTACTTGAGGTAGCCTTGAGTGGGTATCTTTCCTTGAAAGTCTAATTAACAAATTTCCAAAAAGATCTTAACATGACAGGTTGATGGGCCAGCTCTAACAAGATAAGGTGATGTTTGATATAGATATGTGCTTATTATAAACTTGTTGTTCAGTATTTGATAACCACATGACATGATTGACAAAAACAAAACAGAGCACAACAAAATAAAAATGAGCTCCTGTTGCACTTATAGGAATATGCAAGCAGAAAAAGAAGATAGCAGCCCATGCTGTACTAGGTCAAACCAACCTGGCTTTTGTGTTTCAGTTATCTCCATATTTTCAACAGAAGCAAAGCAAAGACAAAACTAAGCCATGCTCAGCATAGAGTAAAAGGACCTGGAAATCAAGTAACTGAGTAAGTGTTAAAGGAATAGACATGTTTAGTTTGAGAAAATTTAAAGAAAGGAAGAAGGGAAGAAAATAGCTTTTGTCTAATGGTTTACTGCTGCCCCAAATAATACCAACTATAAAAAAGAAAAATGATTCCAAAGTCTAAATTTGGGAAACCCAGCTTATTGTATCTCCCTCTTAAATATCTCCAGTGTAGATTAGCGAATAGAACACTGCCTGCCATGTAGTAGGCGCTAAACAAATAGTTTGTACGTGAATTGCCCCAATAAAGAATTTTTGAAGTACTGAAATCAGGTAATCTATTGTTTGAACTATTGTTTCCCAAAATAATTGGACTGTAGTTCTCCCCCCTCCTTTGTAGTATCTATACACCATAGAATTAATGCTTTGTGGAAGACAATTGGGAAAACGTTACATTAGATATAGCAAATATAGCTCTAGGTAAAATAAAAAAGTAGCAGTTAGAGTAGTAGACTTAGATCCAATGTAGGGGGAATACTTCTATTAATTAGGATATCCCAAAAGCATAATGTGTGGCCCATGAGGCTGAGAACTCTCAGGAAGAGTTTTCAGGAAAGGCTGTGTTACCACGTGCTAGGGTTCCTGCTTGGATAATTAGGTGAACTAGATCAGTGGTTTCCAGACTCTTAGATTTATGAAATCATAAATTTGGAAATTAGAAGTAGAGACTCACTTTTGGGCTAACCACTTCTACTTGTATCAGTGAGAGACAACAGTAACCAGTTATTATCACCTTCATTTAATAAAAGGATGACCACTTTAATAACAAAAATTCAGGAAGTACATCATTTCAGACTTAAAGAAAGAAAATTAGTAATTTAAAAGCAATTTTATGTTTATTTTTATCATTTTGTAACAAGATGCTTTGTTATTGACTGGCCCTTTTTCATGAACCCAGACTTTGTAACCAATGCCCTATATGGCCTCCCAGCTTCATTCCAGAAAACGTTGTCAAATTTTAGGTAAATACCCCGTTAACATCAGGCAATAATTTATGATGATGAGAAAAGGCTAAGAAACAGTTAGAAAGGGCAGAAGATGATAGAACATGGATCTGAAGAAATTTCCCCAAAGGGTAGAGGTTAAAAATCAAAAGGACAGAATGGGAACAGGGTTGTTTTATTTTCTTGAATATCAGGAAAATTTTCACCTTATTTCAAATGAGCCATAGCTCTAATTCACTGGAAATACATCAACAAAACTCCTCAGTGACCAGGGACAAATATCTGCACGCAATAGGCACAGGATAGCCTTATGAGAGCCACATCACTTTACCTCCTGCTCCAATGTTGGGCTTTGTTTTTTCCTTTTTAACCCAAATCCTCAAGCCATACAATATACACACTCTTTGTTCCAGTGCCTAGCTAGGAAGCCCACTGAAGGTCTGAGGGTGCTGGTGAATGTCCAGCCGTTTGTGAATGCAAAGCACCTGTTGAGCACCTGGTGCCAGGACTGTACAGGAGAACACCATCATTTTCTTAGTAGTCATATGTGTAGTGGAGATTTTAACTGGGAAGCTGAAGTTTCATATGTCTCCCCATGTAAGTTCTGGTAACAACTATAGCTCAATGTTTGACTTCAATTGATCACATTTATTTATTTAACCTGCCAAGTATAATAAGCATTTTATATGTCTGTTTTATTCTCCAAATGCTTAAAATCTGAATTGGAAAAAAATATGGAAGGATATCAAGCAAATCCTCACTTCAATAAAATTACTTTCTCTTACTCATTTCATGAGAACCTAGAAGTAATAAGCAATGAACACTTTCATGATGCAAGTAAACTAATAGATGCCTCTTAAATCTTTTCATATCATCATCTTTTCACTGATTTCAAATATCCATATCATTTTCCATAAAAACACTAAAAGGAATATTATGGATTGAAAAGGTCATCAAAATTTCAATGAGCCCAGTTGTATGAAAATTCTCTGAGTGCAATTTTATGATACTATAAAAACCTCAGGGAAAATGTCTAAATGAAAATGCACCCAGGGACATTACTTAGTCTGAATTTCAATTTCTTTTGTGAAAGTCATGAAAGCACTTTGTATCAGTAATCTAAAACCAAAGAGTAGTTAACCTAATCTAATTTTTCTGTCAATTGCTGGAATAAAACCAATTTTCAATTACAGCAGGAGTCTACGGAGCTAGTGCATAAAGCTGAAACACCATCTGGAAGAATAATATCCCTCCTACATGAAATTTATCAGTCAGAAAAGATGGTGGATGTCTCAGAACCTCCGCTTTCCACCATGAGTTCACAACTGAAACAGGAAGGCCTGGTGCACCTGGCTCTTCAGAAAGTCATCTGTCAGTGGATATTATTCTGTCCCTGTTGCTGCTGCTGGGCTGCTCTGACTACTTAGCACTGAAGTTGCTAAAAATCATGTACCATTTTATCTAAATAAACCTAGATCAAAGGAAAATTTTCACTTGAGTTCAAACTTATATACATAATTAACAGTTCCAACTCACCAAATGTCATATATATGACCTCTGTAAGCATGAATGTGAGAACACTTAAGTTTCCAAATTCTGGGAAAATAAAACTCATTCAAAGGCTCTAGCCTAGTTATTATGAAAAATAGATATTTCTTAATACTTGGAAATGGCATTACTAAGTTAAATAGTATTGAGCAATTAACTGATTTTGACCATAAAAAAATGAGTTTGTCTGAACCACTAGTAGGAAAACTTTAATGCTATCTGATAAATAAAATATAATTTTTAAAAAGAGAATGATGCACAAATGTTAAATATGACTATAAAGCAGTGACAGGAAAAAGGTAATTGTTACCCTATGGAGATATTTCCCAGACATCAAATGGTAAATGTCCATAGGAAGGATGAATTAGCTATGTCTCCTTATACAGGAAGTGACTTACGTATATGTGGTAAAAGAAGACTCCAATAGGTTGGAAATTTATATGCTTATAAGATCATTTTATCCCTTTCTAGACAACTAAGTCATATTTAAGCTGTCTTGATACACTGAATCTACCAACTCACAGTGCCAAATGAAGGTGGCAGACATCCACGAATGACTTCTTCTGTAATATGGACCATATACCATTGACAATACTTTGGATTGGAGCCAGTTTGAAATAATTCCCAGTCCATCAGAGGTTCCACACTTTTAAAATTTATGTTCCAATTAAAGTAAAACACCACCACCACAAAACATAAAGAAAACCCTAACTTCTATCTATAACTAGGACCATAAAAGAAAATGTATTTTACCATGAAAAGTATAGAAAGTTCATAATCATAGAGTAAAGGTGACTTTTTTCCAAGAAAGGATACCTAAGAATTTTATGCCAACATTCTCTCCACAACATATGTTAGCACTTGGATGGATGTTGTATTATATCTGGTTCCTCACTAAAACCACATACACATTAAACAACACGCAATTGTATAGAGTAGACAATTCATTGGTTAATGTACTTTTGTGTTTATATCTTGAAATTAGCATTAAAGTTTATGGGGGAGGGAGGAGATTTAGAAATAAGCATAAAATGCAAGTTGGACAATTATAATACAGTTGTCCCTTGGTATCCATAAGAGATTGGTTCCAGAACCTCCTGAGGATACCAAAGGATACCAATCTAAGGATGCTCAAGTTCCTTACCTCAAATGGTATAGTATTTGCATATAACCTATGCACATCTACCCATATGCTTTAAATTATCTCTAGATTTCTTATAAAGCCTAATACAATGCCTACACATCACTTCATTCATGTGCATTCAACATAGTATTTGACGAGTGGCAAATTCAAGTTTTGCTTTTTGGAACACTATGGAAATTGTTTTCCAAATAATTTTAATCTATGGTTGGTTGAATCTATGGATGTGGAACTCATGGATATGGAGGGTTGATTGTATAATCTCAATTTTCACACATAAACAATTAAAAACAACAACCATATGATCATCTCTATAGATGCAGAAAAGCATTCAATAAAATTCATCACACTTTCATGATTAAAACCATCAACAAAAAAGGCATAGAAAGAACATACCTCAAAATAATAAAAGCCACATATGACAAATCCACAGCCAACATCATACTGAATGGGGAAAAGTTTAAAGTATCCCCCTAAGAACTGGAACAAGACAATGATGCCCACATTCACCACTTCTATTCAACATAGTACTGGAAATCCTAGCCAGAGCAATGAGGCAAGAGAAAGAAATAAAGGGCATCTAAATTTGAAAACAGGAGGTCAAACTATCCCTGTTTGCTAATGATATTATCTTATATTTAGAAAACCCTAAAGACTCTTCCCAAAGACTCCAAGAATTGATAGATAAATTCAGTAAAGTCTCAGGTTAAAAAAATTAAGGTACACAAATCACTAGTATTTCTATACACTAATAATAGCCAAGCTGAGAATCAAATCAAGAACTCAATATCACCAAGAAGGTGAAAGATCTCTACAAGGAGAAGTACAAAACATTGATTAAAGAAATCGTAGATGACACAAACAAATGGAAAAGCATCCCATGCTCACAGATCAGAAGAATCAATATTGTTAAAATGTCCATACTGCCCAAAGTGATTTACAGATTCAATGCAATTCCCATCAAAACACCAACATCATTTTTCACAGAATTAAAAAGAAATCCTAAATTTCATATATATATACACACTCTGAATAGCCAAAACAATCCTAAGCAGAAAGAACATCTGGAGACATCACATTACCTGACTTCAAATTATACTACATGGCTATAGTAACCAAAACAGCATGGTACTGGTATAAAAGTAGACATACGGGTCAATGGAACAGAATAGAGAACCCAGAAATAAAACCACATATCTAAAACCAACTGATTTTCAACTAAGCAGACAAAACATACATTGGGAAAAGGAAGTCCTATTAAATAAATGGAGCTAGGAAAATTGGATAGCCACATGCAGAAAAATGAAACTGAATCCCTATCTTCACCATATTCAAAATTAACTCAGGATAGGTTAAAGACCTGAAACAATAAAAATCCTACACAAAAATATCTAAGAAAAAATCTGGACATTGGCCTAGGCAAAGAATTTATGACTAAGGACCCAAAAGCAAAAACAAAAATAAATACATGGGACTTAATTAAACTAAAATTTTCTCACAGCAAAAGAAATAATCAAGAGTAAATAACCTACAGAATGGGAGAAAATATTTGCAAACTACACATCTGACAAAGGACTAATATGCGGAATCTACAAGGAACTCAAACAAA
Source organism: Daubentonia madagascariensis (assembly GCA_023783475.1). Lineage (NCBI taxonomy): Eukaryota > Metazoa > Chordata > Mammalia > Primates > Daubentoniidae > Daubentonia > Daubentonia madagascariensis. The sequence goes on along the minus strand of JAKFHU010000726.1, from coordinate 17,189,924 downwards.
TCATCAAAAATAAATAAATAAATAAACAAACAAACAAATAAACCCATCACAAAGTGGGCAAAATACATGAACAGATATACAAATGGCCAACAAACATGAAAAAATGCTCAATATCACTAATCATCAGGGAAATGCAAATTAAAACCACAATGAGATGCTACCTCATCACTGTCAGAATGGCCATTAATAAAAAGTCAAAAAACAACAGATGTCTGCATGCTTATACACTGTTGGTGGGAATGTAAATTGGTACAACCTTTACAGAAAACAGTATGGACATTCCTCAAAGAACTAAAAGTAGACCTACCATTCAATCTAGCAATCTCACTACTGGGTATCTACCCAAAGGAAAAGAAGTCATTTTATAAAAAAGACACCTGCATTCATATGTTTATCATGGCACAATTCACAATTGCAAAGATATGGAATCAACCTAAATGCCCAACAACTGATGAGTGGATAAAAAAGATGTGGTATACATATACACCATGGAATACTATTCAGCCATAAAAAAGAATGAAATAATGTATTTTGCAGCAACCTGGATGGAAATGGAGGCCATTATCCTAAGTGAAGAATCTCAGGAACAGAAAAACAAATACCACGTGTTCTCACTTATAAGTGGGAGCTAAACTATGGGTATACGTGGTCATACAGAGTGTTACAGTGGACACTGGAGACACAGAAGGGAGGAGTGTGGGAGGGGAGTAAAGGATGAAAAATTACCTATTGAGTACAATGTATACTACTCGGGTGACAGGTACACTAAAAGCCTGCAACTTATCCATGTAAGAAAAAATCACTTGTACCCCTAAATCTATTGAAACTTTATTTAAAAGTTTCAGATTTTGGAGCATTTCACATTTTAGATTTTCAGATTAGGGATGCTCAACCTGTACCATGCCCTTAATTATTCAGATGTCTCAGATTTGTTGAAATTTTTAAAATGAATAATAAGAAAGTGGCTATATTCATGAAAAAGGTTTTTCATTACCTTACTGTTTTTTTCTTTTATTATTACATCTTATTAATCATATATGCCACATTTTTATATTAAGAATATGATATGAATTATTTTCATAACCTTTGAAGAACACAGAGAAATCCTTTTGAATTTAGAAATTGGATTGTGTCAAGGCTCTGCTCTCAACACTCAATTCTTCTCATCACTGAATTTCACTAAATTTGTATTTTATATGAAATCTCACCTGCAACCCAGTAAGAGAGGGCAAAATCTCCCATCGCATTCAGGATACAACCCAGTGTTTCTCCTGGCCTTCACAGCTTCCTGCTACCTCTCTAAGCTCAGTTCCTGGGACTCTCCCCTTTATTGGCTGTTTCCCACCACCTGGCATCCTTGATGGTTTCCCAAATGCACCAGGTACATTTCAGTCTTAGGACCTTTGCCCTTACCATTTCTCTGCCTGAAATGGTTTTCCTCTAAGAGATCCTTCCCTCTCTGCTCAGATGCCACCTCCTCTGGGAGGTCTGTCCTTACCCCTCATACTCTACCATCAGACTCTATCCTTTTACTCTGCTTGACGATTCTTTAAAATACATGTCACTATTTGTCATGCTAATACATTTTTTAAAATCTGTTTATATCTGTCTTCAGCACTAGAATGCAAGCTTCATGAGAGCAAGAATTTCCGTTTCCTTCATCTTTCTATCAACAGCATTGAAAATTGTACATAGTAGGTACTCAAAAATATTTGTTGAATGAAGAAATGGATGAAAATAAATATAAGAAAATATTTCTAATTTATAAAGAAATAATGTAGTACCAGTTTAGATACAATTAAACTATACTAGTTGATCTCTCTAATTGTGCAAGAAGTATTTTTAAATTACTATTCACCCATAAACGAACTTTAAATTAGTCTCAAAATTCATAAAACTGAACCTACTCTTAAAAGTAGACTATAAAACCAAGTACAAATTAATGGATTGAATTATTTTATTGACCATCTAATTGTGTTGGAAGTGTTTGTTTTTCTTGATTAAATTGGAATAGTTTTAAAATAAAGCTGAAATATCTTCACAATTTTAAAAACAAACAGAAATGAACAAAAAAACTCCAATAAATAAACAAAAAGAAGATGGGTAATATATACTAGAATAACACAACAGTTGATAATTTTATACACTGATGGCAAGTAAGATTCGACAATAGTTTTTTTATTTGATCATGCTGAAAATAACATCCCTTAGCTTACATAACTATTTTAATAACTAAAATTATTTCATAGACTATTCACTGGGCTTTATCTTAATTGTTCAAGTCCAAAAAGAGCTGGTGTTTAGTAACTCTAGCCTTAAGGGTTGGAACAGACTGCCCAGTTTTTGGTTAAAGCTTCAACAGTCTAAGGAAATATCCGTGGGATAATTCACTATAGCTCTTTCACAAAAGAATAAATTATGATTCCTCTGAAAATGACAGAAGGACCTATTTCAAAGCATATATTTATATTCTTTAACCTGGATGATATTCAAAAGGAAGATGATACCTGTGACCCATTATCAATCCGTGAAGAGTACTTGATTTTAGTGTTTATATTTTTTCCCCAAAACTGGTTGTGAGATGATGATCAATCAAATATTTCTGTGACCAATGCAAGTTTGGGAAAGAGGGCTGGTCAAGGTTACAGGTCTAGGCTTTGGCCATGAAAGAGACTGGAACTAATTAGTCCCTGTGGCTATTGAGTCTGCAACCTCAGACTTTTTAACTGCACAAGAAAGCAAACTCCTGTAAAAGAACCAAAACTTACCAAACAATTCTCTTCAAAGATGTGATCTATGTCTAGTTAGTTTTTAGGAACAAAAATAAATTATCCTATATTACTAATTTTTTGATTATTCAAGGAGAAATAATTTGAGGTAGATATAAGAAGAAAAAATATCCAGGAGGCTTCCTATAAATGTTTAATTTTTAAAAAGCTATTTCTAAGGGCACGCAGCTCAAAGCCAAAACTGGTTGAGTATTTAATATGGTTTGGCTATTTGGCCCTTCCCAATCTCATGTTGAAATTTGATCCCCAGGGTTGGAGGTGGGGCCTGGTGGGAGGTGTTTGCGTCATGGGGGGCAGATCCCTCACGAATGGTTTGGTGCCCTCCCCGAGATAAAGAGTTCTTGCTTTATTATTAATAACTCATGGGAGAGCTGGTTGTTTAAAGGAACCGGGAACCACCTCCTCCCTCTGTTACTTCTTTTCTCACCATGTGACACGCCTGTTCCCCCTTCACCTTCTGCTTTGACTGGAAGCTCCCTGAAGCCTTCCCCAGAGCAGATGCTGGCACCATGCTTCTCGTACAGCCCGCAGAAGCGTAAGCCAAATAAACCTCTTTTCATTATAAATTACCCGTTCTCAGGTATTTCCTGTATAGCAATATATAATGGACTAATACAGGATTCTAAAAATACAGTGTAGTAACTTAAAGTGTCAATCTCAAACCAAGATAGTATTAATCATTTTAATAATGAAGAAATTTCAATTTGAAAAGGCATATTTTGAATAGAAGACATATTGAAATTTTGCAGAATTTATTAAATTGACTTTAACCCAAATAGTCCTGTTTTACCTTTAAAGTTTTATGTAATTTGGGGGACACATTTTTATTCCTCTTGAGTTTTGGCTATTTTATTCTCTTCTCTTTTCTCCTCCTAGGTTATCTTATCCTAATTTGTTCTCTAAACTTACTCTTCTCTGCTCCGCCTCTACTCCTTTACAAGCTGACCATTCCTTCCCACTTAACATGAGGATTCTTTGGTTTAGGCTCTCAAACCCACTCTCTTCCCAGTACCCTAATGTAATACTCATTCAACACGCACTTACCATGCTGAGAAATACTTGTATTACCTCACCAGCTAAGATTTTCCTATCACACAGAGTTCTCTTATTTTTTTCAATTAGAAATATAGCTTTATATTTATGTCTAACCTTTCTCTTTTATTCCTGTTCGAAAATAATAGACTCTTGAAAATTCTGACTTTTTCGTCTTTACTGTAAAACTGGGGCTAAAAATTTCCCTTGTAATCTTTACTTACCCACATTTTCCCCTCTCCCCTACCTGCTGCAGGTTCTGATCTCCAAAAATAGACACAATTCAAGTCTCCACTTCCTCTGCCACTGCAAATACAAGTACATTAGTACTGTCCCTGAGAGCCTGCAATTTAACAGCATAAATGGGACAAGGAGTTTGCAGAACAGTGGCTATGGAAACTTTTGAGGAAAGATCTTGATTTCCCCTTTCTCCCACCTTAGAATAAATCGGCTACTTCTGTCTCTCCAGAATTGTCTCGTCCTAAATGCAGGTGCCAAAGAATGATATGGAATCATCACTTCTTTCATTTATTCATGAAAGAGGAGCTTAGATATAAATATAAATAGTGTGAATAATCTGACAAAGTTTCTACATTTCTAATTTTGCACCCTTCTCAACCCTAGGAGTCTAAAAAATTACTTTTGGATAAAGAAGATAATTTAAGTTCGCTTTCATCTCCTATTAGAGTGTTATTGAACTTGCCAACATTCATAATAGGATTTTAAACTATAAGCATATTCAATAAAGGTCATTAATCACTTGTAAATTTAATTGATACATTAATAAGTTACACAATTCAAACTTTGTTATTTTTCTAATTTTTAGGCAGAATATTTTGTTCACTTTTGATGAAATTCTATTAGCCAACTGCAATATTTCTTAGACAGGTATCAGCACATTGCTCAATGTTTATGAGGAATTAAATCCAGTAAAAGAGGTAGCACACATGATGGGTCTTTTACTAAAATAAAAAAAGGAGATGAGTTTATAACACATTTTTTCATAAATTCATTATATTCTGCAGGAACTTGAGGTCTGTAATCCAGGTAGCTGCAACAAGATAGGGCCCCACTAGGTATACCCTGAATGGCATGGTAATTTGTAACCCAACAATACATGAATAATTTTCCCCAGAGCAGAAGTATTTACAACAGTAAAAAAGGAAATTAGAAGACATGTGAAGGTCCAACTTAATGGGTAAAGTAAATGACACTACTGCCATACAATGGTACACCAGACTTTACACGTGATGATGTAGCTCTATATCCAGCAAATGGAGTGATGGCCATAGAAACTGTTCAGTGAAAGCAGAAGATGACAAAATATCAGGCATGGTTTGAGTCTATTTTTGCAAAAAATATGCATATATGCAGCAAATAACACATCTCAGTATTTTTAACAGTGGTTTTCTGAGAATGGTAGGATTTAGGTCATTTTTTATTTCTGCTTTTAATTTTCTATAGTGTTTGACTCTTTGTAATTAGCTTATTTCTTTATATTTATAAATAAATGTAAGAGGTGTATATTTATTTCTGAAAAAATAAGCCATTTCATTCCAAGCAGGAAAAACAAATATCTACCTTGTTTCCAAAAACATTCTGGACATATCATTTACCTTTTAGAGCACTTATCACATTAAATCAGGGTTATTTGATTACTTATCAGTCTTTTGGCTAAAAAATGAGCTACAATAAGAGCAGTCATTACTTTTAATCAAAACTGTACCCCTGTGCTTAGCACAGGACATGGCACATTGTAGATGCTCAGTAGGTTTTGACTGGCTACTTGGATTCTTACTTTCATCCAGTGACTTCTTTCTCCAATATCTGGGTTTAGTTGAATTACTTTCACCTCTCCAGTCTTTAAAATGCTTTGGGACAAAAACTAAAGTATATGTAGGTATCACAGTGAAAAATAATTTGGGGTCAAAAAGATGTCATTTGGCAAACTTAGTTGAGACTATACTAGGATCTCTTTCAAAATACCGAGATCCTCTACTACTAAATCAAGTAATTTCTACTCCGCCAGGCCCTCACTGCACCCTCAGCTCCAATTATTTCAGTGTTACTATACATATGCTGACCAGTATTTTGTCTCTTGTTAATTTTCTCTGCTACCAGAAAAAAATTCTTTTCCTCAGGTCATAGCTTGCAACCTGTCACCCATTCCTGGATTTCTGCAATTGATTTTGCACATCCCTGTATTTCATCTCAACCAGCAACAACTTAATCATTGTCTCCCTCTGATAATTATTTACTAAATAGGAAGATGCATGAAACATCTGTTTATATAATATCTCCATATGACTCTTACAATCTATTCCTACTGCTCCCCTTTTCTGATTGAGACTGTAATTTCCTGAAAACTTGGAAGCATCCTAGATTGTATTTTTTATTAGATTCTGCATGAAAGGGCCAAATTATTTTATATATATTTTTAAGTATCATACACATAACTACTAGAGCCAGAAAGGTTTTTTTAATACATGAAAAAAGACAATTTTCTAAACGGGGTATTTAAAAGCTAGGAGTATTACTTAGGTAGTTGTAATTATGCACGTGAGTTTCTAACTTATATTTTCTAAATTCCCAGGTTGACTACGCCGATCGCAATAGGCACTCCGCTCTCCCCACATTAAGCCTCAGAGTTAAAATCAACACATGGATATGGTCAGATATATACAACGTCATGGTAGGCAGACCAAACTGTTCACAAGGAAGTTTTGACTATACGCTCAGAGCTACTATTAACAAGAAAGCCAAGCAGAGGGAGTCTGGCAGAAGTGGAACTCAGAAGAATCACAGAGACAAACACTAGCAGTGATACTCTAACTGCTAGACATGAAGAAGCTGCCCAGCAAGGCCAACCTCAGTGTCTGGCAGGTACATCCTTATTGACAGGTATGTCCTGCCAGGTATACTCTCTCCTGGTTCCTTTGGACATTGGAAGCATAACTCTCCTTGTTAAAATTATGTGATCCTCTGCCAAACTTCTAATTTAGGTCCCCATGTGGTTTTCCACAACAGTTAGAGGATGCACCAGTCAGGCCAACTCAAGCATGGCATGCATTTAAAAGTTACATGTCTTATTTTAAATTAGTAATCTGTCAACCCAGTTAATTTTCCAATGTCACTCAGTATTTTCTTATCTTAGTTTCTGGATTTCAAAAACAGAGAGCCAGATGGTAGACTATAATAACTTTGCTAAATTAATGTAACTCTATGAGGGATTCCCATAGAGAATCGATGAGTTTCTATGCTTCCCTATTCAAATATTTATAAAACAACAATCCCCAAAATATAAATTAGAAGATTTAGGAAATATAGAAGAATTACAAAGGTTAATGTGAAAAAAGAAGGTTAATGATTTCTAAACTAGGTGTAAGTGATACAAATCAGTGACTTGTTTTGCATGTCTTAGATTTACTTTCTTTTCTCCTTCTCTGCCAGCACTTGGGCAACTCAAATGCCAAGAGAGAGAAAGCAGATGCCAAACACCACACAGCTGTATGGTGAGGTGACACTGGTAAAACAAATTAAGAGCTCCCTCCATCAAAATCTAATGTGGAACACTCACTGGTCATAGCTAGAACCGAGGACACTGTTGAATGAAAATATCCAAGAATTATTTTTGTATAATTTGAACCTGTGACATGGAAAGAATTCTTACAAATTTCAGACATACGAACTCTATAAGACACCCTCAGAATTTTAAGTTTTCTGTTAGAATGATAACATTTATTTACTGTTGACCTACCTGCTTTGTATTTTTTTCACTCGTTTCCAATGCACACACTTACAGAACATCTGCTAAATTCCACATGTTGTCCTAGAGAATTGGGCTGGAACCAGGACATACAATCTCTCTGTGGAGTTCACTGCGTTTTAGATGACCCTTAATCAAATCCTCACCTTACATCTAAGCAGTTGCTAATAGAGGTACACACTGAGGGCAGGCCCCAATGTTAGCCCTGCCCTGACTCTGTGAACCAGGCCACACTGCCCTCTATCTTGAGATAGGACAAGTCTGTTTTAATGTCCTCCTCCTCCCATCTTCCTTCTTTGGCATGCTGCCTGCTTTTTGAGAATTCATCTCCCACACACATGTTTGCTAAGGGTATAATTCCTTTAAATAAATGTGTCAATGTCTCCCAGGGGGTTCAAAAGAATTTATAAGTTCTACAGAAATTATATATGTTTTAAAAATTTAATGATAATTTTATTTTAATAATAATATAAGAAGAAAACATATTGTTCAGTAATAATTTACAATTTAAATACATTTTCTTTTTCAATTTTTTTACAGAATATATTTTAGCTTCTTTAGTTCTTTATATTTTTCAAACTGAAATCCTTCACACCCAGGCCTAAGGATCCAAGGATATATTTTAGGGAGTCCATAAAAAGTAGATCCTTCAGAAACACTACTATAAATCTACACAAATAATTATACCCTTTGCACTAAAGAAATTGCTTACCTAACTAAAAATAAATTTATGGAGCTAAGTTGAATCGTGAAACTAACTTTTAATCTGATGCTATCTATATTTCCAGCACAAATTGAAAAGCAAGGATGAAATGGGCTGTTAAGGAAATGGAAAAGATTGCCAGATTTTCCTTACATTCACATATTGAATACTGCACAATTGTGTAAATATCACTTATTCATCTCTTTATGCAAAAAAAGAAGTTCAATAAAATGGCTTCAAATTTACCCCTGTAGTATTTCTCTTCATTGCCATAGAAAAGTTGAATATTTGCTAGAAAAATACATTTATACTTCTTTTTAAAATCATAAACATTTTAAAAACATGAACTGAAAGTCAAAGATTATTCAGAATGAAAGCTATTTGGAGATATGCATCCATAAAGAAATTTTCTCTTGCATATTTCAGTTCTATTCAGTTTAATTGGGGTAGATTTGTTGAAATATGAAGCCAAAAGAAAAGAAGTAGTGATAAGCAAATATCTATCCCATCCTTACAGCCTGCCTTATATTAAGTAGCTTGTTCATCTCGAGTCTGGGACTATACCAGCAGCAAGGATCATTGGCAGGATATTATATTACTACTCTTCTCTCTCTTAGGGTCTGCTGGAAAGAAAGGTATTGGATGTCACTGGGATTCGGCATGAGGCTTGAATCCTTTCCAGAGTCTACAGATATTGTGGCACTGAAAGTGTCAAACTTTTAATTCCAGGTTGCTTTCCTTGCCCTAACATAGGACAACAAACTCTGGAAACCAGATTTTTAAAGTTTCCTCTCTGCCCAAGTTCTGACAGTACAACTCTCTCACAAAGTATTGCTTGTGATGTACACTTATTTGCATTTAAGGTTAGAAAGTAACTCACTCACCATGATAGATTAGATACAGACATTGCAGCAATTTGTGGAGGAGTCTTCTCTTGATTTCAGAGTAGGGAATCAGTAGGTGATGTAGACCAGTAGGTCAAGTAGACAACACCACTAGAAATTTCTACTGAAACGATGCACAAACCACTTACAGTTTGAGAGGACCTATAAAAACAAAAAAAGAAATATAGTGATATCTCTAGTGTCCAGTGCGGTGTGACTTGTCACAGATTTATTTCATCCAGATCAATAATTTTGTCATGGTATAAGACACACAAAAGAAAATATGAATTTTTTTCTTAAAATATAAGACATGTCATAAACCAAAAATAATATCAAACCAACCATACAATAAGCTGAATACCTTATCTTTAAAACCAATTGAAATGTTAATGAAATGTGCATTCCCTGAAGTAGAGAATACAGGGAAAGAACAGAATGTGTTTTTAGGGGCACCAAATATTTTCTCCATAAGGTCGTGCTCTCTAAATCAGTTTTATATATCCATGATAAAAGGGTCAGAACAAAGATCCTGATCAGCCCATAGAAGATACCAAAAAAAAAAAAATTGTTGGCACAATTTATGATCACATCCAAGGCTTTAACAAAAAAAATCATTCGTTACTATATCTGAGTGGATAAGAATTTATATTGAGTAACAAGGGGGAAGCAAGCCAGTGTGTAGTTATATAACAAACACCTCCACACACTTTTTTTTGAGCATCTACTATGTACAGTGTCCTGTATCTTGAATCAAATTTTCTTAAGGCACAATTAATTCCATAGTACTATGTTAGCACTTTAATTATTAACAGTTCAGGTCATTAATTCAGTGTTGTTCAATTAAACAAATATTTATTGAGCATATACTGTGTGCACTTATGCTATCCCGGGTATAGCTTGGGGATAAAGATTAATGACACATATACAAACCATTGTTCTTTCCCTCAAAGAATATTTTATTTAAAAAAGATAATTATAATAAAATAGGGTAAGCGTTCTAATAAAGGTACACACAGGGTATATGGGAGCATAGAAGAGGGTCTTCCAGCCCAATCTTAGGGATTTGGGAAGGATTTCTAAAGAAGATATGCCGCAAATTACTACCATTAGGTTTGGCCACAAGATTAAAAAAAAAAATCCAAATTCAAAGTGGCTTAGAAAAGACAGTTTGTTTCTCTCTCACATAAATAACTCTTGAGGTAAGAAGTCCAAGGCATATGTGGCAACTCCATGAACACCAGGGATGGAGGCTCCTTTCTTGTAGATCCACCACTCTCAACATGTGGTTCCCCTTCATGGCCCAAGAGGTTGATGAGCTCCAGGGAGTGTGTCTGCATTCCAGCCAGCAGAAAGGAGAAAGAGCAAAAGAAGGATGCTTCCTAAAATTTACATATGACATTTCTGCTTGCATTTGATTGGCCAGAGCTCAGTCACTTGGCCACTCTTATCCTAAGGAAGACTGGAAAATGCAGCCATCATTCTAGGCATCTGTATGCCCGACAACAAACCAAGGTACATATCAGAAAGGAAGGAGGGGAAGTGGAGAGCGGGAGAAAAGTAGCAGTGTCTGCCACCATGTTTGAGACTTGGGGACCTTTATCCCTGGTGTTTTATGGTTTCGTACCTACTGCAAAGTTGCAAACATGGGGTAGAGGGGAGACGGAATCAGTTCATTGCTTGATGGTAATTTTACATATTTGATTTATAATTTTAAATATCAAAGTTCAGCTTTCTTAAATCACTCATAGGTCAACAAAATATTTATTTTGCTCTATATTTACTAGGCTCTAACTAAGTATTAAGGATACAAAGATTAATAAAACATAGTATTTACACATAAAGAACTCACTGTCTGACATAGAGGCCCTCATGTAAAAAAATAAAACTCACTATGAAAATTGTGTATGTACAAGTGCATATGAGTGGCTATAAGGGAATAGAGCAAGAACCATAATTCTAATGTATTCTAATTTTAATAGACCCTGACTGCCGGAACGATTTTGTCCGGCCGGTGGAGTAGCAGCTATGAAGACATGTAAATTGTCTGCTCATGTTCCAAGAGAGACTTTCAATTCTGTCTTGTACTTGGTTAATTGTTAAAGCATATAGACTTACATCCAGTAAAGACATGGGAACTTCGAATTCTGCCACCAAAACAGTTAACTTCAGATTTTCACAATCTGTATTGCCTAATTCTTGTCAAGGGTTCAGTTACAAAAAAAAAAAATATATATATATATATATATATATATATATATATATATATATATGGAATGTTGTCTAATGCAATTCATTCTTCGAGATATATTTAATTCTATCTTTAGAGAGCCATATATCTGGATGTTATTATTGTAATACCTAATCAAATTGCTTTTACTGAATTACACTTTGGAGTTTTGCCAAGTGTTTATATTGAGAGACATCATTAAAGAAAATAACAAACAAAAACCAGGTTTATGAAATCAGCTATTAGGTTTAATGGAATATTCAACAACACAAAAATGTTGCCTTTATGAACACTCAAAGGAAAAAGTTGTGTCTCAATACCAGGAAAAGTATTTTCTTAAATTTCTGGTTTGCTTTTCTCCTAGGGGCATTATTGCAACTTGCTAGACTCCTTTCATTGCATTAACTTATGGGAAGCTCTGAAACAAATTTGTGATATTCCTTTAAGAAATATACAAGACCTCTGCTAACTTTTTTTTTCCTTTTTTGCCAACTTTAATTTTTAACCTGTTATTTTTGATAAACACACATGTATACAAACATATGCACACATATATAAACTATTTATGTAAATACATATAAAATCCCCCTAAGTCCTTTTCGGAATAAGAAAGTATAAAATTAAAAACCACAATTCCAGATTTGTTTGCTTCTTCAGAATGTAGAAATAACACATAAAGAAATTGGATCCCAGAATCTTAGATCAAGCCATATGAACCTGTTGCTTTTGTAGGTCAAAAATGGTCCAATATTGTCAATTTTATGGTACAATTAAATTATATAGCATAACTTAATATAAGTGAAGGGTTGATCAAGATAACCTTAACATTCCCCTCAGCTTGACTAAACTTTAGACAGGTTTCTTCCTGACTATTGGCTCCTGACTTCCCTTTTCTTAAGGCATTTACTCTAGGAAACTTGCAATTTTAAATTCTTTCTCTGCCCCTTTGAGATGTAAATTTTCTTTTTTTAATTTAATTTCTTATTTCAAAATATTAATTAAGGGTGTACAAGTGTTTTTGTTACATAGATATCTTGTATAATGTTTAAGTCAGGGCTTTTGGTGTGCACATCATCAGAATAATGTTCATTCTACCCAATAGGTAAATTCTTATCCCACACCCTGCCTCCCGCCCTACCCCCTCCTTGGTTTCTCATGTCCTTTATATTGGTTTGTACCCATGTGTACCCATCTACTAGCTCCCACCTATTAGTGAGAACATATGGTGTTTGTTTTTCCATTCCTGAGATAGTTCACTTAGGATAATGGTCTCCAGTTCCCTCCACATTGCTGCAAATGACATTATTTTATTCCTCATAAAATGGCTGAGTAGTACTCCATGGTATATATACACCACATTATTTTATCCACTCATGAATTGAAGGGCACTTTTGTTGGTTCTACATCTTTGCAATTGTGAATTGTGCTATGATAAACATTCAAGTGCAGGTATGTCTTAGATAAAATGACTTCATTTCCTTTGGGTAGATACCCAGTAGTGGGATTGCTGGATCTAATGGTAGGTCTACATTTATTTCTTTGAGGAATCTTCATACTATTTTCCATAGACGTTGTACTAATTTGCAGTCCCACCAACAGTGTATAAGTGTTCCTTTCTCTCTGCATCCATGCCTACATCTAGGTTTTTTGACTTTTTAATAATGGTCATTCTGATACACGTAAGGTGGTATCTCATTTTAGTTTTAATTTGCATCTCTCTGATTAGTGATGTTGAGCATTTTTCATATATTTGTTGGCCATTTGTCTACCTTCTTTTGAAAAACTTCTGTTCATGTCTTTTGCCTACTTTTTATTGGGGTTGTTTGCTTTTTTCTTGCTGATTTGTTTGAGTTCTTTGTAGATTCTGGATATTAGCCCTTTATTGGATGTAAATTCTTTCTCTGCCCCTTTGAGATGTAAATTTTCTCTCAGCCTCTTGAGCCTAGTTGTATAGTAGAGGAATGTCTTTCTCAAGGACCTGGGAACCATCCCTTTGAAATGAAACCATTGAAGGAGATATAGCTCCTCTATCTTCCAGTCTTTGTGGGAAGGTGGAAACCTAACTTCAATAAAGGCCACTTAGCAAATGCAGATGGCCTAATAAAATTAACCAACATCCCCCTCAATGTCTTCCAATATGTTTCTACTAGTTCACCACAGCACTTAAAAACCTTTCTGCCTTTTATTTTAGCAAAGTTGAGCTCAGTTTCTGTCCTCTATTACAATAGTATTGAATAAAGTTGTCCTTGCCTGTTTATCTCCGTCAATTTTTCTTTGACAGGGTATTGTTTCTGGTACTAAAATTCAGGATCATTTCCTAAGCTGCTAGCAATAATGTTAAAAAGTGCAATCTTTTCTCAATGTCCTTTACCTGTAATAAGTACCAACTTGGAATTTGATAAGCTTATATGTAGATTTGTAAGATTAAATAAGTATTAGAGAATTGAATTTTTTTATTGTAAACCTAGATGTTAATAAGAAGTAAATATTCAAACAAAAAAATTCCACAGTGACCATTCATAGTGATTATAATAATCACTCTGACATTCATCTTGGTATTATATCATCTTTTATTCTTACTTACAACTGAAAACTATCTGATTTACTTCTTCAAGGATAGGCACAATGTACCATGCACCCATTAGGCAGGCACTCAGCACAAAAAAGTCTGTTACATTTACATTTTTATGATGTGATGTTTTTCAAAGGCCTCAATATTGGGCTTGTTATTCCTTTAAATGACATTTAAATGATTCATTGCTTATCAATGCAATCTTACCAGAGAAAACATCTCTAAGATCTTCAGGCAAGTTTAAATTTTCTGTACCTTTTGATGATTAACAATCTTTATACAGACCTCTGACATCATTCTCCTCACTTGAGTATGAATTCAGAGCTTTTAGCTAAAATTCTAACGTTACTAAAAGCCACCATCTGCCCCTTTGTCACAAGAGAAAGACAGTATATCTTCATGTTAGAGGAAACTATTCAAAATATATAGAGTGCTCTGACTTCTCTTGAATGCCCTGCTAGGATTGTTAAGTTATAAGCACAGACACAATTGTTCTCTTTAGGTCACTCTTTTAGTGCAATGTTAAGAAAAATAGCATGTGAATTTGACAAAAGACCCCCCAGTTTAACATATTTATTAAAAAATGTGACTAGCCCTTGAACACAGCAATGGACTATTGGGATGACACTTTATGAAAATAATGATTTTAATCATTTTATTTATGAATAAGATTTTAGACTTCAAATCCAGCTAAAAGGAATACCATTTAGGAGTAATTACTTTGCCATTTAGTAATATAATGCATAAAAAACTTCTGTAAATTGATTTTATTTAAGCAAAAGAAGCATCTTCCTAACCTAGTCCTATAAATACATAAATGCTTTTGTATCATTAAGATTTTAAAATTCAGCTGGGCACAGTGGCTCATGCCTGTAATCCTAGCACTTTGGAAGGCCAAGGTGGGAGGATTGGTTGAGGCCAGGGGTTCAAGACAAGCCTGAGCAACACAGCAAAACCCCATCTCTATAAAAAATAAAAATATTAGCCAGGTATGGTGAGTAGCTGAGTCCCAGCTACTCAGGAGGCTTACACAGGAGGATTGCTTGAGCCCAGGAGTTCGAGGCTACAGTAAGCTATAATCAGGCCGCTCTACTCCAGCCTGAGTGACAGAGTGAGACCCTGTCTCAAAAAAAAAATCTTAAAATTCCATGAATACTGGTTTAAATAACCATAATAAGTCTAAGCTTTATATATTTCATATTTAAGACAGTATACCTATAAAATCTTACTGGAAGAAAAATCAAAATTTGTTAAAGGTTTTGACCATAAGCACTAAGTGTACATAGCAAATTACAATAATTTGCCTAGAGAAAAGAAAGCTTGGATCCCAAAGGGGATACAAAACATTATAGGATCATTTCAAACTGGGTTAGACCAATGGTCCATTGGATTTTGTCTTAAGTGATGTACTGTACAGGTGATGAGGTATACATATACTCGAATTCCAATCAGGGCACTACAAGAGATAATGGGCATAAAGTGAAGAATAAAATGTATTGGGTATAGAAAGAACACTTTTATGCTAAAGATTCAAAATAAATGTTAGCAAAACAAATTGTCAAAGAAATATTAGACACTTGAATTTTACAGGGTAGATTCCTTTTCATTACCACATCAAATCAAAGGCTACTCCCTCGCTTTCTGGTTCCCCTATAAACTAACCCTATGAATATTTCACAACCTACATTCCCTACTCTGGTAGAACTTGCTTGCTTCTAATGCTCATTTCCTTGCCCTGATTATACTACAAATTTCTGATTCTTCTCTATGACCTGAAGTTTTCTTTCCCGTCTAATCTCACTTATCCAAATTCTTCAAGGATCAATACAAAGTTCACAAATCCTGTGAATTCTTGCCTCATAGCTTCACGCTTCTCTGATCTCCCCTCTTGCTCAACTAACCTACATTCAACTTAGCAACTAAAATATATTGAGCATTAAAATACATACTAAATTTTTCATGTACATTATTTTTACTTTCCTAAGTAAACTGTAAATTTGTAAAGCTCAGGAATTATTTCCTTCATGTCTAAACTCCAGAGCATCTAGATAAGTACCAAGAACTCTCCAGGTATTAATAAACTAAGGGATAGTCAGAGAGCAGTTCTGCCTGCCCAGAGACTTGGAGGAACGCATACCTGCTCACACCCTCACAGGCAAGCCAGCCAACCTAGGTGCCACAGCAGATTCTTGAAAAGCGGCTCCAGCCCCTCTCACCTGCAGCTTGAGACAAGTTCTGCCCACAGAGGGGCCTGGAGGGAGGCAAGTCGGTCAATGTCCCTGCAAGCGGATCCTGACCTTCCTCCCACTGTGGACCTTGAAATAGCCCTGTAATTAGGCTCCAGCCTCTCTCAGCTGCAGTCAGAGAGCAGGCCTGTCTGCTCAGGGACTTGCTGGGAGATACACTTGTCCATGACTCCAGAGACAGGCCTGAAGACCTCAGAATCAGCTGGAGATTGTGAAGCAGCCCTGCAACTCTGTTCTAATCCCCCTCAGCCACAAATTGGGGCAGCACGGCCTGCCCAGGGACCCACCCAGTGATCCAGCTGGAGTCTTCCACACATCTCGTAACAGGTCTACCCTCTGTGGACCCTGAAGCAGACCCTCATCCCGGGGCCAGCTGTATAGACCAAGGTCCACCAAGACAGACCAATCCACCCAGGGGCCAGATGGGATCCATGCCAGCTAGAGCCCCTGGTAACAGGTCCATGAAACCTGAGACCCCACTGCATACCCAGCAGAAGTCATGTGACCAGGATCCAACCACATTCCACAGTGATCCTGGAGGCAATCCCATCAGCCAGGGAACCTAACAGGAGAAGGGAGAATGGGAGAAAATATTTTCTGACCTGATATCTGAAAAGGAGTCAATATCCAAAATATATAAGGAATTCAAACAACTCAATAGCAAGAAGACAAATGACTCCGCCTTCCTCTCTCACTGGGACCATCACCTCTTTTTCCCCTTCCCCCCATATACGTTATATTTCAGCTAAACTTATTTGCATTTTCCTAAATGTATCTGTGTCTCTTTAGCTCACAGGCTTTTGACATGCTATTCCCTTTGTCTGCTACACTCACCCCTTTTCTTTCCCCCTCTGCTTGGCTAACTTCTAACTCATTACAACTCAACATGGACAGCACATCTTCCAAACCTTCCTAATCGTCGTTAGGTACAGCCCCTATATTCTCTCATAACATCTTGTTCTTAATCCATGACAACCTTTAGAAAGAGTGGTTTAATTCCTTGATGCTAGTCTTTATTTCCTTCTAGACTGTAAATTCCATGAGGACAGACAGCAAGTCTAATAACCTTGAAAACTTAAGGCCTAGCACAGTGCCTAGGACAGAGAAGGTATTCAATAAACTTTTGTTGAAAAAATAAGAATAAATATCTGAAATTAAGAAATGTAAAATTCAACAGTGTTTTGAACTAAATGCAGTGTATCTTTTCCTTTTAAACTATAAAAATACTATTTCTTTAATTTTAGGTCATATTTATAGGTTCTAGACTTCTAAATTGTCTCTACTTTTTAAGCTAGCTTTTTGTATTTGTTCAAAATGTATATTAATTATGAAATGTTAGTTATAAAAACTCCAGAATAGAAGTCATTCCATTTTTCAAATTTGTTTGGTTTCTCCATTTTATCCAGAATATGATTCAGTAGTATGATATGTAAATTCATACCTTTTTGTTTGTACATGCAAAGTGGGGTCAAACAACCCTAACATTGTACCTATTTCTGCAGTTATTGCACAAAATTTCTAGTAGGATACAGACATGTGTCTCTCTAGAACAACTGAGTGATTATGGTCAGCATGGATGTAGGTCAAATAAATGCTCAAATACCTTCCGAGCTGTTTTTATAGCCAATTGATATCTACTCTGAAAATACAGTCTTTGCACAGGTTAGAAATCCCACACACTGAAACTTCAGATCAGCACAGATGGTAACCTTGGAGACAAGCTAATGCAAAGCTTCGTGTGTCCTTTCACTGCAGTGCAGCTGTCATTTTACTTGTATTAAAGTCATTTCATGGGAGGTATTAGTATTCAGTCGAGCATGTTAGTAATTGGTCTACAGCATTTAATCACAGAGACTTGGCTATATTTGTGATTATCCCAAGCACCCACTTCAGAAATATCTCCTATGTTCAAATTACAGGAAGTATTTACCATAGCCAGACATACAAACGGTTATAGACCTTTTAGAGCAATTTTTAAATAAATGATCAAACAAAGATTACCCTAAAACAGTTTGGGATTACTTTCTTTGGAGTAATTGACTATATCAGATATTGTTATAATTTTCTGAGAAAAATTCATTTTATTCATACGTGAGGTATAAAGACAACTTTTCTACCTGTGCTCTGATCCCATTTTCTCCTGAACTGTAATGTAATCGTAAGCTTCTTTGGTGTCCACATCTTTCATTTCTGGTTCTTTCCCCTCTGTGTCCCTGATTCTATACAATCTTCCCTACCTCAGCTGTGCCTTCAAACTATTCCTTTCTCTCACCTCTTCCCTTCACTGACAAACGTCAGAAAATGTTACTCTACATCCCTTGCTTTCCCCTTTCCACCACCCATGTTTGTTTTCTGAGCTCTCCCCAAACATTCTCATCAACTAGGCAATATTTATCTACTGATTCCAATAGCCTTCTGTCAGACTCCACTCTGTCCACTTGTTCTTGAACTCTCCTCCCTTGACTTCCAGGATGCTGAAACATCCGGGCTCTCCTAACTCTCACTGTTCTTCACTGATCCACACCATTTTCCCATACATTGATATTGTTCCAAGTTCCATCTAATCTGACTTTCTCATTAGATAATTCTCAAATTTCTATCTATGGAGTTGATGCTATTTTCTGACTTCCAGAATATATTTTTTCCCAATTCTTTGTTAAACAGTTGCCAGGTCTTGCTTTTGTTTTGTTTTGTTTTGTTTTGTTTTTACTGCTCAATCATGTATCTTGAAGTCATCGTCTCCTTTTTATTCCTGTTACCACCACCCAAGTTCAAGTCCTTGTTATTTTTGCCTTAAACAGCTTTCTTTTTCAGATTTTTTAAAGCATCTGAACCATATTTAGAAATCTTAAGATTTATAATTTTAATAAACATCCTAATTTTTTTTAAAAGTTAAAAGAAAGGTTCCTTGGGCAGTTTAAAATCTTTAGTGTTTTATGGGGAACATGTCATTGTTTGGCAAATACTTGAATCATCTTTTCTGAGCACTAGTGTTCCTGGTGGGCAGTTTGTACGTCAGTGGCTGGAAATTATTGCATTGGTCTTCAAACTTGTCTTTAACCCCCCAATCCATATTACAAATTAATTTTATTAATAAAATGAACTTATTTATGCATGCAAAGTCCTTGTTTAGAAAACCATTGATGACGCCCTACCACCTAAATATTACACCTGGGATCCTCTTCAACATGGCCTATAAAGTATTTCCTGGCTTGTCTTCACTCATGTTAGATTACTACTGTTCAATGAATGAATTTGTTTCCACCCTCTACTGAAGGCCCGGCGTAGCACTCTTTACTTTGAAACTAGTCAAAAATTAAATTGAATTCTCTGTTCAAAACTCATATTTTTCAGGTGTACATGTATTGTACTCAAATGTAGCACTAAATGAATAATCGTTTTAAAAAGTACAATATATCAAAACTGCCTAATGTTTTTAGAATTTACAATACATTTTGATTAGTCACTAAAGGTTCAATCCCGTGTGGACAGCCCAATGAAAAGGATTGCCAAAATCGGTTTAATTAAAAACTGAAAGAAACAAAATAGCAGATTGAATTTTTTAAAAATAAATGTTTCAAATGAAAAATATCTTAGGCACATTTAATGAGTCTTTCTGTATTCTAAGAACACAAGCATTTTAATGTTCAGAATCAACTTGGGAGAAGTAGCGAAAACCAGCCTGTGAACACAACACATTTACAAATGTAATATATAGATAGTTGTGGGGTTTTTTTTACCCCTGAAGACTTTTCAGGCATTGCTTCCAGGTCCTTCACAGCACAGCCAAGGTCACCTGGTTGATCCTCCTCCTGAGCTACCCTACCCACCCTGCCCTCTAAGCCCTGGCAACACGTACCTGGTTTTTCTCTAAGTAAACTAGACATTTCCACGCACTTACGTTTCAGGACGAACAGACTGATCTCTATGTTCCCATTTCCAGTACTGTCCCTTTCCTTCCTGAACAGAAAGGAAGTCTTGCAAAATCTGCTCAAATATCAATACCCTCTAAAATTTTAAATCTGGAAAAATTAAATCGCCTTCGCATTTGTTCCCTTCATACATTTACATATTTCTATGGCAATATTTATCAGATTCCACTCATGTTATGGTTTGCCTGTCTCTGAAAAGGTGATCATTGTATGTTAATAATATATTGTGATATTACTTAGCTACTTAAGAAATAGTTATTTACTTAAGAAACACTAAATTTAAAGTTTCTGGCTGTGGGAATGAGGGAGTACCCTTTTTTAAAAATAACAAATGGACAGATAGTGAGAGAGCAGATATTGTAATATTCATGTAAAATATAATCATTTGTAGATCTTTTAGAAAAAGTACAAAAGCAAAAGAAATCCAATAGTTTTTTACTCACTTATTTTATCTGGGTCCTAGTAGTTCCCCATGAACAATAATTATATCTTAAATTTTTTTCCTAGTCCCTGTATTATCTAGTATAGTTTATAATAAACAATCAATATATATCTGCTAAATCAATTTTAGTTGAATTGCTATATTATTATGGTCATGCAAATTATTGATATTTCTTCTGTTTAACAATGAAGGCATCTGCATAAGAGACTCAGACTCAAACAATAGATGCAAGAAAAAAAATGCCTACTTTCAAGAGAAGAAAACTTAGAGGGCAAGAGCTTCTCTGTTGATAACTAGTTAGCACCCAGGCATAGGCAATACCTATCTCTTAGAGCATTTTGCAATCCTGGAGTGAGGGATTTTTCACAGATACAGGTTACAAGAAAAATATTTGCATATCACTCTTCGCTTAGGCAAATGTTTTCTTCTTTAGGGCACTATTCGAAAATACCCAACACGATCAAAATCAATTCACTTCTCTTAAACAAGTCCTTTCATTGAGCTTGGAGAACTGAGTTTTCTCTAAGACCTTTTGGCTTTCATTCTGCAGGCACAGACAGGCTTAATTAAAATTGAAAACCAAAGAGCTTCCATTTTTTGGAGCACATCAAAGAGTACCATTGAAGGTTCTGTGAAGCCACAACCAAAGGAGGTACACAGCACCCTCCTTGGAGGGATAATGTCACCACTGGCAAAATGAATTAGGAATGAAAAAATATTTCAGAGATTCTTCCTGATGTGAAAAAAAAAAAGATATTTTCTTAGCTTATCTTCCAAACTGGGTTTCTTCACAGCAACTTCATCAACTCTTTCTTTTATAAAATAAAATTTACCCAAATCTTAACCCCAATACTTTATGTTCTAAGACTTCATACCCTTGAGGAATTGACTGTCAGAAACTATGACTCCTTGAATAATGACTTAATGCCTTCTTTTTCAACCAAATTTTAGATTTAAGAACCACATAATAGGCAATTTGCTTTTCCACATTTCCTTAAGTATCCTGGGGTGTTTAGAGTTATTCAAGTAGACTGGTTTTAGTTTAACATCACCTTTACAATTTTCACTTGAAAATTGTGTCAGCCTATCTCTGGATGCCTGACTTCCTAGCTGTTTTTTATTATTGATGACATTTATTTATAAAAATCCAAATTTTATTAAGAAAATTGATATTGCTGAAAATTTGTTTGCTACCTTTGTCACTAGTTTTCTGTAATTCACTGGGAAAAACTTCATTACCAAGAAGGGGCTTCCTCTGATCTTCAAATGATGCTATCTTTCATAGTTTGTGACCTTTTTTACTATCCCAGACTTTCAGTTGAAAGTCAACTTCTTTACCAAATGATCAAATTCTTTCATCTGTCTCCTCAGATCTTCAAAGGGGTATAGTGCCATTAGTAGCTTCCACATAGTTTCAATGACTATGATTATCTATCCCTGCATGAGATACTTCTCCAGCTTTTCAAACATACCATGTCACGTTTGAGTAACACAGTGACACTTTCAAAAAACCAATAATTATAATGTAATACTGTTTTAAATTTTCTCACATGTAGAAAAAATCTTAAGCATTATAGAGACGTGCATGATCAAGCTTACGTATTTTATGTGTTCACCTTTGTCAATATATTTTATGTACCAATGTTTCTTTTCATGCATGGGATTTTCTAGACCTCTTGTGCTCACCAACTTTCTTCACAGGCTTTCCCGCTTCCTTAGTAGACCCTGACACAATTCTGCATAAGGAGATACTCTCTATCTGCCCACATGAACTCACCTACAATTTCAACATTTCCATTCTTCCAGTTATATAACTTTGTTATGGTAGAATTTTCTGTTTGGATAGTAAAATTTTTGTGAGAATTTTTGCAAAATGTGACAGTAAATATTTGGATAGCAGGATTTCAGATAGTGATGGCTATCTTTATTGCAGGAATATATGTGTTTAATGATCTCTAATCTAGAGTCTTAGAGGGAGAAGCATTTTCCAGTTCATCCTTCCCAGCTCTAGTCAGATTTAATTGCTGCCAATTAAGAGTACATATTATAGTTTCTGCATATTTTTATATTATTCATTCTCTTATCTAATATTTATTGAGCACCTGACATGTGTCAGGTAAGGCATTTTTGTGGGATATAAGAATTACTAAAATGTGCTCCCTGCTCTTAAGGATCTTGCAGCATAGTAGTAGACAAGCATAAATACAGGATACAGTGATGAGTTATAGAAACTATGTCAAATGTTCTTGAAAGTAATGTTGGGGCACAAAAAGAGGCACAGATGTTTCCTCACAAGAGGGTGATTTCAGGAAAGTGTTCACTGAAAAATGACACTTGACCCAACTTTTGCAAGATGAACTGCCAGATGCAAAAGATATAGCATTAGCCAAGACCCAAAAGAGGTGTGAAAGGCATGTAAGGGAAAGGCACACTGGATCTTAGAATACAGGAGTGGATGTGAGGGGTTTATGGTGAGAGGTAAGACTGGAAAGGGATACGGGGCTTCACACTATACACAAAATTTCACCTTTCATGTATCAGCCGACTAAATCCTTCCTGTTCACTGCTTCTACTGAGAGAAAGGCCAGAATCCTGGATATTCTCCTCTCCATTCCAGTAGAGGATTAAAAAATCGGGGGCTAGCTGACCTTGCACCCTGACCTCTGTGGAGGAATTAGGAGACAGGCAGTAATTTGTGAGAAGCAGATATCTGCGGCAGGCAGTTGGGGACTAAACATCTCACCCCCACCCCAACCTTGAGTCACCAACCTCCTGACAACCAGGGAACCCCAGCCGCTTCTGACACTTCATGTGCTCTGAAAGTCATCTGGTGCTGTGGGAGACAGGGAATGTGGGAAATCTCCAATTATTTTTAGCTCTTCGAAAATGGAACACATTCATTTTATAATATGTAAGTTAATTTTTGAACTATCAGTCATCTGACTTACAAATATTCTCAAGAATTTATTAAGCAAGAAAATAGAGAAAGGCCCATACTCATAAATTTGTATTTTGCAAGAGACACCAGTCATTTGTTGTGTCTAACTTAGGTAAACTACCCAACATCTCTGTGCAGCTGTTTCGTCACTTCCTCATGAGGTTGTTACAAAGATTAAATAAGTTAATGCATGCAAAACACTAAAGCAGTATCCCAAATATTTAAAGAACTGAATATATATTAGATACTTTCATTGTGAGTAGTAGCTTTCCTAACATCCATTCCTTTATATATTTTTTAGCAACAGTTTGAATTTCCATTTGGGGATACACCTTCCTAACACTTATGTGGTTTGGATGCAGGCCAGTAAACATTTTGCAATGTACTATCCATAGCTTAGGCATATGGCCCAATCGCAGTAAGATAATTATGGGTCTCTTCAAGGGAAGGTTTGGAGTTTCTTGTTTTCTTTCTTGTTGTACATTAAAGTTGAGAAGTTATACAGCTGGAGTGGCAGCCACCATCTTGCTATCACATTGAACCTGAGACTGGAGCCAACATGACAGAAGGCAGAACTGAAATGTGAAGAGAAGTCAATTCCTGTTGACATAATTCAACCCAGATCCATTCCCTGGAATCTTCAGTTGTCATTAGTTCCATTTTGCTTAAGCAATTTGGGTGGGTCTTCCGTTGTTTATAAATAAGAAAGTATTGTATGATAAAGAAATTATCCTAGAGACTGTGAAGAGCCACAGAAGGACTTTGAGTAGGGAAGGAACTTGATTAGATTTAAATTTTTTAAATATTCTAGTGGCACTGGGGAGAGCTGGCTGAGGAGTCTGACAGAAGCAGGGAGAGATAATGATTTAAGTAAGAAATGACAAGGACCTAAAAGAAGAGAGCCAGGGGTGAGAATGGAGCGATGGAAGAGCAGAGGCAGAAAGGTACTTGGTGACTGAATGGATTTGCAGAGTGAAGAAAAACAAGGAGTCTAGGACGACTCCCAGGCTTTTCATTTTGCTGGCTTGGTGGGTGGTGAAGCCATTTATACGAATAGGAAATATATAAGATGGAGTAGAATTTAAAGGGGGAAAAACCAAATTCAGGCTTTGACGCATTGAGTTTCAGATGCCTGTGACATAACTACATCGAGATAGTAAGAGGGCAGTAGGACATACCAATCTGAAATGCAAGTTAAAAATTTGGCCTGGAGCTTAACATTTGGCAGTAATTAATGGGATGGGTTGAAGCTATGGGCTTTAATGAGTTAGCCAACTTAGAGCGTGCAGAAGAGGATTGTGACCAGAATCATGAGGAAATCAATAATTAGGAGCAAAGAAAGAGGATCTAGTAAGAGAGAGGGAAGAAAAGTGGTCAGAAAAGTGGGAGAAGAACCAAGAGATACTATGTCAAAGAGTTACAACCAGAGGTTTGCAGAAAGCAAGAGGTCAGCAGCATCACGTGTACCCTGGAGGTCGGGTAATAAGGAGCATTTCCTCCTACTTGCTATAGCACTTGCAGTAGAGGCAGAGCAGATGTCTAATTTCAGAGATTTGATATGAAGTAAGGAAGCTGATAGATTTAGCGTAGACTACTCTTTTCAAGAGCTTGGTTTTAAGGGAAGGTGAGAGACTACAACAGTGGTTTGCCCGTAAATGTTTAACAACCAACATTGGGGAGGTGGAGGAGAATCTGATTTGTAGCATTTGCCAATTTCCCTCATATAAATAACCCCATTATAGTGAGGACAATTTCAATCTACTAGTGACAGTGAAAGCAAAGTTGGGAAGAGATGCTCACATTCGGCTCTCAGGAGTCAAACTGATGTGGGCTGGTTGCAGCACACAGATGAACTACAGAAAATAACCCAGACGTGGGATATGGGGTAGGGAGAAAGAGCCAGTAGAGAGGGGAAAGCTAACAAAATATATTAAAAATAATGACGAGAGAAGCAATAAAATTCTTTCAGAGAAGAGATCAGATCAAAGATATAGATGGAAGGATGAGCCTAGTACAGGAAAAGGAGAGAAAACCTTCTCCGAGGCTCAACAAAAGGAGGTGATCTTGGATGCAAACAGAGAAACACTTTTAAGTACAGCAATGGGAAATTGTGGTACTTATGACTAAGCAAATTCATGGTCTCCAGTTCTTTAAGAGGTAGGAGGTAAGATCATTTGGCTAGCGGTCAGGTGGATAGAAGAACAGGGCTTTCAGTGGCTAGAAGAGCTTGTGTGGGAAATAGCAGATGGTGAACAAAGGAGAATACTAAATATATATGTGTGTATGTGTGCATGTAGACACACACAAACACGCACCCCACACACATATTGAATATATTTGATGTTCCTATCTATTTTCCCCCACTAAAGTCCCTTTAGAGAACTGAGGGAATTTTATTTTCTTTGTTTCCCTGACATACATTCTAGCACATTTCGTTGCCTGTTACTAATGTTTGTTAGTTGGTATGTATATAGGTAGATTGGCTGATTGAATAAATGAGGAAATCAATATATAGGTATTTTCTAAAAGGATGTTACTATTTTAAATGTCTTCTTTTTTTCTCAATCTCAATCAAGTCTCATTAACCTGAACTTACATAACATATTTATGGCATTTGGTGTTGTTTTACACATATTAGAGCATTTATTTGCAAAATAGTGGCCTTACTCCTAAGATTCAAGTTTATATAAGGAAAAGGTTATATTTAATATAAGAGATTATATACAGAGGTGACGTAGAAGAAATATTGGAATGCCCTCCCTTTCGATAGATTATGTAAAATACTTACAGAAAAGTTCTATGTAAAATAGAACTTTTGGTAGCAGCAGGTGAAATATTTTCAGTGATTCTGGGTCAGATAAGACGTCCAGTCTTGGGTTTATCACTTAGTATCTTCATACACTGTGCTTATATTTGCTTACTTCTGCATTATGAATAATGCAAGTTTAGCTAATGTATCTGGGATTACAGAGGGATTTGCTATAAACTTTTTGCAAATATCAGTAAATGTTGAATAATACAGAGAATTTGAGAGAAAAATTTTGAGATTCCTAAAATTATGGTAGGTAGTATGAATGTAAGTCATTGCTTCCTGCTGTATTACTTGGTGCTTTTATATTCTTCATCAATTCATTTATTGATTGATTCATTCAACACTTACCCAAATGCCTATTATATGACAAGCATTGTTCTATGTGCCAGGAATATAGAAGAAAGCTAGGGAAAAGCTTTTGTCATCATGTGACTTATATCCTAGTGGAAGAAAAAGACAATAACAACAAAATAATAAAGGGATATATAATCAAGAAATCATAAATGCTATGAAGAAAAATACAGCAAGGTAAGGGGCTAGTGGGTGATGGGGGCTACTATTTTAGATATGGTGATCAGGGAAGGCCTATCTAAGGAGGTGATATTTAGGCAGAAAATATAAAAGAGAACAATTTAAATTCTTCTGAAGTGTTTATGGATTTTGAATGATTTTAAAAAGTTGTATCAACAATAAAAGTAGGGTATTCAGCAGCTCAGGTAAAACTTGTAAAGCATATCATTACACATACTTTTGCTTTCTGAAATGGAATAGAATACAGATAATTTAAGTGCTTCCTGGTGACTTGGGGTGGCAGTCATTATTATGATGCATTTAAATCAGAAGTTCTTCTTTCTTTTCCCTCACTTATAGCTGCTCCAGTCACAACCTATCAGCTGGCTGCTGCTAATCACAATACTCTCAAAATCAGAACAATGGTTAAAAGGATTCAGGGTAAAAAGTTTAAAATTCTAATGATGATTTTAAGACTTGCCTACAGAAGAGCTTTTGGCTGTAAGCTTAAAAAAATTCTTTCATCGGCTAAGAAAATTGTGTTTTGTAGACTGACTTTGGGAAAGGCAACATATAAATGCAAAAAATATTATTTTCATGTCAGATCATAAAAGCTAATATTTTTTGAGTTATATCTATATGCTATAATGTTCATAGTGCTTACTTTATTTCAGACTTTGTTCTAAGCACTTTATCTCATCTAATCCTTTGAAAGCTAACTTCTCTGCCTTAGTCTTATTATCAGTAAAATGGGGAAAGCAGTGGTACCTTGCTTAGAGTTTTACTAATGAATCTGTGATCTACAAAATATTACATTTAGCATAGGAAGAAGTATGTTTTTTATCAGAAGGACGAGAGAATAATGCATAAAGGCCCCGAGACAGAAATGGACTTGGCGCATTCTAGGTATAGCAAGAAAGGCCAGTATGACTCATTGAATATGTATATCTAAATAGGAGTACATGCTATTCTCCAGAATGATTGCTGATTATGTGTCTCATCTATGCTTTTGTAAAATTTATCAATGTCTATAGGTGAATACATGCAATGAGGGAATGACCCCCCCCCAAGGAGCAATATTTCAAACGAATTTCCCAATGTGGAGGCAGAAAAATGTAAGTCTTCTTAGAGGGAAACGTGAAATCCGAAATACAAATTTCCCTTTAAAAAGAGAAGCAGCTAACTAAGAGGAAACTGGAAAAAAAAATCACTTTTGTTTATATAGGTAATAGGTGTAAATTCCTTCTTTTAATGAGAGCAACTTGAGGGAACAGAGTATTCACAGCCGTATTTGCTAACTGATGGAAACCAGACAGTAAAATAGAGAGAGAGACAGAGAGAGAGAAAGAAGCAAGGTGATAACAGGCAAGTAGATATTTCCCCTCCAAATAGTAAACCTTGGTGTTGATATCAAGAATCACAAAATATGTCTTACAGAATTACAAGTTATAAGGCATGGATAGTTAAGGATATGTCAAAAGACAAAATTACAACAAATTTAGTTACAGATCTAATTGGCTTTTATTTGTAATTCATAAATTGGGCAGAGAACTACCACCAGGCAATAGAAGAACAGTGGGTTTTGTAAGGTGGAAACAAGGAAACAGAAAAATAGGGGGAAAAAAAAAACAACAGTTAACTTCAGGTTAATTCAGGTTATTTTTTTAGAAGGGCTAATGGAGAGGAGATTACCTTACTATGTTGATTCGGGTAGACTAGCATCTCCTGTTTTAGGAAAAACCGGTCTGTTTGGGGATCTGTTTGCTTCCTTAGAGTTTCAGTTTGTTTGTGTGACATTTATCATGAGTGATTCCATTCTGGTTTGGTGTGGTATGTTGGGGCCTGGCGCAGGAGCTCAGTCCAAAACAATGGCCTTCCTTAATTTTGTTTAACAGATGTAATAAAAGTTCATAAATTATACTTGTAAATCATTTCAGATGTAACTGAAACAGTTAATGCTCTAAGATTTCTCATGGAAGAGTTCAGGATTTGTTCTTCTAAACCTATAAAAAGCCAAATTAGTTTTTAGTTTTTTAGACAGCTATTATAATTCTATGTCTTTATTTTGCCATGATTTTAAATATTGAAATAAAAACTCTCCTGATAGTGTTTAAAGCCAGAGAAGACATGGAGTTCTGTTCATACTTCAGCATAAGGTAAAGGTGATTAACTAAATTTCCAATGGAGGCTTTATACTTCTACTTTCTTTGTTAGGAAGAATATTTCATTTTTTGCTTTATACCTTGAAGGAAAAGATATAAACACAAAAACATTTAGGTTTGGAACTCTGAGACATTTAAGACTTTACATAACAAATTCTGACAGTATTTAAATACTTCTTAAACCCAGATCAATAGGTATCTGAGAGGTTGCTTCATAATGAGAGTTTCCTATGGGCAAAACATTATAAAACTGATGGCTTAGAAACTTCCTCAGGACGGAATCGTAACTTATGTGATCCCTGGCTGGCTATTGAAAAATGGCAAACTCAGTCTCTATTTATGAAACAAGGAAGTTGAACTAGATCATCAGTCTGTGACCCAGTAAATGAAATAGTTCATGAAATGTCAATCAGTTACTGACTTTTCTTCCTTCCCTCTATATTTCTTGGTTTATGCTAGTGTCATATTGTGTATAAGCTCTTACTTCTAGTTTTCTTATTTTAGTCAGTAAGCCCATATCATATGCAGAATCCATCTAGACTATAAAATTATTTTCTAATAATAATAATTTTTCCAAACTGTGTTGATTCATTAAAAATTTCATATGATGGAGATATTTTAGCCTTAAAAAAAGCACAATTAAAATCTCATCTGTAAATGACAAGAATATTCATGAGCTACCTTTGTACTTCTATGCTAATTACAAAACTAAATATTTTACATCATACTTTATAATTCAGAGATATTTCTCCATTAGAAAACTGACTAGGCTCAGCTGCTTGATGTTAAATTTATATTTGCAAAGTATAAATACAGTTTTATTTAGTAAGGGTTTATAATATCCTATCATCATGTTATAGACATTTGCCTAACAAATTTTAAATTAGCCTCTGTGTCTAAATGACTCTTGGTAATACCATAAGCCATTGGTTTATGTCAACATTTTCAGGTCATTAAAGAGCCTTTATTGTCCAGTGTTTATGACATGAAGTATCAGGAAGCTTTCTCAACCTGTTAGTGCCAAAAATTCTCCCATTTGATATACATTGCCTAAGGATGGCTCTAAGAGTTCACCAAAAAAAAACCCCAAAACCTTCCGAAGAGAAAATTGAAGTCAACATTCTGAAGCCTGCATTGCTCCTTGCCCAAAGTAATGATGAGGGGGGCAACACACTGTACCCTAAATTACTTAAGGATGAATGATACAATTTGATTCCAATGCATCAGTTTGATTTTGGGGCATAAGTCTACATTTGAAATGTGAAAGTAAAGCAGCAATATATTACAAAGAGATTGGTGGGTTAGTTATGCCTGGACAACCCAATCCCTTAATGACTAGAGTCAGGTCTACTGCCCCCATCGGGAGTGGAGACAATCATCCAGGACACCCTCGTGAAACACACCCAGTCTCTGAATCTGTCATTGGAATTGCTGACTCTCTACAACAAAATTGCTGCTCTTCCCTATACCACGCAATGAAAGTCTCGTCGTCCTTGGGGATCCATGCAGTGCCAGACAATGTCCACTCCTGTGCTACACTGTCAGTATGTATCTTTGTTTACCTGGAGAAACTGTGATCCTTGTATCTCCTTTTGGGCTAGCCCACCACCCCTGCTTTCTTCCCAGTGGGTCTAAGGAAAATGAGATTGGCACTAAAATCAGCCTTCTTATTTACATCCTGTGAGTCTATGTCATCTGGATAAAAATTTGCTCCTTTAAAGAAGAAACAAAAACCCTGACCCTAGTTCTACTCCTGACCCAGAAAATTATTACTTAGATTAGAAATCAAATAATCCAAGAATCACTTAGTTTGATTCACATTTTCTCTCATTTCACTTCAGTGAACAGTGTACTATAGTGATTGTAACCAAGCAGATACAATGGGCTGAAAGAGGGATAATAGAAAGAAAGGTCCAGATTGTCATGTCCTTCCCTAGAGAAAAGTCTGAGTAAGACTCAGGCTTTAATTCTGGGCAGGCAAGAGGGCAGTATGAGGATAATAGTAAACATTTGTTCAAATATTTTTGAGCAGTTATTCCATACCACTATTCAGCTCAGGCTATCTAGAAATCAAAGACTGAATTTGATTTTAAGGAATTCAAGATACAAGGTAAGTGATAAAAATGTAAATGAATAATTAAAATATAGCATAATTGGATACCTGGGGATTAGAAGAGGAAAGTGGAGGATACAAAGCCACTACACAGGGCAAGGGACAACTAGGCAAGCTTCCTAAGGAGGGTAATGTCAGAGTTTTAAAAATTAAGGCACCATGGGTAAGGGAGAAAATGGAGTGTTTCAGCAAAGGAAACAACATATGGAAAGGCCAAAGAGAAAGTGTAGCATGTTTGTGAAGTGGTTAGGAATAGAAATGGTTAAAGCATAAAGGTGTGTGTGTGTGTGTAGGGCAGAGCATGAGAAGAAGCAGGGAAGGTTGTATGGTGTTTCAAGAAAAGTGCTGTCATGGTAACCAAGGAGTGTGCATTTGTTGTTGAAGTCAATATAGTACCACTGAGGGATTTATCAGCAGTAGTAGTGTGGTATAAGATAATATGATCAAATATGCATTTGCTGACTTCAGTATGGAGGATAAATTGAAGTACAGAAAAAAATGGAGTCTCAGAAAACATTTTTAAACTTCCTGCAATAGGCCTGGACAAATGAAAACAGCTGAAACTAAGAGTAGCAAAAAGAAGGAGCATGTAAGAAATTCCAGAGGTTTTGGGGTATAGTTTAGATAAGAGCTGATGAGTTATTCTGTTAGTGGTTACCCTAGGGACTACCATTAACATCTTAATTTATAACAATCTAATTCAGGTTAATATCAACTTAATTCAAATAGTATCTAAATTACACAGCTAACATCATACTTAATGGTAAAAGACTAAAAACTTTCCCCTAAGATCAGGAACAAAACAAGGATGCCCATTTTCACCACTTCTATTAGGCACTTTCCTGGAGGTTCTAGCCAAAGCAAGTAAGCAAGAAATGAAATAAAAGGCATAAAGATTGGAAAGAAAGAAGTAAAGCTATTTGCAGATAACCTAAGGATTCCACACACCACACCAAAAATAAAAATAAAATAAAATAAACTATCAGAGTTAATAAATGAGTTAAGCAAAGTTGGAGGATACAAGATCAATATACAAAGTTTGGTTGTATTTCTATACACTAGCAATGAACAATCTATAAATAAAATTTAAAAAACAATTCTATTTAAAACAGCAACCAAAAATTTAAAAGTACTTACAAATACATTTAACAAAAGAAAAGCACTTGTCCAACTATAAAACATTGTTGAAAGAAATTAAAGAAGACCTAAGTAAGCAGAAAGACATCCCATGTTCATGGATTGGATGAGGTAATTTTGTAATGATGTCAATCCCCTCAAATTTATCTACAGATCCAATGCAATTCCTATAAAACTTTCAACTGCCTTTTGCCTTTTTTACAGAAATAAAAAAGCTTTTCTTTAAGATCATACCAAATCCAAGGGATTGTATAGCCAAAACAATCTTGAGAAAGAACAAAGGTAGGAGGACTTATATTTCTTGATTTCAAAACTTACTACAAAGCTACAGTAATAAAGACAGTGTGGTGTTAGCATAGGATAAACATAAAGGTCAATGGAATATATTAAATAATTGATAGTCCAGAAACAAACCCATACATTAATGGTCAACTGAATTTCAACAAGACTGCCAAGAATAGTCCTTTCAACAAATGGTGCTGAAGCAACTGATATCCATATGCAAAAAAAATGAATCTAAACCCCTAACTCACCGTATAAAAAATT
Source organism: Daubentonia madagascariensis (assembly GCA_023783475.1). NCBI lineage: Eukaryota > Metazoa > Chordata > Mammalia > Primates > Daubentoniidae > Daubentonia > Daubentonia madagascariensis. The sequence goes on along the minus strand of JAKFHU010000726.1, from coordinate 17,157,113 downwards.
AACTTAGATTACAAATCTAAATGTAAGAACTAAAACTATGACAATCTTAGAAGAAAACATAGGTATAAATTTTCATGAGTTTGGATTAGAGAAATGTTTTTTGATACAACAACTAAAGCACAAAGGACCAGAGAAAAATAGATAAGTTGGACTTCTTCAAAACCAAAAACTTTTGCATGTCAAAGGATATTAATAAAGAAAGTGAAAATACAATCCACAGAACAGGAGAACATATTTCCAAATCATGTATCTGATAAGGGTCAAATATCCACAATATATAAGGAACTCTTACAACTCAACAATAAAAAGGTAAATAACTCAAATAAAATTTAGGCAATCACCACAGTAAAATGTTAGCTAGAATGGTAAGAAATTGGAACCCCATACATTGCTGATGAAAATGAAAAACGGTAGAGCTGCTGAGGAAAAGTTTGGCCGTTCCTGAAAGACTTAAACATACGTTACCCTATGACCCTGCAATTGCATTCCTAGGTATCTACACAAAAGTACTGAAAACATATATTTTCACACAAAATTTATACATGAATGTTTATAGCAGCATTATTCATAGTAACCAAAAAGTGCAATCAATACAGTCCATCAACTGATAAATGTTTTCCTTTGGGTCAATACCCAGCAGTGGGATTGCTGGATTGGATGATAGTTCTACTTTTACTTCTTTAAGGAATTTCCATACTGTTTTCCACAGAAGTTGTACTAATTTGCAGTCCCATCAACAGTGTATAAGCATTCCTTTCTCTCTGCATCCATGCCAGCATCTATTGTTTTTTGACTTTTTAATAATGGCCATTCTGACAGAAGTAGTATTTCATTGTAGTTTTAATTTGCATTTCCCTGATGATTAGTGATGTGAAGCATTTCTTCATATGTTTTTTTGCCATTTGTCTATCTTCTTTTCAAAAAGTTTTGTTCATGTCTTTTGCCCACTTTTTGATAGGGTTGTTTGTTTTCTTCTTGCTGCTTTGTTTCAGTTCTTTGTAGGTTCTGGATATCAGTCCTTTGTCAGATGTATAGTTTGCAAATATTTTCTCCCATTCTGTAGGTTGTCTATTCACTCTGTTGATTATTTCCTTTGCTGTGCAGAAGCTTTCTTAATTTAATTAAGTCCCACCTATTTATTTTTGTTGTTGCTATATTTGCCTTTTGGATCTTAGTCACACATTCTTTACCTAGGCTAATGTCTAAAAGAGTTTTTCCTACATTTTTTTCTAAAATTTTTATGTTTTCATGGTTTACACTTAAGTTTTTAATCGATCTTGAATTAATTTTTGTATATAGTAAGAGATAGGGGTCCTGTTCCATTCTTCTGCATATGGCTATCCAGTTTTCCCAGCACCATTTATTGAATAGGGCTTCCTTTCCCCAGTGTATCTCGTTGTCTGCTTTGCCAAAGATCAGTTGGTTGTAGATAGATGGTTTTATTTCTGTGTTCTCTATTCTATTTTTAAGGCTGCTAATTTATCACGTCAGCAGCCTAAATTTTCCCTTGATTGCTTCTCGTATTTTCTTCCAAAGTCCTTAACACATGACTTGATTTTATAAATTCCCAAATCCAAAAAAAGTTGTCACTTATTTTATGAAAATAAGAAACTAGTGTGTGGGGGACGGGGAGAAAGGAGGGTAGATACACAAACACACACGCACAGAGTGTTCTTTATAAGAAATAAATATAAGAAAGAGTGCCAAAAGCATTTCCTAAAGATATTCTATGCAGTTCTTCCCTTTACTGGTACAAAGAATAAAAAGTTTGTCAAAATTTATGGCATTTTCTCCTGTAGTTCATCACAAATAATCTCAAAGCCATCATTTATTATATTATATTTTTATTATATATCTAATACAAAATAAATAAAAAATATTTTATAATTTATTTCCAAGACATCTCTAAGACATTACAATTGCAATGACTTTGCAAAGAAATTAAATGTATTTGTATAGGTATTTCAATGACAAATTAATCTATAGCAACAATAATTTTAATTGTGAAAAACATTTAGAGCAATTTTTCAAACATTTCATTTTAATCAACTAATGGAAAATATCCAATCATATTTGCATAAAGTTAATTTTAAAATTTTGTTGATATTAGACAATTAGAATACATTACTGTTTTTTTGTCACTGGATGAAATGTTTGTTTACTTGAGAACTGAAGAGAAAGTGAAGTTAAATATTTATAAAGTAGGGCAAATAGTATTGGAGCCGTAGTTTATACACAAACAAGTAGCAAGCAAGTCTTGAATAAGACAGTATTTTATTGTATTGAAGCAATTCTGGGCAACTCACCAACAATAAGTCCCTGCAATATGAAAATATAGTAACTCCAATCTAAAAGATATTTACAATTAACCTTAGTTTCTCTTAGCACTTCATACTTTTCTCCTGTTACTAACATTTGTTAAAACAATCTGATTACCTACTACCAAGACTGGTTGTAGAGATCAGAGAAGAATTATTATTTTTGAGTCTTTACAAGAAGTTGCCAAGAAACAACTACACATTTTTGTAGAAGAGATGCTTCTGATGTATTTTACTACGGTCAAATCACCCTGATTGAATGTTTTATTGTTGATTAAAATGAGAGGGCCACTATTTCTTCATACCTCAATGGCACAGCCCAATAACCTCAATATTAGTGACCTGCACATATACTGTAAGTTGGTTCTCTATGCAGGAAAGGTGGGGTCTTAAGAAGACAAGCCATAATCTGGAAGGAGTTCTTCACACCCAACAGTCATAAACCCCATCCATCAGGAAAACAAAAAACAAAAAATATGCCCAGAGAAACTTCTACCCATGAGACAACTTTCTTCTTTTCTTTTATAATCCCATAAATAAGATTTTTCCTTTTTAAATTATCTAACATTGAAACAGGTTGGTCATAGAAAATTTTTAAAGGCTGTCAATAAATCACTGCACTTAGCCCAAAGGACACATCTGGCAATACTTGGATACCCATGACTTTAGGGTGAAAGAGTTTTTTCCAATGAGGATTCTGCACTCCTCCACTGTGAGGCTGAACTCAAGCAAATACACAAAGAATCCAATTCTCTTCTGAGAAATGAACAGTTGTCCTCATCCAACAGTATTTGTTACAAGTCTTCATCTAAGTACCTGGCATTGTGTTAAGGACTGTAATCACAAGTAAGGTAGAATTACTAACCTTAAACTGTTAAGTCTAGTGGGAGAAATAGAGGAGGCACTTCTTTAAGTGTGAAACAGAGTGGTCATTCATGATTCAAGAGGGTTGCTGTGGATAAATCATAGGGTAGATTGAGGAGAGCATTCATGGATGGGGCTACGAGGGAGAGAGAAATCAGAGCATAGCCAATATTTATTTAAAACTGACTAAATACCAAATGCTATGGTAAATACGCCACATATTTTTCTCATTTAATCCTTACAAAACAAGTCTATAAGACAGATACTATTTTGATCCCCCCCTTTATAGAGGGGGAAACTAAGACACAGAGAAGTACACTGATGCAGATGTACACTGATGCCTATGCTACCCACTAACAGGTAGGAGGACTGTCATTTGAGGGAGGAGGTGGGAAGACTATCCGGAGGGTGGGCAGTTCCCACCCTCCAGAGCCTAGGAATATCTTAAAGGGTCTTGTATACTAAAACAGGCGCCTGCATTATTTCTGGTAGTTACACAAATAAGTAACACCATTAGCTTTCCATTTCAGAACAGGGAACCTGACCCCAGAGTTTAGTGTTGATTGCAGGGGACAGACCTCAGAGCAGGCAAGTTAACCAAAGGGCCAAAGTGGTAATCCAGGTTAGAGATGATAAATTCTGGCAGCAGAAATGAAAAAGAGCAGTAGCCCTACCCAAGCATTAATTCAATTAGAGAGATTTAAATTTTTAAATAACGGCTATAGAATAAGAAATATGCCTTGATTATCTCTGAGACTCATTAAATGTCCTGGTCGAAAAGGACGATAGGTAATGAGTAATCTTGTTGTGGTGGTATTCCTGCTCAGGGCTCTTCTTTTTTCCTATTACTTTCTTCTTTTTTGGTATTTATTCTTGGCTCTGAAACAAAATTGTCACCCTCTCAGTATCTGAATCTCAGAGAGCAGGCTTACTGACACTGAAGTTTAACACACTCCCCAAACAACCAGCTTCTAGCACAGTCGTGCTACGTTTCATACTAGCTTTACAAGGACCACCCCCATCCCCCAGAGTATAGTTGAAACTCCTTTCCTTATTAAATTTATTTTTAACTTTTATAGTAGGATTTTTTTTAATTTAAAAGAGGATTTTATTGGACAAGAATAAAAACAAGCAAAGAAAAATATAGCATCACAATCTTTCCCTTTGTTGTGAAACAAATGAAACTAACCCACAAATAGCAGTGATTCACATACCTCCCCAGACCCCAAAAGGGCTACAAATACTCCTATCAAGACACTGTCATAGGATTTACGTAGCAACCAAAGACCACCACCTTTTGTACCACTTCCATCCTGACTCCTCAGCACTTTAACACTTCAAAGAATGCCACTTGATAGAACACACACTATATATACTTTACTCCAATGTGGTTTGTTTGTATTTCTCTACGAGTTCTGAGTAGGCGGCATAATGAACTGAGGAGATAGCCCTTCAAATGGAGGAAAAAACATGTTCCTACTTCTTGAGAATACTTGTATCTGAGCTGTCCACAGGTCCTAGAGATTTAGAATATCACCTTGAAGAGATTCTAAAATTTAATAACTTAATATGAAGAACTAATTTAATTTAATAGCTAATATGAGTATTTACTGACACTTGACATCAAAAAGGACTGACTTAGACATTGGAATTTGTTATTATTGCTGTTCCATCTTGCATCTCCAGTCTAAGAACCTCCTATCCTCTATTCATGCCATTTCACCTTTGTTACCTCAGTTGAGCACTCAACCCATATTAGTTTCCCATCCCTCTAAATAAAGATTTATCCAGGTGTATACACATGGCTAAGAATGGCTAAATGTAGCTCTTTACGGAAATGACAAACATCAGGGCTGCTATAGTTTGAATGTTTGTCTTCTCCGCAAATCTCATGTTGAAATTTAATCCCCAACATTGTAGATGGGGCCTAATGGGAGGTGTCTGGGTCATGGAGGCAGATCCCTCGTGAATGGCTTGGTACTATCCTTGTGGTAAAGAGTGAGGTTTTGCTCTATTAGTTCCCACAAGAGCTGGTTGTCAAAAAGAGCCTAGCACCTTCCCCAGCTCTCTCTTTTGCTTCATCTTTTAGCATGTGATCTCTGCACACACTGGCTCCTCTTCCACTATGCTTTCACCATGAGTGGACGCAGCCTGAGGCTTTCACCAGATGCCCAATTTTCCAGCCAGGAGAATTGTGAGCCAAATAAACCTTTTTTCTTTATAAATCACCCAGTCTCAGGTATTCCTTTAAAATGACACAAAAAGGATATAGATAAGGCAGAAAAGAATCACGGTCTGTTCTCTGGGATTGTTAGCTATGAGGCCATGTAAGCCTGGGACAGACGATGAGCCAATTTCCTGCCATGAGTTGCCTGAAAATGTTGCCAAAATCAGAAGTTAGTAATGGCTAGAGAGAAATATAGATACCCAGAATCCTAGTGATATTGTTTGAACCCCTGGATCTACTGGGTTTGAATCAACCCCACACCCTTTAGTCTTCTCATCCCTTTTTTAAATAAGCTAATTTCAATTGAGTTGCTGCCACTTGCAGCTGAAAAAGTCCTGATGACCAATGCCACAACAACAATAAATCATTTTTTTTCCTTTGAAAACACAAAACAATAAAATATTGGTTAAACACAGGTACATTATATAGTGAAGTAAGTTTATATTTTGTTTATCAATAGATTAATGAGTTATGAGCTGGTACTCATAATTCTTTTGGAACCAAGTAACCAACTATTAGAGAACTCTGAGGTACAAAGCAAGATAAATATTCTTTTAGAAGAAACTTTTATAAAGAAAGCCAATGACCAAACAGACTAAAAGAGATTTTCTCAAAAGTATAAAAACAGTAGGAATCTGAGAATTTCAACATTTAAAACAATGTGGTAAGCTGCATTTAGCAAAGCACATTTCAATTGAGGACGATGGAAAACATGAGTGAATATATTTCATGAATTATGCATTGCATCACAATCTCATTTGGTAAGTATTCTGACCTCTGCTATTTCTGTGCTGGTGTCTGTTGTACTCTCAATTAATCAGACAAGAAATTAGCATGGTAGATAATAGATAATGCTACAATTAAAGACAGAAGGTTGAAAACCCTTATAGTGATTTAACATTTAAAAGCATGAAATTAGTTTTGAAATAAAAATGAAATCAAAGAGTAGGATCAAGAAGTAACCTATTCCTAGTTCAAACTATAATTTTTGAGAGGACATAAAATTTCTCACTATATTTTTAATCCTCACCAAGTAGTTCATTCACTTTTGATCAATGAGTTGATCAATGTAAGCTCTGCATTCAAACTGAATGTAGTACATTAATAAGGAATCTGTTGGTCAGATACAGGAGAAAACTTTTACAAAGGACACATCATTATTGAAATTATAGGCAAAAATTTTCATCAGACACATGAAATTAGCATGATTATATATACATGTGTATGTGTGAATTTTCCTAAAATTTAAAATAATTTAATGATTTCTCTCATAAAGTATTAATTATAAAATTCATTTTCTTTACAAAAATGCACTTTTTTCTAAAACACAAATTTTTAAACAGAGAAATTAATTTAAAAAGTGCCATCTCCTAGAAAGTCCTACAAAGCTCCCATAATAAACCTCTACTCTTGCCTACTGCCTCTCTGACTTTACTCCCTATTGCTTTCCTCTGTTCATTCTGTGCCAGCCAAATGGGCCTCCTTAATGTTCAAATGGTCCAGGTATACTCCAACCTTGTGGTCCTTGTACTGGCTGATCTCTCTGCTTGGAATGCTTTGTCCAATATTCACATGGCTTACTCCCTCTTTCCCTTCAAGATTTTGTTCTAGTGCCATTTTCTTAAGAAGGCCTACCTTGACCATCTAGTTAAAACTGCCCCCATAGCAAAGCTGAAAGAGCTCTGATTTCAATTAAAGCAAAATATTCTAATCAGAGGCAAAAATCATCTGGTAACTGTACTCTTTTTCTATCTTCATTTAATATAGAAAGACTGGCTTATCTTACCAGAATTTAGGTTAGAAAACAAGAACCACTCTTTTTTTCAATATATTTTCCCTCTTACCCTTTTTCTTGTCTCATTGGAATTATGCTGTAGGCAATGTTAACATTTAAGATCCATTCAAACGCAAGAAAATTCACCTAACCAGAGTACCCCGACACTCATTACGGTTGTTGTTTTCTACTTCAACACACTAGGGACATTCTTCCATTAGTAAGATTGGTTCAGCTTGGGAATGATTCTTGGAATAGTGAAAGATGGAGGGAGACATGTGCAGACCTTTATTTACTATCCAGCCCATCCCTGGTCTAAGTAATAAATGAGAAAATGCACAAGTAAAACACTTAGAATATCTGGCACATAGTGAGTACTTAACAGGTGTCAGCTCAGCATCTGGGGAAGTAGGTGGTTGATGTCAATGGAGGGCTCTTAAAAGAGGAAGAAAATTTTATGGTACCCAAGGACAAACACAGGATGCAGTGCATGCACTGGCAGCAATTTCTAAGTTTTCTTTTCTTTTTTGTCCAGAATTTTGTTTTCCAATAAAGTATTATATTGAAACTCGATATGCAAAACAAAAGCAACACTGCTCTCCTTGGGGATGGGAATGGCAGAACTAAAATTCACGCATACTGGTTCTCAGCCTTCAGCTCTTTCCTCTGTATCATACATTGCTTTTTGATATAATAATGTTTTATTATTGCTGAGTTTTTATTTAGTTGATTAATGAGGGTATATAAAGTTGTACAAAGAGGTGTCATGACAAATTTGTTTTTCAAGTAATAACACGAGGGCCTTCTCAACAAAAGGTTAATATCAAGTTTTTCCAACATCAAACACAACATATATTTGATAGTTCCCGATTAAGTAGGTGATTGTTTTACAACTCTAATATAAATCATCATCGAGAAAACACTCCCTTATGAGGGGAGGTAAAAGCAATTTCTGGCATCAATTAAAATGCACTTGGAGGTAGAATCTGGAGTCTGTGTCTTTAGTTAGTGGGGAAGCCTGAATGTGAAGGAAAGCTATGCTAATTTTCCCCTCTATCTCCTCACTCTTACTTCTAACTGCTCACCCAACATCTTTCCAAAATCGTCTTAACATAATTCAGAAATGGGTGAAAAATTTCTTCTTTGTATTGAGTAAAATCTAGGGTTGCTTGCTTGGCTCATCTGTGCCCTCCACCAACACCACCATCACCCCCAACCTCAACATCAACCTCCACCTTCTGTTTACCTGTTCCTGCTGTAACCTGGACCACATGTTATTGCCAGGTACAGGCTCACTGCCAAGACCCCACCTCATTATAAAGACTTCATTTCATTAATTATAGTAGAAAAATAAATGTGCCCAAAAAACTAACCTACAAAGTCCATCATATTTTTTTTCTTTGAAATATGGTCAACTCAAAACATTTAATATGGAAAAAATGTATTGAATGCCAGTTGTCCTTTCAACAAATGAAATTTTTCACAAAGCTCTATTTTAAATTGTGATTTTGAAGCCATTTTACCTAAAAACTGTTGCTTTCAACATATTATTTGTAGAGATAAAATGGATCCTACATTAGAAAAAAATTTTGCTCTTGTCACATGAAGTATTACAGATTTGCATTACTAAGTCTTAAGGATATTGCTGAATACTCTCAGCCGTCAAAAAGCTGTAAGCAAGTAATAACTGTTATCAAGAATGAGAGAAAAAGACAGAGAAAGAGAGAGAGGGAGAAGAGAAAGAGCAAAGAGACGAGAAAGAGAGAGAATGAGAATTAAAAACACAGAGTGATTTCATACTTATCACCAAGAAATTATTTGTGGAAAGGAGAATATACTCAGTAAATACTTAGCTGATAAAATACTATTTTGCCCTAAATTCCAAATGGAAAGGCTTATTCAATTAGCACCTATTATAGACAAAACAATGGAATTATGGACCTATAAGACAGACTAAAATGTTAAAGTGGACGTTTTCATAACTCTTCCCACTTCTCCCCTTATAAAAAAGATTTTTGCTATCAGGTACTTGTGGGATAACCAGAGGCAAAGGGTAGAAGCAAATACGTGGAGAAACCTAAATCCGTGACAAGGAGATCCACAGGCGGGAATGAGCTGTAACCAAGAGAGGGAAATGTCTGTGGGGACAGTGAGGGAAAGAAAGTGGGATACGGTTAGGACAGTCCCAAGACATTATGAAGAGAGACCTGAGCACTTAGGTACATCTTCCGAATGAGGATTTGAGGAAGTCTTGCTATGTGACGTATGACATAGTTACATCATTACATGTCAATAACAGTTACTACTGCTCTAAGACCTGCAGCCTGAGAGCAATTTCCCGACAAAGAGGTACCAATTTATAAGGCTATGCACCAGAGTGTAAACTTCACTCAGCTTCTCAGGCTCACTCCAGACCCACAAAGCCTCCTCAGACTTGGAAATAGAGAAAAGGATCATAACCATCAACAGGACTTCACCGTTAAACTTTAGGACAAAATGTACTGCTAATGTGCAACTATTCCTAATCAAAAAGTTTTGTTGATTTTTAACTTAGGCTAACCAGCCAATTCATAAAAGTGCCCACACTATAAAAAATAAAGGATCTCCTTTATTCCTCCTGCCTGAGGCTACTGAGCAACCCATTTATCTTCAGGGAGTCAGTCTCTCAAATACTCCCCCAGAATGCTGCCTAAGGGGAAATGGCTGCAGCTGCTGCTTAATGCAATTTTTGTCAGGAAGATAAGTTTCCTCATTGAAAGGGTAAATGAAAGAAGAAAAGACTTCTGCAAACTGTCATATTTCACAAGAAAAAGGCCTTTTCTTGGAGTTTGATTTTCTCTTATAGACAAAAAAACTTTAATTGCTCTGCTTCAAGATGGGTGAGATATGCCTTGCTTCTTCCATCCAGATCCAGACAAAAAGTTTAATTCTCTAAAAGGCTACTCCTTTTCTGTTAAATCACTTCCCCTCTGGATATAAAATAGCCCAATAACCAGTCCCAAAATGGGCTGCCTTTAGTGGAATGTGGTTTTCTTTAGTCAAAGGAAAGCCTGTCCTCTGGTTCCTTGGCCAAGGGGCAGTCAGCCTGCTTCTACGACCTCTCTAAGCAGAGCTCCGCTTCAATGTCATCAGCTACACAGAAGGCTTTTGGGTAGACACCAACTTGAAATTACTTCTGCTAGAAGGTCTTATGAAAATAAGAGACTGTGAAGCAATCAGTTTGAAGAAAATGGTATGATATACTTTAGGTGGTTAAATTCCTTTTGTAAGGAATCTTTATGAAGCCCAAAGGTTGTTTGAATACTGTACAAAAAATTGAAACTTTCTGTGAGGTTCTGAGGAACTGTCAAAGATTTCTGAGCAAGGAAAAACCTTCACACTACTGGCCAGAAAGATTACCATGACTTTGCCTTTTGGTTAAATTAAAGTTGAAGCAAAGCTTTTAGAAAGCATATTTTCTTATAGTTAGATTTTAATTCATCTGCTCTAGGGCGGAGACGGGGAGAAATCGTAACAAATTACTTTAGGCTTTTCATTTTGTGTATGTGTTTACGTTCAGATAACAAAGCCACTGATATTTTTTAAAATTATCAATTTTGTTACCATCATTCTCAAGGTTGAGTTTTTGTTTGAGATGCCTATGTGTATAAGCATCATATATATCCAGTATATATAAAATTTATTTGAGAGAGACTAGAATTTAATAATGTAATCATTATTACCTGTCAGGGTTGTTTAGAATATATTAATTTTATCTTTTCACATTTAATATTATTCTTTACATTACAGTTTATTTTCTTTGTTAGTTTTTCCTTTGTGTCCTCTTTTATGGGCAGAAGGAAGATTTGGAATCTTGATGCACTTTATTGTGGCTGAGTGCAAAAAAAAAGTCTTTTCTAAGTTTTAATTTTCAGAACAATACAAATTTTCCAACTCCTGTTTTTGGAATTTAGTTAGGAAACATGAAAAAGAGAGAATGAGAGAGTGCGCTCCTACAGAAGGATATTCTGAGGCATCCTGCTGTGTCAGTTAGATCCTACAGCTGCCCAAAATAGGAAATATCCAGAAGTACTGTACTGTGTAATGGGAGAGGAGCCCCCATTTTTTCTGACCACCTATTCCAATGGTGTCCTAACTAGAAAGTCATCTGGTAGCATAAGCCAAAAGAATAAACACATTAAGTTTATACTTTATGCAAAATTCAGTAATATGATAAATATTTAAAATCAGACCTTAAACTATTTATCCATATATATGCATATGTCTACACACACACACACACATATATACGTTATATATGGTTATAAGGTCATATGTGTTTGTGTGTATATGTATTTCTCACTCATGTTTACACAAACTTTAATATAAAAAATCCTAAGGTAGGTTCCAAACTTGCTCATAAAATTGCAGTTAAAAATTTTACAGTGTTTTTTGAGGAAGAAAACAAATACATGAAGCCACTATGCTTTCCTAGCCAAATATTTTACTTAAGGTTTGAAGGGAAAAGTTCAACATTGAATCTTTGCAGAGATCCAAATAAAATGAAGAAACAAGGATGTGATTTAATATTGTAGGTTCATTTATCTTACTTTGTAAAAAAAAAAAAAGTCACTGTAAGTAAATGGTTATAACCCTCAGTGACCAAAAGAGGTAAGAAGATGGCAGACAAATGCAAAATGTAATGAGGTAGGATTGCCCAAAAAGCCCTGCATGTCTTCAGTGCAAATTCTTTTCAATAAAGATTGATTGCAGCCTTCAAGGCAGAATGTATGTCATCATTCTCCAGATAGCCCATCCTGGGAGACTAAACTCCATTGCTATTTTTATTAGCCTGTGTTTGTCCTGACAGAGAATAAAAGAAGCTTTGAATCATAAATTTTACAAATGTACCCTCATATAACCAAAGCCACAGATAGGTTTGCATTAGGATATAATAGAATCATCTGAAATGGGTGCCTATATTTCTCCAATTGTCAGATTTTTTCTTTACACACCTTGTTACCAGTGTTGAGCAACATGAGTGATATGAATGTACTGTGGATTTACTACAGCTTTTTATTTGCCAAAAACTATTATAAATTTACACAAACCATCCCAGAATAACTACCTATCTAAATGGTCTAACCTACAGACTATCTGTTTCTAAAGGTCTTTGAAGAAATACACTTCATGATTCTTTTTTAGTTCATGTCAAAAAAAAATAATACATACATGAAAAGAGTTTTTTTCCAGTCTCCTCTACATGCCTCTTGTTTCCTATTTGGCTGATCTGGATTTATTCTTTGTGGAATTAAGGGCCGGTGTTAAATATAAATAGAGATGACCTTCTTTGACACGTGCAGTCAGAGTCCTCTCTCTACACGTTGCTACTCAAGTGTTTTGAGCTTCAGTTTCCTTTCAATGAAGTAGAGAAAATAATAGTATATATATGATAGATGTCAACACTTCTCTTTCTACATTACCCATTATGTTTCTATTGTATTTCTTTGATTCCTGTGCCATTGATTATTAGTGAATAAGTAACTAGTGAATTAGTAACAGCTTTTTTGAACATTTCTGAAACATTAAATGAGTGAAATCACAAGTCTTAGAATCAAGAAGAAGGATTTTTAAGGCAATTTTTAGGCAGCTTTACAGATCTCCAACTATAAGTTAGTTTTTCAGGAGGACACCATCCAGTTGTAGAATGTCTTAGGTATTTTATCTTGGGGTTTAAACTATATACCAAATCAGTTAATTTTAATAACAAATAAAAATCAATAATATTACTTACATAGAGAAAAGGGGAAGAAAAATTTGATATTGGCTATCTGCCTGTGCTATGTGCTTTATATAGATTCTTTCATTTAATATTTACAGCAATCCTATGAAATACATACCACCTTATCTATTTTAAATTGAAGGAAACTCAGGCTCCAAAGAAGATTAAAAAAATAAAAAACAACCAAAATAGCGTATCTAGTAAGATGCAGAATGGCAATTAAAGAAGTCTAGGACCCTTTCCACCACAATGCCTCTCCAAGAAATACCAATTTGGTGAGTTTACAAAAAGTAAACAAAACCTCTAATAAAATATAGTTTCCTATGCTTGAAACAATTTGCTTAGAAATATATCTTTTATATGATCTTAGTCTAATTCTGCAGGGATATTTACTCTCTGAGCACTAATATTAAAGCCATTGTTATCCCAGAGATAAAATTCTGAGTGTCTATTTTTTTATGTTCTAATTAACATCATCATTTTTAAAATTCAGGTAAAATCTCATTATTTTCATATAAATTGGGATGTTTTTTCTCTGATGAGATTCAGTAACTGCTATTAGCATTCTATCCCTGCCCATCTTTGCCAGGAAGTACCTAAGAGCTTGGGTGAAGTCAGACTGAACTGGGTTTGAGTCCCTGCTTCACTATGTTACCAGCCATGGGACCCCGGACTAGTTACTGAGCCTCTTTAAGCCACAATGTCACCATCATTTATTTATGCATTTGTGTTCATAAAGCTCTGCCTAACATAGAGTAAACCCAGATGATTCATTCCATAACTATTTTAAATGTTACTGAGGTAAATAGCCTATGAAAGGGAATTCAAATTCTCAACACATTTAACTTCAGCTTAGGCAGTGAGCAAACTGTGCTTAATGTTGTCTGATATATAGAAGTAATTAAACCTAAGTTTAGACTTGGGCATATTATATTCAGCTCCATCACTAATTAACATATCAAATATTGCCTTCCCTTTAGAATTTGAGAAGTACTGGTAAAAATTGCATGGTGGTCCACAATATTCACCTTTTAGAGGTCACTTCATCAAAAATATTAAGAACCAAGATGAACTTCAATTTGCAATTGCAATGAAGAAAAAAATACCTAAAGAGGAGTTTCCTAGAATTTGTTCCATAAACACTGACCTCATGACCTACTCGTAGAGGAAAAAACCTCCCTTCAATTTTGGATTCGATATAAAATATTCCATTCTGGTGATGCATGCTGATCATGTACTTTGTGGTGACCTGCAAAAAGGAAGGCTGTTTAACTTTATTTACAGTTTCACAATTTCCCAAATTTGTATCATGACAGAATTGTTTTTCTCCACATGACAACTATTAAAACTATTTCTTTGGAAACACAGTCCAGGATTCAACAGTCCCCTTTTGAATCTCCACTAGATGGATGACAATATCACTCTTCTTCAATCTCTAGTAAAAATAATGGTATCATTAATCTCCTCTTCAGTTTTCAGAAAAATTCTGCTACAGAGGTATGGAGATACACGCTAAAATTTCAACTAATTCAGTGTTCAAGGCTACAGGATGAGAACAGCATATGGCAGTGAGTCTTACACTTCCTACCTACATGAACACTTTTAGTTCCATTAAAAAAACTTTATGATTTATTTTAGGTAATGGACTCCTGCCATAGAAATAATATATCTCTAGGCTATGATATGGCTGGAAGAATTCATTTTGTCTTAGTAAGAGGGAGAAAAAAAAACTATTTTGAATTGAGGGGTTCTTCCTCATCGCAAAATAGCAACATGTATCACGCAATGAATAACTGTGCTTATTAAAAGAAAAGAAATCCTTCCACAGTAAAACATGGTGTCAGCTTACTGGTCACTGAATGAGGAAAATCTCATTAAATTCAAAACACCCAAATGAAAATCAAACAACCATGGAAAATAGTGTGCCTCATTTGAATCTTTCTAAAATCTACTACAAGACAGAACATGCTGCATCCTAATTATGCTGGTTTCCAATGGATTGAAAATTGAAATTATAACTTTCTCTCCCTCCCCGCCAAAAAATGTATGCACTTAAGGAATTTAAAAAGTTCCAAAATTGAACCTGTGGTTCCAACAGCTAGATGTAAGGCAATAGTAAATCTTCACCAACCTTGAAAGTAGGCATATTAGGCTATTAAGTATGGAATATCCAATTTCCTGAAGTACTAAGTTTGACAGTTGATATCTCTGACATTTCACTTTGACACTTCTTGTTTTTTGTCTTTTTGTTTTTTTTTTTTTCATTGTAAAGGTACATCCTCATTCTTTCAAATGCATGTTTTGCCTTCAGATTATCTTTCAAAAAAAATTTTTTTAGAGCAATTTCTGTGAAACCATGGATAAGTCAAAAATTCATGTTATTTTTGAATATGAGTTCGTCATGGAAACAATGCAGCGCAGACAGCTCAAAATATCAACGAAGTGTTTGAGAAGGATGTGGCTTATGAATGAACAGTACATCAGTGGTTTGAGAAGTTCTGTTCTGGTGATTTTAATCTTGAAAATGAGCCACGTGGGCGAACTGAGACCAAGGTGGATAATGATGAGCTGAAAGCCGTACGGGAATTGAATCCATCTCAACCTACGTGTGAATTAGCAGCAAGGTTTGATGTTACTATTCCAACAATATTGGGCCATTTGAAACAAATGGGCAAGGTAAAGAAGTGGAGAGATGGGTACCGCATGATTTAAATGAGCATCAGAAGAGAAATTGTCTCGAAGCTTGCCTTTCTTTGCTGTCACGACATAAAGGTGAACCATTTCTACACCATATTGTTACATGTGATGAAAAACTGATTCTTTTTGAGAATCGCAAGTGTTCAGCACAATGGCTGGATAAAGATGAAGTGCTGAAACACAGTCCAAAACTGAATATTCATCAAAAAAAGCTAATGGTGTCTGTCTGGTGGTCCAGCACTGGTATTCTCCACTCCAGCTTCATAAAACCTGGTAAGTTGATTACAGCAGATGTCTACTGCAACCACTTGGACAAAATGATGAGGATGCTTACGATTAAGCAGCTGAGATTAGTCAATACAGACAGGCCAATCCTCTTGCAAGACCACATGTCACAAAAAACAACACTGCTTAAACTACAGAAGCTGGACTTGGAAACTCTCTGTCATTCACTGAATTCACCAGACCTTGCATCAACTGACTACCACTTCTTCCAGGCTTTGGACCACTTCTTGCAAGGAAAAATATTCAATTCTAAACAAGCCATGGAAAACGCCTTTCACAATTTTATCACCACTCACTCTCCAGGTGTCTTTGCTGCTGGTATAAGCAAGCTACCGTTAAGATGGCAAAACTGTGTCAATAGTTTAGGCACATGCTTTGGTTAATTGTACCGCTTCTTCTTTGAGATATAATAAACTACACTTTTGATTTGAAATCAGACATTTCATATTTAATAACCTAATAACAACAACCATTTTTCAACGAAAGAGAGGCCAATATTCCATTATCATGAAATGATACTGCACACAGCACTATGACTACTTGGAGTATTAGGATAAAAAAGTAGAAATGCATACTAATGGGAAAAAAATCAAGGCCTTTCTACCCTCCTAAATTTCACATTACTGAGAGGTCTCTGATACTCCTTATGATCACATGTTTCTAATGATCACTTTATAAATACAAAAATCCCTCCAAAATACATCCTACACAGTTCAAAGGATTTGCTCTTCCAAACAGAAGTTGCTACTCTGGTGTCATCTGATTTTCTCGCCTACCCAGATGAAATACTAGACATATACACAATGTGGGTACCCTTTATTAACATCTGAAAGAGATATTGTAAGTTGGACTCACGTATAGAGTCCTAATTAGCTAATGACTGAATTTATAACATGCAACAAATTATATAGGTTGATGGGTTAATTTAAGCTTTATAAATGGCTTTCAAGAAACTAACTTTTTTTTAAAAATTTTGATTCTTCACAAGTAACACCATAAGATTTAATTCACCAGAGTGTACCAATCTAAGTTACTCAAGCTTGGATATGAGAATAATTTAATAAGTGAGGGAACCTGAATACATATTCAGTGTGGTAACTTCCAGTATGGCTCTTGGTGATTTTTGCCTCTTGGTGTTCATATCCCCTCTTCCTCCACAATGAATAAAGCTAGCCACTCTCTGTAACTACTAGGATGCTGGGCAAATGAAGGAATGTGGCATCTGAGGCTAAATCACAGATGGATGACACTGTGTCTTCGGCCTCATTTTCTTGGCTTGCTCACTCTGGTGGGAGCCAGGCACCATGTCTGGAGGACATTCTTCTATGCCTACTCTCTATTTCTCACTACAAATGATCCCCCCACTGAAACTGAAGCTTACCCGGGGCTAACCTGAGATTAAGTTTGGCTGTTTATCTTAATCTTCTCAGGGCAGAGTTTGGTAACATTATGATTGTTAACTACTGTACAGGAAGCAAAAGAGGGTAGATCAAGAGAAGTATACTCAAGATAGATTTAACAATTTAATTAAAAAATATACTGAAATGATATGGAATTCAATATTTAAAACCTCTTAAAATCTTTAAGACCCCCAGTTAAACATGTTAGTCTTGCTTCCTTCTTTAAGTACATACAAGTGTATAATTAAAAATAATTTTGCCTATTTCTTTTAACTTTTTTAATGTTGCTACTAGAAAATTTAAAACTACACATGTGGCTCACATCATATTTCTACTAGGCAGGTGTGGTTTAGACCCTTTAAAACAAAACAGAGTATCTGGTTCTCAGAGATATTTTTTAAAATTTTCAATTATTCTGGATACACAATAGTTGTACATATTTATTGGGTACATGTGATATTTTGATACAAGCATACAATGTGTAATGATCAGATCAGGGTAACTGGGGTATTCATCATATCAAGCACTTATTTGTGTTAGGAACATTCCAATTCCACTCTTTTAGTTATATTGAAATATACGATAAATTATTGTTTGGGTTCTCAAAGCTGTGGATGGATTTGACTTTTAATTAAAATGCACAATTATTATGTCCAACATTTTTTGAGACTAACTGGTTGGTCTGACAATTTACTTAATAGGCATAATTCTAGGCTTAGACTTTCAATAGCAGAAAAGATCAAATTCAAAACACTTATCCAAGAAAATGTGTCTATAAGCAAAAGACAAAGAATGTAAAGTGGGATGGAAAGATGAAGTTGTTTGCCTTTTAAAAAAATATGAAATATTTAGGAATGTAAAGTGATGAGTCAAGATTTTAGTTTAGCATAGAAGTTAAGTTACCATTTAGAGTTTAGAGACAGATTAAATAGTAGTACAGTAACAAGCTAAATTAGAGAAGATCTGATTTAAAACAACACAAATTTAATCAGGATTACAATCACTAGTCAGAAAAGACTCGACTGAATCAATTTTCCTGGGAAAGTAATTAAACTAATGTATAGCTATATAGACAAACAATTTTATTTAATGAAATACATTTTAAAGTAGTGATTTTTACTATTTAAAGATTGATTTGTTAATAATTTGCAGAGCTAAAAGGGGAGAAGTGAAAATGGTGTTTTATTTTAGCTTCTTTTTTAGCAAAAATAACTGAAATACATACAGTACTTGTCAAATCACTAGTAAATACTATAGTTTTGAAAGGTGAATGATATACTCAAGTATACTTACCTGAAGGGTATTAGAAGGGAATCCACACCAATTTAAAACTATTTAGTTAAAATTTTAATTAAAACATGTTAATGTATTATACATATTTTATTCCAAAAAATACTTCATTAAATAAGTATTTGTGTTTTTGAGCATGGGTACCATAAATGCTATGCCAACAGTAACTTTGAATCTTGATTTTTAATCTAGTAGGTTTACTTAGATGATTAAATTAAGTAAGTTTCCTGGCAGAGTAAGCAGAGTAAGTCAATAAAGTTGACTCTTTCTCTATATACGTGAAATGTATACAATTTTAAAATTAAAGAAAAATTCAGCCAAATCAATATGGAAAATTAAAATATTAGGGCTAACTTATTCAAGGTTTTCCTTTTCATGGTATGCTTTACTTTTTTCCTTTCTTCTCCCAAAATATTCAATTTATAACTTTTTTTCTCTGTCATTATACTTTGCTGTTATACTTATGGCTTAGTTTCTAAATGATTCTCGATATTTTTTAAGGCATATGTTCACCATTGACTATGAAATATTATTGAACTGAGTGTTTTGGAAAACAAATTGCTGAATTCAAATATAATAGGAAGTTCTTTTGACTGAAGAATGATTCTAGTACCTGGAATAAAGAAAACTGACAATAAACTAGAGAAAAGTAGCAGATGGCCATGAACTCTTTTTAAAGTTATGATGCCAATGCTTCCAGGTAACTTAATCTTGCTGTATGTGGGCAGGCCCTTTTTTTTTGGTTATTCCTTTATTATCCCTTTTTATCAGTAATTTAACAAAATTGACTTTCATTTTTATATACTCTGCTTTTAATTCTCTCATGTGATAGAAACTTTTGTTATCTTTTAGAAGAAAAGGATGGCCAAGACTACATTTTTATTTCTTATTCCTAAAAGGAAGTATTTTTACTCAAAATGTAAACAGCTATCTGGAATAACTGAGGCATTTACTGGGTCCTTAAAATTATAAGGCTCAACATTTCTGCATGTTCTGTCATATAACGCTCAGAATATCTCTATGATCTTTAAAGCTTTCTGAGGAAAATACTATTATTTACTTACCTTTTTAACAGATAAGGAAATTAAAGTTCAAAGAAGGTATTACTTAACTTACCCAAATCAGATAGGTATTATATTTCTTAGATTCTAAGACGGACTTATTCCACTTTATTGCATCCCGGGAATCAAGATACTGTTTACAATCAGTGGTATCTCAACTTGATGATTTGCTCACTAGGGCATCACGGCAGAGATTCAGACCGAGGTTTGTTCAATCCAAAACCCTTTGCTCATCTACACAATTACACTACATTAGTTAAATGGGCCTAAACCTGGAGTTCAAACATTGACTGAGCTCCCAGTCCCTATAAATTTCAAATCCTGAACACATTTTAAAACTTTCCTATTGATTGAGGACTAAAATCAATCAATTGAAATATTTAAAAGCCAGATTATTATAATAAATGTTAAATAGTTACTATATTCTACATGTATAACATGGAAGCCACTCAAACTCAAATGATTTAAATGACTCAATTTTCTAAGTAGTGAAATCAGGACATAAGTATAGCTGAAATATAAAGTGATTGCAAAATTTATAAATAACATTCCATCAGTGACAAGCATTGCTTCCTCAAATCCTTTGGTTCCAGGTAGTGTGTTCACTATTCTTATCTGGAGACAGTTTTATAGTTATGCCCAAACACTATATTGAAAGTCAAAAATCATAGGTTATTGTCTCACCTTTTATATGATGTAGGTTTTATCAATTCACATGCATGGACCTAAAGTCACATTTTATAGAAATATGGGTTTGAGTCACTCTGAAATATTCTGATTCTAAACCTAAACTATCCATCCTCTAATCTGGACATAAAGAAGAAAAAGAGGAGTAGGGGATAAGAATGTGATTGTCCAACACATTTCTGCAGGGATATCCTGGAAGGCAGTGTATGAACATATTGTTCTTCCCTGGTGGAAAGTAAAGCATTTATACATAGCGTTCCCAACCTCAATTCAATTGAACCTCTTCAAACAGATAATGCAGAAGAGTTATTTTTCCAATGTCTGTTATCACTGACTTTTATGAAAGAGTAACTAAAGCAATGAAGGTTTACCTGGCAGGCTACCTTTTGATCTGTCTCCAAAATGTCTGTACAGCACAGTCCTTATGCCACAGATGAATCATTGAATGCCTTGGGCCAAATATTTGTGGAACATCATAAAAAACAATGATTCACAGTGCATTTCATGTTGCAAATGACTCATTTTGTTGAATTAATTCATTTTTCTAAACACATTAACTGTAGGATCTATGTCAGGGGTGAGGGAACTTTTCATGTTGGAAGTCCGCATTAATTTAGCTGTAATCAAATAAGGCTGCACTCAAGAAACTTCAGTTAGATGATATACTTAAAAATGTCCATTATTTTGTAAAAATCTAACTACTATGTACTTAATAATTTCAAAAAATTAAAACTATTTGTTAATTTTAAACTTAACTAACCTTTTAATGACTTTGTTGTATCTGCTTTCTGTTGGAAAGCACTTGAATATTTGGTTACAGCAGCATGGAAGTCTGCAGTTTCAGTTGATACTCTACATGGGTATCGGTCATTTGTGACCTTAAGGGCATCTTGATTTGGGTTAGGTAGGAGAATGTAGATTCGCAGCAACAAGTGGTTGAAAAGCAAGAAAGCATTTTTTGGGCATGTTGCTGAAGGTGTGGCTATTCTGCATTTTTCCTTATTTCAATTGGATCTTTCTTAGCATCAAACAATGACTTTAAAATGTCATCTACTGAGAGCTCAATCAATTCTATCTGTAGTCATTTAAGTGCCTTGGTGATATCAACTAAATGAGGCTGAAATGCTAATTTGAGTGTGATGTCATGATTCTCAAAGTCAGTGAACCTTTCATTGTATTCTCCAATTAATAGGTCTATAATAGCTGTTTATTCTTCAAATGATTCGCATATATCATCCTGCTCACCAGTGACCTTTGCTAACTAGGGAAAATGTTTATCCGAAATTTCCTTTTGAAAAACAAGTGTTTTCGAAAAAGATAGCTTTTTTCTGCTTGGATTTTTTGCTATGTATCATATATAGACTTAGTTTTACCTTGCAAAGAAATATTCAAGTCGTTTTGATTTGACATGATATCACACAGAATTGCTGCATTCCTATATAAATCTTCTTTCAATAATTCACATTGCTGATTCTGTTCTTCATAAAATTTAAGTATCTTTTCTCCCAAAGATAAAATTTTGGCTAACACCTGTCCCTGTGATAACCAACACATTTTAGAATGATAAGGCACCACATTGAATACCTCATTGTTCAACTTTAGCACGTCACGAAACTGAAGATACTGTGTTGCATTTGCACGAATATAGTTAACAATACTTATATCTTAACTATATTCACTTAAAGTGTCACTTAAAGTAGTAGCTTTAGCACAGAAATTTTGCCGACACAAGATACAATGAAAAGAAATGAGACCAAGTCAGTAGTACCAGTTGATTCATCCAAAGCAATTGAATAATATATATTTTCCTTTTGAAGTATTACATGAAGTTGTTCTGGTAAGTTGAAGGCTAATTCATGTTGCCAATCAGTTATGGTTCTCCTTGAAAGAGGCAGTTCTTTGTACTTTGAAACGTCTAAGCATCCTACAACTTCAACAATGCATTCTTTCACAACTTCTACATCACTTAAGGCTTCCTTTTTTTCTCGAGTATATAAGCTACCTTATAAGTTGCTTCAGTGGCATTATTTCCAGGTCTTATTGGTGCTTGAAGGAATTGTCTTTGTTTTTGCTTTTCATCTTTTAATTTCTGCAATACAACCTTTCGTGCCTCTCCCTCTAATTTAAAATATTTGTGGTCCTTATGGGTGTTATAATGCTGATGAGCATTGAATTTTTTTAATGTTGATATTGCAGTATCACAAAGCAATCAAATTACCTCATCTTTAGCAGAAACAAGATAATATTGCAATTCCCAATCCTCACTAAAAAAGTCTGTTTTCTTCCTTCAGCATTCTCTTGGTCTTTTTTGACATCATGGGCTGTTAATCAGACAGAATTAAAAAATACTGTTGAACTGTGCAACTATTCAGAAATTCCACTTCAAACAGAAACACAATGCAACACTGTCAAAAGCTGATAACAGACTGTCATACTAGACCCCCATAAACTCTCACCAACCAGCCTCATGCGGTAGTGGTGCCAGTCAACTGGGGGAAGTTAGAACTAAATCATGAGCATAGCAGCCATTGATTTAGCCCTTATGGCTGATAAGAACTATCAGGCATATGATGATTAGAACTAATGTTCTAATTGTGCCAGTCAAACTGGGAGGATTATTTCACTGAAACTTATTTTGTTCTTTGGTATTTTAAATATGCTAATTTTCAAAATAAAATAAAAATATAAAAGACAAACAAAAATGTATTAATAAAAATAAAAAGGATTTGTTCTGTAAAATTTGGATTCAGTCAAAAGGCCACACATGCTTAAGGACCTAGAAGGCCAAATGTAGTGTTAAGGCCACAGCTTCCCCACCCCTGATCCATGTATAACAGGGGATATTGTATATGCTGGGCAGAAATATTAAGATCACCATAAGAAAGTAATTTACAGGAGGGTAATCTTCTAAGCCACTCACTGGAGCTAGCCCACTCTATCCCAATGGAATAAGCCATAAAACAAAGAGGTTGAAATATAAATGTTAGATAGACATGGAAAAGGGGAAAAAATCAGGGCTCAAATTAATCGTAGGTAATGCATACAAAGAAATGATGGGGCTTAGTTTGGGACATTGCTCAATTGAAAAGGGTAAGTAAAAGGAAGAGGTCAGACTCTACTGCTGGGGGACCAGCAAGAATACTCGGAGGTTCGGGAAGGCTGACCTTTCTAGACAGAGATGATGAATTTTATCAAATAACTCCATAATTTCTTTTAATCCATATATCCAGTCTCATCTTTATGTTTTGCCCAAATTCTATACCTCAACTTTAAAGAACTATATTTCTCAGATGTGCTTTACATTTTTTCCTGTGTCTCTGCTTTTGTTTATGCTGATTTCTTTACCCAGAAGGCTTTCACCCCATTTCTTCCTTGACTTCTGACAAAATCCTATCCATCTTTCTCAGGACAGGTCAAATATCATCTCTCGGTGCCATATAACTATGCTTTCAAGTACTTTGTAAACTTTTCTCCAACATGTGTGTCTCTTCCACAAAACTGTGATCTAGTTTCATTCACACACTACAGTTCTTAATCAATATATTTTTTAATGAAATTCACTCTGTTTCCTGCAGGCCTTTACTAAGAAACAGTACTTCTGAATGAGATCAAGGTACAGTTAGGAACGTGGCAGGGTGCCTGACACAGAGTAGGTTCTCAACAGATATTTGTTGATTTAGAAATATTGTGAGTGAACTTAATAATACAGAAATAG
Organism: Daubentonia madagascariensis; assembly: GCA_023783475.1. Classification (NCBI taxonomy): domain Eukaryota; kingdom Metazoa; phylum Chordata; class Mammalia; order Primates; family Daubentoniidae; genus Daubentonia; species Daubentonia madagascariensis. The sequence goes on along the minus strand of JAKFHU010000726.1, from coordinate 17,133,034 downwards.
TGACTCACTGTCATTAATATGAGAGAAAAGGAGAGAGAAAGAATATGATAATAAATGAGGTAAAGCCACAAAGCAAGGTTCTGTTCTTATTATCACCACCACCCCCAACCACCTGGAAAAAACACCTAGGAGTGGACGGAACAGTTCCCCTGCGTACAATTACTTTCTGAAAACTACAATGTATTCAACACCCAACAATACTCCCCCCAACAGATACAGTATTAGTATTGTGTATCACTCTAATGTACTACTGAACTGGCATAGCATTATTATTCAAAAATATTTTCTGCAAGAGAGTTATATATACTTGTCCCATGCTGACACTGACTTGCTTTGACTGATGCCATGTGGAAAGAACTGATACATGTGGGCAAAGTTCTTAGTCCTTTTATGAGGTCTGTCATGTTCTTTATTTTCTTTCTTTTATGAGATAGGTAACATTACAGATCTAGGCTACTCTGTAAGTCTGTGTCAAGAGTGAAATGAGGTAAAGGAGAGCTGCAGCTAACCCGTGATAGACATGTAACATGAATGAGCAATAAACTTCTGGGTCTAAACCACTGAGATTTGGAGGTTGATTGTTAACATACCAAAGTATAGCTTGTCCCAACTCATTGTATGTGTGTATATATGTGAGATTAAATAAGCAGTGTATTTGTATGTATAAACACACATACATACAACATACACATAGATACATATATACATATAAACACATCTTTCTCATGTTTTGTTTTTCAGGGTTACTGGCTGGGGGACAAAGGGAGAGTGCATCAATCTAAACAGATTAGTAAAGGTTCCTAACCTTCCAGCAATAAACAAAATTACTATGGTTCTAGGAGTTTTTTGTTTGTTTGGCTTTTGTTTTCGTTTTGTTTCTGTTTATTTATTTATTTGTTTATTTATTTTGCCCCAAAAGTCTTTCTTTTCTTTTTTTTCTTTTTGTTTTTTTTGTATTTTTTTTAATTTCAAAATATTACAGGGGTACAAATATTTTTGGTTACATGGATCACTTTTGTAATGCTTGAGTTAGGACTATAAGTGTGCCCATCACCCAGCTAGTGTTCATTGTACCCGTTAGGTAGGTTTTCACCCATCCCCTTCTCCCCCTACGCCCCCCTCCCAGTTGATTTCCACTGAGATTTAATTCCTTGTGTGCACATGTGTGCTCATCGGTTAGTTCCAATTTAATAGCAAGTACATGTGGTGTTTGTTTTTCCATTCTTTAGATACTTCACTTAGGATAATGATCTCCAGTCCCATTCAAATTGTTGCAAAAGGCATTAATTCATCTTTTTTATGGCTGAGTAGTATGCCATGGTATACATATACCACATTTTGTTAATCCACTCATGAATTGATGGGCACTTAGGTTGATTCATCTTTGAAATTGTGAATTGTGCTGCAATAAACATTTAAGTGCAGGTGTCTTTTTGATAAAATGACTTCTTTTCCTTTGGGATTGCTGGATCAAATGGTAGGTCTACTTTTAGTTCTTTGAGGAATCTCCATGCTGCTTTCCATAGAGGTGTTTCTCTCAATAAAAAAAAAATTTGCTATTCCAGATCAAATCAGCTATGTGCATATTCCATTTATGAATATTTCGGGCTCTGAATATCCACTTTTGCATCATTTTCTATTTCATTCTATTCTGTTCTATTCTATCCCATTCCACTTTACTCACCTTTATAAAATACTACAGAAAACATAGGTATTATAGAGACAGAGACTATATTATGATTGATTCCTATTGTAAGGACTTATTATATTTTCCCTCAACCTCTGCTTGATATGCATCAATAAGCAGCAGCAGCAAATCTAATACAGAAGGCAGAGAAACAAATCATGCTTATGAGAAAGGATTTGTTGCCTACCAACCAAATTTTATTGCAATATTTCTTTGCAAGGTTTACACTTGGTCCATTGCCAGATAACTGCTTCCCACAGTGATAAAGTATATGTATCTGCCAGGGCAATAGCTTGGTGGCAAAGATCTGTTGTCCATATTAAACGTCTGCTCTGTATTCATTAAGTACCCTCATCAGTTTTTGTTTATTTCCTTCATCTTACAGATTTCTCCCTACTCCTTTCCCAAGGTGTTCTTAGGCAAAGAGTTGTACATCTGTGAAAAAGCATTCTCAACCCATATTTACACTTAACCATACGATGGTAAAAATAAACACCTATATGGAAACAGGTAGCATACTGCCCAACAGTAAGTACTGGCATACGCAGCATAATGACGTTTCAGTCAACTACGTACCACATATATGATGGTGATACCATAAGATTATAATGTTGTATTTTTACTGTTACCTTTTCTATGTTTAGACATGTTTAGATACACAAACACTTACCATTGTGTTACGACTGCCTATAGTATTCAGTACAGTAATATGCTGTACAGGTTTGTAGCCTAGGAGCAGTAGGCTATATCATATATCAAAGGTGTAGAGTAGGCTATACCATCTAGGTTTGTGTAAGCATACTCTAGGATGTTCACACAACAATAAAATTGTCTAACAACACATTTCTCAGAATGTGTATCCCCACTGTGAAACAATGCATGACTGCATTTAATAAGTAGTAGTATTCTCTTCCTTAGGAAAATTATCTAATCCAAGGAAAAATAATATATCTGATCCCAAGACAAAATATAATTATATCATCAAAGACACATGCTTGGACCCCTCTGGCAAGTACAGAATAATTTTACAGGGAAAACCAGTGGCAACACAGCATCTGTTACCAATTTGGGTCAAAATACACACATGGAAATTATAAGCCAAAATTTGGAAATACTTGTACTGGCATGGGCAAAGAATTAGGTGTCAGAACATGACATTATCCTTGTCCCAGTGTTATGTTTCCCCTCTTGAAACTGCTCCATCCTTTGACACAATGTCAAGGACCATAAAGACAAATATTCACTGCTTGTCCTAGGACAGAATGATAGCCAGCAATTATATTTAGTCCACAATAGGTACACTGGCCTCACTACTAGTCATCAACACAATCCAGGTCATCACTAGAATTCGATCCTGCAAAGATAGTGGGAGAACCACAGCTCAATATGGGACTGGTTTTATAGGTGTCTACTATTTGGTGGTAAGAACTGAGGAAGGTGATACGCAAGTTACTTAACTTTTCTTTGCCTAGGTTACTCATCTCTAAAATGGACCAATAATGGTGCCTTCCTTCCAGAATTGTTACAAGGAATAAATGAGAAAATATCTGCAGACTACTTAGGGGAGGGACTCACCTTAGTTAGTACTCAATAAATACTCAATTTTTGTACTCAATAAATAAATTTTAGTACTCAATAAATATCAGTGATGATATCATCATTATCTAGAAGAGCTTGAGGCAATCACTAATCCTTTTCAAACATGCTTTTAGGAACAGCAAGAGGAAGGATATCTTTAGGGAACTCACCGGTAGCTAGGTGAAAGTTGATAGAACCATTGATGGCTTCAAGGCAAAACAAAGAAATGAAAGGAGGGAGGCAGAGGTACAATACAAGTTGATGATAAACCCATGAGACTCTATAAGAACTGCAGACTGGAGTAAATGGCAGGAGACTTCAAACAATGCTGGTTTGAAAATTGCTGTCACAGTTTGGATCTTCCCTAATGAGTGGTACACCTGCCTACAGAAACAATAACTGCAAGAACTGATGAAAGCACCCACTTCTAGGAACAATCACTGGGAACAGCAGATACAAAACGGTCAGGCTAGAAAACTTGTAGGCTCTGAGATCTCCACCAAGGAAGCATGACTCACTCTTCAGGAAAAAAGTATGTGCAACAAAGAAATTGATGATATTTCATTTCACTCTTCCCCAAGGACAAGACCCACGTCTGATTCATCTTTCTCTTCCCCCACAGTGCCTAGCACTTTAATGGCACCTGGTACTTTTTCACATGGTAGATGCTCAAAAAATCTTTTGAAAGAAAAAAAAATTGAAAAATACTTCAGCTTCAAGTATTGCAATTTGTTAAGAAACCTAGAATCACTGGATGGTAACTGGTCAGCTTGTAAACTATAACCAAGTCTTCAGATTTCTCAGGGGTTTTGCCAAATACCACTTCTGAACTCCAGAGGATGCTAAAGAAGCAAGTGAGAGAAAGTACTAGACTCCACCACTTCAAATCATATGGTAACACCATTGTATAATGAGTCATGAGGTTATTACAATATATATACAGTAGCATCCTTTATTTTTGAAGCAATATTTACTCATGTCAGTTGTTTTCTTTTTTTTAAACACATATATTTAATTTAATTTTTCATAATACAATGTCCCAGCCTCCAAGAACACATTCATTAAAAGTTAAAAGTCAAAAGTAATGATGTTACAAAGTTATATGCTACACATTCAAAGCAGATGGAAGGCTCATGCCTATAGTTCTAGCACTCTGGGAGGCTGAGGTGGGAGGATCACTTGAGCCCAGGAGTCCAAGACCATCCTGAGCAACATAACAGAACCCTGTCTCTGCAAAAAATAGAAAACTTAGCTGGGCACGGTGGCACATTCCTGGAGTCCCAGCTACTTGGGAGGCTGAGGCAGGAGGATCACTTGAGCCCAGGAGTTTGAGGTTGCAGTGAGCTATGATGACACCACTGCACTCTAGCCAGGGTGACAAAGTGAGAGCCTGTCTCAAAAAAATAAAATAAAATAAATAAAATAAAATAAATAAATGTAGTCAATAAATAACTGAATTGAATTGACTACAACTAACAATAATGTGAACTTCCTTCTCTGTGCAGATTAAAATATTAGGAAAAAATCAATAAGACTAATAAACCACTACATTTAAATAATAATTATAGAATGCATTCTGTATATTATTGCCTGGAAAACCAGATGTGCTGTATTTAAATCTCTAGAGAAGCATCACTAGTTTTTTTTTTAATTTATTTTTACATTTCAGAATATTATGGGGGTGTTTTCTTTTAATAGATATGGTTGAGAAGTCCAAATGTGTAATACTCATTTAAATATTAAAACCTCTTTTTTATATTTGAGGCTGACACTGATGTCATTTACCTCAGATTCCCTTAGCGTAATGAAGACTTTGCTTTTGTAATTACCCCAAAGTTAAATGCTAACCATTACGCATAGTAGTACACAAAACTACCCTTTTGTTCTTTGAAATTATGGTCACACCACTTAGCTTATAAAAATTTAATTAAATATTTACAATATTCCAGACATTCTACAGGGTATTGGAGTTATAAGACACTGTCTTCCTTCTACTTGCTTACAGTCTGGGGGGAGGCAGCTAAAGCAACTCAACTATTCTTATAATAGTGCTATTACAAAGGTAAAACATACAGAGTGTTATGAAAACATAAAGGAAAAACACTTATAACAGAATGATTAGAAGATCTGTAAGGCTTCCTAAAAGATGGTACATAAGCTAAGTTTTGAAAAACAAGTAAGGGTTAACTTGAGTTTCCCTGTGACCCTACTTCATAGACTCAAGGTATAATAATTTATTATTTTAAAAAAATTTTTTCCTAAGCTTACTCTCTTGCATTTGCTTACTTACCAAAAAAAAAAAAAAAAAAAAAAAAAAAAAAAACAAGAAAGAAAGAAAGAAAGATCAAATAAATGGTCTGAATGTGTCCCCCAAAATTCCTGTGTTAGAAACTTAATCCCCAGTGCAACAGTGTTGGGAGGTGGGGCCTTTGGGGAGGTATGTAGGTAATGAGAACTCCACCCTCATAAATGGATTAATGATGCTATAAAAAGGGCCTGCAGGAGCAGATTCTCTCTCTTTTGCTCTTCTGCCATGTAAGAACACAGAGTTTGTCGCTCTCTCGCCCTTCTGCCTTTTGCCACATGAGGATGCAGTGAGAAGGTCCACACTCAGATGCCAGAGCCTTGATCTTAGATTTCTCAGCCTCCAGAACTGTGAGAGAATAAATTTCTGTTCTTTATAGATTACCTGGTCTCAGGTATTGTGTTATAGCAGCACAAAACAAACCAAGACACATAACTTTAAGAAAGTATTGCTCCACAAAGTATTTTATAACTTATCCATGTGAAGTTCCAAGTAACGCTGGCAACCAGAGCACCCTGCACAACTATGAAATCAGCAATTCTTCAAGAATGTGTCATATCTAGATAAACCTGGTAACTTGTTAATAATGGCTTTCACTGATGCCTTCATCTAATTCAATGTTCAATGTGACATCTGCAGATGAGTATGTTCTGGAAATGCATTCCAGTCTATGACAAAATAAGGAACTCATGCTAGAATGTAAATCAATGCACTGCTTCCTTCACTGAGAAACTCTTGCTGTGAAAAAAAAAATTCAGCAGATTTACATCTTGGCACAAGCTCCTTATGTTGTCACAAACCAGGTAGCAAAATTTCAGACCAGCATTTTGAGTAGCTTTGATCTAAAAGTAGATCACCCAGTTCTCTTTCCCTCACATCCAATATTGTATCCATCAGTAACTCATGTGTACTACCATTTTTTGTGCACTACCTTCAAAATATATCCCAAATCCAGCTACTTTTACTATCTCCACTGCCACAATCATAGTCCAAACAATCCTTATTTCTCATGCCATGGCAACAGCCCACTAAATGGTTTCTCTGCCTCTGCTCTTGCCCTGTGATAGCCATGCCTCCTTGGCAGCCAGGTTGAAGCTTCCAGAAAGGATCAACTGGACCAGGTCACTCCTGGGCTTAACATTCTCCAATGACTTAAAACTTCTCTAAGGAACACTTCCTTCGTTCTCACTGGCTGCTCCTTCTCTGACTACTAGCTTTGTTCCTCCTGTCTTTCCATCTAAATGTTGGTCTACTCTCGAGCCAATCCTCAGATCCCTTCTCTTTTCTATCTATTATTATTCCCCTAGCCCCATGCTCATCATGTTTATCACATCATGGTATCACAGCACGGATACATGGATACACTGGGCAAGGGAGGATTCGCGTCCTGGGAGGGAAGGATCGAGACAGAGGGAGAATTCATTACACTACTCAGAATGGTGCATAATTTAAAACTTATCAATTCTTTGTTTCTGGAATTTTTTATTTAATATTTTCAGACTGCAGTTGACCACAGGTAACTGAAACCATAGAAAGCAAAACCACAGATAATGGGGAACAACTGTATGTGCTTAATTGTTGATTGTCTCCATAAACCAGAAAATAAAGTCTGTAAAAGCAAGGAATTCTGTGGTTTTATTCACCACTTTTTTTTCAATGTTTGGCAAAGAGTGACTAATCAATATACTTGTTGAATGAAAGAAAGAATGAATAAATAAGTTTTGAATCCCTGAAATAAAGAATGAAAATGACACAGTTTATTATGCAGTTATCTGAAGTACAGCATGCGAAAATATATATTTGGGTTGTTGGGAAGGATTCCTGTATCAACTCTGATCAGAACCACATTCATGACAGGCTACGGAAAATGTTTGAACCTTCCTTTTACTTTTGTTGTCCAGATGTTGCTTCTCTGTGGTTCATGCTATTCTGCATTGGAACAGTCTCTTCCTTGCATCAGGGTTTGTACTGTAAATAATAGAGAATGCTTGGGCTTTCAGTCAGCAATTTAGCAAGTGAAGTATTCACAAATTCAGCATCAAAACTTGGACTTCTGCAAGCCTAGTTCCCTCTTTTTTTCATTTCACAAAATTTAAGGAGGCTCCCACATCTCCCAAAACACTTCACCTGCCATTACTAAGTTCCCATCGCCTAGGAACCCCATCTGTTTTTATGGCCACCTGTCTCCAAGCAGCACTACAGGTCCTATCCAACAGCCTCTGTATTCTGCATGGGTGTGTCCATGGCAACAGGATATGCTTCACACTTCACTCCTTTTGGCAGAAGAACTTGCAGACAGATCCAAATGCACAGGAAACTCCACTGCACAGAATTGTGGATTCCAGCCACTTAACCATGTGAGACTAAGAAGTGTTCCATCTGGTGGAACAGCTCAGAGGGGCTGTGTTCTGTAGAAATAGGAACTGATCATGAATCAAATACTGGAGGCAAATCCCAAATTTAAATGTGAATGCTAATTTTGTTTACTAGACAATCTCTTACGGATTCAAAGGTCAGAACTTTTTTTTTGTCACCAAGGTGATAGTTGATTAAGCCATCAGTTCACTAAACACAGCACAGTTTCATTATGCTCATGCTACTTCCTCTTATGCAGCATATTTCTTTTGAAAATGGGATGCTTTCCCCATTAAATTACCTGGGAAGGAGAAATCTATTTCTCCTATTACATTAGCACAAGGCATAATAAACACTTTAGCACTTTCTATGATACCTTGTAGAAAATTGGTGTTTATTACATTTTCCCTTCTAAATGGAAGTAAGCCAGCCAAGGTGTTTCATAATGGCCTTGGAGACCACTCAGACCACACCTTGGAAGATAATGTTTTCTGGTCACTGAATTAATATGCAGAGTACCTCTTCTTATAGCTTAGTAACCAGGTTCTATTTTTAGTTAAAAGGCTTATCTTATAACCCTTCTTAGCAGAAATTATTATCCATAGGACAAGCATCAATGTAAGATAAAGTGAGTCTTAATAATATCTCTGATATCCCAGCCTCCTTTAGCCACAAACAATCCTAATTTACACGTTTCATGTATCTCTTCATAAAGAAATCATGAAATATAAGCCTCTAGCATAATTTGTATTAGAAATGTCATTATAGTTCCTTTACTTTCTTGCTTTCCATTTTAGGTTTACAAGACACTTAAAATACTCATTTTTGTTCCCATACTGTGTATCTTTTCTTTCCCGTCTTAAAAAGGAAAGTCTGTAAAAAAAATGATACCTAAGATACCAAAAGGAATGAAGCTGCAGCAGAATTTTGCATCCAAAATGACTGACTCATATTTTCTAGCTATTTAACGTCCAAATGAGAAAGAACATAAATGGCTTTTATTGCTGAGTTACTAGAAATAGAGGATCGACAAGATAATTTGTCTTTTATTATTTTTACTGCTTGTCCCTCTAATCTTGTTATTCATGTTAGAGACCATTACTGGAGTTGTAATATCTTATTTGTTGAACAATAGACCTTAGAATGTCTCATGCTAAAAGCAAACGCATAAAAAATAAATGTATCCATGGATTTCAAATGGCAGAGCTATAACTAGGATTCAGCCAGCTACCATTTATGTTTGTTTCTGTAATACATACCAACACTAAGTCTCTCACTTCTGTCTATGAGAAAAACTAGGATTCTACTACCTCAGAATGTAGAACGTTTTTGTTAAAACATCCAGTGCTATTTAAAGAAAATGGAAAGAGGAGAGAAAAGTTACCACATTCTTTGGTATCTCTTATAAACTCTTTTTGGCTCAGGGCAACAGAAATTTTCACATCTTTCACATCTATACCAGATGATATCTTCATACCTCTCCCTTCCTGCTGCCACTTCAGGGTAGGGACAGTTTATAGGCAGCATTTATGTTTTAATTCTTTTCATTGCAGAAAACAAAAACCCAACTCAAAGTAGCTGAAATAGAAGTGGAAAATAATGGGTTCATGCAGCTGGAATATTCAGAAATCATACTGGCTTCAGACGTGGTGAGATCAATGGGCTAGAATGTGGTTTGTTTTTATTTTATTTTTTTACTTCTTGTTTTGGTTTTTGGGTTTTTTTGGTTTTTTTGGACTAGTTTCATTTTTAGGTAGGCTCCCTCCATTTGATAACAAAGATGGCCATCAGCAGCTCTAGACAGGAATCCATTGTAACCCCCATGAGGAAGAGAGCATGTTTTTAGTGTTCTATCAAAATCCCAAGGAGTGCTGTCATCACTTTACCAGTTTAGAACATATATCTATCCTTGAACAAATCACCACAGTTAGAGGTGAGAATACTTTGGCTAGGTCACTTGTTTGCTCCTAGGGGAATAGGAGCAAAAGAGTCAGATCAGCACACATCAACCACAGGACTGAAAAAGTTGATTATGGGGTTAGGGCAGTCCACAAAGGAATGTTGCATGTTAAAGACACATTCACAGAAGTACATTCTCAAAAGAACCTGCTAGAGAACAAGGTCCTTTGATATCACTGTCAGACTCTGAGGCTCATGTTGACATCATGTATATAGATTCCACACATACAGGAAAACAATTCTCTGTAACTGCTCCAGTCATCTCTTCTGAATATCCTTGTCTGAAGGACCTTTGGAAGTCCTTCACACACAGAATCAGTAAGTATCTTCTTACGTCTTCTGCTTACTAGGTAATAGGCACCTGGATGCTAATAACAAGCCTCCTAAATACAGGTAGAGGATAGCTCTTTCACCACATGGCTGTCTTAGCTTCATGTGAAATGTTTCACAAATTGCAGATATGGGGGCACACAGACTCTGGGTTGGCAGCATTAAAGGGAAGGACACTTGTTAATGCCCCATGCTCCAGAATATCCAGAAATGAAGTCTGACTCTCCATGAGAACAATATAATGATCTAGTGACTAATTAATCCCCACTGGTAGGTAATACTAAAAATGAGGCAGAGCTGCCCAATTACTTTGTAGACAAAAATTTGCCGTTTCAAAAAGTACACACATGAAATGAAAACTGCATTTTACAATCTTACTCAAATGATCTAAAGATTGCAAGGACTTTTAATTCAGCATAGTGGCTGAGAGGGCCACGGACACATCAGTGTTGAGTATGACTTTGGCTCATATTTGCTAATCAAATGAGAAATGCAAAAACTTTCTGTAAATTTAAATGTACCAGAGATTACCATCCCTACAAAGGGATTTTTTGCAAGTTAGTTCAATTCAATTACAGTAATAATACTTTCAGCCTTTTATAATAAAGTCCCAATAAACAGGTAAACTATGGCAACTAAAATAGCAAGCAAATAGCTAAATAATTTTAACAGTCTTTTTTTTAAAGATTGAAGTTAATGTTAACAGCTTTATATAATGGAAACTTTACAAAGAAGTCTTCAAAGGCAAATGACAAAGGCAAGTGGTTTAGAATTCCCTCAGCTCAGAAACTCAAAGAAACAAGTAATACAATCCTAGCACTGAAACTGAAAGCTTACTATCCAGAGGTAAAGGCATATTAGTAATAACGTACATGTATTGTGGTACACGTATCATGTCTACTGTGTTTAAATAGAAGACTTTTATTTCGTTTTTAAGTTGCTAGGCATTCTGCTTTTGCTTAATGCTATCTGTTCTCTAGGAAAATAAATATCATTATCTCTGTGCCAATAAAGAATAGTCGATCATGTCACCCTCTGCTTCAAAGTCCTTAGCCTCACCAAGAGGATTCTGGATTGTCTGGCACTGGCTTACCTCTCCACTTTCATTTGGTCCACCTTCACCCTTGTCCCAGCCACTGTGACCATCTTTCGTGTCCTCATATGGGCCAACCTATTTCCTCTGTCTAAACACCTCTCTACTCTTGCTCCTAGCCCCATGCAGCTTTCAACCCAGTGAGCTGCTCCTTTCTCTGGGTTTCCTCTGTGTCTCCTCAGCACAGCCTCCAAGCCCCACCAGCTTGGCCTTCAGGGCACCTTCCTGATAGCATAAATAATATCCTCTCCCCAACATATTATACTATCAGTTCAACGAGGGCACGTCCATGTTTGCTTTGCCCCTTATTATATCTCCAGCATTCAGCTGAGTGCCCAGCACATGGCAGATGCTTGGATCTCAAACATTTGTTAGAAAAATGTTCCATACATTTGGGAAGATGCTGGTCAAAGGGTACCAAAAAAAAAAAAAAAAGTTCCATGCAGCTTCAGACTGCTATTTCCCAGTAAATATATTTCTGCCAAAATATATTTTGATTTGGCAGATGTCACTGTGATCTGCATTCCTTGAACATATCAGGAAGGCCACAGTAAGAGCATTTTAGTAACTTCAGGAAATTCCTACATAATTGTGAGGTTTCACAGACCTGACCTAGGTCAATGATAGAAGTTAAGCAAAAGCAGATTTTACTCTAAAAGAGGTAAAACTTCCTCTGAGGGAGTTAAAAATGAAATGAGCCATCCTGAGAAATTATAACATTTACTTTCAGAATGGAATGTATCTAATGGCAAAATGCAACCCATGGAGAAGCAATGCCCCCATTCCTTAGGGGCCAAGTGGATCCCCACTGGACCACCACCACTGATATTTAAGTCATTCAACTGATTGGCTCTAACAACAGCCTTTAGAATAAATAAAGCTTAAAATATGATAAAAGTAAGAGTATAAAGATGTTGGCAAGAGTGATGTATTCATTTAAATCATATCCAGCTTGCCAGGGAACTAAATCAAAAATGGAAGAAAAATATCTCTGACCTAATGGCTTTGAACTTCAACATCAGTCCTCTTGGGATTCACAGACACATGAGGTTGAACCAATCAGATCAACCTCTGTCAGAGCAGCCTGTCTCCCAACCAAGGATTCCAGAGATGCAGAGTCATGAATATGGGATGGTCTAAAACCTAGGCCTCCTAATAGGAAATGTTTCAATGGGTCATACTGGGTCCCTTAATTCTAAGGCTGTGTGTTGACTCCACCATAGGAGAAAGAAAGTCCATAGAAAATCTACAGATTCTCAGAAACGTGCCTGTTGCACTCACTGAGTGGCATGAAACCTGCTAGAACCAATGTTTCCTATGGAATTGCACAGCTGACATCTGGAAGATCAAGTATGACTGCAGTCAGCTGGAACACACTCAATAGTTCCGGCATTCTGGACTATGTGATTCACACTGAATAGAACTTACTACTAGGAGCCAAAGAAAGATTTTAGGTTCTTCACCTTTCTTGGTGCTTTGAGTCCCTCTGGGAGTGTGTTAAAGCCTATGATCTCTTCTAAGAATGAGATACATAGGATTTCAAATGAAACAAAGTACAATGAAACACAGTTATCAAACTTTGAAAAGATGAATTTGTGACACAGTATGTATCTCTTTATTAATACAGTTGACCCTTGAACAGCAGAGATTTGAACTGTGCAGGTCCACTTTTATGCAAATTTTCTTCCTTCTGCCCCTACCACCCCTGACACCCAAAGACAAACCCCTCCTCTTCCTCCTCCTCCTCAGGAAGGAGGAGGATGTGAAGCCTATGAGGATGAAGACCTTTGTGATGATCCACTTCCGCTTAATGAACAGTAAACACATTTTATCTTCCTTATGATTTTAACAACATTTTCTTTTCTCTAGTTTACTTTATTCTAAGAATACAGTATATAATACATAAAATATACAAAATATGTGTTAATTGACTATTTATGTTATTTGTAAAGCCTCCGGTAAACAGCAGGCTATTGGTAGTTAAGTTTCTGGGGAGTCAAAAGTTATATGTGGATTTTCAACTGCACAGCGGGTCAATTCTGATAACCCCGGATGTTATTCAAGGATCAACTAACTGTACTTGCAATAAAAAGATCTAACAGCAGGTCTAAAAATAACAATATTTTCAAAGTTGTGATGAGTATAAATGATTTCTCAAAATATCTGCAAATAACTGTAATGTGATATGGTATCTGTGACTTCTATTGGTGACAAAGTGACAGGGGTGGTTTTTGATCCACACCCATCATTAATAAAAATGTTAAATTTCAGTTAGAGGTTAGTAACAGTAAAGAAGTCATTTTCTCTGTCTGAGTTTGTGTACTAGCTGAATTCTATCCATGACTGTAAACTACCAGTTAATAACTCAAAGAACTAAAAGTAGAACTACAATTTGATCCAGCAATCCCACTACTGGGTATTTACCCAAAGGAAAAAAAGACATTCTATAATAAAGACATCTGCACTCGAATGTTTATAGCAGTACAATTCACAATTGCAAAGATGCGGAAACAACCCAAGTGCCCATCAATACATGAGTGGATTAATAGAATGTGGTATATGTATACCATGGAGTACTACTCAGCCATAAAAAACAATGGTGAATTAATACCTCTGGTATTATCCTGGGTGGAGCTAGAGCCCATTCTTTGAAGCGAAGTCTCACAAGAATGGAAAAACAAGCACCACTGGCACTCACCATCAAATTGGTACTAACTAATTAATACTTATGTGCACACATGGAAATAATATTCATCAGGGGTCAGGAAGGTGGGAGGGGGGTGGAGGGGACAGGAAAATTCACACCGAATGGCTGTGGTGTGCACTGTTTGGGGAATATTCTCGATTGTAGCTCTGACTTGGGCAGTGCATAGGCAATATATGTAACCAAAGTGTTTGTACCCCCATAATATTGTGAAATTTAAAAAAAAACCCTCCTGTTTTAGAAGGATATTAGATAAACTTTAAAGATCCTTTGACTTTGAACAACCTATGATCAACTTAACATAAGTTTAGGGTAGGAGAAAAGTTGCTTATATATTTATAGAGGCCTAAAACTAGAACAGCATATAAAGTGGTAATATTTTATGTAGCATAATGAAAAAAACTTAGTATGTATGATATTTTCCTTGCTGAGCAAATTATGGTCACTCTGTCCTGTGACCTTACTTTCTCCCCTTAAAATCAGCCCCTCCAAGCTACTCCTGCTTTCTATATAACTGTCTTAATCTACTTCTGAACATGTACATTTTCCCAAAGTACCATATTTTCCATGAACTTTCATGGCTCTTGCTCCAGTGGTTATCCTCAGTGATCTAGAAAGATCTAAAGATCACAGTGGTGAGGTCAGTAACGTTCACTTTATTCCTTTTTATTGCTGAGTAGAATTCTATTCTATGGAATACTCCTATAGTTTGTTTATTCATTCCTCAACTGAGGGACATCTGGGTTGTTTCCAATTTTGGGCAGTTATGAACCCAGCTGTTATAAACTTTTGAGTTCTCTGGGTCCAACCTCAGTCTTAGGCCCTATAAACCTGGGCCTTGGACTAGCTTTTCCTCAACTTTTCTGTCCCTCTCTCCTTATGTGGCACTAAAACATGCTCAGCATCTGTTGTAGACCTCTACTTTCTATCAGTGTGGGACACTGGGCCCAGTGGTTTCTGCCCCTCCCCTGGTGTAAGGGTTTTGCATGTGAGAGAAGAATCTGGGGTTGTAGGTGAGATTTTGTACTTGTTCCCAGGGGCAGAGTCTTACTACCTGCACACCTGTGGAAGCAAGGAGGTGGGGCTCCTCTCGGGTCAACTTCCCTGCCCCCCAAATTTCTGGTAAGCACTGAGCAAAGGTCCATGGGAAATAACTTATGAGTGTAGATTCACCTTGTGTCTGAGGTCCCCAGTTATTCTAAACTATCCTGCTTGCCCTCACTTTACTTTTAAGAATTAAAAATTTTACCTACTTTCTTCTTACTCACTTTTTACAATTTATATTCTCTAATTGTGGTAAAATACACATAACATAAAATTTACCACCTTAACCCTTTTTAAGTGTACAGGTCAGTGGCATTAAGTACCTTTACACTGTTGTGCAACCATCACCACTATCCATCTCCAGAACTCTTTTTATCTTGCAAAGCTGAAACTCTGTATCCATTGAACAATGACTCCCTATTCCCTCATCCTTCCGGCCCCTGGCAACCAATGTTCTACTTTCTTTCTCTATGAATTTGAGTCAGAGACATATGGGAGAAGGTCATGTGATGACACTGACTGAGACTGGTGGTGTGATCAGTCTATAAACCACAGAACATCAAGGATTGCCAGCAATACTAGAAGCTAAGAGAGAGAGATGAAACAGATTCTCCCTCTAGAACCTTCAAAGAGAGAAGGCCATGCTGACACCTTGACTTTGGACTTCTAGCCTCCAGGACTGTGAGAGAATAAATTTCTCTTGTTTTAAGCCACCCAGTTTGTGCTAATTTGTTATGTAGGTTTAAGAAACTAACACAGTATTTTTATCTTCCATATAGATGTTATTTAGATAATACACTCAGGTTTTTTTTCCTTCCCTTTTCTCTTTCTAGTTATTCACCTTCAATGAAGCAAGTTTCTGCATCCTGAATCTATGTAGTAGATATCAGTTTAATGTGCCTGCCCAGTATCATCTATTTCCCTTCTTCTGGTAGCGACAGATTATAGAGTATGCCTTGAGATTATCAGTCAAGATCCCCTCTTCTTCCCCCAAACTAATTCACCCTTTCTGTCTCTGTCACTGCCTCTCTCTGAATTCTGACTCTTGAGGACAGAAACACAATGATGGAAAACAGCTAGAGCTGATCCATCTCAGCAGTGGGATCCTATCCTGTCTAAGGTCTTGTTCTTTGGCATTTCCTTCAATTCCATGAACTCCTTCATAATCAACCAATGAATTCCTTTCTGCTTAAATCAACCAGAATCCGTTTCTATTTAAGTCAGTTAAGGAACTTGGATAAATTACAACATTGAAACTTTGAATTTTGTTCTGTTTTGTTTTAATGTTTACCTTATTTTGACTTACAACTATCAGGAGGTTCCAATGAAATTTCAGCTTCATTTCATTCACTTCCAAAAAACAATCTAAATATCTAAATGATTAGCTCAGCACTTTTCTATGTACATCTGTTATAATGAATCTATTATTATTTTTCCAAATCTATGTGTTTCAGTCCATGAAGAGGTAACTGATGGAAAACTTTAAAAAATTTAATGCATAGTTTCCAATTGAGCTACTAACAACCTTTTTATTCTCATCCCCGTTAAGGACAGCAAAAATAATTTATGAATTGTAATACCACAGAAAACTATACTCATAATATTTAATGACAAACATCATGTATGTATGGTACCTAAACACAAAACCCTTAATATATAACATTATCAGTAGCTGTGCCTATAAGGCTATATGTTAAAATGATCTCTCTAGATTTTTCTAAGTATTACTGAATATTTCTGAAGTACCATTACTGAACAGTACTTTTTTCCACCTGGTTGTTCATTTACTGTTTCAGATAATTAAAAACTACATCTTAGTCATTCACATGGCTTTATGCTTTCTCTACTGTACATTCACCAATACGACTGCCGATTTCAAATTTTAAAACGTGCCAGTAAAGAGGTAAAAATCTCACTTCAATGATACTTTAGTTGCATAAAAGAGCACCTTTCAACTTCCTTGGTCTTCTTAAGAATTTAAGAACCTAAATAGAGATAACAGGTAATGAATGCCTTGCTCATTTATGTAGTTTCTCACTTTTTAACTTCATTGTGCTAGTTAACTTCATTAACTATCTATGGGAAAACCAATTACTACACTGACATACTCACCACAAGTAGATTACATTTTACAGTAACCTGAAAGCTAGCTTTAAAAATATAAGGATATGTGATTTTATTTTCCCCTTTTGAAACATTTTACAATAAGGCACTTACATTTATGTATGTTACTAAACCATCTGGATGAATGAAAACAGAAGAAAATATTTTTTACTCAAAGCCATTTATCATGGCTATTAACATTCTTCTGCTAAACGTGTGATGTGTGACATCCTGTCACTGTGATCTATGCAAAGAGTTAAAAATAGATGACAGAAAAAAAACCCTTAGTCCATTAATATATTAATTCAAGAAGACCACATTTTATCTTAGAAAATAACTGCATTTAAGAGACTTCTGTTCCAACAGTCCCAATGGAGAATGCAGAATTTAAAAATATAAGATTGAACAAATTAACCTTTCTGGAATATTTTGTCAGCTGCCCATGTCTGCAGACACTAAGAATTGATTGTTGCAAAAATCTTAGTAGCCTCACTGTCCACTGCAATTTGGTATACAGATGCAGGGCCATAGGCCAGCAAGGTCAACCAGGAATGAAAGGATAAATCACTGAACATTAAATAATAACAGCTTACATAATGACAGCTTCTCCTGACTTTTTTTGGAAAACAGTGATCCTATCAGCAAATATCTGATATAGGAAATGCATTAATTTTTTCCTTTAACAAACATATATTTGTAGCAAAACATGAATTCTAGTGTCTATCCAGCCAGTCTAATGATGTATATCGAAGGAAGACAGCTAATGTGCATTGGTGTCATTTAATCTTGGAAATTAAGATCAATCACTAGAAAGATATATTTGGTAATGGTACAGGAACAATTCTCTAGACTTTAACCATGACCTAAATGAAATAAAAACATGATTCCAACATTTTTCTTTGGGGCCAAATAGTAATGGAAGTGCTGTGGTAGTTCCTTGTTGGTTAGCTGGCTAGCATACGGTCCCCCTTCTCCCAACAATAATGCCCTACCTTTCTATGGTAAAACACATCTGCTCAACCAGTGTATTCCATCTTTCTGGCCACTGTGACTCGGGGAGGAAGGGGCTTTTTACCTGATCAGAGCCAGTGAAATGTGAAGGGATACTTGCTGGGATTTCTAGAAAGAGCAGATTCCTCTTTCCTCTGCAAGAACTATGGAAAGAGGTTCTCCTCTTCACTAGATTTGAACCTGACAACATGAAGTTCTGCAAGCTTCTGGCAGCCATCTTTGAACCCTGACAAGAGAGCCTGTCATGAACAGAGCCAAGACTTAGGAAGCAGAGCTAAGAAATTGTGATAAGAACTCCAAAGGAACTGGTCACATGGTTTGAGCCCTGAATCAGGTCCTACCTGGAGTCAAATATAGGCCCCTCCTACACTCAGTCACACAGTCATGAAGTTTCTCTTTTTTTCCCTCCAGCCACTTGAGATCAGGTTTTCCGATTCTTGAGAGTAAAAAAATCTGAACTGATTCAAGCATAAATGATCACTTTCAAGGGTATAGCTGAAGTGTGGTGGAATTAGCAGAACACAAGGACAAAGAAGGGTGCCGGGCATCATGCTAAGATCTCTACTTGCTTATCTTACTGTATCATCAGAGGAATCATACCTATATTCTGGTGGGTATTATTCTCAAAAAGTAGGAGAAGGTGGAAAGTCAAGTAATTTTCCCAATTTTTCACAGCTAGTAACTGAAGAATAAAGATTTGAATTCAAGTTTGTCTGATGCTAACGGGAATATTCTTTCAAACTTGCCATCTGTTCTGGTTTCTAATTTTAAGTCTTTCATTATTCCAATCGATCATTCATATATCAGTCACCATAAATTTCAAATAAGAAAACATACATTATGCACTTTACAACTAACAAAGTACCTCTAAGACATAGCATGCTTTTACATTTTTATTGAATCTGAAACTCTTTAAGAAACCACAATGGCAACAGCTCTGAACTGGTTTTTTTTAAAAAAAACTATTAACTTAATAACAGAACTATAAAAACAAGGGCCAATCTTCAATTTTCTGATCATAAAAAAATATATCCTAGTTCAAAGACATTATCCATAGTGGCATTTTTTGGGCTTCAGATATCTTTACCTAAAGCCCTACTTATATTCATCACAATTAGGAAAAAATAAAAAGGAGCTTGATCATTTTAATCATTTAGGAGAACACCTGAGTTGAACTCTGATATAAATTCAACTAGAGACCCATCATTTACCTTTTTTGCCTGGAATATAACAACTTAAAGAGAGGTTCTTGAGAGGTTCTTGCATTTTTCAATAAATAGAAGAAACATGGATTTAACCAAAAAATTAAATATGCTCTTCAGAACGAGAAGGTTTGGATTGAGATTTTGAAAAATGTAGACTAAGTTGAAATGATGCAGAGTGACTGCTGACCTCAGGCAAGTCACTTCATACTTATCTCCACTTTAAAGATGAGGAAACTGAAGTTTTATGGAGTTTAAAAAAACTCATCTGAAGGCACACACTACTAAGTAGAAGTACTAGATTTGACTGCAAAGCTCTTGATCCTCCCTAAGCCTTTATGCTTCTTTCCTTGTAAATGGGTAGTTAGTATTCTGGCTTATCAGTCTTTTCCAAATATATCAATTGACCGTCACGCCTGGTCACAGCACTGTTGTTCAAATCAAAATTGTTAAAATCAGACTTCATAATTCAGAAGGCTGAGATCAATGTTTTGGTCAGTGACATCTCAGACCAAGGTCAAGCAACATGCATGTCTTTGTGTAAAACAGACTACTGTCAACACCCATAACTGTGCTCCTAATGACAAATAGCATGTCTCTTTCACCTTCTTTAGGATGACAGAGACGACTCTAAATCACAAATTAAAAGGGATTGTATCAGCCATCTTAGCCCAGTATTCAGATTCTAAAAGACATCACATAATGAATATTCCAGAGAGAGAAGAGACACACCATTTATAATGAAGGCTTAAAGCCTCAGGAAATGTTCCAGGCTATTTGTTTCTTAAGATGAATAAGCATTTATAAACAAAAGTAAAACCTTCCACAAACAAGGTTGCCTTTTTCGTTCATTGCTATTACCCTTAACAGTAAGATAAAATGAAATTTTAAAAAAGGATACTCTGTCTTTGCTATCGCATAAATTTCAAAATCTTGCTCTGTGTGTATGTGTCTGTTGTTCTTGAATTCAGCAAGGGCAACATACAGTATTTGATAAAATTTCCACCTCTCATATGACCCTCCTTCCAGCTAGGACAATAATTGACATGCCAGAGTGAGCAGCAAGTTTCTTTATAGGGAAAAGGAGATGCCATATTATTTCTGTTTTCCCCAGATAAATATACTCTTATAGTTTAAAGCACAGGTATTAGCTGCTACCCAAAACATCAAAAATGTTCAG
The DNA here is from genome assembly GCA_023783475.1 of Daubentonia madagascariensis. Classification (NCBI taxonomy): domain Eukaryota; kingdom Metazoa; phylum Chordata; class Mammalia; order Primates; family Daubentoniidae; genus Daubentonia; species Daubentonia madagascariensis. The sequence goes on along the minus strand of JAKFHU010000726.1, from coordinate 17,112,483 downwards.
TTCTATAGTCTTTATATTAGTCTCCTAAAAATAGTGGCATGGAATGCGCAATCTTTGAAAGTGTGTGTCCAAAGCCTTTTCTGCAAACATCACTAGGGACAGAGCTGATTTGAAATTCTGCTTTACTCTAACCACCAATGCCAGCGTCCCACTGTCTTCTACCACTATACGGCTATCAGAAGTGCAAAAGCACACACATCCATTCAAAAAATATCTGCAGGGAAGAAAACCACCTCTCCTTGCTTAGATGTCAAACAAATCAATAACCATTTCCTAAAGAAAGGAAAGGGGAGAGAGAACTGACCCCTTCACCTCAAATCTCTCATTCCCCCCTTGTCTAGGCTATACAGAAATTCATGTAACTGTTTTCCCCCTTGATTGTTTCTTATGCCATCTGCACTTCACCAATTGTGTTCTAAAGTCTTTTCAATCAGGATATATCTCTATAATTGCTCCAAATTAATGAAAATTAGTATCCACTTATTTTTTTTTACATATATATAACTTTAAACGGAGTTGGTTTTGCAAACTAGTTGCAATGTACAAAGCAGCCAGGTATTGCAACTGCAAGAGTCCCAGTGCATAGAACAGAACCTGCTACTGCAAATGCTTATTGAATTTACAAATATGGTTATCATTGGTTCAAATCATATTTCTTGAGCTTTCACATAGTCCAAAGATAGGTACATTCTATCAATATCAGTGTTGCTTACACTGAAGTCATGTTTTCCTCAGTTCTTTCTCTATTCCCTTGAGGAAGAGGAAGCCTTTCTAACAGCAAGAATATGTAATTGAACAAAGCAATTAAGTAAAGATACAAGTAGAAAAATTGAGATTGCCTTTGTGGAAAACAAAGGCTCTCCCCATTGCCTTTTTCCAAGAGAGACACAAATCTCTGTTCCACCTGGAAGCAGGAAAGAGCTGTTTCTGTTTGTACACACAGGAGAAAGGGAGGGGTTGCTGGGTGCCCCAGAGTCTTAGCAGGAATATGAAGTCTCCGCTGCGGTAGGAATCCCTGAGGGACAGTAGTAGCCAAGGGTGGATGGAATGGTTATTAGAACAAGTAAGGAAGTAAGCATCCCTAATGATGATCCCTTCAGAATGAATCCTGAAACCAACCAAGAAACAGAAGTGGGGGAGTGACACAGGGAGAGGAGGTAGAAACACTAACCAATCTCCTTAGTTTCTCTACGTTTCATTGTGATAATGACAAGGCTTTTACCTAGTAAGTGCTCTAAATTCCTGCATACAAGGGATATTAGAACAGTTCCTAGACCTTATTACATTTATGAGTATAGGCTATTGTTCCTCCTTTCTAGGCAACGCATTGTGCTACAGGCTAGAAAGGTTTGTTGTTTCTTGACACATGCTATGCTATTGATTTAAAATAGAAGCTAGATACAGTACACGAAAATTATACAGAATTCTTACATTCTTGTTTAGATACCTACAAATACTAAAGTTTCATTTTGGAATATTTTATGGGGCTTCAAATAAATATTTATTTAACATTTTTCTTTGTTCAATCCCTCAATGAAGAATTTACAAGTTGTCATTTTAAAAAATTAATTTTAATTAAAAAAGTAAATCTATATATTCAAAAAGAAATTGCCAAACAAGTTCAGCGAAAACTGGTGCAGAGGAGAGTTTTAACTGGTTTTCATCAAAAAATATTCACTCAGTTCACATGCACGCATGCATATAACTTGCCTTTTGGAAATTCCTAGTGTATTTTAGAAAATTTTTAAAAGGCTTAAAAAAAGTTCTGCTAAAAATAAACCTCTTTAATTTCCTTAGAACAAGTGTTTTGGTTTTTTTTAACATGGGACCATTTTGCAAAGAAAGTCTCTTAATATTAACTACTCTTGATTTTCAAGATGGACTTCCAACAGGAACATTTGAAAGCATCCTAAAAAGGGTTGCTTTTCATTTTAAACATGACTGTTGAAAGCCAGGGTTTTTCAACTTAAGCACTTAACATCTGACATTTGGGGCCAGATAATTGCAGGGGGCTGTCCAGTTCACTGTAGAATGTTAGAAGCATCCCTGGTCTGGCTCAGAAGATGCCAGTAGCATCTCTCCCAAAGTTGTGACAACCAAAAATGTCTCCAGACTTTGCCAGTGTCCCCTGGGAGGCAAAACTGCTCCCAGCTGAGAACCTCTGCTCTAAGCCTATCAATAAGATCTATCCCTAAGGTGAGAGAAAGTGATTTCTCTTCTTCTACTCTGACTGACATCTCTCTCTCTCTCATTCTGCCACATCAAGGCATTTCATCACTTTTTTTTTTTTTTATTAAAATGACTTTACCTTAGGGCAGCAAAGATTCCATTGACTATTTTCTAAGGCTTATCTGGATTTAGGGAACAATCCTCCAGAAAAATGGTCAAGTTAGGCTTCCACTTAAGGACTAGGAACTAGCCCAAGGGTACAATCCTTTGTATTTCAAATGCAGGAGGTAGGCAATGAAGGATTTTCTCATTTCACATCAAATTTAGCAGTCTATAAATGAAGCCTTCTCCTCCACACTCATAAGATCTTCAGGTACCCAATCTCTGCCTTCATTTGATACCCTAACCAATCTTCCCAACATTGTCCCCTCCTTGACCCCCCAAACAAAACAATATAGACAAACAGTATCAGATTATGTTTTATTTGAACAGCATTCTGGGCAGAACAGAATGAATGGCTGAAATAATCATTTATTTTACCTTCACATATTTTACCTTCACATATTCTATAATAATGAATGATAAAAAATCATAGTAATAGAAGACAATAATGACAGCAGAAGCCTTTTTTATTCAAATTTCTCACCTCACAGATGTTCAGAACAATGGACATATTTCAAAGGGTGTATTTCAACAGTCGTGTACTAGAAACTGGGGCAGCCACTGTCACATAGAATAAGAGGACATGCCCTGGCTATCAGAAGCTTGCTGTCCGCTCTGTTGTATCCCTCCACGGGCCAGACATCACCTTACAAAACAACCCATACCACCGTCCTCAACGCTTTTTGCACAGGGTTCTCACTTCCCTTCATCTGAGTCTTCCCTCTGCCATTTGATGGCCAGAACTATTTCTGATGGTTGCACACACAATCTCAGAAACCGGTTCGCTCAGATACGAGACCAGCCCCCTCAGACAGCAGACAGTAGGTACAGTTCTCGCTCTCCCTTCTTTGGATCCTTCCAGAGATGGTACAGGTTTCCAGAGTTGCCTTCATCCTCATTTCCTGCATCTGGTAAAGCCTCTCTGAAAATGTGGCACTGCCGACAGAACATGGCAAGCTGGATGAAGTCTGAGAAGCCGAGGCCAGGGTGACAAACCACCCCCTCTCCCCCCGCCTGCCGCATCTTGTTTCCGATCCTGTACACTGTGGAAGGTTCTTGCTTCCCTTCCTCGGTGAGTGAAATCATTGCTGGTCAAAAAAGGCGTTTTTGCACTGAGATTTTTGGACTTGTTTATTCTAGTAACCTGGTCTTTTCTTTTTTTCATTATAGTTACACGTAGGGAACTCGGGGGAAGCTCCCCTCCTGAGAACCCACAAGTGCTGGTCTCTGCCCGGCCCAGCCGCGGGCCTATTAGAGCCATCTCGCTTCCCGGGTCTGCTGCCAACATCACTGCGTCACCTGCAGGGGCAGCAGAGTGAACCGGGACCCCCCGGAGTGACGCCTCAGGGAAGGACCCTTGGATTTGGGAGCCCCTCTGACCTCTGGGACTCCTAGGATTCCCTCCCATAGAAAAGTCAGCGGGGGCAGCAGCCCGGAATGGCCGCATTCTCGGAGTGCCGAATCGGAGAAGACCAGCGTCAGGTTTGGGATGTAAAGGGACATGGGGGAGAGGTTAGAGAGGAGCATCACTGGACGAGCAAAGAATGTGACCCTGGGGAAAGGAGGCAGAAGAGACGTAGGAAAGCACGTTTCCCTTAATCCCCTCCCCGTGAATCCCTGGATCTTCTTGCCTTGGAGACTGACTGCTTGCTACAACACACGCGAGCCCGAGCAGGCAGCATGCACACACGCGCGCACACACGTACACCCATGCCCCGCTGCGAGGTGCACGCTGCAGACTTCTGCCTGACTTCCCGGCCCAAAACATCACAGCTGTGTTCTAGGGCAAGACCACGGATTCCCGCGGCCTAGAACTGACACTACTCCCCCCATCCCACCCCTGCCCACTCCATAACACACACATTCAGACCTTAGACTGCACCCCGAGAGTGCCAGAAACCACTTAAGGGAAGCCCCGGCAGCTCCCTGTAAATAACTACCTTTCCCGCTGCCCGATCCCTGTACAAATCTACGACCTCGCCTACAGTCAGCCGAGGTGTGTTCAAGCCAGGTAGTAGGTGGAGGAGGAGCCTAGGGTACAAGTGAACCTCAGAGAACCGCTATTAAATCACTATTCAGGGAACCACACGGGTAGTCTCCAATCCTTTCTTGAATCTTTCGGCCCCCACCAGCAGCCCTGTTTCTCGGCCTGATCCCAGCACCGCTCCCCTCCTCCCTTTCTCTTAAATCCCTCAGCGATTTTCCAGCCGGCCCTCCCAGGCCACTTTCTGCATCCATCCTCTCTCCAGCCGGTTCCCAACATGTGGCCTCGCGTACCCTCTCCAAAGACTGAGTCAAGGCTGAGTCTCCCCATCATTTTATCTCCCTAACCTTGTACTGATTCCCCAAATTATCTGAATCCAACCACCCATCTGGAGCCCACTGCCTCTTCTACCGGCGTCTTTTGCTGTCATGGTTCAAATCCGCTTTCCACGCGCCCCACTTTCCATCCATCTGCCCTCCCGCCGCTCTGGTCAAGACCCGCTTGCCCTCTACTCTGCCCCCAGCACTGCGTTCTCACGCCGCTCCCACCCTACCCGCTGGGAACATCCCCACTTTCCCCCTGTGGCTATCCCTGGCCGGGCTCCCGCGCCCCAAACCCAGCCTTCCCATCCCGCACCAGCCTGCTCCCGGCCTGCCGGGTCCCCTCCCTCGCCGCGCGGTCCTTCCTTCTTCCCCAGTCTGCCCGCCTGGCCCCCGCTGGAGTCAGTTCTGCCCTCCTGCTTTGCCCGTCGTCCCTGTCCTAGCATCCCGGTGGCCACCCGCTTTGGAACTGGCTAAGCGGCTCGGAGAGGCGCCGGGCACCGGGGACAGAGGCCAGCCGGCTCTCCGGGGCGCCAGCCGCGCCTCCCGCTTGCCAGCCTGGGCTCCCCCGGGCGCCAAGCCCTCACCCCACCGCCCGGCAGCCTCACAAACTTACTTGCGGGTCGCCAGGAGGGGGCTGCGGTGAGCGGCGGCGGGCCCCGCGGCGGCGAGTGCGCCCCTCTCGGCGGGGCTGGGCGGCGCGGCGCTGGCGCTGCGCTCCTGCGACCGCGCGCTGAATGGGCTCAGCCTGACGCAGCCGGGTTGAGCCCCCGCCGCCGCCGGGGCCGCCGAGCGCTTCCAGACATGCTCAGTTTCCGGACCTGCCCGCGTGGAAGCTACCAAGAGCGAGCAGCGGCGGGGGAGACGGAAGGCGGGCGAGCCGGAGGCTACCACGCCGGCGGCGGGGGGAGAAGGCAGCGACGCACCGCTAAAAATAGCTCCTGCGGAAGCCGCCGGGCCTCCGAGCGCGGGCCTCCGAGCGCACCCCTCCCCGCGCTCGTCCCCGCCGCCGGGGCTCGGGCACCTGCGCTCGCTGCCGCGGCGGGGATCGGAGCGCGCCGCGTCCCGCTAGGTTCCTGCCCGCGCTCGGAAGCCCACCCTGGGGGAATCGGCGCCTGCCTGGCAGGCACACCCGCCCGTTTCGCTGGTTGAGCCCCAGGCTGCCCCGACGTGGGGCTCCCGCCTGCTGGGCAGCTCCAATTTCAGGTTCTCGCCAAAGAAAGCGAGGAAAGTGGAGTTAAAGAGATGAAAAAGCTCCCCTACAACGAAATTTGTTCAGACTTATGGAGGAATAAAAAAAGTTTTTCGGATGCTTAGTTTGCTGGAAGGAAAAAGGAAGAAAGGAAGGCCGAGTCCAAGAACCCGGAGGGGGGCCAATAGCCGGCTGGGCTGAAAGGGGACTCTGGAAAGAGCTTCTAAAATTCAGAATTCTTCTCAGGGCATTTGTGACTCTTCATTCCGCAGGGTTTTGCGTAATTCTTTGACACCCACCCTGACCTTGGAGATTTTGTTGTTCCTGTTACCTGAACTGTAATTTACTTTTCCCACGTTCTACCTTCTCTCCTACCCCCAGCCCGGTTTTAAATTGCAAAAAGAAAAGGGTGCAAACTCCAGAAGGGTAGATTCTGAGACCTGAACTGGAGGGGCTGTTCTGTCACCTTGAGGAAAGAGGGTGTTGGTCCTCTTGCAGAAATAGGGCCTGGATGTGTCCCAGGTCTCTGTGTGTACAGCAGACACTTCCAGCCACGGCCTCTCAGAACCTCCCCACCTGCAAATTAGGTATTTTCTGCTATTAATGTTCACTATAGTCTACCTTCATTTCTGACTATTTGTTTTTTAAAATTCTCTCCTTTAGAGTGACAGGTACAAATGTTCCCTAGGTCAAATTCCAGTCTTGTTTTATTCACTACTCACAACCACCACTGATATAAGAATGATTATTATTCCGTTTTGATAGATGAGGACATTGACGTTTGGAGACAGATGCTCCTCTCTTGCCTGGAATAACATCGTGTTGAACCCAGAGTCTCCCAGACTAGAAACTTCCATGGTTTCCACATAACCTATTCCCCTGAGTCAGTAAGATTTACCTGAGATAAGGGCTCAAGAAATTTAGGAACTATTCTCAATGGAGTGTCAATAATTGATAAAAAACTGATTGAGAGTTTTGTTCTCCATTATTTCCCTCTTAATTTCTTTCTGAGTATTCACAGCTTAGATTTTGTGTGTTGTGTTGAAAGTGACTGTGTTTCATTTTTATTCAGTCAGAAAGAAAGAATTTACTGAGAATCTTCTAAGACCAATTTTTTAGACTAGGAATGTATTTTATCAATATATCAAAGTTCAGGCTCTTTGACAAAGCTACTTTCTTTTGCCATTTCTACAAATTAGTGAAGCTTTCCTAACCCTACTAAGTAATGTAGATGTGCTTTCTCACAGAACTGTAGTGGTATGTCTCTATTTGGGCCAAGACATCCTCCCTCCTAAATTGTTCCCTTCTATCCCCACTTTCAATTTAGTGCTGTATCCAGACCCAAATAGGTAATTAGTATATGATCTTTTACTTTTTTACTGAAGATGCAAACACCATTTCCCTAATTTTCCAAGAGTGATTGATTCATTGGGAGATCAAAATGGAATTTCCTTAGGATATCAGACAACTCACCCATTCCTTTCCGTCAGTAGTGAAAGAAGATGAAAAATAAACTTTATCTGCATCCTAGTTGCTTTCATTCTTCCTTTCTCAGTAATTATTCTTAAGGTGATATGGTCCTCTGAACACCTTCATGCTACAGCATGCATATTACCCATAATTGTGAAACGGAGCAGATTTTGATTTCGAAGTCTTTTTGGTGTCCTGTCGAAATGTGTAGCCTGAAAACATATTGCATTCAGGACTCTTAATAACAAGTGACAGAAAGTCATCTCCAACTAACTTAAGCAAACAGAATACATCAGCTCATGTAACTCAGAAGTACAAGGGGTGGCAGGGCTTGTGCTGGGCTTAACAACGTCTGGAAGAATATGATTTTCTCTCTCACTTGCTGTCAGCATTGCTTTCTGTGTTCACTTCATTGTCCCTCAGATTATGTCCGTAATGTAGTCCCAGCCCTACACAGATGATGAAGTTTGCAATCTTACAAAGAAATCAAGCCTTTTGCTCTGGTGAGCAGATCAGTGTTTGAAGCTGGACTCTGGCTGTCCCGGCTCACACAAATGTTAATAACCATGTGCATCCTCCTGGGGAGGAAAGATTCCCAACAGGAGAGAAACTATCCAGTTAGCAGAAGAAAGAATAGGGGATGCTCGCAAGATAGAAATAATAGATATCCACTACATTCATAGACTGCCCTGTTTTGCCATGGACAATAAAAGACAGCAAGCCTAGTGAGATAGCTGCTGATTTGAGTTATTCAGAAATGAGCAAAAGAATAATCATGCTTTCAAGTGGATCTTTTTTCCATCTCTTTTTAGGCTCGGATGCTTTGATTTGCCTACGGAAAAGGGAAAGGTAACAGTGAGTCCCCTCTTTGTTCCCTTTTCATCTTTATTTCAGGGCCCTGGTTACTTCCACGGTGGTACCACTCATTAAAGTCAGCTAATGAGCCACCCAGCCAGCTGAGGCCTCCAGTCTACCATCTGTCTCTACAGGAAAAGGATATTTTCCATATTATTAAAGCCCATTCTTTCTGTTTTGATTTAACATACTTGATCATTATGTAAACCATTTGATAATAAAAAGTGAGGATTTTTCCATTTTGCCTCTAAACATGAACAGATGGGGGGAAATGCTGCTGTCCTTATAGCTACTATAGTCTTTCTTTCTTATGCTATAATTATTTAAATAATTGGCTATCCTTTCTTTGCTCTTTACTCATCCTTGATGCCATGTAATTTGTTACCTCCTTTAATATTTGTTATTCTATGAATAAGTGAATGTAATCCATGAATCACTCCATTTAAACTTCATTTTATAGTTATACTAAACTCATCAAATTCAGGATCTTTTCCTTGAACTTCTTCCTCATTGACTTCTTCACACACTGTCTTCTAGGAACTCCTCCCTTAGCTTCTGTTACAGCACACCTTCCTAATCCACACCTCTGATTATTCCTCCTTTCTTTTCCTAGTTCTTCTCTTTTATCTTACCTCTGTAGTTCTTTGTCCCTTTCTTATACCACTCTCCCTTTTATTTTAGTTATCTACAAACTTGCTCTTCCTCCCTCACTGAACTGCAAGTTTGTGGAGCATTGGGACTAGGGTGAACTTATATTTGTGTGTATTTTTATCTTCTTCAGTGCTCAACAGATGTTTGGTGATGCATTGATGGATTATAAAACGGAGGTGAATATTTAGGTCTGAAACAAAGGAACTCGTGGTGAGTGAGCACTAAGTCACTTGGTTTCAGGGAGTCAAGGAAAGACATCTAGAGCTGATGGTGGAGGTAGGATGACATGCAATATAGACTTTGCTTCTCACCATTTTGTCTGGGAATAGCTCTGTATAGTCCCTTCTTCCCTCCTTTACTTTTTCTTACCAAACCTCTCTGACTTTAAGCTCCTTTAGTACAATCTGTGCCACACTGTCAAGCATCTCAAATACTTCCAGGTATTGGCACTGAGCATTGAGCATATTCTGCTCCCATTACATAGAGGCAGCTCATTTTAGATGCTTGGACACTGGGATGCCTCTCTATTGCACTTCTATTGTACCAAATTTGCTTTTAGGAAATTAGAACTAAGTTAGAAATGGGAAATACTTTATAAATGAGTTCTTTAAGAGAAAAGGAAATATCAAGACAGCTTCAATAAAGAGCTATTAAAAGCTTGTCTTCTTGATAGTTGATATTTTCCCATTATAAAATATTAAATATGGAGAGTTAAATGGGAGTACTTCAAAGTCACTAATGCACAAATTATTCTTTTATTTGATGACTATAGATGAATGTCATAACAGATCAATTAATGGTATGTACTAAAGATATAAATGCTCATTCCCCCCACCCCCTGCATTTTAAGGCAAAAACTGCTCTAGGTAATAGTCATGGGACATTAAAGATGGTCCTTGACTAAAAGACTTAGCTCTGATGGCCCTTTCCTCAGGGAAGAAGAATGTGGATAATTATATACTTCAAATACCAGGCTGCTCTTTTCTTGCCTCTAAATCTAACAGAAACATGACTTAGTTATTGAACAAGGCAGGGAGGTCTTGTAAAGCTGCAACTCATTTCACTTCTCTTTGAGTCCAGTGCTACAATTACAAATATTTTTAATGTATGATCTCAAATTATCAAGTGTTATCAAGAAATCCATGACCATCAATTTATTTCTACAATGTTTTTAATATAATGGATTCAAAATACTAGTCTGCATTAATTAATAATATTAATAAAAATATCCAACACTTATTGGTACTTCTATCTGTCTCACTCTGTGGCAGGCGCTCCCTTTGCATACTGCTTATTTAATTCTCATAGCAATCCAACGAGGTATATGTTACTTAGCATATTTTGGATTGTACATATAGAAATTCAACCTAAATTGGTTTAGGTGAGAAAAGGAATTTCTTCCCAAAAACCTACAATTCCAGTTGAATCATGAGAAAAATATCAGACAAACCCAAATTGAGGGACATTCTACAAAATACCTGGCCAGTACTCCTCAAAACTGACAAAAAACAAAGATTAAGAAACTGCCATACACCAAAGGAGACCAAAGAGACACAACAACTAAATCCAGTGTAGTACCCTGGATTTGATCTTGGAAGATAAAGAGGACATTAATGAAAAAATTGGTGAAATCTGGAGTTCTATTAATAGTAATGTACCAGTGTTAATTTCTTAGTTTTGACAAATGTAAGATGTTAACCATAGGCCAAACTGGGTGAAGGATATGTAGGAGCTGTCTGTGCTATCTTTACAACTTTTCTATAAATATAAAATCATTCCAAAATTTTAAAAAATATATCTTAAAATATAGGGGGAAAAAATCCCGGGGAAAAACCATGATCTTACAAGCTTGAGTAATGTGCCCATCCAAGACAGACTAACTGTGAGCTGCAGGAGAGCTCATCCAGCAGAAAAATGGCCCCTGATGTCCAGACTTGTGATTCCAGCCATTCCTAGAGAGCGAGAGTGGTAGGGAGGGATGGAAGAAGATAGTCGTGAGCCAGGCAGGACTCCAGTTCGTGAATAACATAGATGAAAAAGCTGAGTACTGTACTTCATCAATTCTAAGATAAAATAGTCCACATTTTAACCTTTATGAAATTAGGATACATCTTTTCTTTCTCAGTGATTTTTCAAGAATGTTGCAGATTTGATAAAATATGGTAATTTGTCTATAAAGATAGTAAATTATAAGGCCCGGGATTCTAACTCAGATTCTTAACTACTCTGTTATCTGGACTCCAGAGGACAAAATAAACATTTTGACTATCATTCCTTTCAGGCTTCCCTCAATATTGACTATACTATTATATAAAACCAGTGCTGATTATACAAAGAGTATACAAGGGCTGTCCAGAAAGTATCCAGCCATGTACTATGTTCTCGTTATATTAACAATGGCTGGATATTTTCTGGACAGCCCTCATGTAGTTCAAACTGCAAGAACAAAAGTGGAATTAAAAGCATGCCAAATTTGACCTAAGAGTTTATTATTCTGATAAAGTTATCAAGATACTATACATAACTAGAGATACCAAATTGGATGGAGTTCTGTGATACTAGTACAGGTAAGGACCAAGATTTAGGATATTTGACATGTAATATACAAGGTAAGTTATAACATTCCATTTTAGAGATCTTATTTTTATATTTCAGTTAATTTAGCTAGAAAGAAGCTGGATATATTTTTAAAATAACTTTTCTTAACCACATACCTAAATAGTCTAATAAAGTACTTATGAAATCAGGTAATATTTATTTCTGCTTCATTCCTTTAAGAGACAATAACATGCTATTAAAAAATAACTTAAGAGAATGAGGCAGAGCCTCTGCCAATGCCACTTTTTAATTATAATTATTTATTGTGCACCTGTTATTAGCCAAGCACCCTAGTGATATTGTATTTTTAGAAAGATAGATAGACTTGGTTTCTGCTTTAATGGAGCTTGTGGTTCAGCATAAAAGACAGAAGTCATATAGTATAACTACAAGTGAGGTAAGAATTTTAAAATTGTAGAAGTTTTGGGAGCATATAATCAGGGAATTTGATCTAATCCAGAAAGAAAGAAATGGCTTAAGGAAATGGTGTGTAAACTGAGACTAGTAAAACAAGTATAGACCTTTATTGAGCACTTGCTGTGTGCCAGGAACTAACTTATGTGCTTTACCCAACCTGACAGATATCGTTCCAGATGGCTAGGTCATCTTATGTTCAGACCTCTTTCTAGAGGTTTTATTGTAGGCAGAAGTTGAAAGGCAAAACAACCACCTTTCCCCAAATGTCCTTGTAGCTGGAGTCCCAGGTATGATTTAGGTTACACCAATTAGAAGCACCTATTTGAGTTTTGAAACTGGAACTGAGTATATGGGGAGAAACATGGTGAACTTGAGACTTGCTGGTACAGCAGTCGTAGATGTCACAATCCCCTGTCTTCCTGATCCCTGGGTCCCAGCTTAGACCATCTTAAAACAGTACCTTAATGGCCCAGTGGCCTGATTGAGTGGGGAGGGAGTGAGATATTAGAAGTCCGTAAGAGTCACTGGTGAAGGGCTACCTACATTTTGACCTGGGATTACTTTGATTGCGACCTGTGGGTAACTGAAATGAAGTGCCAATGAAAGTGCAACATTGGTGGTCAAATGGCTGTTGCCCTGACACATTCTAATTGGGAATGTGAAATGTGGGGCATCTTGGGTGGGCTGACTGTGTAATTATATTAAAGCTTTAAATTCTTAGCCCACGGCATGGCCAGAGAGAGGCAGAGAGTTTTTATAATCCTTCTAACAAAAACACATCTCTTGTTCCTAGTTGCTGGACTGACACAGACAGTCCCCAACTTACAATGATTTGACTTAGGATTTTTTCGACTTCGTGATGGTGTGAAAGCAACACACATTCAGTAGAAACCATATTTTGAGTACCCGTACAACTATTCTGTTTTTCACTTTCAGTACAGTATTCAATAAATTACATGAGATATTCAACACTTTATTATAAAATAGGCTTCTAGATGATCTTGCCCAACTGTAGGCTAATGTAAGTGTTCTGAGCATGTTTAAGGTAGGCTAGGCTAAGCTATGATGTTCGGTAGGTTAGCTGTATTAAATGTGTTTTCAACTTACAATATTTTTAACTTACAATGGGTTTACTGGGACATAACCCCATTGTAAATTGATGAGCATCTGGACAGTAAAACATCAGATGTGGAATCTAATCTTATGGAACATTGAGTTACAACTTAGTGTGAATGTATAGCCTGAAAACAAAGGGATTGATTGGAAAAGAGTGTAATCCCAGAATCGAAACAATGAAAAATGTATATGACGACATTTGGAAGAATTTGGGTTACTCCTTATTTCATAGCCCAAAACTCCACTGAGCCTTACTTGCCTACAGGAACACCTTTGTCTGATTTCCTTACTTGTAGTTACCTCATCTGAGGCAGTTCCCTTGAAAGAGTATATGTATTTTCCTTTCATCCACTTCTGTCAACTTTCTTGGTCTCTAAACTTATGAGTAAAATTCCAGCAGGCCAAGGAGGTGGGAGACAATTACAAAGTCAACCCAATAAAAGTTCTGCATGCTTAAAGAATAGCAACATTTGACCGTTTTTAAATTGTATCAGCAAGAACCAGGGGAATATATGTATGTGAATGGATTCAAGGATGCTAGACCAAGGAGGAAAGAGGAACATAGTGTATTGATATGGGGATACTTACCAGAGAGTCTATCTTTAATGTGCTAACTTGAACAGTTGGGAAAGTCTCTAAAATTTGTTCACTTGGTTAACTTAATCCTGGTCTTAATGTAAATATAAACTGTGTGGTGGATTATGATGAATGAAATTAAGATGGTAAAAATTCCTGGGTGTAATATAAAAGGGATCTGAGAAGTTAGGGAGATAGGGATGCTGGAGTGGCATTATCTAGGATGATGGGCTCAACAACTCCATAACTATTGGTCCCTGAGAAGACCCCAAAAACCTTTCTTTCACCAAAACACTAAGTGATGCATTGACTCTCCTCTTTGGGAATAAAGTTGGGAGATACTAACATTGAAATGGTTTCTAGGATTTAATGTAAATGGAGGATTATTAAGGTAGAGAAGGCCAGAGAGCAACTTAACATCAGAATCAAGGTGAGTGTGATTGTCATAACAGGTGATAGGGCTGAAATGGTTATCAGAAATGTGTGACCCAGAGATCTTTGGAAGTGGCTGAATGATCATAGGGTCCTTAGGACTGGAAAACTGATTATTACTCTAAGGTCCTGCTTAGTTTATATAATCAGGAAGCTTTAGTTGTGGTAAACATAGACCTGACTTAAACTATCACCACAGAGAATCATGACTCCCCATCTAATTCCCAAACCTAAGATAGGTCACTGAAGTATGGATATATTCAGAGAGGAGTCTTGCCACACAAGTGGATACTTGATTCTTTCTCCTGGTCTTACCCTAAAGGACCTGTTGTTATTTACCAGGAAAAGAGAAGTACCCAGACCTTTCTGAGGATTCTTGCATTTTAATTCTGACCCAGAGTGCCATTCTGATCCATTGGCAGGTCATAAATAGAAACTCTGTGCTGAGTCAGTGTCATAGGGGGCTGAGTGATTCCGCAAACCCATTCTATGCTTAATTTCCCACTGAGTGAAGAGTTGGAATAGATACTCAGTAACTGGTATTAGCTGTCTGACATTATTGAATGCTCTGTCAAGGTAGAGAAGGCCAGAAACAAAACAAAAACCGTCTAGACCTCAATCTCCCTAGCAATGTAGTAAGCCAAGGCAATATCACATCCTTAGGGAATCACAGAGAAGAGTTTCACCACCAAAATCTTGAAAGAATCAAGAGTAGTGACTGTAATCGTATTTCCCATTTAACTCACCTGTTTAATTTATGCACAAGCTGTATGGATCCTGGACAAAGAGGATTCTCAAAAGCCTAATTAGGTGATTATTCAAATTTCAGTTGATTTTTTTAAAGGTGACCTCATTACTATAACCTCATTACTAAAACTCAAGATAGCCTCTGCCACCCAATATGCAGTTATTTATTTGCCAGATGTGTTTTTCATTGTATCTATAAAAGCAGAACCCCAGAAGGCATTTGATTTCACCTTTACTTGATAGAGAAGCAGTACAATTCACTGTCTTGTCTCAGGGCAAGATCAACTCTCTAGTTCTGTGTCATAATATATAATCCAGAGACCCCTTGATTATGTCACCATACCTCAGGTTTTACTCTGGGCAAGCTACACTGATACACCATGCCAGTAGGATCTGGTGATCAGAAGATAATAGGTTCACTAGGTGCCTTAGTAAGACATATATGTGCCAGGAAGATAGGTTCAGATGAAAATCTATCTATTTATTTGTTTTCCAGTTATTTATTTAATATTGCTCCTCTCAGTTAGACTGTATGTTCTATGAGAGCAGAGATTATGTCTGCCTTATTCACCACTATAGTTCCAGCATAATCCTGAAACCTAGAATAAACAAATGTTCAATGGATCAGTGTGTTCTTTACTGTACACCCTCTACTTAAAAATTGTGAAAGTATTATAACAGCTATCTTCTCCAGGTAGAGATGAAGTTTTTACTGCTAGGAATTGTAATTCAGAAAGATTTTGAATGAATTCTGCTAAAACAAGATTTGATGTGAAATCATTGGGAGGAAGAAGCATGGTTTAGAATAGGTAACAAACATAGTTTTCCTCAATTCTCAGTGAATTTTGTTTAAAAGAACTTTCATTTATGAAAAAGGACAGAATAATTACTTACTTTGAAAGATGCTAGGAAGATACTGGTCACATAGGGCAATCATGATATTCTATTGTGTATTTGTTGTTTGCTTTTACCATTTAATATTGAGCAAAGAGTCTTGAAACACCAAAATGCTGCATATTTAATAAGACAGGAGGTCAAAGAAACAAAAGAAAGGAGTAAACAAAAGTGAAACATCACCAAGACATTATTTCACATCAGATTTTGTTAACAGAAGTCATCAATGGGGAGAAATGTGCAATGTTTTTGCCTATCCAAATAACAGTTGGTAAAGAATTTTTTTTTACTAAAAATTAAATTACGTTTTTTTAAAAGTTTCTAGGGAAAGAGATCAAGATGAGGAGAGACTCCTTCCTTAATAACAAATGCATTATGCCAACAGAGAAAAATCTACAGAGAAAACCAGAGCTGGGTCATCTACATGCCACGTTTTGCTAGTGCAGGGCAGATTAAATTTGCTTCACTTACCCACCTCCCATCATCTGTCTGGTTTCAGCTTAGACAACATCTCCCTGACACCTCCTCTTCCTAAGTACTCTCATATTATCTGCTCTACTCATTCCTTGGTAATACTTAATGGTTGCATTTGCCTATTTTCTTATCTGCTGCCCACATTGAAGTAAGGTGCTACATCTTATTTCAGGTGATATCCCTAACAGTTGCATAGTGCTTAGGCACAGAGATTAAAAGAAGAAGGACACAAAAGATGACACTTGTCACCTTCTCTACTGACAGAGCATCTTCCTGGATTTGAGGGGGAAGCGTGTAATTGTTTCTGATGGGCACTTTTTAATTCAGAGAAACAAGGGTAGAGGTGAGGATCTACCAAGAAGGTAGAAGGCCCACAGTCTGGACCTGCACTTTCTTCTGAGGAGCAGCAACATTTTGATCCATTCAGAATTGGGAGAAAGGCCTGTGTTTTGCCCATAGTGCAGACTCTTGTGCTGCACAGGAACCAGTGCAGTGAGGTAAGAGGATTTTCTAAAGCATTCCCTGCTGTAGCCAGAGATAATCAAGTTCTGTCCCCATTCCCCAAACGCTGTTATTTTTTTTTTCTCTTATGGTTTATACTTTTTATGTCCTGTCTACGTTAAGGTCATAAGACCCTATGTTTTTTAATGCTATTGTAAATAGTATTGTTATTTTAATTTCATTTTTGGTTACTTGCTAATAATATATAGAAATGTGGTTTCATTTGTATATTGACCTTGTGTCTTGGTGATTAACTTATTAGTTTTACTATCTTTTTTATACATAGGATTTTCTACATAGAATATCATGTCATCCACAAATAGAGACAGTTTTACTTCTTTCTTTCCAATCTTTATGTCTTTCATTTCTCTTTCCTTATTGCAGTGACTAGAAATTGCATTATAATAATGAATAGAAGTGACAGAGCAAACATCCTTGCCTTTTCCTGATCTGAGATAAAGTGTACTTTTACGTATACCATTAAGCATGATATTAAATATGATATCAGCTATAGTTTCTTTATAATGCCCTTTATCACATTAAGAGAGTTACTTCTCTTCCTGATGTATTGATAGTTTTTATGATAAATGGGTACTGAATCTTATTAAATTTTTTCATTTATTCTGAATTACATTGAAATGCATTGATTTTTTTTGAAAGTTCAGTCAAGTTACATTCCTGAGAAACTTCACCAGATAATAATATATTATTCTTTTATTTATATTACTAGATCCAGTTTGCTAGTATTTTGTTGAATATTTTTGTGTATTATGAGGGATATTTGTCTATAATTTACCCATATTGTAATGTCTTTGTCAGGGTATCAGGATAAGGATGCCCTCAAAAAATGAGTTAGGAATTATTCCCTCTTTCTAAACTAACCTTCAGAATTAATTGAAGGCTAATGAATACTGCTGATCAGTATGGTTCTCCTTGAAAGAGGCAGTTGTTTGTACTTTGAAACATTATCCGGGTCTAAGCATCCTACAACTTCAACAATGCATTTTTTCTTGAATGATTAATATTATATGTCAACTTGACTAGGCTAAGGAATACCCAGATAGCTGGTTAAACATTATTTCTGAGTGTGTCTGTGAGTGCTTCTGGAAGAGATTAGCATTTAAATTGGTGAACTGAGTAAAGCAGATGGCCCTTCCCAGTGTGGGTGGGCATCCAATCCATTGAGGGCCTGAATAGAACAAAAAGGTGAAGGAAGGGTGAATTCTCTCTCTCTGCTAGAAATGAGACATCCATCTTCTCTTGTCCATGTACATTGGAGATCCTGTTTCTCAGGCCTTCAGACTCAGACCAGGACTTACACGAGCGGTGGGGAAACTTTTCATGTTGGAAGGCTGCGTTAATGTAGCTGTAATCAAATAAGGCCGCATTCAAAAAACTTCAATTAGATATACTTTAAAATGTACATTATTTTGCAAAAATCTAACTACTATGTACTTAATAATTTCAAAAAATTAAAACTTTGTTGATTTTAAAGTTAACTAAACTTTTAATGACTTTATTGTGTCTGCTTTTTATTGGAAAGCATTTGAATGTGGCACCATGGAGGTCCCCAGTTTCAGCTGATCCTCTACATGGGTATCAGCCATTTGTGACCTTAAGGGCATCTTGATTTGGGTAAGGTAGGAGAATGTAGATTCACAGCAATAAGTGGTTGAAAAAGCAAGAAAGCATTTTTTGGGCATGTTGCTGAAGGTGTGTCTATTCTACTGCATTTTTCCATGTTTTAATTGGATCTTTCTTAACATCAAACAATGACTTTAAAATGTCATCTACTGAGAGCTCAATCAATTCCATCTGTAGTTCTTTAGGTGCCTTGGTGATATCAACTAGGTGAGGCTGAAATGCTAATTTGAGTGTGATGTCACGATTCTCAAAATCAGTGAACCTTTCATTGCATTCTCCAATTAATAGGTCTATAACAGCTGCGTATTCTTCAAATGATTTGCATATATCATCCTGCTCATCAATGACCTTTGCTAACTGGGGAAAATGTTCATCTGAAATTTCCTTTTGAAGAAGAAGTGTTTTGAAAAAAGATAGCTTTTTTTGAAATGCTTGGATTTTTTTTTGCCACGTATCATATTAATATATAGACTTAGTTTTACCTCGCAAAGAAATATTCAAGTTGTTTTGATTTGACATATCACACAGAAATGCTGCATTCCTATAGAAATCTTCTTTCAATAATTCACATTGCTGATTCTGTTCGTCATAAAATTTAACTATCTTTTCTTGCAGAGATAAAATTTTGGCTAACACTTCTCCCTACAATAGCCAATGCGCTTTAGAATGATATGGCACATCCACACTGCATACCTCATTGTTCAACTTTAGCATGTTATGAAACTGGGGATGCCATGTTGCATTTGCATGAATATAGTTAACAATACTTATAACTTGTTGCAAAGTGTCACTTAAAGTAGTAGCTTTGGCACAGAGATTTTGCTGATGCAAGATACAATGAAAAGAAATGAGAACATCTGGATCTGTTAATACTTTTTTTTATCTGTGCAATAAACCCTTCATGTTTCCTGTCATGGAAGGTGCACCGTCTGTACATGCACTCACTAAATTTACCAAATTCAGTCCAACTTCATGACATTTATCTCGAAAGATATCTATTCCCTCTGTGCTGTTCGCAAGAGTGCCCAAAGTGAATAACTCTTCGTAGCAAAGAAAATCTTCTGTTATGACCCGAATGAAGTATAAAACCTGCACCAAGTCAGTAGTATCAGTTGATTCATCCAAGGCAATTGAATAATATATGTTTTCCTTTTGAAGTATCTCATGAAGTTGTCCTGGTAAGTTGAAGGCTAATTCAAGCTGCCGGTCAGTTATGGTTCTCCTTGAAAGAGGCAGTTGTTTGTACTTTGAAACGTTATTGGGTTCTAAGAGTTCTACAACTTTCACAATACATTCTTTCACAATTTCTACATCACTGAATGGCTTCCCTTTTTTCCCAAGTATATAATGTACTTTAAAAGTTGCTTCAGTGGCATTATTTCCAGGTCTTATTGCTGCTTGAAAGAATTGTCTTTGCTTTTGCTTTTCATCTTTTAATTTCTGCAATACAACCTTTCATGCTTCTCCCTCTAATTTAAAATATTTGTGGTCCTTATGAGTGTTATAATGCTGATAACACTCATAACACTCACACAGTGTAACTGAGCATTGAATTTCTTTAATGTTGATATTGCAGTATCACAAAGCAAGCAAATCATCTCATCTTTAGCAGAAACAAGATAATATTGCAATTCCCAATCCTCATTTAAAAATCTGTTTTCCTCCTTCAGTGTTCTCTTGGTCTTCTTTGACATGATGGGCTGTTAAGCAGACAGAATTAAAAAATAGTTTTGAGCTGTGCAGCTATTCACAAATTCCACTTCAGAGAGAAACACAGCGCACCGTTGTCAAAAAAGCTGATAACAGACTGTGTACTCGACCCTCATAAACTCTCGCCAACCAGCCTTGTGCGGTAGTGGCACCAGTCAGCCGAGGGAAGCTAGAACTAAATCACGAGCGTAGCAGCTGTCAATTTAGCCCTTATGGCTTACCAATGTTCTAATTGTGCCGGCCAATCTGAGAGGATTATTTCGTTGAAACTTATTTTATTCTTTGGTATTTTACATATGTTCATTTTAAAATAAAATAAAAATATAAAAGACAAAAACAGTATTAATAAAAATAAAAGGATTTTTTCTGTAAAATTTGGATTTAGTCAAAAGAACACACTTATTAAGGCCGCAAGTTCCCCACCTCTGACTTACACCATCATCCACATGATTCTCAGGCTTTCAAACACATACTGGCTGTCCTGGATCTCCAGCGTGCAGACAGCAGATTGTGGGACTTCTCAGCCTCCATAACTACATGAGCCAATTCCTGTTACAGTCATGCACCACATAATGAAGTTTCGGCCAATGACAGATGTTATACAGTGGTGGTCTCATAAGATTATAATAGAGCTGAAAAATTTCTATCACTTAGTGACATTGCAGCTGTCATAGCATCACAGTGTAACACATTACTCATGTGTTTGTGATGCTCCTGGTGTAAACAAACCTACTATGCTGCCATTTGTATAAAAGTCTACCATATACATTTATGTACAATACATAATACTTGATAATGATAATAAATGACTATGTTACTGGTTTGTGTATTTACTATACTGTACTTTTTATCATTGTTTTAGGGTGTACTCCTTCTACTTTTTTTTTTTTAAAGAGTTAACTGTAAAATAGCCTCAGACAGGTATTTCAGGAGGTATTCCAGAAGAAAGCATTGTTGTCATAGGAGATGACAGCTCCATGTGTGTTATTGCCCCAAAGACCTTCTAGTGGGACAGGATGTGGAGGTAAAGACAGTGATATTGATGCTTCTGATCCTGTGTAGGCCTAAGCTAATGTGTATGTGTTTGTGTCTTAGTTTTTAACAAAATATTTTTAGAACTTAAAAAAAATAAAAAATTTTAAAAATAGAAAAAAGCTTATAGTGTAAGGATAGAAAGAATGAAAAACTTTTTGTACAGCTCTAAAACATGTGTTTTAAGCTAAGAGTTATTATAAAAGAGTCAAAAAGTTTCAAAAAATTAGAAAGTTTATAGAATTAAAAATTAACAGTAAGCTAAGGTTAATTTATTATTGAAGAAAGAAAAAACTTTTTTATAAATTTAGTGTAACCTAAGTGTACAGTGTTTATAAAGTCCACAGTAGTGTACAGTAATGTCCTAGGCCTTCACATGCACTCACCACTCACTCACTGACTCACCCAGAGCAACCTTCAGCCCTGCAAGTTTCATTCATGGTAAGTTCCCTATATAGGGGTACCATTTTTTATGTTTTATACCATATTTTTACTGTATCTTTTCCATTTTTAGATATGTTTAGGTACACAAATACTTACCATTCTTTTACAGTTGCCTACAGTATTCATTACAGTAACATGTACAGATTTGTAACCTAGGAGCAATAGATACCACATAGCCTAGGTGTGTAGTAGGCTATACCATCTAGGTTTGTGTAAGTACACACTATGATGTTTGCACAGGGATCCCCATTGTTAGATGACAAATGACTATATATATACACATATATATATATATGTCCTTTAGTGTTTCACCATCTGAAACCATCAGGGTCTGTAGTTTTCTTTGTGGAAAGGTTTTTGATTACCAATTCAATTCAATTAATGGATTTAAAGCTATAAGATATTCTATTTCTTCTTGAGTTTTGATGCCATATTTTTCAAATAATTTTTCTATTTCTCTAAATTATCAAATGTAGTGGGTTAAAGATGTTAATAATTCCTTATTATACATTTAATGCCTATAAAATCTGTAGTGATATCCCCTTTCATTCCCAATACTAATGCTTTGTGTTTTCTTTTACCTGATTAACATTACTGTGTTTTTCTTTATCAATTTTGTTAATCTTTTAAAAAACAACCTTAGTCTTTCTTATTTTTTTCTGTTGCTTGTCTGTCTTCCATTTTACTGATTTTTACCACTATCTTTATTATTTCTTTCCTTCTAATTACTTTGAGTTTAGTTATCTTCTTATCTTAAGGTTGTCATCAAGACAACTGATTTGAATCTCTCTTCTTTTCTGTTATAGGCGTTTTATTAAAACATGTTTAAAAGCACTGCTTTATCTGTATCCTACACATTTTGATATGTTATATTTTCATTATAATTCCTTTCAAAATATTTTAAAATTTCCCTTTCTTTGAACAATTGTCTGTTTAGAAGTGTGTTGTTTGTTTTCCAAATATTTTCTTCTTTTTCTAGATATCTTCTTCTTATTTATTTTTAATTCTAATTCATTTTACATTTTTTAGACTTCTTACAAATTCTAGTATATTGTTTATCTTGGTGAATGTTCTGTGTGTACCTGAAAAGTGTGTGTATTCCACAGTTGTTTGGTGTAGTGTTGATAACAATAATGTCAAGTTGGTTAATAGTATTGATGAGATGTTCTATATCCTCACAAATTTTTTGTCTAATTCTTCTATCAATTTCTGAGATTGAAGTGTTAAATTTTCCTACTATGCCGTGGATGTCTTTAGTTGTGTTGGTTTTGGTTCCATCCACTGTGAAGATTATTGTATATACATATTTAGGATTGCCATGTCTTACTCCTGAATTGCCCCTTCCATTATTAGGTAATGCCCTTCTTTACCTCTATATCTGATGTTAACATTATTATCAATATAAATATTCACATAGTAATATCAGCTTTCAAAATTTTATGTTCATATATCTTTTTTCCATTCTTTTACTTTCACTCTACTTGTGTATTTGTATTTAACATGCATCTTTTGTAGACAACTTGTAGTTTGGTCCTGCTTTTTTATGGTTTTAGTTTGAGTGTTCATTTCATTTACATTACATATAATTATTGGTATAATTTGGTTTAAGCCAACTATCTTGCTCTTCATTTTCCATTTGTAATTTTGTGGTTTTCTTCCTCTGCTGCTCCTTTTCTGCCTTTTTTAGGTGTTAATCAAGTAGTTTTTAATATTACACATAATTTCACTTTGGTATTTTAGCTATATCTTTTTATTTGTATTTTTTATTGATTTATAATAAATGTACATATTTTTAAGTACAGGTGATATTTTGATATATTCATATAATGTGTAATGATAAAATCAGAGTAATTGGAATATTCACCACCTTGAGCATTTATCTCCTTTTATTTGAATTATTCTCTACTACCTATTTTGAAATATACATGAGATTATTGTGTACAGTAGTCACTCCACTGATTTATCAAACACTAGGTCTTATTTCTTCTATCTAACTTTATTTTTGAATCCCTTAATCAACCTCTCTTCATCTCCCCTCTCCTCACTATGCTACCTGGCCTCTGGTAACCACCAATCTACTCTCTATCTTCAAGAAATCCACTTCTTTCTTAGCTCCCACATAACAGCGAGAACATGAGAGATTTGTTTTTCTGTGCCTGGCTTATTTCACTTAACATAACAACCTCCAGTTCACATAGACCTCTAGTTATATAATGGCTTCCAGTTCCATCCATGTTGCTGCAAATGACAGGATTTCATTCTGTTTATGGCTGAATAACCTCCCATTATGTACATATGCCACATTTTCTTTACCCATTCATCCACTGATGGGCACTTAAGTTGATTTCATATTTTGGCTATTGTGAATAGTGCTTCAATAAACATGGGAGTGCAGATATCTCTTCAATATATTGATTTCTTTTTCTTTTTCTTCTTTCTCTTTTTGGTATATATACACAGTAGTAGGATTGCTGGATCACATGTTAGTTCTATTTTTAGTTTATTGAGAAACTTCTATACTGTTTTGCAAAGTGGTTGTACTAATTTATATTACCACCAACAGTGTACAAGGGTTCCCCTTTCTCCACATTGTCACTGGCATCCATTATTGCCTGTCATTTTGATAAAAGCCATTTTAACTGGGGTGAGATTATATCTCGTTGTGATTTTGATTTGCATTTCTCTGATGCTTAGTGATGTTGAGCATTTTTTCATATACCTGTTGGCCATTTGTATATCTTCTTTTCTGAAATGTCTATTCAGATCTTTTGCCCATATTATTTGGTTTTTGCTATTGAGTTGTTTGAGTTCCTTATAATTCTGGTTATTAATTCCTTGTCAGATGGATTGTTTACAAATATTTTCTCCCATTCTGTGGGTTGTCTTTTCACTTTGTTGATTGTTTCCCTTTCCACAGAAGCTTTTTTAGCTTGATGTGATTCCATTTGTCTATATTTGCTTTTGTTCCCTGTGCTTTTGAGGTATTACAAGAAAAAAATCTTTGCCCAGATCAATGTTCTCTGGAGTGTTCCCCCAATGTTTTCTTCTAGTAGTTTCATAGTTTCAGGTCTTGCATTTAAGTTGTTAATCTATTTTGATTTGATTTTTGTATATAGTGAGAGAGTAGGGTCTAGTTTCATTCTTCTGCATATGGTTGTACAGTTTTCCCAGCACCATTTATTGAAAATACTGTCCTTTCCCCAGTGTCTGTTTTTG
This sequence comes from Daubentonia madagascariensis, assembly GCA_023783475.1. Classification (NCBI taxonomy): domain Eukaryota; kingdom Metazoa; phylum Chordata; class Mammalia; order Primates; family Daubentoniidae; genus Daubentonia; species Daubentonia madagascariensis. The sequence continues at coordinate 17,087,879 of JAKFHU010000726.1, read as the reverse complement.
GTGTCCTTGTCAAAAATGAGTTGGCTGTAAATGCATAGATTTATTTCTGGGTTCTCCATTTTTTCCCATTGGTCTATATGTCTGTTTTTATGCCAGTACCATGTTATTTTGATTACTATGGCTTTGTAGTATATTTTGAAGTCAGGTAGTATAGTGCCTCCAGCTTTGTTCTTCTTGCTCAGGATTGCTTCAGCTATTAGGAGTCTTTTGTGGTTCCATGTGAATTTTAGAATTTTTTTTTCTACTTTTGTGAAGATGTCATTGGTATTTTGATAGGAATTACATTGAATCCATAGATCACTGTGGGGAGTATTGACATTTTAACAATATTAATTCTTCCAATCCATGACTGTGGAATATCTTTCCATTTTTTGTGTGTCCTCTTCAATTTCTTTCACCAGAGTTTTGTAGTTTTCCTTGTACAGATCTTTCACTTCTTTGGTTAAATTTATTCATAGGTATTTTATATTTTGTGTAGCTATTGTAAATGGGATTGCTTTCTTGGTTTCTTTTTCAGGGTGTTCATTGTTGGTGTGTATAAATGCTGCTCATTTTTTATGTTGATTTTGTATCCTGCAACTTTACTGAATTAATTTGTCAGGTCTAACAGTTTTTTTGTAGAGTCTTTAGGGTTTTCTAAATATAAAGTCATGTTGTCTGTGAACAAGGATAATTGTCTTCTCTTTTTCCAATTTGGATGCCCTTTATTTCTTTCTCTTGTCTGATTGCTCTGACTAGGACTTCTGGTACTACATTGGATAAAAGTGGTGAAAGTAAGCATCATTGTCTTGTCCAGATCTTAGAGGAAAGGCTTTCAATTTTTCCCCATTCAGTATGATGTTAGCTATGGGTTTGTCATATGTAGCCTTTATTGTTTTGAGATATGTTCCTTCTATACCCAGTTTGTTGAATGTTTTTATCATAAAGCGTTGTTGAATTTTATCGAATGCTTTTTCAGCATCTATTGAAATGATCATATGGTTTTTGTTCTTGGTTCTGTTAATGTGATAAATCATGCTTATTAATTTGCATATGTTGAAACATCCTTGCATACCTGGAATGAATCCCACTTGATCATGGTGAATGGTCTTTTTAATGTTTTATTGAATTTGGTTTGCTAGTATTTTGTTGGGGACTTTTGCATCTATGTTCATCAGGGATATTGGCCTGTAGTTTTCTTTTTTTGTTGTGTCCTTATCTGGTTTTGGTATCAGGGTAATGCTAGCCTCATAGAATGAGTTTGGAAGTATTCCTCCTCTTTAATTTTTTAAAGAGTTTGGGTAAAATTGGTATTAGTGCTTCTTTAAATGTTTAGTAGAATTCAGCAGTGAAGCCATCAGGTTCTGGGCTTTTCTTTGATGAGAAACTTTTATTACAGCTTCAATCTCTTTACTCTTTATTGGTTTGTTCAGGTTTTCTACTTTTTCTACATTCAATCTTGGTAAGTTGTATGTGTCCAGGAAATCCATTTCTTCTAGGTTTTACAGTTCATTAGCTAATAGTCTTTCAGTTGTTCATATTGTCTCTAAAGATTCTTTGTATTTCTGTGGTATCAGTTATGTCTCCTTTTTTATTTCTGATTTTATTTATTTGGGTCTTCTCTATTTTTTCTTGGTTATTCCAGTTAAGGTTTATTGATTTTGTTTATCTTTTCAAAAAACTACATTTTATATCATTGATCTTTTGTACTTTTTAAGTCTCAATTTCATTTATTTCTGCTCTTATCTTTATTATTTCTTTCCTTCTACTAAACTTGGGTTTAGTTTGTTCTTGCTTTTCTAGCTCCTTGAGGTGTATAATTAGTTTGTTAATTTGAAGTCTTTCTACTTTTTTGAGGTGGGCATTTATTTCTATAAATGCCTCTTAGCACTGCTTTTACTGTATCCCATAGATTTTGGTATGTTATGTTCTATTTTTATTTGTTCCAAGAAATTTTTAAATTTCTTCTTAATTTCTTCATTGATCCATTGATTGTTCAGGGTTTTTTAAAAAAAAAATTTAAGTGGTTGCTGTAGTGATATACCTTTTTAAAATTGTTTTATTATATTTTCAGTGGTTGTTCTAGCTAATAATATGCATAGTTATCTTACCAAAATCTAATTACAGTCAATATTGTGCCACTTCAGACTACACCAGACACTTTACACTTCCTGCTTCCCACTTTGAACTTTTCACTTTCTACTTGATATTTCCCACTTCTCAAAGGTAACCTTCAAACAATGTAATTCTATTATCAATCTCCTGTACTTTGTATTATTGTTTAATGTCTTCTTTCTACATATGTTATAAACCTCACCTTACACTGTTATTGTTTTTCTTTTTTTTTTTTGAAACAAGGTCTTGCTCTGTCACTGGGACTAGTATGCAGTGGCCTGAACATAGCTCACTGCAGTCTTGAACTCCTGGGCTCAAGCGATCCTCCTGCCTCAGCCTCCCAAAGTGCTAGAATTACCAGCATGCCTGGCCTGTTTTTCTTTAAACAAAACAGTCAGTTGTCTTTTAAGGAAAATGAGAAAAAAAACCACAGTCTTTTACATTTACCTATTTATTTACCATTTATTTTCTGCAGGTCAAACTTTTCATCTGGTATCTTTTTTTTTTAGCCTAAAGAACATCTATTTCTGTAGTACATTTCTGTCTACATCATTATGTAAATCAAATTCTCAAAAATGACATGATCAGTCCATCTTGCCATTGTTGGAGCAATTATTTTTATAATTTAGAATTTACAATTAATTTTGTAATTTTAAATTAATTTGATAATTAATTTAGTATGAGCTTATGGATTAGGTGCCATTAAATTAGGAATGTACACTTGACCTAATCAGCTGTAGGTGAAATTTAAGGATGGATCACATTGGGCTAAATATTGCTAACTAGAGCTACCTCTTCAAAAGAGGCTGAAGTTGGAATAGTTTATCCTGGGGTATATTAATACCAGCTGCCATTTACTGAGAGTTCATGAGGTTCCAGTCCAGTTTAGTGGTTATAGATGATTTTATCTAATCCTTACCTAAAAATAACCTGAGTGGTTATTTTTATGCCTCAGAGGTGTTAAATAGATTCCTCAAAGTCACAAGGTCATTTATTGTAGAGATGGAATTCACAGGCTAAGTTGTATGACCTCAAAAACCATGCATTTTTTTTTAACCATCACACTTGTTCCTGTAAAACTAACCAGTAACCAACATTGCCTAAATAATCTACTTGAAATGTACTATGGAACAAAAGAACAATAACTGGAAAAAATCCCCCAAGAATGATGAAATTTTGGCTGGAAGATGTTGGCATTAAAACTTCTTAGACATACAGAACTAACTCTAAATAAGTGTTTTATATATGGTCACAACGTTCATTATAATTATGTTGCTTACATAAAAGATAAAATATGTAACAGAGACAGATGACAGTGATTATAGGTAAGTATTCCACTTTCCATAAAAGAGAGTTTTTAGAAAATTTTTTGATCTTTTAGATAGATGATAGAAGGAATGAAAAAATAATAAACCAGAATAACTGATCATCTCTGAATGGTGACATTATGTCATATTTATTTTATACCTTTTTGTATTTTTCCAAACAATAAGAAGTGTAAACTTTATTATAAATATACATTTGCCCAGTGATATCATGAAAGTCCTCATGAAGCAGCTATGATTTTTACTCCACAGTATGTCTGTGCAAGAGGTGTTTCCTCTGAGTCAACTTAATCCAATCAAAGCCCCCTCTTTGCTGGGCTGATGGGAAATGTAGTCTTAGACAATCCTGTAACCCTTACAACAGAGTGATGCAAAGGCCCTGAATGTTGTGTAAGCAGCATAACATATGGAGGCCTCTCCTTTAAATTGTTCCATGCTGGTTACTACTCAACTGCCTGGTGCCCAGAAAGGACTGGGTCCTTGAAGGCCAGCAGATCTTTCACTATCTTGCCACCTAGCATAGAGGAAACTTTAGGAAACTTTGAAGTTTTCTTTGAGGTCCTGCTATTCACAGAATTTATGAATCTCCTCTGCTTCCTAGGCTAGAACCAATTATCATCTCTCTACTACTTCCCTCACCTATCTCAAAACAATTACTTATCCTCCATTTCTTTGTGGGACAATTCCCTTTTTTAATTAAGACAGAAAGGTACATTGTCTTTGGGCTTTTTTTCCCCCCATAAATCTCTATTTTGTTTTTTGGAATGTATAGATAGCCAAGGATTTTTGATATTCAGTGCAGAGGAAAGCTTTCAGCTAGGTGCTAGAATTAAAAGAAAGTCGCAACCCAGCTGGGAAGATAGGCCACTCATATGGATAATCGGCTAGATAAATCCAATGTGTAAATGTCAAGTACAAATTGGTGGTGCTGGTTTTATTGTCTTCTCTTCCCAATGACTTGAAATGTTTTCTACATCTCTTTACTTCCCTTCCCTCTATCTGTGTTTTTTTTTCCTTTCACATGTCCTTAATGAGTATACTCAGTCCTTTCCTCCAAATGGAAGCAGACAGATTTGTTCCTTCCTACACAGTTTACTCAGTTGGTGTGCTGGAAGAGTTTTTGTTTTTCTCACAAAGCAAATTAGAAATTTGAAATGTCAGGTAGACAGATGTGTTAAAAGTTCTTGTCAGGTAGAGCAAGAGGGATGATGATTCAACATCTATATATACAGGAAGCACAACAGAATTCAGCTCTATTGTGTTTTAGAGAGTTTAAATCTGATAAATTAGAGTTGTGAAATATTTCAACAAAATCTTTGTTTTCTCAAGAAACACCACCTTGGTTTTTTAAACTTTAATTTTTTTTTTTAAAGAAATGGGATCTTACTGTGTTTCCCAGGCTGGAGTGCAGTGGCTATTCACAAGGGCAATCCTCGTGCACTGCAACTTCAAACTCCTGGCCTCAAACAATTCTCTTGCCTCAGCCTTCTAAGTAATTGGGACTACTTTTTTAAAAAAAAAAAAAAAACAGCAAAGTGTTATCACAACACAACTGACTGGCTGTCTCATTTCATCCCAAGTTGTGAATTTATGAGCATTTTTGCTTCTCTAAATATACCTATTTTAATGAAAGAAACCTAAGGTTTTCCTACATGAGTTCCTACATGAGTTAGTTTGTCCAACACAGTATAATCTTGTCTAGCTTTCTTAGTCACCTCAGTGCCTGTCTATTCAATCCATCAGAGAGAAAAAAATGCAGAGAAAGAAAAAGGCTGAGGGAATATATAACTATTCACAGTCCTCTAATATTAAAAGGCTGGAATGAAACACCGAGAAAGCCATTTACCCTCACTCCCCCACCCAACACTTGCTCGCTCACATTCACCTTGTCTCTAATCTTCACTTTCCTTTTTGGACAAGCATTATTCTAGAAGTGACAATTACTCTGTTTTAGTTTTCCTCCTTGGTAAAATGAAGAAATAATGAAACCTAGTGACTAGAATTGTTGTGAGGGATACAAGAGGTACTCCAATAAAGTCACAGAGCCCATAACACAGAAAGTATGTATTTGGAATTTTTAAATACTTTCTTGGCTATAAAGTAAAAGAAAAACTAGTTTATGAGTTATATTTAGAGGTTTCAGATTTCTCTATAGATTTTGCCTCTCTTTGGAGATATGTGTGTGTGTGTGTGTGTGTGTACCTCAGATCCATCAGGCAGTACCTAAAGAGTTTTGGAGAGAGCCTTTTAAAAATAGCATAGTTCCATGAAATGTTCTCTTATTCTCTCCCAGGCATGTGATTTTTTTCTACCATTTATTATTTTTTTTAATTTTATTTTATTGTGGTAAGAACACTTGACATGAGATCTATCCTGTCAATAATTTTTAAGTGTATAATACAGTATCGCTAACTATAGGCTTCTACCATTTCTTGAATTTGATTTCTGCTATGGCCTACTTGTGATATCTTTTGGTATTTTCTACCTCCATTACAAATTATCCGCTGCCCTTTGCTACACTTTATATTTTCCCCTGACTTTGCATGTGCTGCCCAGGGCAATTGGCTTTGGTCTCCTTGCCTTTCAAAATTACTCTGGCAGTGATGTCTGGCAGAGTTCAAGACTGTGCTTTCCAAAGGAGCATGAGAAGTAATTTTAAAACTATTTCACAGTTAAAGCTGAGGGAAGAAGTATTAGTAAGATAATAGTATTAAAGGTTAGTACTTTATAACTCAGTATTTCTTTGCTATTGGATTCATTTAGCTCTTTTAAAAAAAAAAAAAAAGCAAGATTCTGAAACTTCTTCAGCCCTAAAATGAAAGATAAAACCTATTTGAATGTTAAAAGACAAAGGAGCCTTTGAGTGGTATCTAAGATAATATTTTCAGCTCAGTACATTTGTTTGTTTATTATTTATTTATTTATTTTTCTAATTTTAGGTTAGAAGTTAAGAAAGGAAATACTTCTCATATTTTAAATGTACCGGGTACTGTGTAATAATGAGAAATAATGCTAGAAAGTAAATGAAAAGTGAAATTTTAGTGGAATAAAGTCTCATGGGAATTTAAAGGAGAGATTATTTCTAGTTGAGAAAATCCAGACAGCTCTCATGTAGGAGGTAGTTGTCTATGTCTTCTTTCATTGTTCATTAATATTTTTTGTGAAAAAAAGAATCAGTGGAGGCTAAGAAAAACGAAGGAATGGCAAAGGACAAGTACAAGGAAATATATTTAATGAAATGAAACTTACTTCCAAAGTTTTAGACAGTTGAATTGGTTAGGCTATGGCAAGAGTTAGAAACTCAACTCTAGACCAAGAAAAACAATGCAATGGGCCATGTGACTGAAAAGCCCAGAAGGGCTTTTGGAAATAACAGGATTCAGGTGCTCACATGATGTCACTAGGCACACTCTGTCTGAGCTTGATGGCTGTGCTTTCTTCTGTATTAGTTTTATATTCAGAGAAGTTCCTTACATAGTGACCCTATTGGCTGCTGGTTGTTCTGGACTACCCATAGGCAGGTAAACAACTACAGTGAAAAGAGGTCCTGGGGCTGATTTTTGGTTCTGTGTGGGAAATCTTGGGTTTAGTGCCCATCACTAAGTCAATTACTATGGCCAGGGAAATGTGGTTCTTTGATTGACCAAGCCTGCATTATGTGCAAACCCTTAGAGCCTGAAAATGGGGTCAGCCCCAAGATAACCATGTAGTCTGACAATGGGGAGAGGTGATTCACCATCAAAAGCCAGGATGATGTCACTAGCAGAAGGGTGACTGCAGGCTGGGGAAGCAAGTACCCCAAATATTAAATTACCAAGCAGAAACTCCAGGTCATGGGGAGAGGATGGCTGATCAAGCAGCCCTGAATGTCTCCCTGATCGCTGCCATCATCTTGCCAGCTCTACACTGTTGTTTCTTTAACACTCTGGTTCGAGTATACTTTTTAAAAAGCAAAACTTGGCTAGGTCTCTTCGGCACAGCTAAGGCAGACTGGATCTTTAAGAAACACTAAGAAACAAAAGGAAATACATGCAAAGGAATATAAATATTGGTAATATGAAGCACAGATTTTTTTTTTAAACATGTTATAATGTAGGGGAAAGTATTGGCTACCAACATTCTTTCCTGCTTCCTTCTTTCCTGCTAATGTCTGTATTTTTATCCCAATACCCTCAGCTCTCCAATGGTGCCCACATACTTCAAAGGAAGCTCAATGCTTCCTCAGCAACAGGGGAGCTGACATAAATGTCCTCACCACAGGGTATGAAACCTCATTCAGAAAAGTAAGACGTGAGGAAGGTTTCCTAGGGTTTTCCGGAGAGAAGTTTTCTCCCCTCTTAAGAATGAGCCTCCAGAAGAAATACTGTTTCTTTTTAGGTCATGTTGTACAGACATCAAAACTTGGATTTGTTACTGTAACTTTGTTACCAGAGAGAAAACCTCCTCCTCCTCTTTCTCCTTCTTTTTCTCTTTAACAACAACAACAAACCGATGAGAGAGTAATTTCTAAAAAATACTAGCTATTTTTGCAAAGAGATAGCATTGCCTGACTAACTTACTAACTAACTAACTTTTTGAGTACTACCTCAAAAAGGAGCAGTGTCAAAAAGTGTACGCTGCTACAAAAAACTCATGGACTGTGCTTATCTCCCATGTTGTCAGGTTACTTGATCCATGTCTAGAACTCAATCAGTGTGACTGATCTGATTGTTTCATTATCAATTTGGCCTAGGCTATTCATTTACAAAGATCTTCAAATGCCACTGGTTAAAATGTTTATCATGGGCGCATTGACTTCTGAGTGTTCTTCTCCCTTCAACTAGATTAATTGCCCAATTACACAAATTTAAATAAAAACAATTCTTGACCTTTTTATAAATGCTTTCATGGCAAATGTTCTCTAAAGTCATAGTCCTGGAGGTAGAATATCTTCCTTCTCTTGGTTTTCCTTTTGTTAGAGTCACTGTTGGTAGCAAAATGTCATTTGTGTGTCTGTCTGTACAGAGCCTGAATGACATCACAGAAAGGAGAGTGGAACAGAATGTGCAAGGTCACGTCAAAATTCATCTTGTTTTATAATGATGAAGTGCTAGGACAGCTTGGAATGCTTGTTTGCTCATCCCATTCAGATGATACTGGCTGTGATACGTGTTTTCACACTAGTTGAAAATTTGTCAAAAGCATGATAAGAATAAATAGGATCTAGCAAAATGGACACCTGGAGAGAAAATTCTCTGCTACACTATGGATCATTCTTTGCATCTGTGAAAATCAAATAGTGATTGTCAAATCACCGTGTATGTCAAAGCATATGTAGGGCACCCATTAAATCCATAGCATAGCTTGATAGTGACAGTGAAGTTTTTAATAATGAGTCAAAATAAACCTAATTAGAATAACTATTGTATTCTTTCACATTTTGGGACTTATTTTCTTTCCATAACAGCATAAACAATTTTTGTACATGAAGCGATGCAAATATTTGAATAATAATGGTTTTTAAATGAAATATATGTTATTATTGATATAACCCTTTACTGCTTTTATTATATTAGGCTTTTTTTGTTTATTTGTTTGGTTGTTTGTGCTATAGTTCTCCAGTTATACTCTATATAAGAAGTTTCCACAAAAGTTTTTTGTTCCCTGGACTCTGAGATCTGAAGGAAATCACTAGATTCTCTCTGGGGGGAAAGTAAGGTTTCTATTGTCTAAGAAGTTTGGCATGACAAAACAAAGAGGCTTCTTAACTTCAGCACTTTTTGGAGACTCTGTTAAGTTAATGTGTATGAGGAAGCTGAGAGGGTGGATCTAATGTGTAGCATTTTCCTAACTGATCTAACCATCTTAGACATCTCAGAGTATAGTTCCTTAGAACACATTGTGGGAAAACCCCATTATAAGGTCTTCAGGAAGTGATAACAGGAATTATGGGTGGCAGTATACTTGTTTCCTTTTGGTTAAGACATTTGGGGTCTATAGTAAATAGATAAATTCTGTGGCTCCAAATTTATCTACTTCATTTTCTTGTTTACTGCCAGCTCGAAGTTCCATATAAAAAATTTCATTATTAAAATGTCACATTTTAATAGCTTATGGCAATTTAGAAAAAGTTTTGTAAAACCATACCCATTTTTAAAAGTTCAAAGCAACCAAAAATTTTTAAAGAGAGAGATGTACAATTTTTAGAGACTTACAAATGTTAGTAACAGCATACTTTAATTGTTGGCATCATATTTTAAATCTTAAAGGTGATATCTGCAGTAACATCATGGTCTCTAAAATATATTCAGAAGAATTTTACAATGAATTATGCAAAGATCTGAAATGACAACACTTACATTTCTATTCCCAATGACAATGTGTATAGAGAGTAAAGTGACATTTTAAAACCTTTAATAATTTTGCAATAAGTCAGAAAAAGAGTCCACATTTTTCACATGGAAACTCAGAAAGAATACCAAATAATCTTTAGAGTTACATTTTTTATTAAAGAGAATCTCCCTGTGAATAATTCTAGCATCTTTGCAAATATAGACATTGCTACCAGATAGTTATACTTTCTGGGAATCTTATTGTACATTTTATTTATTCATCTATTCATATGTACACACATATGCATATGAATGACAATTTATTAGTGTACCTTTTGTAAGTTTAAAAATAATCATCTTGTTCACTTAGTTGAAGCACAATTTTCTCTTCCTGTGCACTGAAATATCTGAACTGCAGAATAAGCCCTGTCAGTCTTCTTGTGGCCTTACTACTATATTAGAAAAAAATTTTTTTGAAGGTGTGGGGCAGCATTTTAATGTCCACCTCAAAATACCCAAGATTAAAAGAGCTATCAATGTAATAAATATTGTTTACATAAGGAATAAATAAATTATCCCTCTTCCAGTGGGTTTTAAAATACTATCTTAACAAAGAAGCAATGCCTATGTTTTTACCCTACTCAAGTCTCCCCCCACCAGCTTTATTGAGATATGATTGACAAACAGAAAGTGTATACATTTAAGATGTACAGTGTAATATTTTGATAAACATATACATTGTGAGATGATTACCACAATTAAGCTACTTGACAAACCCCTCATCTCACAGAGTTACACTTTTTAAAAAATTTGTGGTGAGAACACTTATGATCTACTCTCTTAGCAAATTTCAAGTATATAATACATTATTATTATTAAGTATATCCATGCTCTATATTAGGTCTCCAGAAATTATTCATCTTAAAACTGAAAGCTCATACCATTTCTCTCACCACCAACCCCTACTCACTATTTTCTCTGAGTTTGACTCTTTCATATTCCACATATAAGTGAAGTCATGCAGTATTTGCTTTCTGTGCCTGGCTTATTTCACTTACCATAATGTCCTCCAGGTTCATTCATATTATCACAACTGGCAAGAATTCCTACTTTTTTAAGGCTGAAAAATATTCCATTGTACAGATACACATCTTCTTTATTCATAAGTCAGTGAACACTTAACTTGTTTCTATATCTTGCCTATTGTGAATAAAGCTGCAGTGAACATGGGAATGTGGGTATTTCTTCAATATACAATTTTATTGCCTTTGGATATATACCAGAAGTGTGATTTATGGATCATATGGTAGTTCTATTTTTATTTTTTTGAGGAAACTCCATACTATTTTTAATAATGGCTGTGCCAACTTACATTCCACAAACAGCTTAGAAGGGTTCCTTTTTCTCTGCATCCTTGTTAACATTTGTTATCTTTTGACTCTTTGATAATAGCCTTCCTAACAGGTGTGAGGTGATATCTCATTGTGGCTTTGATTTGCATTTCCCTGATTTAGTGATGCTGACCACCTTTTCATTTACCTGTTGGCCATTTGTATGTCTTCTTTGAAAAAATGTCTATTCAGGTCATTTGCCCATTTTTAATAGGTTTATTTGCTTTTTAGCTATTGAGTAATATGAGTTCCTTATATATGTCGGATATTAACCCCTTTTCAGATATATAGTTTGCAAATATTTTCTCCCAATCTGTAGGTTGTGTTTCCATTTTGTTGATATTTTCTTTTGCTGTGCAGAAACTTTTTAGTTTGATGTAGTTCCACTTGTTTATTTTTTCTTTTTCTCCCCTGTGCTTTTGGTTTAATATTCAAAAAATCACTGTCAAGACCAATGTCTGTGGAAACAGTATGGAGATTCCTTATAGAACTAAAAGTACACCTACCGTTTGATCCAGCAATCCCACTACTGAATATCTATCTACTCAAAGGAAAAGAACTCATATCAAAAAGACACATGCACACATATGTTTACTGCAGCACAGTTCACAATTGCAAAGATATGGAATTAACCTAATTGCCCACCAATTGATGAGTGGATAAAGAAAATGTATACACACACACACACACACACACACACACACACACACCCATAGAGTACTACTGAGTCATGAAAAAGGTTGAAACAATGTCTTTTGCAGCAATGTGGATGGAACTGGAGGCCATTATCCTAAGTGAAGTATCTCAGGAATGGAAAAATAAATACCACATGTTCTCACTTACAAGTGGGAGCTAAAAGATGAGTACACATGGTTATATAATGGTATAGTGGTATAATGGACATTGGAGACTCAGAAATGGGGAGGATGTGAGGAGGGATGAAAAATTACCTGTTGGGTACAATGTACACTATTCAGATGATAGGTACACTAAAAGCCCTGACTTCCAGACTATACAATTCATTCATGTAACAAAAAACCACTTGAATCCACTGAATCTATTGAAATAAAAAAATTTAAAAATTAAAAAGAAAAAGACTAGTATCAAGGAGATTTTCCCCTATGTTTTCTTGAAAAGTTTTATAGTTTCAGGTCTTACATTTAGATCTTTAATCCATTTTGAGCTTATTTCTATGTATGGTGCAAGATAAGGGTCCAAATTCTTTTTTTTTTTTTTTTGGCATGTGGATAACCAGTTTTCTCAACACCATTTATTGAAGATACTGTCTTTTTCCCATTGAGTATTCTTGTTGACTTTGTTAAAGATTACTTGACCATATATAAGTAGGTTTATTTTTGGGCTCTGTATACTATTCCACTGATCTAGGTGTCTGTTTTCATGTTAGTACCATACTGTTTTATTATAGCTTTATAATATAATTTTAAATCATAAGGTACATTCCTTCTATACCTAATTTGTTGAGAGTTTTTATTATGAAAGGATGTTTAATTTTGCCATTACTTTTTCTATATCTACTGAGATGATCATATATTTTTTATCCTTAATTCTGTTAATGTGGTGTATCATTTTTTTGATTTATGTATGGTGAAACATTTTTGCATCACAGAGATAAATCCCATTGGATCATGATGTATGATACTTTTAGTGTGCTGTTAAATTAAGTTTGCTAGCATTTTGTTGAGGATTTTGGTTATTCTTATCGAGGATATTGGCCTGTAAATTTCTTTTCTTGTAGAGTCCTCATCAGGCTTAGGTATGAGCATATCGCTGACCTCATGAAATGAATTTGGAAGCATTTTTTCTTCTTCACTTTTTTGTAAGAGTTTGAGGAGGATTGGTAAAAATGTTTGGTAGAATTCACCAATGAAGCCATCTGGTCCTTGGCTTTTCTTTCTTGGAGATTTTTGATTGCCAATTTAATCTTCTTACTTGTTATTGCCATGTTCAGGTTTTCTATTTCTTCATGATATAGTCTTTGTAGGTTGTGTATTTCTAGGAATGTATGCATTTTGCAAGCCAATCATAATCCCAAAAGACACAATCCCAAACCCCATAATCCTGAATGTTGAAATCCCAAAAGATCAAAATCCTGAAAATATAATTCCTGAAAACATAATTTAAACAAATTTTAAAGACATGTATTTATATTTTTAAGAGGGAATTTATTTGAGAAACATATAAAAACTTATGGAACACTCCATAGGTCAATTTATACAATAAAATAGGCAATAACATACATATTTTCACAAGCATAAACACTCAGGTATATTAACAACAGTTACATGGGTATAACAGTTATGAGCAAATGCACTGTATTAATAAATAAATCAAAAATTGAATGTATAAATGTATATCACTGTGGCTGGTAATTTTGTGAACCCAGCTTTATAAGTGTGATAATCTGAAATACCATGACAGACAACCTAAGTCTATGAAATTGATCAAAACCCATAGTGGGTCACTACTGTCTATGAAGTCACCCAAAGAGCTGAGATCTTGAGAAATTTTATCTTTCATGAATGCAGATATACAGAAAGGACATATCTTCATTTATTGAGGAAATTACCACTTTTCTACATTGAGAACCAGAGAAACCAATGGTGTAACTCTAAGTCCAGGGCTTCTTTTTCTTCTGTGACTAGATACTTTTAAAATAAGCTGTCTTCAAGTTCACAGATTCTTTCTTCTGCTTGATCAAGTCTGCTGTCAATGCTCTTTGTTGCAATTTTGATTTCATTTATTGTATTCTTCAACTCAAGAAGTTTTGATTGGTTCTTTATTTCTATCTCTTTGTTAAACTTCTTGTTTTGTTTTCCTGATTTAGTTGAGTAGTCTCTGTATTCTCTTGTAGCTTGCTGAATTTCCTTAAAACAATTATTTCAAAGTCTTTGCCAGGCAATTCATCAATCTCCATCTCTTTGGGGTCAGTTACTGCAGCTTTATTAATTTCCTTTGGAAGTGTCATGTTTGCCTGATTCTTCATGATCTCCTTAGCCTGGCATTGATGTTTGCACATTTGAAGGAGCAAATACCCCTTTCTGTCTTTACAGACTGGCTTCATCAGGTAAAGACCTTCTCCTGCTGGGTCCCTAGACTGATGGGACCTTGTCCAGGATTGCAGTTGAGTGGGGCTGGAGCTGGGTCATGTAGTTGTTGCCAGGTCTGCAACTGGGTCCACAGTTGGCAGGCCTTTTACTAAGGGTGTGAGTGGGTGTAGTTCCTGCCAGATCCCCAGTTATACAGGACTGCCCCTGGGACCACAGTTGAGCAAAGCTGGAAACACATCATCATGCTCCTTTTGGGTAATCAACCAAGTCCAAAGACAGTGGGCCTATTACCAAGAGTGTAGATGCATGTGACTCTTGGTCTCTGAGTGGGCTCTTGCTGGATCCCTGGGCAGGTCCCTGGGTGACTCCCTGGGTAGACAGGACTGCCTTGAGGATTGTGGTAGAGTAGGGTGGGAGCTGGGTTACAGAGCCACTTTAGGATCTGCAGTGGGATCTGTGGCCAACTGGCCTGTTACCAAGGGGACAGAAGGGCATGATTCCTCCCTGGTTCTTTGGCAGATGGATCTAGTTGTAGAACAGCAGCAAAATGCGGCTAGAGCTGAGTCCATAGAGGGGATTGGGCTGTTCTTGTTCTGCAGCCGGGACTACATTCAGTGAGCCTGCCTTCTCAAAGAAGCTCTGCTCAGTCTTGGGCCTTATCACAGTTTTTCAACCTCCTAACTGGATCCCAAAATTCCACAAAGACATTTTTTTTCTGATGTTAAATTTCAGGGGTAACTTAATATATACAATGTTCTTGCACAGAGATTACACACTGCAACAGTATAACAAATGTCAAAAAATTCTTCATTTGAAAAATATATTTCTAAAAAATTTTCACAAAGTTTTACCTCTGTCCTTCCCCCCCCCACCCCCCACCCATTCATAGCTACACACACACGCAAAAATTTTAAATGTCTTTTTCAATTGGATTTAATTTTTATTGTCAGGGTCACTTAACTGGCATTAAGATTAGTTCTAGTTAAAGTACATCAGAAACACAGGATTTCTTCAATTGGTGAGGTTAGGAAGGAAGAAAGGAACCAAGCTTCAGAAGAGTTTCATGGATTCTTGCCTCCCTCACATCTTGGCGTCTTTCCTTCTACCCCACCTGGGCCTGGAAGTTTGCAATAAACCACCACTGCCTAATTACCAAGGCCCATTTGGGGAGGTGAGTGTGTGCAGATCCCTGATATGCCCTAACCATGTTAATATGTCCCTGGAAAAGGGAGAATTGAATAATGCTCTTTTTAACAGTGGTGTGGATTGTGGATTATCTGTACTCCGCCTTTCCTGTACTCCTCACATTTCCCCAGTTGAATGAAAATTGACCATATATATAAAATTCTCAGGAACTTTGCACATTGTATAGTTACTCACGTACACACATTTGCTTCCATGTTTCCCATCCCTTCGTTGCAGAAATCTTTACAACTCTAAAAATTCAAAGGTATGTATGTATAATATATTTGTATCTTTATACACATACTTTTAATCATGGTTAAGATATCATTTTCCAGTGTCTCTTGTGCTCTGGAGTTATTCTTTAATATCACTATTTTTCTTGGCCCTAATCTAATAAGAATTCTGGAACCTGCTATGTAAAATCATATGTGGAAATCTTCAATACACATCTCACAAAGGCATTTTTATCTTTGGATGGCTTCCAGACTGTTATTTGTTTGGGGGGGATGTGAGCTGGGAATTCTGCCATCTTGCTCCCTACTCGCTAAAATTTTTAAATAAATATACATTATATTTTTAAAAACCTTCAAGTCAATTGATGGCATATAAGAGACCAAAAACCTTGCTCTTATCCTCAACATCCCAATCTTTGGTGTGTACTTCCCACAGTCCACAGCATTCTGAGAAGGAGAGAACCTCGCCTTTCCACCCTGCCAGCAAGCTACATCGTATGCCTCCCATATGTTACTCCTCTCTGCCTTGCCTTCCCTGGGGTCTTACAGTGAACATCTCTTCCTGGTCTGTAGATGCCCACCAACAGCTCTATCAGTTGGTGCATAGTCTTAACCATTGTTCAGTTCAGTTACAGTAGTATCTGCTGATCATGTAATCATAGTTTTAGCAGAAGTGAGAGGAAAAGTTATAGCATATTTTTCTCTGGACGACCATTTCAACCTCTAAATTTAGGTTTTATTTTCCTCTGTTTTTATTTCCTTCCTTTCTAACCTTCCATGCCCAGCATTGTGTAGTCACTTCTGTTCTCTGGTTCTTCAAAGGTATAGTGGGATAGCGGAAGGAGTAGTCTTGGGGTCAAGGAAATTTCAGTTTGAATCTGAGTTACAACACTTGTTGGCCATTTAGTCTTAAAGATCAACTGATTCTCAAGCTCACATGGAACATTCACCAACAAAGACCACATTCTAGACTGTAAAACAAACCTTAACAAATTTAAAAGAATAGAAATCATACATTGTCTGTTCTCAGAGAACAGTGGAATTAAACTAAAAATCAATAACAGAAAGACAGTTGGAAAATTACAAAATACTTGGAGATAAACAACACAATTCTAAATAACACATGGTTCAAAGAAGAAATCTCAAGAGAAATTTAAAAATATTTTGAACTAAATAAAAACAAAAATATAACATCAAAATTTGTGGGATGCAGTGAAAGGAGTGCATAAAAGGAAATTTGTGGCATTGAATGCATATATTGGAAAAGAGGAAATATCTAAAATCAATAATCTAAGCTTCTACCTTAGAAAACCAGGAAAAGAAGAACAGATTAATCCAAAGTAAGTTGAGAAAAAGAAATAATAAAAATTAAAGCAGAAATCAATAAAATTGAAAACAGGAAATAATTAGAGAAAATAAAAAATACCAAGAGCTGGTTCTTTGAAAAGATCAATAAAATCAATAAACCATGCTAATTAAAGGAAAAAAAGAGAAGACACAATTACTAATTTCATAAATGAAAGAAGGGCCACCATTACAGATTCCATGGATATTGAGAAGATAATAAAGGAATATTATGAATAATTCTATGACCACAAATTGAAAACCTAGATAAAATGGACCAATTGCTTGAAAGACACAATCTGCCAAAACTCATTCAAGAAGAAACAGATGATCTGAACAGGCTTATATCTATTAAAGAAATTTAATAAATAATTAATAACCTTCCAAAACAGAAAGCACCAGGCCCAGATGATTTTACTGGTGAATTTTACCAAATATTTAAGGAAGAAATTATGCCAATTCTTTACAATCTCTTCTGGAAAATAGAAGCAGAGGGGATACTTAACTTGTTCTATGAGGTCAGCATTACCCTAACACCAGATAAAGACATTACAAGAAAAGAAAACTATTGACCAGTACCTGTCATGAACATACATACAAAAATCCTCAACAAAATATTAGAAAATTGAATCCAACAATGTATAAAAAATGATATACCATGTACAATTGGGATTTATCCCAGGTATGCAAGACTGATTCAGTGTTCAAAAGTCAATTAATATTATTCATCACATCAACAGGCTAAAGAAAAAAAATCATGTGATTATATCAAGAGATACCAAAAAATTTTTAAAAGTATCTGATAAAATTCAACATCCATTCATGATAAAAACTTTCAGCAACGTAGGAATAGAGGGGAACTTCCTCAATTTGGTAAAGAACATCAACAAAAAACCTACAGATAACATCATACTTAATGGTGAGAAACTAGGTTTTCCACTAAGAAAAAATCAGGAAGAAGGCAAAGATGCTTCCACTCATCACTCCTTTTCAATTTCATACTGGAAATTCTAGTTCATGTGATAATACATGAAAAGGAAATAAGAGGTATACTTATTGGGGAAAAAAAGAAATAAAACTATTTTGTGCATAGATAACATATAGAAAATCTGAACAAATTAACAAAAATCTTCTGAAACTAATAAGCAAGTATAGCAAGTTTGCAGAATACAAGGTTAATATATAAAAGTCAACTGTTGTGCTATATATCAGCAGAGAGCAAGTGGAATTTGAAATTAAAAACACAATGCCATTTATATTAGTACCTAAAAGATTAAAAAACCTAGGCATAAATCTAATAAAACATGTACAAGATCTATATGAGGAAATCTACAAAACTCTCATGAACAGAATCAAAGAACTAAATAAACTCTCCAATATTAACATTACTTTAGACAGGAAGACTCAATATTGTCAAGATGTCAGTTCTTCCCAATTTGATCTACAGATTCAATGCAACCTTAATCAAAATTCCAGCAATTAGTTTGTGTATATCACCAAACTGATTTTAAAGCTTATATGGAGAGGCAGAAGACCCAGAATTGCCAACTCAATATTGAAGAAGAACAAAGTTGGAAGACTGCTACTACCTGATTTCAAGACTTACAATGAAGCTACAGTAATGAAGACAGTGTGGTATTGGTGAAATAATGGACAAATAAATCAATGGGACAGAATAGAGAGTTAAGAAATAGAACCACATTAATATAATCAACAGATCTTTGCCAAAGCAGTAAAAGGCAATACAATGGGAAAGATAGTATTTTAAACAAATGGTCCTGGAACAACTGGATATACATGCACAAAAAGAGTGAATCGAGACACAGATCTTATATCTTTCCCAAAAATTAACTCAAAATGCATTATAGATCTACATTTATTTATTTTTTATTAATTTATTTTTTTATTTGAGAATATTATGGGGGTACAACACTTTGGTTGTATATATTGCCCATGCACTGCCCGTGTCAGAGCTACAATCGTGGTCATCTCCCAAACTGTGCTCCCCACATCCATTCAGTGAGAGTTTTTCCCATCCCCTCCACCCCCTCCCGCCTGCCCGCCCCCTGATGAATATTATTGCCCTGTGTGATGTAAGTGTTCATCAGTTAGTACCAATTTGATGGTGAGTACCAGTGGTGCTTGTTTTTCCATTCCTGTGACACTTCGCTTTGAAGAATGGGTTCTAGCTCCAACCAGCTCCAACACCAGATGTGTTAATTCACTATTGTTCCTTATTGCTGAGTAATACTCCATGGTATACATATACCACATTTTATTAATCCACTCGTGTATTGACGGGCACCTGAGTTGTTTCCATAACTTTGCAATTGTGAATTGTGCTGCTATAAACATTCGCGAGCAGATGTCTTTATTATAAAATGTCTTTTTTTCCTTTGGGTAAATACCCAGTAGTGGGATTGCTGGGTCAAATGGTAATTCTACTTTTAATTCTTTGAGGTATCTCCATATTACTTTCCATAGAGGTTGTACTAATTTGTAGTCCCACCAGCAGTGTACGAGTGTTCCTATCTGTCCACATCCCCACCAACATTTGTTGTTTGGGGATTTTTTAATATGGCTCATATATAGATCTACATTTAAAATACAAAACTATTTAATTCCTGGAAAATAACATGGGAGAAACTCTAGGTGGCCTTGTGATATGTCACTGACTTTATAGATACAACACCAAAGACACAATTCATGAAAGGAATAATTGATAAGCTGGACTTCATTAAAATTAAAAACTTCTGTTCTGAGAAAGACATTGTCAAGAGAATGATAAGATGGGCCACAGACTGGAAGAAAATATTTGCAAAAGACACATCTGATAAAGGGCTATTGACCCAAATATATATTTTAAAAAACTCAGAAAATACAACAGTAAGAAAATGAACAACTTAATAAATGGAAAAAACTGAACAGACACATCACCAAAGAAGATATACAGATGGCAAATAAGCATATGGAAAGATGATCAACATCATTTTATTGTGGAACTGGAAATTAAAACAACAAAGAGATACTAATACATACCCATCCAAATGGCTAAAATCCAAAACACCAAGAACACCAAATGCTGGTGAGGATGTGGAGCAACAGGAACTATCATTCATCTCAGATGGGAATGTAAGGTTGTGCAGCTACTTTGGAAGACAGTTTGGCAGTTTCTTACAAAACTAAACATACTCTTACCATATGATCCAGCAATTGCCCTCCTTTGTATTTACCCAAATTAGTTGAAAACTTATGCCCACTTAAAAACCTGAACTTGAATTTATAGGAGCTTTGTTCATAATTGCCAAAACTTGGAAACAACCACGATCTCCTTCAGCAGGTGAATGGATAAATAAACTGGTACATTCATACAATGGAATATTATTCACTGAGGAAAAGAGTTGAGCTATCAAGCCATGAAAAGACATGGAGGAACCTTAAACGAGTATTGCTAAGTGAAAGAAGACAATCTGAAAAGGCTACACATACTGTGTGATTCCAACTATATGACATTCTGAAAAAGGCAAAACTGTTGAGACAGTAAAAGGATCAGTAACCAGGAGGTGGTGGGGAGGGAGGGATGAACCGGCGTACCACAGAGGACTTTTAGAGCAGTGAAACTACTCTGTGTGACACTATAGTGGTAGATAAATATCATTATACATTTGTCAAAACTCATAGAATCTACATACCAAGAGTGAACACTAATGTGAACTATGGACTTTGAATGATGATTCTGTATCAATATAAATTCATTGATTTTAACAAATGTACAACTCTGGTACAAGATTTTGATAGTAGGGGGGTGATGGGCTGTGCATATATTGGTGCAGGGAGTATATGAGAAATTTCTGTACCTCACACTTAATTTTGCTGTGAACTTAAAACTGCTCTAAAAAAAAGTCTATTTAAAAAAAACTTAGATTTATTTCTTTAACTGAAGAATAGTAAGAATTATTAATAATTAATAATTATTAATTAAGTAGAGAACCAATCTTATAAGGTTGTTGGGAGTATCAAAGGAAATAAATATATATTAAGACCCTGGCACATAATTGGCATTCAATAAATATCAGGCCCTCTTGGAAATATCTCTCTCTCACTGAACCATTGTGCAAACTTCATGCCCCCTTTGGTAATAATTTTCTACTCCCAGTAAAAGCAGCACAGTCAAAACTATCTGTTGGTTATTGCATTTTGAACTTTCAATGCAATAAAATAATTAGGAATTAACTTATTTAGTAAGTATTTACTATGCAATCTATGTGCATTGCACTGCACTGAGAATAGTGTAAAGAAATTTAAAAAACAGTCTCTATTCTAGAAAAAGCACTAAATTTATTTGGGAAGATAAATGAAACAGCAAAGTAACAATTCATAGTTATATATAATTAGTTGTAAAAATGAGTGCTATAATAAGTGCTATGCAATTTTGTTAAAAAACTGGAGATCTTATAAGCATAGGAATATTTGGAGATGGCCTCTTGGAACTATTTAACCACCTACAAAAGATATTTGTGGTAAATGGTCCCGTAAGACTATTTGTCTTTCCTGTTTCAAGCTTGATGATTTGAAGTATTTCACGTTTGATATTCTGAATATTGTTGTCAGTTTCCCTCGTAACAAAATCAAAGGATTTCTTCTTAGAAGTAAGATGCCTTTTAATTCTATGAGAAAAATAATCACCACTTTATTAATATAAAAGCAAGGATTATTCAAAAAATTATCTAAGAGCTTGTCTAAAAATAGACTATTGTCTATTGTAATTAGACTCATAACATTTTTTTGCAAAACTATTTTAAAATAAGCCATTTACAATTAAAGTTAAAGTATCATGTTTCAGTGCTATAGTTCTAATTCCTTTTTGATGTATTAATTAATTTATCCACTCAATAAATACTACTAAATGCCTATCACAAATTAGAGATGGTTTCTGTCCTCCTAGAGCTATGGTTTAGTGAGGGAGGCAGGCATTTCAATACAAATATATACTATATAAATAATTACCAATATCAATGAGAGATAATGGAGGACAAGAATGGGTACTGAGAGGGAAGAAATAACAAGAGGGACCAAGTTTAGATTTGGGAAGGAGTTGGGGAAGGCCTCTCAGGAGAAGTGTCTGGTAAACTGGAGCCTAAAGAATGAGCAGGAGTTAACTAATGAAGAGTAGGAAGAAAGAATTCCAGGCACTGGGATCATCAAGAGCAAAGCCTCCAAAGTCAAAAAGAGCCCAGAATAGCGGTTGAAAATGCTTTACAAAGCCACACGGCTAAAATGAAACAGTAAGTGGGGAGTGGCATGAAATGCAACTGAGGAGGGTCTAGGAGGTCATGGCAAGGGGTTTGGATTTTACTCCAAGTAAAAGAGGAAGCCAGTAAAAGTTCAAAGTTATCTTTATATAGTGGTTGTTACATAATAGTATGCAATAAATATGATATAGCTGTACACTGTCTGGTTCTTAGCAAATACTAATAAATGGTGAGTCATTTTTATATCCTTATCAACACAAAAATGGATTAAATGTGAGATTTCAATTCCAAGAGAATTTCTTGATCTCTCGGAATCTTGTATTGCTATTCCCGAGCTTCTCAATTCTATACATTAATATGACAGATTATGACCTAGTTAAAATTTTTACCTTAAGGGATTAGTTCTTAGAGATTCTGGTGTCCTGTAATCTTAACGCCATAAAAATGCCAGGATTATTCATTGAATCAAGAGATTCATTTCCTTATATAGTAACATCATCACTTAAAACACTTTGGGGGTAATTTCTTAGAATTCAAAAACTTGAATACTGTCATTGTTGACAACATGTTTATTAAACACACACTGTGATAGGAACCTGAGCGACAAATGGATATGAGAAATAGCTCTGGTGGAGCTTAAAATCTGAAAATTCAAGTTAAAAATTGCACATGAAAAGAGTGGGGAAGATTCGCACACTGCAGGTATTTAGACGGGGAGTTCCCAACAAAAGCAGAAATAGTCTGAAATTCTTTTCTAGGGGCAGTTAAGCTTAGAATTGAGAAGGTAGCCCTTGGAAATAACACACTCTGAATATCCCCAAATATGCACAATGTTATTTCACTATAAGATATTAAAATATTTGTGCCAAATGCTTTATTTGAGAAATAAGGGTCTCCTTACTACATGTCTCATCAGTGAGAAAATCTACAGTTGGGGAAATTCACCCAGAGCTGGCACTTAACTCTGTAGAAATTCCATACTTTATTTAGAAGCAGCAGCAAACGTGAGAAGATCTCTTTTGGATCTAATTTTAGCATTAATGAAATTTAAATTTTCAAAAATATGATTTTTTTAAAAAGGGGACAATGAGACTAGTTCTCCAAATCTTGGTGAAGTATTTATAGCCACAGAATCATTTAGTAGGCTTGATTTGGCTTCAGTTGTATACAAAGATTGTTAAATTCAACAGAGGTTTTCCCTTAATCTCCTAGACAATAAGCTCATAAATTTATGTTACCCAAATTTTTTATTTTAATTTTTAACTTACATTTTCAGTTTACACCATATAAAGAAGGACGACTTCACTTTCATTTTTCCAAGATTATTTTTCCAAGCTTTTAGCCATTTGGATAGGCGTGTGTTAGTATCTCGTTGTTTAAATTTTCAATTCCCTGATGGCATATGATGTTGATCATCTTTTCGTATTTGCCATCTTTATATTTTCTTTGCTGAGGTGTCTGTTCAGACCTTTTGCTCATTTTTTTAATTGAGTTTGTTTTCTTATAGTTCAGTTTTAAGAGTTCTTTGTTTCATTTCATTTTAAAGATACTTACGGTTTGGGGGTTAATAAAATATATCCTTTCACCTTTTTTGTGTCTCTCCTCTCTCTCTCTCTTTCTCTCTCTCTCTCTCTCACACGCTCTCTCACACGCTCTCTCACACACACACCCACACACACACACGGAGGTAAATTTGATATTGTTAAACTTAAATTGTTCATGATTTACACACTTTCATTGGTAGTGTTCTTTCCCATATTTTGACTTAAAAAATCTGAGCAACAATAGAAAACATTCAATTAACCATTTTAGTAGTTTGCTACCATCAACTATTAGTGGTAAATTTATTACTGTAGTTCATTTATCTGTGTACCAAAAATGAGATGCCAATTTTGTTATACTTGCAGTTTTAGCTCAACTCCATTTGTCTTTCACTTAAGAAAGTATATAGGTTTACCAGTGGGCGAGGGAGTTGTTATTATCAGAATATCTTGAATCTGCCCCAAATTTAAGGATAAAAAAGTAAATCATTTATAAATTTTAAAAATTTATTATTGCAGTCAAATTATTAAAGGCAGTATGGCATAATGGTCAAATGTGAGATCCCTGGAGGCAGAATGCCCTAATTTGACTCCCAGCTTCTCTGCATAATCTGAGTGATACTGGGCAAGTTATTGAGCACCAGTATGTTAGAAAGTCTCTGCTTTCCCCTGCTGACCTGCTTGCCATTATCCTCACTGTGCTCTGTGCCTCTGAGACAGACTTGATGACCTGTATCAGTGGGCTCCTTTGTCCCCTAGCTTGTGGTTGGGAAGTTACTGGGATGGAATTAGAGGGCAGAAAGAGAGAGAGATTTAGGTTTTCATCCCTTTGACTTCTCACCATCCTATTGGTTGGCAACACTCAAGTTACTCAAGCAAAGGTTACGTGTCTCACCTGGCAGCCTCCTCCAGCATAGCTCCTGAAGAACCAGCTCCTGTCCCTTGCCTTGTCAGGGCGAGGGCTTCACCATCTATTTTGGGTCCTCTGTAACCTTTTTCATGCCTTAATAAATAGTTCCTTTATTAATCTTTAATTATCCCTTTTGGGTTTGCCATGTATTTGTTTCCTGTCCTGGCTCTGACACATGGAATTTTTCCCTCTAAGAAAAGGATGATGTTACCTCATAGATTTGTGAGAACTGAATTTGAACTCTCTATATATAGTTTCATATATATATATATAAAAATAGTGCCTGGAACATAGTGGGTCCTCTTTAAGTATTGGCTCTTACTGCTGTTCAGCTCACAACTGACTGTTTCACATCCAGGTATCAAGAAACTGTGTAAGGGAACCTCTGTCTGGAACAGAGTGACCTTCCGGTTTGGGCAGAGATTGCTAGATCTTCAATAAAATTAATTTTCTCTTATTCCCGGGCAGAGAATGAATCTATATTTCATGGCCTCTTTTGCAACTGGATATGGCCAAATGCCTGAATGTTAGCCAATTGGAATGTGAGCAGAATTGATGAGTAAGCCTTGTCCCATAAAACCCTCATTCACGTGTTCCTCCATACTCTGTTCTCTTTATGGCTAGCTGAGATGGCAACCACCAAAGCAATCTTGAAACTCTTCAATACAGCAGGGCGGTCATCAGCCTGAGCCCTAGAGGACCACGTGCAGAGATTATCCTACCAACCAGAATACTTGAGCTGGCCTGTTATGTGATCAACAGATAAACTTCTGTTGTATTGGAGTTAATATAAATTTTTAGGACAGTTTATTATAGCAGCTTATATTCCTCTACCTTATATAGTGGTTAATTGCATTATCACCACCAAAAAAAATTTGTTGGGATTTTGTAAAAGGGTACAAACCAAAATAAATCAATGTACCTGAAAACTACATATTATTTGACTTGATGTTTTCCAAAATGTTATTTAAGAGGACAGTATGATTAAGTTTGTTATGATCAAATGTATCAATGGTAAACATAACTATATTTTTGTTTGTCTTTCAGTTTTGGTCATATATCAAATTTTAAATATTTAATATAGTGATTTGATCTTTTTGTATTTTTTTACTGCTTGACATAAAAATTTCTCACATTCATATATATCATTTTAAAACATGCATATTTCATTTAATTGATTCACTACAATTTTCTTAACTATTCTGTCATTTTTGTACAGTCAAGTAGTTTCTAGTTTTTTATAATAAATATAGTGGTGCAATAAATATCTTCTGTGTACTTTTTCCTTAAAAATCTCAAGCATTAATCACTAGATCAAATTATACAAACATTTTTATGACTTTTGATATATCTTGTCAAAATTAATTTTTAAAAGTTGTTCTAAATGACTATGCACAAAAAAAGTTAGTTGTTAGGCTAAATTCACAGCCACTTCTCCAGTATTAGGACTTAGAATTTCAAAATGAGTGAGATACATTGATCTGTGGTAATGACCGTGAAAATCTGTATATACACAGGAATTATAACTCATCTAGCTAAGTGTCTGCTATATTAAAGTGCTCAATAAATTCTTGCTGAATGAATGCATACATAATTGGGTATACTGGATCATTCATCCTAGTTTTGATATTATCTCAGTATGGTAAATGCTCTGAGGTATTTTATTAATTGTTCATCACAAGGAATGGTTGGGTCATCATACTAAGACATTGGTCAAGCATATGGAGCTGGATCTCCAGTCATCATTTCTGAGAATATTTATTTCACTGGAGGCAATCCAGCCTAGGGAGAAACAGAAAAGGGTATCCGAGATAAAGTCATTTAAAAAGAACAGAGAGTCAAGCTGGAAGGCCAACAACAAGTACCAAGTTCAAAGACAGGAGTGGTTGGCTTGGTCATCTGTGAGACTTTCCTCTTGGCTCTATGTAGGGGTACTGCTCCCTTGCTATTTACATGGTTCCATGGAAGCTGCTATGTGTTTTTATGAATCTGACCTCTCCCCGATCCCTAGGCATAGTCGATTGGTTTATGGGTGGACACACGAGCCATTAGACAAGTGAGTCCTTCTCAAGGGAGTTGGAACCAAATAGAATATGAAATCTGTTTCTTCATTGGAATTTGTAGTTTTAAGAGTAAGGCCTAGGAGTTATGGATGTGCAAATATTCTGCCAAGGGGAATATTACATAAGGAGATTTATTTTAAGTGTGTGGGGTGTTTGCTTCTTGCTAGGGTCCAAATTAATTCCTAAGTTATTCATATAAAGAAACATGTAAAAGTTTCAGCATGCTAAAAGATGTCAGTCAGAAGTGTTTTCAAACAGCATCCCTTTATGTTCTTCTTAACTAAAAATATGTAATAATTTGATTCTGCCCTCACTGGTGTCTCAGGATTCTGCTTGTGAGCTTATTCTCCTTAAAGTGTTTTAAAGATTTAATCAGAATTCAGTTAAAATACCCTCACATCAACCACCTGTTTCAGGAAAAGAGAGACAAAAAAGGACCTCTTACTATCAAATTTTATGGATTTGTTCCTATTACAGCATCTTCTTCTTGAGATAAACTGCATCTTTCTTTTATACTTGAGATGATTAATTAACAGTGATGTTAGCTCTAGTGGATTGTACTAGTTTTCTTTCCAAAACATTGGTGACTCTATCAGGGCCTTGTCCACTGGGCTTCTCTTTGGTATTCCTCCCTGTAAGAGTACTATTCTTCCTGCCTCTTGGCTGTCAAACTTGCCATGACTTGCTTTAGCCAGTGGAATGTGAGCATAGGTGATGCTCACATCTCATCTGAACAGAAAATTTATGAACCATTGTGAGGTTCAGTCATTGTTCCCTTCCCTCTGCCATGAGCATGGCATGCTCCCAATAAAGGCTTCTCCTTTAGCCTGAAACTTACAGCAAGGAAAGACACATACAGCAGAGACACAGCTGACCTTCAGGCAACATGCAATATGAACAAGAAATAAACTTTATTATTGTAAGTCACCAATATTTTGGGGCTGTTTGTTACCTAACATATTTTAGTGAAAACTGCTTATACAAGAGCGATGACCATTTTTCCCTTCTCACTTATGGCACTGATATGAGTATTCTATTCTTTAGTAGAGAGAAGACAAAATAGCTACATGCAAAAATTCTCAAGACATTATGCAAAATAGAAAGATTAAAGAATATCCTTTGCTTTTGTTTCATTTTGCTTATTATACATTATATAAATTATTTCCTGGGGAAAACATGGATTAAACCTTGCTGTACCATACCCTCTTAGTGAGCATTTACCAATTTCATATGTTCAAAAAAGAAGGCAAAATCACATGACAAAACTCAAATCTCTCTCAGTTAGATTAGGCAGAAATGGCCAAGAGACCATAGCATATTCCACATCTCAATATTTTCCTGTTGGTTATGAACAGATGGGAGCTATACTATTTAAGGAACAGTATATCCTGGTATTTGGCCATTATCCAAAGCAAAATGAAAAAAGGGGCAGCATTCATCTGGCTCAGTAACAGAAGACAACTAAAAATAGGCACCCAGCCCAATCCCAGCAAGGCTGTGAGTTGCTAGGCAAAAGTGTTTTTTCCTTAGCTGTTTAGGGTCCTCCATTCACAAGTTTTACATTGGCTACAAATTTGTCTAATGTATTTATTTCATTGTTGTGCTTGTTTAACATCCACCTCTATGGACTGTCCATTTTATATTAATTTCGGATACAGATTGAGATGATTTACAAACTGAAGCAGGTCTGGTTTTTCTCAGCCCATTGAGTCCAAGTGTGATACTCCTAGCTCTCAGAAGTTTCTTCCAAATGCTACAATTTCATTCTGAAAAGCACCATTTTCCTTTAGCTATGAAAGTTACACTATAACCTTTAAGGTATAGTTCTCTGAGAGCTACTGATATTGTTATAACATCAGATGCTTTAATTAAATTGCCATTAATTTCTTAAGCAATTGCTAGAAGTGCTGTCTTTTCCCAGACAAAGAAGTAGTTGAATATGTACTATTGGTCTCTTAGAGCAAAACCATGCATTTCTATCTAAGCTGCAGTGGCCATAATTTTCGACTCCTGACCAAAAGAATAAAACAACTCACTGAGGACTTGTGTATATATAAGAAGAGTGATGGTAAATGGGACAGTTTATTGATTGGAGGAACACAAATGAACTTGCACTACTGAGGCTCACAAGTGGCTATTTTACCATTCTCAGCAGATCTCACTTCTTTATACATATTTGAGATGCTATTGATAAAATTATACCTTAAAATGAAATTTTTAAGAAAACTAAAAAAACAAGAGACAACATAGAAGAAACTCATAAAAATAATATTAGACAAAACAAGTCAGATAATGAATGAATACATGGCATAGAATCCCATTTATAAAGTTCAAAACCAGGTAATAGTAAGCTATACTGCTAGAAGGCAGATTGTCTTTGCAGAAGAAGAAGAGGCTAGAAATTTGGGGGATGATGATGTTAGTCATAGTTTACTTCTTGACCTAAGTGGTAGTCACACAGATGTGTTTCATTCATGATAATTCAAAGTATATACATACTTATAATTTGTACACTTTTCTTAAGACATGTTATTCTTTAATATAAAAGGAAAAAAAATCATACTCTACAACGTAAGGCATAATCTTAGGTGGCAATGTCTTGTTAACTATCTAGCTATTATCAGTTCTTTATATACAAACTTGTGAATTATATATTATGATTTATTTTAAAGCAGTATACTGCTTTGTACATCTATAAATCCATTAAATTGAGTTTTATTCTTTTGCTAGCTCTTTCTAACCAATTAACAACCTCTGTCTCTTGAACACGGACAAGTCTGACCTACAACTATTATAAATGTGGGCTGACTCACACATTTCAAACCACAGTACAGCATTGCTCATTGATTTCCATAACCTCACTGTCCCTAAAGCTAAGCTGACTAATTCTTATGTGTTCCAGTTGTTGGCAACATCTATTTCAATTTGACCTAGTTCTTCATTCCATGGCATTTTTAAAGGTTGGGTGGTTCCAGTGAAATCCAGGTAAATTTTATATCCAACTGTGATTTAAGTCCATGTATATTTCTCAAAAAAGTCCAATTTTCTGCTGCATACCCTTCAGGATCTCATTCTTAAAGTTTCTATGCACTTTCCCATTTGCTATTTTGATTATATTAGACTATTTTTAAAAATGAAATTTATTTTGAGTTCACCACCACTCAGGGTACCAACAAATGCTTACTGAATATTGTACCTGTTAATAGAAACATTTAATTTATACTTAGGCATTGTTAGATGAGACCTAGTGTACTTTAAAACTCTGTCCTTCTACCAGGCATTGCAAGGTTGACTTAGGTTCTGTACACACCAATTATCGTTAACATTTGTTTCTCTCCATAAATTCACTTACCCAGTAACTAGGGTAGAACAGTCTTGCCCCTTCCATAAAGCTCCATCTCCACCTTTAAATGCCATACAGGTGTGTGATTAGAGGTAATTGATATTAATATCCATAGTTTGTTTCTGGTACAGGAACTGAGTTTTCTTCATTTATCCAGAAATCCTCATAAGTGATGTCCAGATATGCTTTAAAGAGCATAGCTTTGCTTTCTGTGACCCGTAAATAGGCATAACCAGGAAAATTTGGATAAATGAAGTCATAATGTCAGCCATGATCAAAAGTAGCTTATTACTACTTTTGAAGGAACAGGATTAGGGACCCACACCAGAAAAGAAAAATTTTTATCAAGTAAAATTTCTTAATATCCAATATTTGAGGTTCTAAAATTATATTTTTGGGGAGCTCTAAAGCATTCCTTCATTTTTGCATAATTAATCCATAATTTGCCTTCTACGTGGTGGAAAGAAATTTTCATTTTTACTTAAAATTTTTGGTGAATCATAAAGTCATGAGTCCTTGATCTGGTTTAATCAATGGGAAATTTCATATGTTTAATTATTATTTTTCCAAAGTTTTGGCTTCTATTTCCATAAATCATATTTTTTGTATAAATGCAGTATACAAGCTTTGCTATTACTGCCTCTACTTGAACTTCGACAAAGAAATGTTTAATTCTTTTATTGCAGTACCTTCATGGTGGTTATGAAAAAATATACCTAGAGTGGGAGAGTGGCCTGATTTATAGATCAAATTTATTTCCTTCACTTAATTTTCCCTATCCCTTGGCCTTATCTTCTAGGAGGCAGGTGACTAGGGAGATAACATCACATAGGTAGGCTCCATAAGATAAGCCCCAAAAGAGAGGTTCTCTCAACCTGCTAAAGTTTTAGAGTGGTGAGGATTTTGATCTGGGATTTAAGTAATCCATTCCATAGTCCAATTATATCCATTGCTTGAAAGCAAGAACAAGATAATAGTTTCATTTTATATGTATTCATATTATGAACCCATTTATATATATATATGTGTATATATATATAAAATTTATTTTTAAATTTCAGAATATTACAGGGGTACAAACACTTTGGTTACATATATTGCCTATGCACTGCCCAAGTCAGAGCTACAATCATGCCCATCCCCCAGACAGTGCACACCACACCCATTAGATGTGAGTTTTACCCATTTCCATTTATAGAAAATACTAGTTGTAAAGTTTATTTCCTAAGCAGATATTTTGGGATCAGGGATCCTATATTTTGAACAACATTCTGCACAAGACTACAAATGATCTATGCTGTCTTACTGCTTACCCAGTAAAGTGATCCCATAACCTAAATGAGAACAAACTACAAATTAAGTTTTTATCTGAATGGCATAATATATCCCAATAATGGACACACAAGTTTTGTTATACATACAAAAAGATACTCAACCTCATTCATAATGAGAGAAATGCAAATTACAACCAATCTGAAATCCTATTTTTTCGTATACAAGACTAGCAACATCAAAACATTTAATAACATTATGTTAATGATGGAGAAAGTGTAAATCGTTACAACTTCTATGGAATGTAATTTGCCTATAGTTATCCAAATTACAAGTGCATTTATACTACGGCTTCACGTTTCCCTTTCTAGGAATTTATTTTGCAGATGTATTTGCACTGTGTAGAATGATGTGTATAGAATAATATTCATTGAAGCATTATAATTGTGACAGCAAAAGACTTTAAGCAACTTAAATGTCAGTCAACATGAAAGAAATTAAATATAGAAATGTGCATTCATACAATGGAACAATATGCAGTCATTTAAAAATAACAGAGAAGCTTTTTATGTATTGAACTGAAACAATTTTCAAGATACCTATGTTATTAAAGCAAAGTGATAAACAGCATGTGTAGTATGCTGCTACTTATGCAAAGAGAGGTGAGAATAATGAGTATTTGCTTGTATAAGTATAACACATCTCTGGGGGAATATATGAGCAACGGATGATGCCAGTGGCCTTGAAGGAAAGTAAATGGGTGGCTGGGGGACAGGGGTGGAGGAGAGAGCTTTCATTATATATCCTTTGATTTGTTTTGAATTTTAAAATTTGTGAATAAATTGCCTATGTAAAAATTAAACACAGGAAAATAAAAGAATACATTTTCCTGATTAGAGATCTCATTCAGTTAAGATTTAAAATATCATCCTAATATTAGAAACAATACCAGACCCAGGACAACTGTAGTTGGCAAACACTCATTTAGCTTCCAAAGCCCACAATAAATATGCAGGACCTATCCGTCTTCATATTAAACAAATCGATGATTTAAAGGATGAGCCAGTCGGATGGATTACTCAGTTCCTCTTCATCTCAAATCCCAGTTGTGATTTCAATCAGTCCTCTTGGGTCCTGGTGCAGTTTCCATTTATAATTACGGTGGGGTGGGGAGAGCTCCAGAGGTTTCTGTTTCCTGTCCTATTATCGACCCGCTTGGTATCTGCATTGCAAACTCAAGCCAAAGCTCCTCCTTTCTGCAGTGTTACTCTAAATATACATTATGGGAGACGTAAATCCACCCCAGGGAATATTTAGTCCTCTGTATCTGAGGAAAAATATTAATACATATCACAATTCATAAACTGAATCCTTGCTTCTCCAACTTTTTTTCGGTCCAAGTAGCCCCTCTCATGAGTGTGGAATTAGTGTTTCCTCTGAACCTGTATTTTATACCCCCTGAAATGATTATATTCATATATTTTATATGTGGACTCTGGAATAGGACTGTCTTTCTGGAAAGACTTGATATTGTATGTGCAGTGAAGAAAATCAGGCTATTTATCCTTCCCCTTAGGCTGATTAGGCCAAACAGGATAAACTGAAATTAGTTTTCCTTAGCATGACCCCTTAAAATTGGAAGGGAGTACTAATAACTAATACAGTTGACTATTAAACCTCTGTTCTCTTTGCTAGTTATACACACATGTGACGTCTGGAAGAACATACAATGCAAAGCTTTAATTCAGGCTCAAGAAGCACATTTCTAACCCATATCAGGTGCACAAGATTTGTGTGGCTTTATTGAAGATCAGGAAGGATGTTGCAGAGTCTGGAAGTGGCTCCTTTGTTCTTTTCAGATTATTTTCAGTTCAACAGAAGATTCTGGTCTTTTGGAAGAGATGCTCTGTACCTCACGAGGCCATCTGTCTTGTGACTCCTAGGGAACAAACCAATCTATTTGGACTCTTGTCTCCCCACCCCCCTTTTATCTGATAGTGCTTTGTTTCTCTTCCCCAGATTTCCACGTTTTCTTCTCAGCCTCTGGTGCAGTTTCCTGTCATTGAGTTCCATTCACTTCCACACTGGATAAAGGTAGCATGGGGCAAGGATCATTGAATCTTACTAATGCACTGTATATATAATCAAACCTCTAACACTGGGCCTCCAGAATGTCTCCTGTGATGCTAAAACAGTCTCTTCTTTTCTGCCTCTGCCTTGGAATATATTACTAAATGCTTCCTTTTGTTCTCTGTTTTTAGAAGATGCTAGGACTGGAAGAGGGAAGAAAAGCTCACTTTGATCTACCACTTTTTTTAAAAGAAAGAAGCTCCCAACTTTTAGGTCTATTTTAGAAGCATGCTTGTTTATCTACAGTAAAATTAACTAGACATCTTTAGTTTTGGCAACCTCTGACTTCTCCCTGCTCCTAATATTTCTATTTTGTTCAAGAAAAATATCTGTCTTCTTTACCAGTTTTCCCCAATTCAACTCTTTATTTAATATGAGTAATTAAAATGATGCAACTAAAAACATCAGAAAGCCTACAGTCAAGCTAATTTATTTTAATTAAAATTTGATTCACAGAATTCAAACTGGTCCCATTAGGCAAAAATATGCAGCCAAATTCAGAAGATGCTTTGAGAGTCTGGAGGTCAGTCAGCATTTCCAAGTACCAGTACAGGTTTAAGATCATCAAAATGACCTTAGGAAATATAAATAATAATTGTGAGATAAATACAGATATTAATATATATTTCAATATTTGGTTTGATGGGACTATAGATTCCTCTGGGCTTATAAGTTTGAAGATATTGACAATTCTGGACAAATCATAAATTTGTAAAATACATGTGCACAATTATTAATTTGGGGGTCAAAATTAAGATTAAGGTAAAAGTGGGCATCCTGCATTCAAATGCAAGAATGCAATGCATGCATTATATGACAAAGACATTTCTTATTCTGTGTTTATAATTCAGTTGTAAAAGAACCATCTCTGCAGTAATTGTATATTTAGCAGCGTCAGTCACAGTTATTAGAGCCTGTTTTATTATTGTATCATGTCCTAGATTTTCCATCTATTTCATTCCAAATCCTTATGGCAACGTTAACCAGACACTCAATTTTCTAATGCTCTTAGGCACTGTCTACTATAGTTTATGATTCTTTTAGTCTATCGAAATTGTCCATAGGAAGTAAGTCTTTCTCAGCTATGGGATGTCTCTATCCTCAATTGAGAGGAATCTCCTCGGACTTTTGATTGGGCCCTACTTTTAGCAGGTTGTTAGAGAAGGAAATAAACCAGATGTTGAGAACTTCCCATTCCTACAGATTTAACTATTTCAAGCATACAGAAAGCACTGCAAATATTAATACATTTTTGAATGGTTGAGTGAATATCTGATGAAGAGTATCTTTCAATTATGCTTGTGATATATGGCTTCCATTTGACAATCTGCTGCATCATGTCTTGTTGCATTGCAACATATAGTTACCATAGCTTTCATCCAGTGGAGGTTGGATAAGATAGGGGGGAGAGAGAGAGAAAGGGAGAGAGATATCACAACCACAACTTAAAGAATGGATTTACTGAAATTGCCATGTGTATGAAGTTCACATTTATATACTGTAAATCAAAAAGAGAATTATGGTTACTGTATTTTTTAAGTGTTCTTCACTGCTGCAACATTAGGACTTTAAAGTTTAGTCTTTAGCTCTGAAAAAGGCCTTTAAAGATTTTAACAAAGTAGAAGTGATAGTCTTTACTGAAATTTACCCTTTTAAAAAACAAACTGATTTATAGTTATATAAAAGAAAATATATAGCAAACTCAGGCTAAGTTGGTATGTGACCTAATTTGGAGAAGATCCAGTGGACGTCATCTCTTCCAGACCATAACTTGCTTCAGGATAATGAGCTTGGTCTGTTGGCTTCATTTCATCCCCAGGACTTTTGTAGGCACTATATACTTTTGTCATTGTGGTCCCTTTCACCATAAAAAATATTAAAAATTATATTTTTCAACTGGTATAAGGACAAATATGTTAATATTATATTATATAAATATGTTAATACATTAAAACATTTTATTTAATCTAAACATTCATTTTTTTCCCTTCTGATTTAATTTTAAAAAATCAAACATGTCTGTGACCCCATAAAGGCACTGTGGGCCCTGGGCACTGTGTTTACTATGCTTCACGGACGTGTGGGCCCTGTTGTTCATCCCAGAGCCCCATCTGAGAAGAAAGACGATTCAGTGTTACAGCTGGAAGGATCTTTAAAGTGCAAGTTCAATGTTTTCTTAAGTATTGAGCAAAATAAACTTTATATTAAAATAAAAAACAATCAGAACACCACTATTTTGTGCAATTTGAAGATGGACAGTCTTTCTTTAGAGATCTTAAGTTTGAATAAAAAATCAGGACTTAGCTGTAAATGGGTACATGTTAATTAAATGTTGTCAACATCTTTTAAAGTAAAATTTGTATTGAATGATTTTTATTTGAATAAATTTTTCATTTGAATAAACCTTTTAAAGTAAAATTTGTATTTGTATAACATACATAAAACAAAGTGCAAACATCAGAAGTAAACAGATCAATGAATGATCACAAAATGAACATCCTCAAGTAATCACTGCTAGAAAATGCTAGCCACAATTCAAAACAGAGATCGTAAAAGATATATTTTAGAAATTTTGGCTGAATGTATGAAAAATATGGTTTAGTATATCCTTTGATTCTAATAATAAATGACTCTAAAAATAAATGTGTATGTATTCAGTTTTATTTCATGTTATCAAGTCATGTTTATAGTAGGTACCCCTTACCTCGCCACTGAACTCCACTCTGCACTGATCCTTGAAACCAGCCCTGACTCTCACCTTTTTCCTAAGCTGTATATCACCCTTACCTCCCTTCCCTTCATCACTGATATCTCTACTTTTGACACTTACCCTACCATTCATTCATTCATTCACAAATATTTTAGGACCTAATATATGTCAGACTCTGTGCTAGGTGTTAGGATAAGGCAGTGAACAAGCCTGGGTCAAGCTGTATGCAAGAGATGTAGATAGATATTTCATGAATAATTACTAAATGCAATCATGATAAATGCTAAAAGGGAAAAGTACAGTATGCCATTAGAGTGAATAACAGGGAGACCTAACTTAATTCTGGTGGTAGTTTATTTATTCTTTCCTTTTTCATTTTACTAAAGATGGTAATGACCACACTAATGACCAGTGACAGCCAGAATGAGTATGAGACTTTGTATAAGAAGCAAAGTTTCATGTTAAATAATGACTGAAATTGTTGTGAACCCTTATTTTATTTGTTGTTAGTGCTAAAATGTTTGTATTTTTATCCTTAAAAATTGCAGCATCAAAACAAAAGCATCTTAATGTTCATGGTATCCAAATCATTGTGTCAAATACCCTCTGTATCTGTTTATTCTCTCTCTCTTTCTTTCTCTCCATCACACACACACACACACGCACACACACACACACAGACACCCCATGGCAGATACCCAAATCACAATTTAAAGCAACTCTCAGACTGCCACAACTTTTTCTATTTCAAGATAGATAAGATATTTAAACATTCTGTCCACTTAAAAATCCTCATAAATTTATATCAAATGGAATCAGAAGGAAGCATCATATTACTGCCTGATTGATCCCTTTAGCCACCATTATTTGTACACTTCCAACAAGATCTAGTGCACAAAAGCACGGGGTATGTATTTCATGTATTATACCATGCCTGAGCTCCGCCTGTGTGTCGGCTGTGCAGTGGGTGGGTAGGGAAGGCCAGCTTGGATATTGCTGCTCTCTATGCATGCAGTTAGCCTTTTGCTTTCAGAGATAAATGCATTTTCAATTTTTCAATATGTATTTTCTCATTAAACTCAGCTAATGGACTTATAGTTTTTCACATGCTTGGCTTGTTTTATTTATATCAGAGTTCTCTTTGGAAATCTTCCCTATGACTTCATGGTTGGCACTATCGTTGAAGAAACTAATCCCACCACCTCACAAACATCTCTAGCCTACGTGAACAGAGGCAGGATAGGAACCCAGAGTAGATCAGCTTAGCTGCCCACTTATTTTCTCGCCCACCCTATCACACCACTCCTTTGAGCTTATTGCTGCCATTTAGTGATATTTCTTTACTGTTCCATGAGTCTCTTTTCTCACTAAGCCTTCTGCTTACAACTTAATGTTTATATTTTTAGTCCTTGACTACCCTTGTCTTCCTGTTCAATTTCAACAGGTTGAACTTGACCATAATTAAATGAAAGACAAGTCCACAGAATGATGTGTCCTGATTCCATCATTCTCTGAGGCATAGCTGTGGCAGGAAATACAAACATAAATTCTGAAAATCTATAAAGTTTTAATTACAATCATGTCAATTTTCTTTCTTTCTACAGATATTAGATTGAAGCCTCTGCGTTTGGGAATATTTTGAAATATGTCTTTTTTCTAGCACCTATCCCAGTGTCTAACACATAACAGAGACTCAGTAAATATTTGTGGAATGAATATATTTGTTTCTTTATTTGCTCCACATCCTCAGCAGGCCAGCATGATGTCCTCTGCAGAAATCAAGTTGTCTTACGTCAGAAATTTGAACATGTGTGGTGGCCCAACCTTTGACAATGACTCCTTGGCTATAGTTTCCATGGTCTCCTGGGGACTCATCATATTCAGGGTCTCATTGGCAAATTCTTGTCCTCTAGTATCATCGTGCTTATAAAGAAAGGTTTTTGCATTTTGGCTAACAGTTCAACAATTTCATCCTTGGGTTAATTTAAAATTTTCAGGTAGCTACCATCTGGTCTCGTGGATTTAACTACAATATAATTTCCAGAATAACCTGGACTTTTGCCAATGTTTGCTCAAGTACATCCAACCTGTACACTTCAAAAAGCAATTTGGGAGTGAGAAAACTTTTAATAACTCCCTTCCTAAAAATGTTGGCCAATTATTTATTCTCTCTGCTATCTGTTCTTTTTCTTTAATGTGCCCTGTATATTATGATCATCAAGTGATCATTTTCTGTGTTTAAAGATACAGCTTTCACATTGGAGTCCCTGGAATAAAGGAATTTTTGCTATTGTTTCACATTTATCCATACCTGCTACATTCTAATGCGCTAAGGTTATTTTTACTTTGCCTATATTTATATTTTTTGAAAAAATAAAAGGGAATATTTCCATGATAATTCCTTTTAATTTTATAGCAAAGGATGTCAGGTTTTTCTTGTTTAAATATATAATCATTTTGATAGCATATTTAATCTCAAGAGTCTAATCAGCTATCTTGAAGAACTTTCTGGAATCATGATAGATTAATAGATTTTATATAGTTTCATTGAAATTTGCCAAACTTTGTTCTCTCATTTATCAAAAATGCCTATTTATAGGGAAGATAAATTAATATAGTATCACGGATTTCAAGAAGACGTGACAAGATGCTTGATAATATAAATATGCACAAATAGAGCAGCATTGGGATAGAAATTGTATGTCAAAGAGTTTGAAGAGTTGGAAAAAATGTCTCTAAGTGCCTTGAACATAGCAGGCATGAAATAATTAAGGAACTGAATCAACCTTACGGAAGGTGTGTAGAGTCAGGCCACAAGGCTCTGCAACTGACCTAATATTAATTTTAACTCAACTACAGTTCACATGAAGAACTAATGTAATCTTGAGCCTCAAAAATAATAATATAAAAAGAAAAAGAATCAGACTATATTCTTATTACATCTGTAGAGTGCTCTTTCTTTTGGATGCCAGTACTCTTTTTTAAAATGTAAGAAGGACACTGTCAAATGGTAGTATATAAGTATATGCATTACTAAATGACAACAAGATTGAAAATAAGACAAAGTAGCCAAAGCAAGAACATGGAAGATGACTTCAAATATTTGTGTGACATCATGTAAAACAGGGATCTATCTAATTTAACTCTAGAAAAAAATATCTAGAGCCAATAATCAGAATTTAAGAATTTAAGCTTCAGTTCAATATAAAAAGTGTTTTTAAGATTATTCTAAAACAAAATGGTGATTTAGCCTTGTTAGAGCTAAGCTCCCTGTCACTAGAGCTGTTACAGCAGACACTGAATAAAACTCTGCTAGAAATCCCATCAGGTTGAAGGTTAAAATAAGTTCGTTTTTTTTCCCCCCAAATTAGAGACAGCATTATTCTGATGCTTCCAGTTTGATTAATTCCATTTTCCACTCCTAAGGAAGTAAGGCTGATTTTAAGTACAGTGTGTCCCCAAAATCACCATACATAAGGAAAATGGGAAATTGTAGCTAAATGTCCCTTTATTTACAAAATATTCATTACAAAATTTTACAAAATTTTTCCTTTATAGTCTCCATACAAAGGAAATATTTTGTAAAATTTTGTAACCTCCATACAAAGGAAAAATTTTATAAAATTTTGTAATGAATATTTCGTAAATAAAGGGACATTTAGCTACAATTTCCCATTTTCCCTATGTATGGTCACTTTTGGGATACCCTGTACTTCTGATTTTAAGTACTCACTTTCAAAACTCCTCATACTCACCTGTCATGGCAATACCAATAACAGAGATGGTTGTGAGCTATACTCCCTGGACTTTAATATCTAGAGGAAATGATAAGGAACACAGCATGCCCTGTGGGCCTGCACCTGGACTTGTGAGAAGGCTGCTGGCGGTCTCCTTTCTCAATCAGCAGATGCAAACATCAACTGATGGAGGACCGTTCTTACAGTTGCAACTGCTAGGGAAGCTGGGGCAGGTACTTCTGGCTGGCTAACCCACCTCTATTTTCAACATTCCCCTACCCCTTTTTGGGTTGTCATGAAATAGAAGCAGAGTTCTGTGGTAAGGTTCGTGGGAAAGCCTTTGCTTTCCTGATACAGGCATTGCCACTCCCTCCTTCTTCAGGACTTAATTATGAAACTTGATGATGGAGCTGCAGCAGCTAATGTACAGCAAGCGATGAGCACAGGCCCTGTGGAGCTGCAAAGACATCAGCACCAACAACTGCCTTACAAACACTCACCACCTATTCCTTTAATCATTTCTGCTCAGACTTCTCTGTTGCCAGCAGCTGAAAACATTTCTGACTGAAACGTGATCCTTCATGATTCCCCCCCACCTTGGGAATGTAATATTCCTAGTGATATGATCGCTTAAGCATCCTGTACAACTAGTTCCTTAAAGCAATGCTCATTTGTAATTGACAGGTCTGAGGAACATATTTGATGTGTATGGAATCATAGAATCTTAGAGCTCTAGAGTCAGAGTTAGAGCTCTTAGAGGTAGAGCTCTTCCAATAAAAAAAATCTCATAAGCACAGGAATTTTTTTCTGTAAGAACACTGAGAAATGTTGTCTTAGTCTATTTGGGCTACTATAACAAAATACCATAAACTGGGTGGCTTATAAACAACAGAAATTTGTTTCTCACCATTCTGGAGGCTGGGAAGTTCATAATCAAGGCAACAGAAAATTCACTTTCTGGTAAGGAGCCACTTTCTGGTTTATAGACATAGACTCTGTATCTTCACATAGGGGAAGAAGCAAGGGGTCTTTCTTGGGCCTCTTTTATAAAGACACTAACCCCACTCATGAGGACTCTACCCTCATGAGTTAATCACCTCTTAAAGGCCCCATCTCCTAATACTATTATTGTGAGGGTAAGGATTTCAACATGTAAATTTTGGGGGCACACAAACTTTCAGACCATAGCAAATGGCCATTCACTCTTGTGGTAATTCACAAAATTTTTATTAAATGGTTTTTGGATTTGAATGCCTTCATTAAAGGATCTCAGTATCTACCAAGATAATCTCTGAATAACTCTGATTGAAAGAAATTCTTTCTTTTATGAGCCCAAATATTTTGATTTTATAAAGGATATCATTTAAAATAAAAAAAAATACACATTTATTATCTCTCATGGGTTAGGAGTCCAGGCATACTTAGTTGGATCCTTGGTTCAGGGTCTCACAAGGCTACAGTGAAGTTGTCAGCTGGGTTGCATTCCCAACTGGAAGCTCTACTTGGAAAGAATGTGCTTCCAAGTTCACTCAGATTGTTGGGAAACTTCAGTTCCTTGCAGTGGTAGGACTGAGGTCCTCAGCTCCCATTGGCTACTGTTCTCCTAAGCTATTTACAACGTGGCTCTTTGCTTCATTGGGGCCAGTAGAAAAGAGGGAAGGATATATATATATATATATTTAATCATATATTGGTTTTATAGAGTGTGTGATTTCTGAAGTAATTATTAATATAATTTATGGAAAAATGACTTACCACATTGGAAACCACATGATCTTTGAAGTAGAAGAGAAGAACAGTTTACAGAATCAGTCGGCACTGCCTCTTACTAGCTGTGCAAGTTTGGGCAAGTTATTTGGGCTGTTTTTTCTCTGTTTGCTCCCCCACCCCTCACCCTCTCTATGCTGAACTTTCAGAGTGCATCACCTAGCCTCCCTTGCCTTCTGTCCCTGGGTGGGTTTGGTTAATGGAGGCATCTGCTGGAGACTGGAGGATGGGGGAAAAGGAGGGGAGGGTATTTGCTCCCCCAGTAGGTTTCCTCAGTCCCTGTGGTTCTGCCAGCGGCTGCAGCCCTCTACGGTGGTCTCAACTCCTTCAGGCTGTGCTTTCTTCCCTCCTTCATGTGGCTATAGTAATGCTCATCTCTCCCTTTCCCCTTTGGGACTAGATGTGGGTTAGGAAATGACTCCACGTATTTCACCATCCCTTATAGATTTCCTTATTTCTATTTCCACCTTTGAAAATTGTTCCTTTGGAATATGTCATCTGCTTCCTGTTGGGTCCTCAATTGTTGCATTATTAAATCTCTCTGAGCCTCAGTTTACTCATTTGCACGAGGATACTAATAGCTCCGTCAAAGTGGTCCTGTCAGGAATGAAATGGGATTACCTCTGAAATGCAGCACAGTGTCTGGCACATAGTGAGAGTTCCGGAAATGTAAGACTGCATAAATACAACAGTTGAAAGCATAATTAGCCTAGTAAAGACTGCATCAAGAACATTCTTCTCATGTTTACAAACTAGCAGGAACTTTTTTTCAATATATATGCAGCCTAACACATGGGAGTAGAGAACATGCAATAATATCAGTGGCTGCAAGTGTAACAAGAAGCATTGCTGCTCTTAAGATTCTCACTCTCCCCTACCAAGCCCATCTATTTTTTCTCCCTGAGTGTCTGCTCACTCAAGGCTGAGTAATAGGTAATGCTTCACAAGCTGAAAGCACTGCCACCTTCATTCATTTTATGACCAGTATAATTACCCGACTAAAGGCAATTTAAAACACCATAGCACTACCATTGTTTATATATATATATATATGTTTTTACCTTTTATTGATACTTGAAAGGCAGAATGAAATGCATATTTGCATGTACATACTTTAACATGAAGAAAATCTTTATGCACATTCTTCCCAATGTGTACATTCTTCCCTTAGAATTTGCACATATGTCTCTGTATCACTTATGAAACTATTCCATAGTTAGTTGCTTTCATATTGCTCTCTTCTGTGAAACTTTTTTATCTGCATCACCTTGTAGGTTGCCTTTCACATAGTAGGCACTCAATAAATGCTTATTGAATGAACAGCACCTATAATAAGTTAGCAGGCACCATTGGCTTTATTTAGGATCCAGTGTAAGACACAGATGGCTTGGCAGATGGCATGTAAGGTCATGCAATGCCTTCCCAGGGAGCCTGAAATTATTCACCAGAAGCCATTGCATCACCACTGTGACCAGCTTGAGCCCTCCTGTGAATCTGAGCAGACACATTAGCTAGCAATAGAGTGATTAATAAGGGAGAATTCTACATCCTGCCCCCTGTAGCGAAAAGACAATATACAAAAGTGAAAGAAATAATGGGCCTGAGGACACCAGCATAGGTCAGTGCAGGAAAAATCTTCAGTTGAACCACAATTAGGGTCAAGCACACAAAAAATGGTATAGCACTTTTTTTCCCCCAACAGATCTCTTGGGGTTAGATGCTGAACATGCTAAAGTAATGGACAAACAAGAAGTGGTATTATGAGTGATTTAAAGTCATGGTTGAAAATACACCATCAAGCAAATCCAAGGTCTGTTGAGAATTCCTTCACTGAGATCACATTGTTTTATATTGACTGCTGGCATTATTCAAAAGACATGCAACTTAAGCAATGTAGCTATTTAATACTTCCTGATCGATTTGTCATAGTGCAAAGGAAATATATTTGTAGTTTTTACCCTCCAAGCCTTTATTTCTGAGGCAAAGAAAACTTCAATGTCAAATGCCTTGTGGTGCACTGAACACAGAATACGTCTTTGTGTTGGACTTCTGCCACTGCTGTACTAAAATGCTCACCTCTCCTCTTTATCTGTCTAAATCCTGAATGTGAAGTTCTTCCATGGTTACACTAAGACCAGGATAACTGCCCTTACTATATACCTCCACTATGAAAATACCTTTGCACAGTAGACTTTGTCAGCAGCCTGAGTAAATAACATCATCTGCAAACTCACATATAGCTAGTTAAATTATTTGAAATAGTCCAGTCCCTATGGGGTTCCTCTAGTCTTCCACTATTTTTTCCCAATAGTCATGGTAGTACTTGTGCCCACGAGGTTACCTGACTCCATTTTACTCTTCGCTCTTCCTTCCCACAATGAAGCAAATACCTTCTAGTGGATGCTTTGATGTACTCTACAGACCATGAAATAAAGAACTTATTCGCCTAGCTCATCAGAGTATTGGCAGACAACACTCAGCTGTCTTTCCTCAACTTGAGACAGCTGTGAAGGGTTATTCCCTCCTTAGGTCTTCCCATATAGGGTCAGCTGAGGCTTTAGCTGAGGCTGCATTGTTGTTGCACTTTTTCTTCTGCCAAATCTGTTTCCTTCCTTCCTCTTGCTTTCCACAGGTACTGACTCAAAGAGCACTCCCTAATAAACCTCCTGCAGGCTAATCTCTCTCTCAGAATCTGCCTCTCAGGGAGCCCAATGTGTGAGAGGTAGTGGCAATAGTAGCCCAAGAGAGCACACACAGGGATGGGATTTGGAGCTGGATCACACAGCTGCCTGGCAGGCAACAAGGACCCCATCACTGGTGGTAGGTGGGGCACAGAGAGCCCCTGGGACAAGATAACAGTTCAAACTGTGGAGAACAGGGGTGGCACACAGGTATAAGGGAATGCACTAGCTGATATGATGTATCAGGTATTTGGGAAATGTGAGGAAAATAGTAACTGCAGGGAGGATAGAGTTTGGTAGTTCTTGTTAAGCTTGATTGATACTCTGGAAAAATACAACAAAAAGCTGAATTATTAACCTTCATTTATCAGTGGTTTGAAAGTCAGAGGGCCTTCTTGG
Source organism: Daubentonia madagascariensis (assembly GCA_023783475.1). Taxonomy (NCBI): domain Eukaryota; kingdom Metazoa; phylum Chordata; class Mammalia; order Primates; family Daubentoniidae; genus Daubentonia; species Daubentonia madagascariensis. Next base: position 17,043,123 of record JAKFHU010000726.1, on the reverse strand, counting down.
TAGCATAAAAGAGACTCATCTTCTTCAGCAGGAGGGCAGAGAAACTGAAGACCAGGCCCAGGACCAAAGAGGAGTTGAACCCCAAAGAAGGTCTAAGTCCTTCCAGTGTAAGTGTGCTACCCCAAGATCAGTGCCTTGGTTGAAAAAACTAGGACTTCGACCCATGGGATGGGGTTGATGCCCTAAAAATCTTGAATTCCTGGATCCCCTTGAGTTCTCTGGGCCTTCAAAGAGGGGTTATTTCTTTTTAAAGAGTAGGCACCCCACTCCCAGTTTAAACATGATGCAGAGGTCTCTCCCTCCAAAGACAATATACGTCCACCTATTTCCCTAGGATCTACCCTCAACTTCCTTCTGTCCATTAGGCCAACAACTAGCACTGAGTCATAGACCATAACCTCAGCTGGGGATGTGCTGGGCCTGATAAGGAAGGAAAGGGACTATACCTCCAAATTGCTGCAGGACGTGCTAACATGCACCCTGAGGAGCTGGGAGAGTACAGATGGTCCTGAATTTGGGAGTGCTTGATCAGGTTGGGCAATACATAAAGGTTGGATAAGGGAGAGTTAATTTACCTGGGATCTCTCTCCTGGAATATGTGATTTAGCACCTTGAAAAAGATTTGGGGAGATGGTGGGCATAAGCCACTGGTCATAGACTATACATGAAGAACAAATGCCAGAATTTCTATGACCTACAGTGTAAGAAGAGATTAGAAGGCTCAGAGAAGTGGGTATGGTAGGATGACTATACTATGAATATGTTATACAAAGCCAGAAGTCCCACCAGGTGACTATGTTTTGTAGAAGAGCCCAGAAGATTCATCATTCACCAGGGTGATGAAGAATGTGCTGGTGCAAGGGGCACCAGTATCATTAAGAAGTTCAGGGGTAGCCATCCTCTGTAGGCCAGGGGTAATGGCAAGACTTGCCCACACAAAACTGGCTCATTATTGTAGTGGGGATGCAAAGACCCCCAAAATAACAGGGCCCAGTGGCAGCACTTAACAAAAAGTCAAGTAGACACATTTTAATGAGTGGCAAATTTGGAAAGGCAGCGAGGTGAGGCCTGACTCTCACAGAGTTATAGAAATCTTTAATAGAACATAAAGTTCTTATGGGCAAAATAAATTGGCAACTAGTAAAGATACTACTCAAACTGTACAATTAAAAGAAATCAAGAATGAATGATCGGGAGGCCGAGGGCAGTTTCATCCCACAAATGTTACAATACTTTGCCTAGACCTGAGCTAGTGTTGGACTGGGGACCTACTGACCAAGGGAAAGGCCTGATACCCGGAAGGAAGGACCCTGAAACGGCACAGCAAGAGTACATGCTATGAGTCTCTCAGGGCTTCCCTAGACCTTAGTTTTAAGCCACTGACTTTTGGAGTGGGTTGTTACACAGCAATAGGTGCAAAATACAGCTACTCTGGTCACTTGGTGCATGAGCCCACCGAACAAACTCTGGGGTAACTGAGGAAAGATTCAGAGTAAATCATCTTTCCTCCTAATTATGAAACACCTTTTCCAGAGTGGAGGCCTTTGGTGGGAATTCATATCACAAATGCTTATCTTCATATACTGGGTGTGCCCATAAATTTCCCCTAAACTTGTTTGTTACAAATCCTCTTTGTTCCCTTCCACCCCCACAAGTTCCTGACCATCAAGTCAAACCATTAGCTCTTCACAAATTGGTGTAGATCTTGATTTTAGGCCACCTCTCCTTTTGGGCAAAGAGGGCAGTGACTTCTGCTACCCAAGATTTTGCCTACTGATCAGACTTTATCCAGTACCTTTCAAGCCAGGGGACATGACTCTGCAGCGGTGCACTTCCAGCTGATACTTGCATATTGATCAGAGCCATCTCTAAACCATATAGCTGTGGGTGGAGGAGGAGGAGGTGGTGTTCCAGAACTAGGGACATGGGCTCATGCCTTGAGACAAGAATTTGGGGCTTGAGTGTTTCATTGGTCTTTCAGCTGACAAGTGCTATTAAAAGCCCTCACCCGACCTAGCCCTATAGTCATTCAACACCTCATGCCCTTCATATGCCATTGGTGACACAGACTTCCAAAATACTGACTTTGGTGGGTAGTTCATTCCAAGGGAACTCAGGGGATAATTTCATTAACTGTTTTGCCATCAGGCCACGGGCTACCAGTTTTCTATCCCTTAGAGTAACTAGATGTTCCCCACCTCCCAGATTTCCTGGAGGGTTCTGTGCTACAGCCACTCCTGGTACCATTTTCTGTAAAGTCAGGGTCCCTCCTTGCCAGCAACAGAAGCTAACTTTGGCTGAATTAATATTCAAAACAATTTATTGAACAGATATTGGGTGACTTGAAGAATTTTGGCAGAGATAAGGAACTGCTCAGAAAATGGGCAAGTATAAAAGGTGACTGTGCAGCCAGAATCAAAAACCAGAACAAAACAGACAGACAAATCTCGCTGAGAAGCAGTCCACTGAGAATAGTAATGCTGCCCCTAGATACGAATGCTGCAGCTTGCACCCGCACTGACACAGGCACTGGTCACCAGCTGTCACCACGGCAACACTGTTCATCCTACCTCTGAACACCTGATGCTGAGGCTGCTGCTCCTTCAACATAAATAATTCCATAGTATCACTGCTTCTTTGTGTCATTAGCTCCAGACTCCAAATCCATGGCAGGTGCATTTGATTGACTGTGCCTGGATCACACATCTCTGCACAGCAGCTGTCTTAGGGGCTTGGAAAACAATGAACTGGCCATTTTGGCTTTGTTAGTGGAAGATTGACTCTACTTCCTACCAAAACTCATGTTCAGAGAACTTCCAAAACATAGAAAAGAGGTTAAGATATTAGACAAGGAAGAAAAAGACAAATGTCCTCTATATAACATATAGTACTGGTCCAGTTCTCCCATCATGTTGTAGCATATATTAATATTTTTCAGGAATCCATTTGTGTTGTAGGATCTGACATAATACACTTCTTAAACTTGAATATCTTACCCTGCAGCCTGATTTCCCACATGTTCTGAAGAATAACAAAGCTGGATAACTAAGTAAGAAATTACATTTTTTTCAGGTGGAGAAGTTTGTACAAGGGGAACTCCAAGGTAAAAGAAAACACATTTATTATGAGTTTGAGAGTTATTTAAGATTCGGTAACTAAAGTCCACAATCAGTTCTACAGAGTTGGAAATTGTTCTGTATTGTATAAATGAAAATGAGTTATGAAAAAGACTTGCATCAAAGCCGTTAGAAATGAAGTTAACAAATTCAGCTTAATAAAACTTAGTGAATATTTGAAGATATTAGAATCTGAACTTTAGGTCTTTCATAGAAAAGTGAGTCATAACAAATGAAAAAATAATTTTACATTTTCTGAGACAACTTCAAATGAGATGTTCTAATATAATTTGGCCTATGGCCTCCTTTTTATGTACAGATCTCACTAAATATAGAGAAGAGATGAAAATCTGAATACACACATTATGGAAGGCAAAAAAGGTAGATTCAAAAAACCCCTTTTACACATGGCTTGTGGCATTGGTGGCTAAAATAAAATTGCTACAGATTTATCTAAAGAGTTCACCTTGCTTTACCATGCTATTTCAAGCCAATGTGTCGATAAAAGCTGTAGTCAGGAAATTTTCTTGTATGGATATACAAAGTAGATAGTTGGATATTGGCCAAATCTGGAAAAGTCATGGTGCCCTTCAGAATCTTTGAGAGAAACATATGGTGGGCCTAAAATGCAGGTTCTAATACCTACAAGGAATCATGCAGGGGAATCATTGATGTGCATAACACTATTTAGGCTCTCAGAAACCATAGAGTCTCTAGGATTATTATCCAAGGCTTAGTCAAGCAGCTTTTACCAAGTCATCTACCTGTTTTCAGGTGCATCTATCACCTATTCCTATAAGATTCTCTTGTGCTCGCTCATCTGTTTTTCTTTCTTTCTTTCTATCTATCTATCTATCTATCTATCTATCTATCTATCTATCTATCTTTTGTTACAGAGCAATTGAACCAAAAACAGAAAAAGACATAGGAATATAACAAACTTTTATGTACTCATTTCACAGCTTCAGTAATGATCAATTTGTGGCTGTTTCCACTCTTTCCATACTATTTTGAAGCAAATGCCTGACCATATAATCAGATATGGAAAAGTTAATAACTTTAAAAAAAACATAGCCACAACATCATTATCACAAATAAAATTAACAATATTTTCTTATCTGTCAGTGTTCTAATTTCCCATGATCTCATATATGTTACAAATATGAGTGTGTGAGTGTGTGTGTGGTCTTTTTTTTTTTTTTGTAGGGGTAGAATCAAAACCAAGATAGGATCTGTGCGTTATGAGTGGTTGATATGTTTCTTTTGTCTTTTTCCATTAGTAAGTTCTTCCTTTATCTCTGTCATCCCTCTCCCCACCCTCTTGCAACTTGTTTGGTGAAAAAAACCAGGTCATTTGTCCTGTAGAGTTTTCCACAGTCTGGAGTTGTGAATTTGAAGTTGTGAATTTTTGAGAACAAAAAATAGTAATGTATGAGGTGTGAGTGTTCACAGCCTTGTGCTCCTGGACCCTAAGAGAAATCTGACTCTGCCATATCAGTTCTTGAAGTTTTGTGCCACAGAATCAGGGTAATAACAGACAGCAACAGGCTTGGGAAAAGCCAGGATGGGGAACTTCCTTCTGAAATTCACAACATGTACTTACCCTGATGCAAGGAAGAAGAAAGAGAAACACATTAAGGGACTTAGTCTGTGGCTGTGAACAGGTGTAGATGCAGATTTAAAACTGGAGGAGACAGAGGTTTGGGACAGCAGCTGACATTTCTATGGATAATGTTGAAGTCACAGAAATAGAGGCTTTTATATTTTTAAAAAATTTTTGCCATAAATTAGAAATATACTAATTTCACCCCAAGCTTTTGGTGTTTTTGAGAAACAAAAAAATTGGAATTATCTGATTTGTAATTTTTAAAATCAAACTATAATCTTTTTTAAAGTGATACTGAATGGAAACTAGACCACATGGAGTCCTAATAATTTTCCTTTGATTTTTTTTTCAGGTTCCTTCATCCTGGAGGAAGCCTCAGAATGGTTTCCTTTTCATTAACTCTTCACCCCCATGTGGCTGGAACTCAATGTTTGACCCGTAGTCTCTCCCCACCCCACCCAACTCAATAGTGCCCTGCATCAGTTGGTATGCTTTTGGCTAAAAGTAATGAAAATCTTAGTTTGAGGTCATAAAAACAGCCAAGATTTATAATCTCATAGATGGCCTGCGACATGGTAGGTTATTTATACCCTCAATCAGTTTTATCCTTAACAGCTCTCCATTAGCACCTCTCATGGTCTTAAGACAGCTACAACAGTTTCAACAATCACGTCTTCACCAAACGACGTCCAGACAATGGAAACTGTAACTTTTTCTTCTTCGGTGTTTCTTTTAAGAGCAAAAATCCTTTCTGAGAAGTCATGGCTCATTCACCAGCCTTCCCCTTCCTTTCTCATCCTCTGGAATTGAGGCCAAGACTCTTCCTAAGCCAATCACCAGCAAGGAAATTGGAATTTCCATGATGCCCTTGGCTTGGACAAGACTCACCCTTTTGAGGTTGGAGATTCTGACACCTTCCTTGGGCATAAGCCGTGCAGAAGGCAAACACATAAACAGGGGTCTGCCACTAAGCAAGGGTGGGGTGGGGGGACCCGTTTGCTTAGGCATCCAATAGCGTCTGCTACATGGCTTATCAGGCACCAAATATATAGGAATAAAAAACTACTATAGAAAAAAGGCATTCATAGGAAGAGAAAGCTTCTTATTAGAGAATTATTAGCATCCTCCCTCCCCCAAACTCCTGCCCCAGACATCCCCCAGGTCCCCACTAAATATCTGGAGACTGTAGAGTCTAAAACATTTTTTATGGGATTAAAGGGGTTATGAAATAATGGCTTTCACTTTTATTAGAGCAGTACATAAGAAGATAAGACTAGGGAAGGCACGTGTTAGGCTGGGAGGTAGAAAGTTTCTGCTTTGGCAGGATCTTTCATTCTACAGGGTCAGAAGAGCCAGAGCTAAGCTCAGAGGAGAGACTGCAAAGTTAAGATGGGTAAAAAGGTCCTTCTCACTACACAGTCATGAGCTGAGCATAAGCTCAGCACAGCAGCAGTTCAGGATAGAAAATGTGATAAGATAAGGAGGTTTGTTTGAATGAAATATTTATTTTGTTGTATCTCTTAGAACCTTGGCATAATGGTTAGTAGCTGGATAGAATAAAAAACTAGTAAAGAAGAGGAGGGACTGACTCTACAGTTCAGTTGTTGAGAGAACTTTTTAGGAGAAATGGTCGAAAGAGAAGGAAGAACGTTTTGACAAACAGTCTTGATCATGTAGGCCTCTGGATTACAGAGAAAATTTAACATTTTCCCATTCATGTACTCAAAAATATCTCAGACACACTGCCTTACTAATTCCTCTCTAACTATGTTCAGTTTTGTTTGCAGAGATATACTATGGACTATTTCTGCTGTAAGTTGGGAAAATATTTGCACACATCTAATTATTTTATATGTATAGTATTCATTACTTCTTTGGTCCTGAGTGAATCATATTCTGTATTGACACACAGTTCTATTTTCCATCCCTACTAAAGCATTCAGACATGTATCAAATAAAATCCTTTCCTTCACCGTTTCTTTTCTCCTGCTACAGGTTTTCCCTGGATATATTTACCTACTCCCAGGAGGTGAATAACATAAAAACTACCATTTTTACACTGATGCCTTTTATATTAGTATATTCAGCCCAGACTTCTTTTCCATCATCAAGCCTTAAAACCCTGAAAGCTAATTATATGATACAAGTCCTCTCTCTGGACCTTTTTGTCCCCTTGAATTCTCCTCCTGTTGAGGCATTTTTCCATCTAATACAGATAAGACTTTGTTTTCTCCACCTTGTGTTCCTAATTTATGTCACTCAAACCTTCATGAAAGCTTTCAAGGTCACCACCAATTGGGCCTATCATGCTAAGTAAACCTGTCTACCTAAATATCTCACATTCTCCATCTCTAAAATGCATTTATTCTACCAAGCTTGGTGCTTGGTACTTTGAGTTATCAAATGATGCACGTCATAATTCCTTTTCTTAAGATCTTACTCCATGATGTTACCGTCTAAAGAAAAGGGGGGAGGGGGAGGGGGAGACAGAGAGAGAGAGAGAGAGATCAGTGATAATTTATTTTTTTTTAAATTATACATTCTTGGCTACATATTTAAAAGGGTATTTGTTTTAATTACTGTAGATTTAAAAAACACTTCTGTTTTCATTTCACTAGAGATAACTTTAGTAAGGAATTGGGGTCATTCAAAACAAATAAAAGATAAGATGGCATGATGAAGCCATGTTTTTATCAGGATGATAGGCTATTTCTATATTTTTGAAGGTATCAAGAATGCAATAATGGTTAATAACGTAATGATTCCAGTTGTAATTGTTGTTAGAGTTGCATTATTAATTACTATGCTTATGTGTATCCCCAATTGTAGAGATCTCACTTAGAAATTTAGCTTTTTTTCTTTAGTGAAGCTGATTTTTCAGAGGTCATTTTCCAGGTTTGAAAATCCCTTGGTTCTCTTGCAATATTTAACCACTGCTTGATTCTTTTCTGGCTCTTCTTCCTCCTCTTCACCATCTCCCCCAGCTCCTTTCTGAATATAGTCAGCCTCACTTGCTTTCATTCCCATAATTTTAATGATCACTTCTGTATGTGCCTAGCAAATGGGCTCAATAATAGTTGTTGAGTAAGTAATACTGCCTGCTCAGCTCATCTTCAAGATCCTGCTCAAATGTTTCCTTTTTAATGAAGACTTCTTTGTGTTTCTAGTCCTAGCCTTACACGCTTCCCCTCCATGGTTTTTCTAGCCTCATACACTGATTCTGCTTAATTCTAACCAAGCTGAGAGCTCCAGGAAAAGGCATATGTGTAACTTTTTGACATTTTTGTTCAAGATCCTAGGTTTCTAAGTAAACATTTTCAAAACAAATAAGTTTAATAAATTTGCAAAGCTAGGACTAGAAACAGGAAAAAGATGAGATGATCCAGGCCTTTCATTACAGATAGTGTCTTAGTTATCTGTTGCTGTATATCAACCACCTCAAAACTTAATGGATTAAAACAACCACCATTGTATTATTTTTCATGGTTTTGTGGATTGCCTGGGTGGTTCTTCTGCTTCACATGAGATTGGCTGGGAGTGCAGTCATCTGAGGAGTCTGTTGGAATGCAGTGTTCAAGATTTCTTACACATGTGGCTGCTCAAGTGTTTCCTTTTTCATGAGTGCTCACCTGGGGCTCTGAACTGGAGCACTTACATAGTATGGTACCTAGATATTGAGATGGAGTGTTCCAGGAGCGAGCATACTGAGCAGGAAGAAGCAGAATCTTCCACCCTTTAAAGGATAGGCTTAGAACTGTCACAGTATCATTTACAACACACTCTACTGTTAAACAGTTCCAGGGCCAGCCAGATTCAAACAGAGAGGGAATAAGGTTCACCTCTCAATGGAGAGAATGTTAAAAAAAAAAATTGCAGCCAACCTTAATCCACCATAGATAGAAATAAATTCTAAAAAGCAAGAAATACAGCAAAAGCAAGTGAATCGATTAGGTAGTTAGAAAAAGCCAAGGCAGAAAGCTGTTTTTCTATAAATTTTTTTCTGTTTATATATACTGAGCATGAGGAATGTCCTGAAATATCCAGAAAGACATACGAAACTCCTGTAGGTAAATATTATATTATACCTAAACCAAATTTGGTCAGGAAAGTAAAGGGGCTCCTACCTAAAAGGACCACTGTATCAAAAGCAAAACATTTAGCAGAAAAAATAAACAAATTTTTTTAAAAAGTCAGTTTTTTCCCACCACTAAAGGGAGGAAATCCCTGAAACAAAGGTTCTCGGGAGAGACTACATAATAGTTTGCCCCAGTAGACTGGAGCTTGAAACTATTTCAAAATTTGCTGTCAAAGTGACTTTAATTGAGAAGTGAAAAAGAGTATTTGATGTGATTCTTATATATGTATTTCATTTCTAACTGAGGGTTTATATTTCCTGCATGAAAGCAAGGCATTGCTATGGCAAAAGCAATGAACTCTGTTCAAATGAAATTAAACCATGAATAGAATATTCCATGTGGGAGTAGAAATAATGAATCATTAATTATGTCACCTTTTACCTTTTTTGTTTCATCATTAAAAACATTTCTAAGATCAGAAGTCAGATAAGACATGGAATTTCTTTAAAAATGGAACGCTCTAAAATACTCACTCATTAACATTTTTAAGCTTTGAAAATATCTTCAGTAGGATAGATCTAAGTTCGAACTTAGAACAAGAGAATCCTGAGGACTTCAAATGCTCAGGCTTTAGTGTGAGTTCACACAATACATCAGTTTAGCATGTTACCCCATGTGTTTATCTCCAAACTTGATAAGAAATCAAGCCATTGATTCAGTCATTGAAACAAGTCTTGCGTGTGTCGTTTATACACCATGTGCTGGGCCAGCTCTAGGTGTACAGTGGTGAGTGGGTAATAGAGATATGTTCCTTGGCTTCATAGAGCTGCAGTCTCTGGGATTCAGGACATTATATGGATAATAACAATTATAATTAAAATTCTAATTAAATGGATCAAGCCTAATTTCATTAGAAATTAAAGAACACTGAAAGAATCAATTTATGCTTCTGCTTCCTTTTTAATCCTGTCTCATGTTTGAGAGTCTTGAAACATTATATTTGTGGGGACAGTGTTCTATATAGAATACCTGGCAAAATTTTTAAAAATTTTGTTATCTTTCTTGCCTTTAGAATTCCATCACCATGTCTACCTATTGTCATCAGTATCTAGAGTGCCTAAAGCCTACTTCCAGTTACCTGAGTGCATCCCTGCTGCTCTGTGCCCTAATGACTCCACTCAGTTCCTCTCCAACCTACAGAGCTTTATCTGTTTCTTTTTAATCATCCATTTATCTTATGATCAAACCCTAGTCTTTCAGTGTAGCTAATCAGGATAAGTATTGGGAGTATCTTCAATTGCTCTTAGTGGATGATTCCTGAACATATATCTCTGGCTCAGGCCTCCCTGTGCTCTACTGTAAATCCAACTGGCTGTTTCACATTTCCATTTGGGTACCTCGATCCAGCCATTTCAACAGCTAAGCCGACTTCTCCACTACGCTTGCAGCTCCCACTGAGATTCTCATGACTATCCAACAGGTATTTATTCAGTATTTACTGTGGTCTTTTGGGTGTGCTAGGCTCTAATCAGTTCACATTATAAGTGACTCTTTACTTATCAACCTCCCTCATGTGCCCTCTGATATAAACATCGCTGATTATCTAGGAGAGACTAATCTCTGTCCTTTTTGGAAAAGAGCATGAATGTTTTTCCCAGAGGACTATTGCTTTCAAGATTCCTGGTATTTATATTTTTTATTTTCTCCTTTCAGGTTCTCCAAGCTATGACATTTGTAGTTATCCTCAATTTATCTTTCCAGCATCCAGAGACCTTCCCCAGATTATCTATTTCTGTAAAGTTAGTAATTATATTGATTGTCAACTTGTTTCTATTTCTAACACTTTGTGGATATTTAGCAGTAACTTCTCATAGGCCAGAACATGACAAAAATGTTTAGCTATTATGTAGCTAAAGTAGGGACTATGTCTCCATCAGGTATTCATAAAAACATCTCTGTGAAAACAGCTTTAAAACATGTATCTTTGAAGGATCCATTGTTGTGTAGGCCTATCTAAATACATGAAACTACAGTTACGCAATGTGAGGAAGGACTGGAAGAATGGCCCCACTTTCAACATATGATTCTCAGCTGGCAAAATATAGACAAATCACATGAAGCTGGAATTAAACAGGTTTGGCTCCTAACTTCATGGCTGACATAAAGGTAACATGTTAAAGTTTTTATTTAAGGAGAAGTAAAACATTCAGATACAATTATAAGTGAAATTAAAAGAATTGTATTTCTTTTGGTTTGCCAGTGCCATTATTTTCCTGTTACAATTGAAGAAACTTTTCTTTTATATCCATGTTTGAGGAAGTACTGATTGTTTAATGAGAACCAAAGCTGCTTTTGGCTAATTGGTAAGATATATGTGGAAAGATCTACTGTTCAGATCATTCACTCTGATCGTGACAGAGTTAATCTTCTTAGAACATTATGCTTAAAAAATCATAGCACATGCCTGTGATCCCATCTACTCAAGGAGACGGAGGCAGGAGGATTACTTGAGCTCAGGACTTAGAGACTAGCCTGGGCAACACAGGGAGACCCAATCTTGAAAGAAAAAAGAAATCTTTGGTACCATCTAATTTAGCTTCTTTATTTTGTCAGATTAAGAAAAAAAAGGAAATAGGGTTTAAGCAATTAGGTAAGTTGTCCAAGTTGACCCAACTTATTAAAGAGGAGCTACAGATTTAAATTAGGCTGTAAGCATCATGAGCTCAGAGAGCATGCCTGTTTTATTCACCATTGCATCTTTAGTGCCTGCCATGTTGACCAGCATAGGGTGAGTATTTAATACATACATGTTGGAGGAATGAAATAAAGAGTAGGTTCTTTCAGTCTTCTTTATATACTTTTCCAAAATTAATAAATCCTTGAAGTCTTCTTACCTCAAACATTATACATTGGTCTTATTTCTTATTATAACTAAGGGTGTTGGTTTTTTAGCTTGAAAGTGGGCTAAAGAAAGCATGGCCAGAACAGATTCCACAAGAGTCAAATCAGATGATAAAATAATCTCTATCCACAGGAGAAGGAGAAAAGTATTCTGTCTGCATCTGAGAATCCAGCAGTGAGCAGCACTGAGTAATAGGCAAGAAGGGAGTCCTACAGAACGCAAGTTTAAAAGCATTTTGCTTGGTAGTGTGTGCAAATGATACTAAGGATATTTGGAAACAGATGATAGTCTAAAGGCCATAAATGCAGACATCAGGTGGTTATTCAGGTCTCTGGCCATTGGTCTGGGGTTCAGGGTCAAGACGCTTATCCCTAAAGAACCATGGAAGTCCTCGTGATTGTCAAAGAGGAAAGGAAATTGAAATTTTAGCTTACCAAGTCAGGGCTAAGCACTGCATGACTCAAACAGGAATGGAACTACTGATAAAATAATAAAGTTATTGTTCTTGAACAAACGGAATGTAAACAACTGTAATTATAAGTAGGTTAAAGTTTTCACATAAACTGTCAGCTCCTTTAGAACATTATCCCTTTTTGGTAGCACTTTCAGCAGAACATGTTCACAGGAAGGAGCCGAAGTGTCACCCTGAGCATAATATAATATTCAGTAAGTAGGAGCAAATATGAAATGTGGCAGATTGATGACCAGCAATGCTGTTTTCAGTCTCATTTTATTCCTGTAATTTATAGTCAAGTTTCCTACTCAGAGACTTTAAAAATTCAAAAATTTCTTATTTCTCTTAAACAAATTTCTAAGACAAATTTTAAAACTAGAATTTTGCCACAAAATGCTTTGAAAGACAAAATTAGGGTGTCCCAAAGGAACTTTTACAGACATATAAAATTTAATAATTAGTTAATGTAAAACCATAAATGGATTATTGTACAATGTAAATAGTAATAGAAATTGGATTGTAGATTCTTACTAATCCTGATATAAAAATAAGCTCAGGCACATAAACTAAGGCATCAGTTGAACAGCAGCCAAATAGCCCAACAGATTTTCCATTTTATTTTGCTGGAAATTTGGGCTCTTATAGTAAGTGACTTGAATTATCTGATTCATTTACTTATTTTTCCACCCCTCATTTCTGCCACAGGCCTGGGCTCACAGTTGCAGGCAGGGGCAATAGTTTTCAGGTTAGCAGCATACAGGGAAGTAGAAAGGTAGAGATCTACCTGCTCTTTACCCTCCTAACCATGTACCTTCACAGAGACCCTATTAGCCCCCCTTGTGGGTTTAGTGCCAGATAAGATTCTGAGACTATTCCTCTATGTGTTGTGATTTAAGGAACCCTAGTTCATTATTTCAGTGGATAAGAATCACATCAGCCTTGTATCTGGGCCTGCTCTGACATTATCCCCAGTTGGAGAACCTAGGCTTTAACTGCAGCACTTATGAATAAGCTTTCACTTGAACTGCAGTTCTAGAGATACTGGCAAATATCTGCTTTCAGGAAAAAGATTTAGGCTCAAGGGACAGAGTAAAGATGCAGTAACAAGTACTGTGATCTAAGGTGGGAATTCATTTTAAGAGTCTAAGGAATACAATGGTAATCCAGTTGGTAGAGCTAGACATAAAGTCTGTCTGAGCAGAATCACCAGCATATTTTATTCACTGCCGAGTACACTGAGTATTGACAAGGGTCTTCTTTAATCCCTTCTTTGTGAGGAATATAGAATTGGGCTATAAGAGAGTATCAAGCTGTCTCAGTAGAGAGGAAAGGAGAGTAGCTGGTAGGCAGCCAAACATGGACTAGTATACTTAATGCAATGTATATTCTCAATTCCTTGTTGAGCTGAAAAGTGGTAAAAGACTGAAACAAATATTGTTATTTTGTACCTAGGCTACATAAGTCAGTGAAACATTAGTAAATAAGTGAACATGAAATGGACCCAACATGTCATCTTTTTAAAAAGTTTCTTAGATAATTGCCATAGCCTTCTCTGCCAGTGACTGAGGGTACAGCTATTAGAGATCATTTTGACTGTGATTTCTAGTCTAGATTGTTTATGTTCACGCGTGCATGAGTGTGTGTGCTTCTCCCTGGTGGGATATTGTTTTATCTGATAAGATAGATTTTGTTTAGAAAAACTCTAAAAATTGGAATGTCTTCTGAAATCTGAGTCTTTTTGGTCCTAGATCTCTGCAGCTCTGCCTATCAAATTCTGCACGCTGCATTTCTGGCTTGCTTACTTTGGAGGTCATTTGTTTTCTTTTTCATATTCCATGTATGATTTTTTAGTAATACAGAGATCAAAAAACATGTTCCTAGTCAATTTTAAGCAATAAAAGCATTCTGTGGTCAAGTGCATTTAGGAATGCTGTGCAAATAATGTTGAACAATTTTCTTTATAGTAGAATTTTGCAGAGCCTTAAAAATGTTAATAGTTGGTGTGAATCCCTGGGAGGAATCAGAGTGCTGGGTCTTTGGAAACAGAACCCTCTGCTATTTTGTTCAAGGTTGATTTCTTTGTTGCCACTTTAAAAAATCAGAAGGATATCTTGCTTGTAAAACAAATTCCATGGGATGAGCAAAAAGCAGACCTTCTTCATAGTGCTAACTTTGCATCCCCTGTTGCTGCGTCTAGCCCTGATTCCTTTGCTTTGGGGCATGAGTTTTCCTTGCCTAAAATAGAAAAGGTTGCTGTAATCAGTGAAGCACAATCATGGTTCTGAAAGGCTCATTTTTAGGTACTATTTGTATCATAGACATGACAGCTATATGCTAAAACCTACTGGGAACAATTTTATAAAAAACAACTTTAGGCAAGGTAATATTACTGAATGTTTGACATGTTTATTTTTGGTAGTGAAAGTGCATAAAGTAATATATGCAATAAATCATAGCAGGGAGGTTAAAAAATTATATGAGCTATAAATTATTGTTAACCAGTCTTCATGACAAGGAAGGGAATGCCTATTTATAAACTACTATAATGCAGAAGTGGTGAATATTGTGGGCAATTTTTATAGAATTCATAGTGAAACTTTTGTATTATTTATTATTCCATTACCTCTAATCTTGATTGTTTTGAAAATATCTTCATTTTATTTTTTTCCATGACAATAGTAATTAAGATTAAGTAGGGCTTTACATATCACAAGACATACTCCTCTCATTTACTTCCAAAAATGCTGGGAGTTATGTATAATTATTAATCCCCTTTCAGAGATGAAGAGGATAAGAAAATTACTCAGCTGTAAACAACTACTAATGCCTTAGAGTCAAAACATAGATCCACTTCTTATAACACCAAATGCAAAAGTCCAAGTGCCATCATCTGTGACATTTAAGTAGCCTAATCATTTAATGTGTATATTTAATATATATAATGACTATGTACTTAGTACTTTGAATCTTCATCTAAAAAACAACTGAGCAAAGCATCCAATTATATGATTGACGGTCACATTTAAATTAGATCAATAGTATTAATAAATCTTTTTAGATTATGATTATTTTAAATTCCCCCCTACTTCTTATTCCCTTGGTTTGCCTAATATTTTTCCATTTTGCTGCACCAGAGGAAAGGAACATGAGATGATAGAGAAACTATTCATCTAAGTTCTTCGTGGAATCTGGTGAATAATTTTCTAACATATCAATGTTACATACTGGGCTGTCCAACATTCCAGAGAACTCCGGGATAACTTGCCACATACTTCTACAGCAAATACTAGAAAGTTTATAGGTATATAAAGGTGCCCCATTCACCTGGATAAGTACACCATTTTGTTATATATCTGGTCATTAGTTGTTTCTATTCTCTTTTAAAAGGATCACACCTGTAACACCCTGCAAGCTCGTATTCTCACATCTAAAAACCCAGTAGTGACCATTCAGATCCTTGAGGGAAAAAATGCAAGTTCCCTATCACACAAAGAGGCAACTTTAAAGCAGGCAACTGACTGCTTTAAAACTGCTTTAGCTAACCTATAATACCCTTTGGCTAACTGTAATACTAAAATCTCCACCTAGTAAAAAATTATAATATCATTAACGTAACATGGGTTATATAAAGGCACATGATTACTGTACCATGCATACTTGATTTGTTTCATTGTAAACATGCAATGATACAACGTAAAAGTCTGTGTCACTCATTAGAAAGAGATTTAAGGCAACATCTTAGATAAACAGAGAAATGGCGAAGATCTTACTCTCTGACAAACTTCTGCTGCAGCCCAGGAGTGTATGCCCAGAGAGTTCCTGTTCTAACAGGAAGTAGATAGATGTCTGAAGGATTCTGGTACTGACCAGGAGTGTGTGCCTGGAGAGTCCTGTCCTGACCAGGAGTAAGCGCCCTGGTGAGTAACCTCTACTAAACTCACCTAACTCGCCAAGCTGGACTTGTCTGAGTCATTCTTTGGTCTCCCAACTCCATCTCAATTTGGGGGGTGGTTTTTCTATACTGTCCCAGGATTTTCCCTAAACAGATCCCCTCCCCAATTTCCCCTATTCTGACCCACTACTCCTTGCTCTGGTTTTTCTCAGTGTTTGACCTCTGCTTGGCTCTGAATGCACCCCTGGCTTGCTGGCCCCTTAGGTCATGATACTCTTGACTCTTCCTGGCATTCCCTCTTTGACAGGATCTTTCTTTTTACTTCCACAGCACAGTCTCTGTCTATACCTCCCCAACCACCTCAGCTTTATCAGATTTATCTTTTATCCCTATACTCACCTTTCTGTCCTCCATGGCATGGAAGGGGGATCAGACAGGTAAAATGGACAGAAGATTACATAAATAGCTGGAGTTGAGCTATAATAACACCATCTAAGCTTGTGAAACTGGGAGATTCATTAAAATAACAATGAATTTGTTAAAAAAAAACCCTCCTCAGTCATCGAATATTTATAATACTCTTATTATATACCATGTTCTGTGTTCACTGATTGAGATACAGTGATGGACAAGTCAGACTTGATACAATCTCTTCAAGAACCTCTATTGAATGTGTGTCCAGGCCATTCCCAGGGTTCATAAACAGTGTCAAAAGGAGACAATGAAAGAGAACCCCAGAACTAAATTATTTGTTTAATATCAAATTGAAAACATGGGATCTTGAAAGGCTCTTCTATTGCATGAAAATCATGACATAAAGAGTTTAATCATTATCTTGATAGAGAGAACTGATATGCTATGCAAGCGTGTTGGGATCACTACAGTTAACCTATGTCATATGGCTAGACATCTAAGATGTATTTGGTAAATTTCCAAGCCAATTACTGCTGCTGGGTTTTCCTTCTTTGACACACATTCCTTTCCAAAGTTTGTCAGTGTTCCCTATGGGAGGAGTGAGGCAGATGGTGGTATTATTTCTTCCCATTCTGACCAAAGATTTTACCACTTTCCTTTCCTCTTCCTCTCATTCTCTTCAAAACAGTATAAAGGAGAAAAGACTCTTCTTCCTAAAAAAGCTCTCCTTCTGTCAATGATAACATACTCTATAGTAGTCATTAGATCATAAATATCCAATTTGTTTTGAAATATTTTAAATTGGTCCATCTCTACCAGCTCCACTTGCATCTACTAATCATATTATCTTCTTTTAGAGCCTATATATAATTCCCTGCCTACTATAAATGCATTCTCAATATTTCACACAGGCTCCCAGAAAATAAATGACACACATTAGATTTTTCCCAAATGTACTCATTCCCATTATATTCATCTTAACTCTTTTTATGCCAAAGGCACATGCACAAGAGTTTATTTCCATGATTATCTCTATGTTTAATTTCATGAATTTTAAAAATATTTCCATCAAGTGGCAAATAATTTATTGATGGGAAAAGCAAAGGTATCGAGGAGTTAAGATCACCATAAAACCACAAAGCTTGACAGACACAAGTAGGAACTGAACCTTCATATTTGCTTTTTGGTTTTAATATTTGCCACACAATTGGAAACACAGTAAGAAAACTGAATACTCAAATTTAGAAGCCCTGGTTTTGAATCCCAGCTCTGTTAGTTACTAGCTGTGTGAACTTGGTAAATTTTATGACCTCTCTGGACTCCAGTTTTATTACCTGCTTGCTGGAGACAATATCATTAATTTAGAGAGGTGGTAGGAGGATTAAGTGAGATAGCATATGTCAACATACCTGGCATCAGTCGGTGCCAACTAACTGTTAAATGGTATTTGTAGGCTTCCAATAAGCAGTTTCACTGAGCAAAAATGACACATTCTGTCTCATTTATATACCTTGTAGACAAAAACATACACTGAGGAAAAGAATCCCCATTCAATAAGTGGTGCTGGGAAAATTGGATAGCTACATGTAGAAGACTGAAATAGGATCTGCACTTCTCACCTCTCACAAAAGTCAACTCACAATGGATGACAGACTTAAACCTAAGGCCTGAAACCATAAGAATTCTAGAAGAAAATGTTGGAGAAACTCTTATAGACATCAGCCTAGACAAAGAATTTATGAAGAAGACCTCAAAAGCAATCACAGCAACAACAAAAATAAATAAATGGGACCTGATCAAATTAAAAAGCTTTTGTATAGCCAAAGAAACAATTGCTAGAGAGAATAGACAACCTACAGAATGGGAGAAAATATTTGCATGATATACATCTGATAAAGGGCTGATAACTAGTCTATATAGAACTCAGGAAATTCAGCAAGAAAAAATCAAATCATCCCATTAAAAAGTGGGCAAAGGGTATGAACAGAAACTTTTCAAAAGAAGACAGAATGGCCAGAAAACATGAAAAAATGCTCAACATCTCTAATCATCAGGGAAATGCAAATCAAAACCACAATGAGATATCATTTAACTCCAGTGAGAATGGCTTTTATCAAAAAGTCCCAAAACAACAAATATTGGTGTGGATGGGGAGAGATAGCAACACTCATACACTGCTGGTGGGACTGTTAACTAGCACAACCTTCATGGAAAGTGGTATGGAGATACCTCAAAGAACTAAAAGTAGAACTACCATTTGGTCCAGCAATCCCACTACTGGGTATTTATCCAAGGGGAAAAAAGGACATTCTATAAAAAAGACATAGGACTCGAATGTTTATAGCAGCACAATTCACAATTGCAAAGATGTGGAAACAACCAAAGTGCCCATCAATACGTGAGTGGATTAATAAAATGTGGTATATGTATACCATGGAGTACTACTCAGCCATAAAAAAAAATGGTGAACTAATAGCTCTTGTATTATCCTGGATGGAGCTGGAGCCTGTTCTTCTAAGTGAAGTATCTATCACAGCAATGGAAAAACAAACTCCACAAGTACTCGCCACTAAATTGGTACTAACTGAGCAAAACGGATGTGCACATATGGAAGAAACATTAATCGGGTGTTGGGCAGGTGAGGGGGGAGAAGAGGATGGGTAAATTCACACTGAATGGGTCCGGTGTGTGCTGCCTGGGGGATGGGCACTCTTGTAGCTCTGACTTGGGCAGTGCAAAGCCAATTTATGTAACCAAAGCATCTGTACCCCTGGAATATTCTTAAATTAAAAAAAATATTTAATACAATTTTGTTAAGGGCCCCATTTGCCATGACAGGGGGGTCCATTTGTCATTCTGTGGCCAACGTATCTTGCTCTTACTCTGTAAACCTATATCTTGCTCTTGCTCTGTAAACCTATCCTGTCCTTCCTCAATAAACTTCGTTTCACACTTGCAAAAAAAAAAAATTATATTAAGGCTTCCTTTTTCTTTCATGGTACATTTTAAAGCCAAACTCAAATTATGAAGTTGGGAAAGCAACAACAAAAAATTCCTATTCCCTGAGATAAGTTTTATTTTAAGCAAGCATTTACACACAGTTTTACAGCATGACCAACAATTTATATAATCTCTTGTGAGTCACCAAGGGAAGCTGGCATAGTTGACCTAAATGCTTTTGATGTGCAACAAATGAGACTAAGCAAATAATGGAAATGTGTCTGGAACCCCACATTAATGTTTACTACTTTGGGAGGACTCTCTCCCGGGCCTCTTTTGCAAGACTCACTCAATGCCATGTTGATAACATATTATAAATTACTATTAGATTAGGCTTGGATCCCATTTTTCTCTGCTTTTTTTCATTTTGATGTTTGTGAATGCATTTATTATGGGTATAAAGTAATGATTTGATAAAAATATAAACAAAGAAATACAAGACAATGAACCAACCTATTTAAGGTGTAATAAGGTTTTTTGGTTTTGTCTCTGATGTTTTTGGCTCAAGGGACTGTTAGTGTTTTCAGGAATGCATAAAGTTACTTAATTTGACAATTTCTAGGCTCCTTGGAGATTGTCAGTCAGGAACATCTGACTACAGAAGAGATGAGGTTTTAAATTTATGATGGATCCAAAAAAGTCACAAAAGTTGTAAATGTGTTCTCAAAAATAATTTAAATAGTTCTGAAGTATCCACATTAAAAAGTGCAAATCTTGCTTTTAATGTCATCTTCTCCTCTCCTATTAACTCTGTGATATGCATTCTCCAGGAAGAATTCTCAGCGTTAATACAAACATATATAGGAGCTTTGTGTTGTTGTTGTTTTTAGAAAAACTAACAGAGGATCATACTATGTATACATTTCTTCCCTGAACGATATAAGATTTGAAATTATTCTTTGTTAGAACAGAAAGAGCCATCTCATTCTTTTTAATAACTACAAAATATTCTGTTCCATAAATACCATATAATTAATTTAATCCTTCCTCTTGAGCATTCATATTGACTCTAATTCTTGTTTCTATATTTTTGATGGAATAAACATTTTACACATATATTTATAAATAATATTATTTATATCTATAAATAATACTATAATATATAAAATATTTCTGTATGACAGATTCCTAGATGTGAACTTATTAGATGCAAGGATTTAGTATTCTATATTTGATAATCATTTCCCAAAAGGTTGTGCTGATTTGCATTATCCCAGTGTATGAGAGTGCCTATTTCCCCACATGCTTGCTTACCCTAAGTAATATAATTGTCTTAACTCTGTGATAGTGTAATAGGTGATAAATGATATATAATTACTGCTTTCAATTGCCACAAAAGTAACATCAGTACTATTCTCCTTACTTTATTTGCTGTCTTTTCCCTTTGTAAATTCTCTAGATAGAATTACTTTATACTCAAATGTTTTTAATCCTCCCGTATTCTTGTTAGATACACTATTATGGAATCACAGCAGTGTAGAGTGGGAAATGGCCTTGGTAGAAATCTATTGCTTCTTCTCCTCTGGTGCTTGGTTAACACCACCAACAGGTGTTTGACCAGCTTGTGCTTGAACACTTCCAGTGATGGAGAACTCATGATCTTCTGAGGCAGATTGTTCCATCTTCCAATGGTCTTCACTGTATGAAAGATTTTTCTCAGGAGCCAAAAGCCCTTTCCCTCTAGCCATTATAGCTCATAAGCTTTCCATGTGAAATCTAAGGTAGAGGTGGTTTTCCCTGACCCAGCAATTTCTTCTGGGGGTGCTTTTCCTAATGCTGCTTTGCATGTCTACAAAGTAGCTCAAATTAATTGCTAAATGGAAGCCTTGCTTACATTCTCTGGGACATTTCAAACATCATCTCAGATCAGAGGTTTCTTTTCTTCCTGAGCAACCAATGGTTATGCACTGTGTCTACTTCTATACCTCCTGTTGTTTGTGGCTTGAGACACTGTAGTATCAATATATGCTATTTTCTGAAATCAAGAGAATAAACTGAGGTATTCAAAGAAAGTTTTATACTTTCTTCTAAAAGATATGTTATACTTAATTAGATTTCTATTGGGGAGTGGATAAAAGTTAACTAGACTGGTTATGTTATGAGAGATCTAAGGTGATAAGTTACAAAAATGAATTCTCACGTTGGGACTAGACTGGGGAATAGGGAGACATTTTTCTCTTTCTTTTTTATTTTGGTGTTTTAACCTCGGCGTTTATGCTTTCTTATTCCACATCTAAGATAAGAGAGATGTTTTTATCTACTAATTCTTGTTTCTTCTCTTTCCAAATTAAAAATTGGATTATTTAAGAGACATGTATTTCAATTCTACTTTTTTGTCCCCTTGGTGCTTTAAAACAGAAGATCTGGAGTCAAGGAAAGAGGCCTTCCTCTCACTTGGGAATGGAGTAAGAAGTGTGTGCTGGGGTGGGGGGGGGTCATAGCTCTTTTTCTTCTTTTCCCTCTGAGTCAGTACATCAATTCTTATATGGCCAGTCTGGGCTAATGTTCATCAACCAACTGCAAGGAACCCACTTGGTAATTGTAGGTGTGATAGCGTTTCCCTTTTCTTTCATTGCATTTGGCCATATTCCAGGTAAGTGGAATATTAATATAATTTTAGTGCTAGATGAAACAGTTTCAGAATTTTGTCTATCTTTTCTTTCAAATTTAATAGCTAAATAAAGGGAATAAGGATATTTGAAAGCAAGATCCCGGTGGAATTTTTAAAGGAACTCAGTACTTCTAAGTTACTGACTGATTGTGTTTGGATCAATCTGTAGAAATGCTACTTAGAGAACAGGTGGCAAAATAATTGAGATATAACAAATTAAAAAGCCATTTTTGGTTTTCTCCTAAATAAAGTAGGACTGGATTTTGTTTCTCCTGAGAAATTATTTTTATATGCTTAATATTTTTATATGCTTTAATAGTAACATGCAAAAACTCAAATTGAAAGAAAGACTTGTTTAAGCCCATCACTCTTAGAAATGTTCTTAAAAATCAACATTAGGGAAAAAAATCATATGAATCTCAAACACTACATGTGATGGTCAGTCCTATGGGTCTGTGAGAAAATTTCAAGTACAATGCAATACAAAAAATGATTATAGTCAGTTTAGGAGGTAGAGGGATATAGGTAAATATTCAAGTTCTATCACTTATTGACTGTGTAACTTTTGAGAAGTCATTTAACTACTCTCAGCCTTAATTTTCCATTCACAAGGTGGAGATAATTATATTATTTACTACTTTAATTTTTTAGGGTTTGTGAAGATTAAATGACATTATTATGAAGACAAATGAGATAATATCTGATTTTAAAATAGTAAATCAAATCAAGTTACTTCTCTCCTCAAAACCTTCTAAAGGCTTTCAATCATAACTAGATTATATTCTCATGGAAGCCCATTGCTACTGCAAGAAAAGCAACTACAAGTAAGTAATGAGTGGTAAGTTTGATTGTTTTCATTCATAGAGGGACAAATGTTTGTGAAGTATTAGATTAATTTTGTTTGTATCCCTGCTGGGCTGTACCAGAGTGTTTATTTCAGAAAAGAAGAAAAATGTTACAGCTCTCCAGGTACAAGAGGTATAACATTTTTATATTGTTATGGCATCTTTCAGAAAAACTATATTTATCTATCTGCCCACATCATCTGGTGCAAACTGACAATTATAAGACGATGCCTGCCTCCAATTCTACTTTGGAAGTGATGTTGCCTCACAAAACAAAGGTGAGGGGCTGCCACATGTTGTGAGAAGATGAGACAGATGTCAGATCCAACTGTTCAGTTGCTTTGGGGCATCCATATTTACCAGGTCTAGAATTTGAGTTATTAAAAAGATCAGAATCTTAAAAAAGCATTTCTTTTCATAAGTTTGTGTAGGAGGCACCTGTGAAAAGTCAAAGAATATTTCCAAATGAAAATTATTTTATGGAAGTTATAGTGATAGCAATGTGTTTTTTTCTTCTGTCTCTATTCTTCTCTCCACATCCCAGATAACAGAAAAGATATATTCTGAGGGTAGCTTACCTTCAGAAACATTTTGCTATTAATCTAGTTTAAATCGGAAGCCAGGATTTTTGGAGCCATCAACAAATAGGTTAAGCGATACTTGGCATTTGGTTACAAACCTGGGTTTCTTTTTTGGTTCATTAAAAATGTTCCAAGTGATTGCTGAATAACATGGTAGTTCTATTTTTACTTTTTTTGAGGAACCTCCAAACTGTTTTCTGTGATGGCTGTACTTATTTATATTCCCACCAACTGAATGCCCTCAAATTTTCTAGTAAGATCTCTGCTAAGTTCAGTTTTCTTCAGAAATAAATACACAAAACTACAAGGGACTAGTCCTGGGAAGTATACTCTTCTTCTCTGTTTTGCTCTTCATCCTCTCCTCCAGCTCCCTCCTGCTGCTTCAGCCTCTATTTTCCTCTACCCTGGACTCAGGGGAAAAGGCCTCTGATAATAAACACGACCTGTATTACTTCCTGTATTATTCCTGTCTGTTTCAATCAGGCATCAAGAATAACAAAGAGAGAAAGAAGTAAGGTGGAGATACGGAATAGACTTTCCAGAAATGGAGTTCACTATTCACGCAATCCTAAAAGCAAATCCCGAAACTAAATCAATATTTCAGTTCTGGGATAGAACTTATGGTAATGTTTCCTTCTTAAGTCTGGCATTGATTTTAAAAATTTTTGGAAATTCTCATAAATGCCACCAAAGTTTTGGTTTGATTTGGAGATGAATGAATGGTCTTTTTTTTTTTTTAACAATGTGATTATCTGGGATTGGAGTAGCAGGAGGAAGGTAATTTCTCATGAGATTAAAAGAACACAGTGAATGAGTTAGAATTGGATAACAATGATGATGACAAAGAGGACATAAAGTCAATTTTTGCCAGAAACAAATTGTTTTAGACTCCCTTGATTTTTTACATAATAAATTTTAGGCTACAGGACATCCAAATGAAAATACCCTAAAGACGGCTGGATTGTAGAAATAGACCATGAATAATAGATTGGTAATGATGATGTATGTTTGAAAATCAGAGAATCACAGTATTTCATTGCTTGAAGGGCCTTAGACAACATCTGGTACAATCTTCTCAATTTAAAAATTATGCAATTGAGCCTCAAGAGTTTAAATAATATGCTCAAAGTCACAAGCAATTTAGTGTAAGAGAATTACCTCCCAGATTTTTTTGGCCATCAACTAGTCCAATGTTCTTATCATGCCATCAAACTATTATCAGGATAGAGATGATTACTAAAGATATAAAAGAAGTGAATTAAAGGGCAAATTAAAAAAGGAAAATGAATTCAAAGACATGGAAAAGAATGCAGATCCCAGAGCTTTGGATGACATTTATAATTACTTCATGTATGCAGAAGGATGAGCAGCACATAAGGTAGATGGGTGATTAGGAAATTGGAAGGGAGACAGCAAAATTATTTTCTTAGAAATTAATCATGAAATGTTTTGAAGTCTTTTTCAGTGACTATTTTTTCTATTGAGCTGTTTATGAAGTATCAGTGACCTGTCAAATGAGAACATTCAGAATGTAAGTTTTAAAAGGAAAGATAATGTTTTTGTCAGTTTTGTTCACTTAGGTGTCCCAAGCACTTAGTGGTTCTCAGTAATTATTCATTCAGTGAATTAAAGTCTTCCCTATCTCTGTACTGGAATGTGCTTCTAAGGTTTTGGATAAGTAAAATTTTTAAGTGAATCATGGTTTTAGGAAAGGTAACTGGAGTTTTTATTAGAGAATTAAATTAATTTCTAGTCAAATCAATTTTTTTTAAAAAACTGTAACTGGCCCACTAAATTCAAAAGTCAACTTAGGTTATATGCAAATATATCAGGGGAACTATTGTAAAGTTAAACTAGAATAGTGAGAAAATAATTCACTGGTGAATAATGATATGGATGGTTTTAAATACATACCATGCTATAAATACACATGATACATTTTGTGCCTGTTAAACTATAGAGAGAAGAGAAAAGGAACAGAAAGAAATAGGGTGTCATGAAGATGATTTGAATTATATATAAATGAATTCATTTTGCCATTTATAAGTTTCTGTGTTCATGAACTATCTATGCTTATGCTTCCAAATTCTAAAACTCAACAAATCTAAGAGAGTAGTTGTTATATCAAAACATAATGACAATTCCAAATTTTCGGAATGCCAATGTTATTGAGTCATAACAATACATTTTATACATAGCATATTGTGCCAAACATGCAAAGCATTTATGACATGAAAATTGGATCTTAATGCTATAGGTATTCTTCTTCAATTCAGATGTCATTATAATTTCTAGATGAAGATTTTTTTTAGGTATAATTTATAGTAATAAATTATCTAAAGTTTAAGAGGCACAAAACATATCATGTGTACTCTTAATCAAAGTTTCTAGTGCTTAGTATGTGCAAGGCTATACTCTAAATGCTTTTCAATGTATTAACTCATGCAACCCCTCACAACAAACTTGTGAAATAGTTACTGCTCTTACATATGTCCTTACATATGAGGAAATTGAGGCACTGAAGATTTAAGTAATGTGCTCAACTTTATACAAATAGTAAATGAAATAGCTGAGCTCTAAATCCAACAAAACAATCTCTGAAGACCACATTCTGAGCCACTACCTGTGCAGTCCATTTATGAAATGATTATTTATTCCCAGCGAAGATATTCCCCAATTACCCTTTCTCATTTGGGGTTTACCCTGCTTGGGGTTTGTTAAGCTTCTTGGATCTGTGGGTTTATCCCAAGTTTTGCCAAATTCAGGAAACTTGGGACCATTATTTCATTTTTTTCTGTCCACAGCTCACTTTCCTTTACATATGGAGAGGGATTACACATATCACATGCAGTTTATTATTATTCCATAGGTCTTTAGGGTTCAGTTCCTACTTTTTGTAATCCTCTCTATACTTCAGTTTGAATTGTTTCTATTTAACTATCCTAAAGTTCACCAGTCCATTCTCTAGTGTCTAATCTGCTCCTAAGTCCATTTAGTGAATTCTTCATCTCAGATATTGTATTTCTTAGTTCTAAAATTTCCATCTTGTTTTTATAGTTCCATTTATCTGCTCTGATTCCTCATATGTTCAATCATTATTTCTATCTTTTACTTTATACCTTTAAATATATTTAGAATAACTTCTAATGTCTTTGTCTGATAACTCCAATATTTTTGTCATTTCATAGTCTGGGATAAAAGGCAGAAGGAATAGCTTCACCAAAGCAAAGATGCTGGTGTCTGTGTGTCCAGGGAGTGCTATGACAGGAGAGTTTGATCCATTTACACAGTGGATTTGTATACAGCCATGAAAATTAATGATCTACAGCTAAACACATCAACTCGGATGTATTTTAGTAGCATAATATTGAATGAAAAAAGCAAGTCACTAAGGACTTTTCATAATATTGTACACTTTTGTTAGAGTTGAAAAACAGGCAACATCCAACAATATGTTGTTTAAAAATAGATATATGCAATAAAAAACAAAATAACGAGAAATATTCAGGATAGTATTTATCCTGTTTGGAATAGAATAGTTGGAGGCAGTGTGGGAGGAGAAAATAGGTAGATGATCTTCATAGAAAACATTACCAGAAATTCAATTTATCTTCTATATCGACACTCCACAAAAAATATTTTCCTCTCTTATCCACTAAAATTCTCCCTTTTTCTGCAAATGCTTTAGAGTTTATTATTTGTTAAATCCTTAAAAATTCTTCCCCAGTCTACCCAAGTGGGTAGACTTTATTGGTTTGGTTAGTGGTTTTATGGATATTTATATGTTATATAATAAAAATTAAATCAAAAAATACTAAGCAAATTTAAGAAGTAAGATACAGAAGGTTCATCATACTGATGATAATGGTGTATTGTAAAAAAAAAATAATTATGATTATGTATGGGCAATTCTGTGGCCCCTGAGGGACATACCAAAAATTTTAAAGCAGATTAAAAAACAGGCAGGGGGATATAATGCTAGAAAGGTAGGATATATCAACCCATTATTTTCTCTGCCCCTTCATGTCCTTGAAACTCACTACTGGCTTCATTTGCAAGCAGTAAGCAACATATTCAAACTTCATTTGAATTCTTGGGTCCTCCCCTTCTAAAGCAGGAAGGACCCCAATGAGGTTGGCATCTCAGCCCTTCATTTAAAAGGGCTTCCACTTATGAGCTACCTATATCTGGGATCCAAGAGATCAGTCAGAACCACAGGCCTCCTTAATTACCTGACACATCTGAAATCTCTAGCTTTATGGGGTGATCCTGAACACTTAATTTATGTAGCCTCCACTTGCCTTTCTTCATTTTTGTTTTCTTTGTTACCAACTATCACCATTTGCTGCATCACTCCTGCTGCCTCCAAATATACATACATAGAATACACACACTCACATGCATGTGCACACACACACACACAGAGTATGGCTGCAGTGAATAGGTGCTAGGCTACTTCAATGGTCTCTATTAATAAATTCCCTCTGTTCACATTTCTGAATTTCTCAGTTCTCTTTCAACACTGGATCCATGCCTAGGCCAGGAGCTCTGCTGCTTTCTCTTTTCATGTCAGTCGGTGGCTCTAGACCTGGAACTCTGTTCCGTATTCCCAGCCTTGCAGTTAAGGGCCTACCATTGTTTGACTTCCAGGTCTATCCTGTCACCTGTCTCAAATGTGATACTCTTTTGTCCTTGCTCTCCATAGGTTAACTCATTCTTTCAGGTTCAATTCAGGCACCTCCTCCTCTGGGGAGTCATGTCTGCCTGGTATGCCCTACTTCCTCACCATCTTGGCACTGATAACTCTAGCAAGGAAATTCCTCTGTATTTTTTTATTTGAAGACACAATGTTTTTAATATGTGAACATTTCCAAGTTGTTTTCTCATTGTTTTTCCAACTCAACTAGGGTTATTTCTTTGCCAGCTCCATTTCCTAGGCTTTTTGTGGAAATAATTGTGACAAAAGGCAGAGACAAGCAGAACTAGAAAGGTTTCAGAAAATGGTCAGTTTCTAGGTTTGCTTTTGATAAAGAATCCCAGCAATTGGTTCAAAAAAAAAAAAAAACACCTAAATTTGAAGCCAGAAAGAAAAACTGAACAGTCACTTGAGTAGACTGGGAAGGAATTTTTAAGAATTTAGCAAACAACAGGCTCTAAAGCATTTGCAGAGATGGGGGATTTTAGTGGACAACAGAGGAAAATATTTTTTGTGGGATGTTGCTGTAGGATATAAGTGTAATTTCTGGTAATATTTTCCAAGAAGAACATAGAAAAGTTGGAATTACTTTTGAATTACTGTCAACTGTTTGACTTTTTAAAAAATTATCACTATGTAACGGTCCTAGATTTTTTTTTTTTTTGGTATCTTGTACTTAAAATTGCTTTGGCCCTGTGATTCTCAACTTAGACCTCATAAGGGCAGAAAACTGTGTACCTCCAGCATCTAAGATTGTGTCTAGGTTTGTATGTGCTCAATAATCTTTGTTGGGTATACAAATACATTGTGTTGAGATTTACATTCCAGGCAGGAGTATGGATTCCATTTTGAGTGTAGTGGACAGGTACTGCAGGCTTTTAAAAAATTTTTTCACTAGAAAAATAACTGGATTAAATTTCTTTTAGAATTGGTAACTATGGAAACAACCTGAAGGATCACTTGGATATGGGAATAGAAGGGAGGGAGTGAAACATCTTGTGAGGCTATAACAATGGACAATAGGAGAGTTTATGTGGGCTTGAATTGGAGTCTATTAAAGTGAAAATAAGTAGAGGAACACGAGAGTCATTGTGTGGGCAGAATTGTTAGGGCTGGCATCAAGTTGCAGCCATCTTCAGGAAGCTTATACTTGATCTTTGCATCTGCCACAGCACTTGAGAGAGTTCCTTGTACTTATTTAGAGTTAAGTCAATGGTTACAAGGGCCTGGAATAGATCATGAGTTAGAGGGATGGACAATAACATTTGTATTATAAATCTTAGAAATTAAAATGATGGAGTTGTTATTAATTGGGGCCAGACATACAGAAGGAAGGATAAGAGATAGAATTAAGGTGTAAGATGACGTGTTCTGTTTAAAATACTTTGCTTTTTATGCTTTACCACAACCATGGAAGATGTACAGAGGGTATTTTGTTTAGAGCTTGAAAGAGATTTCAAGGCTTGAAACATTTTATTTCAGAATTATTTGCATGGAGCTGATCATGAGAACTACAGAAATAGCATTTCTGATGGGATAGCACATAGACCACAGTGACAAGCATGATGTGCTGAAGTGTAAACTTTGGGGAACACTTACTTATATTTAAATGTTGGGCAGATAAAAACATGCTAGAAAAGCAGAAAGTCAGAGAAGGAGGAAGAGAGCTAGGCCTCTATACTAGACACCAAAGGAGGAAAAAAAAATTTAAGGAGGATATGGCCAATAATGAGGGACCCTGCAGAGGTCAGTGTAAGCTGGAGAAGAGCTTGGCTTGAGAAAAGGCAAGACTCAATGGTGGCTAGAGACATTAGTGGTCAAGCAAAACAAGGCTTAAGAATAGTGCATTTAGTTTAGCACGATATTAGTGAACTTTAATGGAGTAGTTTCATCAGAGGAGGACAGTGCCCACATCACAGGAGCCAATGTAAAGAATTCAAGAGAAGGTGGAGGCAACAGACAGTGATGCTCTTTTGAGAAGTTTTGCAGTAAAAGGTAGAAACTAGCTTGTTTAGGGAGGAAGAGGAGTTGAAGAGGTAGATTTGAAGCTCTTCATAGTTTGGCTGAAGGAAGGAAGTGGAAAGGGAGAGTTTTGAGTATTAAGGAAATGGAACAGACTGATGCAGCAAGGTCCTGGAGAAGCCAGGGAGGACAGAAAAGTTCCATAGGAATGGTGCTTCCTCAGTGTATAAATCCTCAAGAAAAACATTTGAAGGGGTGGGAGGAGAGGCAAGGGAATTCATATCAAATGGTCCCAGTCATTCCTGGAAAGTAGGTCTTCTGATTACCTGCTAGGAGAAGGAAAAATTCTGGATTTGGGTTTCATGGTGAATAGAAATAAATTCAGACTATCTCCTTTTGTATGTTTCTAGAACAGTTTAGAGGCTGTTGACATATCTTTGAACTCCTTTAAAGCTCTTTGGAGAGTATATATTTTATAAAGACAAATATTACACTTGATTTATTTCACACCCCCCATGGATTTATAGACCTTCGCTCACCTTAGAAACTTGGAAGCTGTTCACCTTGAATCTGTATATTATGAAATAGCCATTGCAATCAGATTGTTTTCTGCAAGTGATAATTAGCCTTCCATCAGTTTATTTTCTGCCTATGACATTTTTCACTGAGTTTTCTGTGGCAGCTCTGGGTGAGTGAGTATACAGCAAGGAACACAAGCAACTCCAGGCCAGGCTGCCAGCAAACTTTCCTCCAAAATGTCAATGCATCTAGTAATCAAGCCTTATCATACATCACTATTAAAAGGACAACTCTCTTTGGATCAGATCAAAGTCAGATAATATTATTCCAGACAAATAGCCAAGATTAAAATTGCCATTATACACCCACAAGTGTTATATATCCACATGATCCATACTTTTTTTTAAGATTAATAACTCCAGCTCAGGAAATCATTTAAAATAAGGCTGTATCATCATCTTTAAAAATGTCCATACCTTTTATTTCATGCAGGAAATAAATTCCAGGATAATCCTGGCATTTTGATTAGAGCTGTGAACATCATCAATGTACTAATCGAGATCTGATTAAGTTCTGGTCTAATATATATGCTGTGTCTTGTGTGGTTAAATTAGATAGGTTTTGCTTCAGATGTGAGAGACTAAACAAACAAACAACAAAAACAGTGGTTTGAAAAGGATAGAAGTCTACCTTTCTCACACTCAGAAGTCTAGAGGTATGTAAACCATGGCTGTTACGGCAGCTCTGCTCTGTGTAGTCCCTGGGACCCTGGCTCTGTCCAGCTCAATTGGGCCCTACGCTCAGAATCCAGTACAGCACAGTTCACGTTCCAAACAATATGATGGAAGAAGAGATGAAGAAGAAAGTGGGCAAGAGACATACATGCAAGAGCTCTCAAAATTTGGCACACAAAACTTTTGCCAAAATTTAGACACATGGCCAGAATTTAGTCACATGGCCACAGCTGGCTGTAAAAGAGGATGAGAAATATTGTTATATTCTAGGTGCTCAGGTAGTAAACTACAATGTGGAGGTCATATTACTGGGCTCAACTAGGAGTCTGGGCCACAATGGCATCTGCTCGTCTATAACTGCCCAGGAAGGAAATAGTCATAGGCGTGATTAGCAAGAAGGTAACCTGCTAGATTATAGAAAAAGAGTGAGTGAGTTTCTTTGACCATGAAACAAATAACAACTAGCTCTATGCTTCAAAGCTGAATTAAGAGTTCTTCACTATATCTCTCTAAATACAAATTGGTTAACACCCTCTTTGGAGGTATCTTCACTTTTACTCTTTTGTGTGCAGTCTCAAGACACTAACTATGATCATCAAATCTTTGAAAGGACAACCACAATTGCTTATATCCCATTTGATAGTGAGTCAGCTGCTGAGGGGAGGTGAATACTGGCTATGGAGTGACAACTTTGTTCTTGTAATTTTTACTTTGGAAATATATGTTCTAAATGTACTCATTTAGTATAATAACAGCCTGGGAAGCCAATATCATTTGATTAGTAGCTAACTTAGTAGTTAACTTGGGGTTAGGAACAAAAAAAATTAGATCCCAGAGATTAATATTTTTATGTGTTCTAGCATTTTCCTTCCTTGAAAATCTTTTTTTAAAATTCTGACTCAGAGTTAAATAAGAAGTAACCAATATTTAATAATTGGATTGTATCTATGACACAGGGAAATCTCTTGGTAAGGAAAGAGGTTATGGTATTTACTGTAGTTCATCAACATGTCATTTAAGTACTCCTTAGTAATTAGCCCTCTACCATCCTCAAGGCAATGAATCAGTCAATATTCACCAATTATTGTAAAATACATTACAGTTAGAGGAGACATAAGTCTTGAAACCCCATTATTTAGCACTTTGTTATTGCATCATGACAGTTCTCAGTCCTTACAGTTGGCTTTGCCACTGACAAGAGAGTTGCTGGGTTTCATCTCTTTGCAAGAGGGCAGGAGGAGGGAGTGAAAATCTATAGTCCTTGTCTGGCCATTGATTACTTTTCTGATTCTGCTTGGCCGCTTGCCTCACATGAGTGATGACAGGCATGACTCATCTCCAGTGCTGAGCAGCAATAGGAAGATGATCAATAGCATAACATACAGCATCTCTTCCTTCTTCCTTTCTTTCTTCCTCTTCTTTTCTCTCCTCCGTCCCTCCACAACTCACATCTCCCTCCCCCTTCCTTCCTTTCTTACTCTTGCTCTTTCTCGCTCTCACTTTCTCTTTCCCTTTCAACTTTCTCTTTTTTAACTTTCTTTTCCTGCCACTCTCAAACTTTTTAAAGAAAAAAAAAAACACATTCACATGGTGGTGACTCAGACTTTGCAGCATAAAGAGAAGTCTGAAATACACTCTAGATCTAAGCCTTTAGATTCTGGATCAGTTAAAAGATTAGATTTCTTAGGCAGTCAATGAAAACAGAGTCAGATATTAAAAGAGAGATGGTTAGAAAAGACAAACACTGATGCATACAGAGAAGACAGTGATAATAGCTTCTTTCATTTCAAAGAGAAAGTCAGCTCTATGCAAGATAGATCAGGTAGTTTACAAGCTTGATACTGTATTTTATCTAAATAAAAATTTCTAGCTTTCATCTTCAATATATATACATTTATAAGTTTATCAATGATATATTCTTGCATTCAAAATATTAGATAATTAAAAGGATTAGCTGTAAAATATATATGCATGTATCTTTTCCTATAATTATACCAATCTTCAGTGGACTCCTCTCTCTTTTTTGTCCCCTCCACTCCAGACACATTAAATATAAATATATTTGGTGTGAGCCAAATTCTGAAGAATGTTGAACTTCCCAAATGCCAACCCCTTAGCAGTGACATAATACAGTCATAAATAAAATTAAGAAGAATCAGATGAGAAATGATTAACCCAGTGGAAAGGCATTTAAAAGAGGGAAAATCTGATATTGGTTTTGAAAGATTAAGGTGGTAGGAATAGCATGAAGGGAGGCACAAAGATGTGATATGACATGGTTTTGGTTCCAATTTCACCACAAAATGGCTCTGTTAACTTAGGCAGAATATTTACTTGACTGAGCCTCCCTTTTGTTATCTTTAAAATTAGTCCTTTTGACTTTATGGTCTTAAATAATTCAACACATTTATTTGTGTACCTATTGCATTTCGGGAGAAATAACAATGAATATAACATAGTACTTTCCCTTAAGGAGCTTTCATTCTGTTAGAGGAAAAAGACAAGTAGAAAAATAACTAGACTTAAAGCAGTTCTTGTGCAAAATCTGATAGCCTAGAGAATCAATAAGAAAATGTTAAAAGAATTGCCTAGAAACAGAAAGAGAACACATAAGGTTAGATAAGATTTATCTTAGATTCAGCTATGATGATGACTAACAACAGCTAACATTTCTTGATAATTATATGTGCCAGCCCTACATGCACTATTCAAACTACCTCAAATATCTGCCATGAAAAGTCTATGTGTTTCATCATTCTTCTGCTGCCGCTGCTGCTGCTGCTGCTTCTCCTCCTCCTGCTCCTCCTCCTCCACCTCCCCCCCCTTTTTGTGGAAGATGAAACTGAAGCTTGGACAGATTAGGCTACATGACCAGGTCACAAGGTAGTTAGTGCTAAAGTTAAAGTTTGTGTGCAAATAAGTCAATGGTAGATTCTGAGGTCTTAAGCATTATACTCTGTAACCTATTTCATCACGCTCCATAACTATGATTATGAGGAGTAGCCCTGGCTGTGACTTGAGGAGAGAAAGAAGGTAGCATGGTAGCCAAGTGATCCACATCAGAGATATTTGCAGTTAGTAGAGACCCAACTATAAGAACTAAGGTTGAGGGGCAGGACATTAGATCCTCCATGGATTTAGGGAAGTTGGAGAAATGGGTAAGATTATAAGGTGAAGATAAAGGCTTTGCAAAAGGAACCAGAAGCTCACTTACTGAAACTGGCATTCCAATGTAAGAATTAACTACGAGGAACAAGGCACAAGCTGACATACTGGAAGAAGACACAAGATTAGAGAAATGCCAATGGTGAATTGTGTTAGAGGAGGTTGCTATTATGCCTCCAAGCAGTGGATCTCTGATTTGGGATTAGATTAAGCCTAAAGCCTGGAGTAGATTATATTCTGTGGGTCATAATACGGCATGTTGGTTGAGAACATTTGCTTCAAAAGGGACAGACCTGTTTTGGAATGCCATGTACACCACTTACTAGGTGTGATCTATGTTTTAAATTCTTTGATCTTCAGTTTTTTTATCTGTGAAATGGGTAAAATGATACTCACCTTTTGAGTTGCTGTATGTATCAAATTACATAATGTGTATGGAATGTGGCACAAAGTTAACATATTGGGAAGAATTACTTCAGCAGCAAGTAACAGAAAACCCAAGATAACAATGGCTCAATATGATAGAAATTAGTTTTTCTCTCACATGAATATAGGCAAGCTCAAGGTTGATGGAGTAGCTTCAAAGTCATTAAGATCCAAACTCTTCGGTTACTCATTGCTCTGCCAGGCTTAGCATGTCCTCTAACTTGTGGTTCAAGATGTGTACTCCAGCTCCAGCCATCATCTCTGCATTCCAGCCATCAGAAAGCAGGGTAAGCGCCCTTTCTGAAAGTTGCATATACCTTCTTTTCTTACTTTTTATATTGCCCAAACTTAGTTACATGGCTAAACTAGTCACAAGCAAGGCTGAGAAATGTCTCTAGTCCATATGCCCATTGCCCAAGCTGAATTTTGGGTGTTATGCCACTGTACAAGGAGAGAATATATATTGGGAGACAAGTAGGGTCTCTGGCATGATTTGTATTCAATAACTGATACCATGAGTAAAAGTACTTTAGTAGCTGTAATACTTAATGTGGGAGTAGTAAGACATTCCACTTGTGGGTATTAGATTAATTAGATGAAAACTCTAGAAAGAACTGGAGTTTTGAATAACTACATCTAGAGAAGCTCAGGTCTTGTACACGGGACTTCTACTAGTACAAGTCAGGAATTGAAGTTTGACTTTTGTAGCTAAAGACAGCTAGCAAATCACTAAACCTGTTTCCTCTTCTTACTGAATTTCCAGTTAGACTATATTTTCCAGTTTCCTTTGCAGTTAGGGATGGCCATGATGTGGAGCTCCCACTGATGAAATATGAGTAGAAGGATGATGGCCCTCACAGGTCTGGCTCATAAAAACTTTCTATATGTGGTCTTCTGGGTTCTTTCCTTCTAAGGTAACCTAGAAAGCCACTTGTTTAAGATGGCAGAGGCATGAAATGGAAAGAGCCTGGACCTCTGTGTCACTACTGGGGGAGAGTAGCATTCAGAAGTTTCTATTGCAGAGATAAAAATTTCTTGCTAAAACTTTCCAATGGCTTTCCAGTGTGCTTGGAATAAAATCAAAATTCCCAATCAAGACCTTCATGACCATACTTAAAGTAGCCCATGCTTGTATCTATAATCACTTCTCATGTACCTCAACCCTACCATCATTTTTCTGGTTTACTCTTCTCCCATAAGACTGACTCTCTGTCTGCTTTTGAGCCATGATAAGCTCATCCCATTTCAGAGTCCTCTTACCTGTTCTTCTTTCATGGCTGAAACGCCTTCTCTTTCTTTAGGTCTCAGCTCTAGAACTCTTTCCTAAAATGAGTTTCTTCTTATACCCAGTTCCCCTCTTTCTTGCTACCTTTTAAAAAATGCCTCCTGAATGTTTATTGCTGATATCTATCTCTTTATCTATCATCTATCTGCATATTGTCTAGCTAGCTAGCTAGCTATTTATCATCTATCCATCCATCTGGCCTCCTTAAATTAGAATATAACATCCATGATGGTAGGGACCTTATCTATTTTGTTATGTATCTGTTATTAACAAGAAACGCTGTTATTTTATTTGTTATTCTGTATCCCAGCACTAGAGTAGAGCCTAGTATATTATAATCATTCAGTAAATATTTATGGAGAAATCCAAGAAGGAATTTTGTTGCTTATTTTTCAAACTGAAACTTTCCCAGTCTCTAGTGTAGAAATTTTTTCTCCTGCATTATGAGATTTAGGGATCTATGTTATTGCAAGGGACTGGAGAGAGCACAGATTTATTTATGTGCTGGGTGCTATAAATGTTTGATAAATAACATACAGTATACTATGTCTATGTATATATACATAAAAAAGTAGATATAGTATATAGTATATACATAGATATAGTATACAATAATTGTGAATTGATATAAGATGTAGAAACTTTATATGTTATCTCCTCATCTAGACTGTAAGTTGCTTCATGTCAGGCGCCATTTCTTCCACGTTGTTATAGCCTCTCAATACCTTACAATTAGTAATTATTTGAAAAATGTGTTTATTAACTGAAGAAGCAGCCTTACTAAGAGTTTATATTCTTATTCTGGAGTAGTTTATACAACTACTCTAGAGTTATTTCCATCAGAGAAACAATTTACTGACTATCAGGTAAATGACGGGGCTTCTGAAGATCAGGTGATCTATCGTAGGTGTATTTAGCCAGCTGGTAGGGATGAATGGCTTATGTGGTTGATAATTTATAAATAGAAGTGATAATGAGATTGTGCAAGTTAGACAAAGATATTTCTAAAACAAATAAATTTATCAAAAATTAACTGATAAAAATGCCAAAGAAAGATCCAATAAAAAGCTGCCCACAAATAGCCAGAAGGCCTACATACCAGACACAATACCAAACTTCCAGATTACCAGATTATGTGCAAAAGTCTCCCTAACAACCTCGGTTTTTATGCCCAGACTTCTGCTTTCCTAGGCAACTCTACGTTTGCCACTCAGAATATTAAATATAGTTTAACAATTTGATTATACGAATATTTTGTGTAATATTAGGTGTAACTGCTACAGGAGTGGCATGGCATATCCTGGAAATCTTAACCAGGGAGAGAACAGAAAGAACTATAATGTTCTTGTGCCCACCTAGAGTTGGCTTGTCTGAGCAGAAAGCCAAGCCTACCCACTAGTCTTGCTGAGCCAATGGGAACTGAAGCTAAGCTGATATGTACTTAACTTTATATTGCTCCAGAGATTCCAAAAAATCTGCATCTACCTGAACAGTGTATCTTGTACTAGTAACAAAATGCTTATCACAGAATAAACACTGAATTAGCAACTTCTGAATGAATTGTTGGAACCAGCCTGTCTGCAGAGGTCAGTACCATGTTTCCTAAATTTAAACATGCATAATAATCACCAGGGAATCCTTTTAAACTGCAGATTCTGACTCAGTAGTTTTGTGATGGCACCTGAGATTTGGTATTTCTCAGAAGGTCCCAGGTCATGCCTATGATGCTGGCATTACTTAACATTTTAATTAGTGTCCTGGTTCTCAAAAATGGCTGTACATTGCAATAAATTAGGGGCTCCAAAATATGTATATCTGGATAATACTTCCTGATGTTTTGATTTAATTAGTATGAGGTATGATCTGGACATTGAGGTTTGTAAAATCTCCTCAGTGTGTCACTGCTGGCATAGGAGACAGACCAAGCTGGATAAGAGAAGACCACAGTATAGCTGGAAGAGAATTTTATCATAGAAGATTCTTTTTTAAATTTATAATTGATACATAATAATTGTATATATTTACGGGGTACAGTGTGATGTTTCAATGCATGTATACAATGTATAATGATAACCAGAGTAATTAGCATATCCAACACTTTGAACATTTGTCATTTCTTTGTGGTGATAACATTCAAAATCCTCTCTTTTGGCTATCTTGAAATATACAATACATTGTTATCACCCTACTGTGTAAGATTCTTTTCTTTAATGTATGTGGAAAGCTACTGGTAAAAATAGTCCAGAACATAATGTCATTTTCACCTTTGGATATATCTGTTATGAGCAAGAATAGTTATCCCCTGTCAAGGCAAATATGTCACCTGATCATTGGATCTGCACCTGTTCTTGACTGGAAAAGCAGTCAATATGCTCAAGTTGCTTGAGTTAAAACAACAAATAAAACTCCCTACTGTGCCTTTTCATTATTTTATACAAAACACGGTCATATGTTGCTCATCTAGTTCTAACTGTATGGCTTCCTGAAGGCTATTTAGCTTTATGGGAAAACTGAACTCACATTACTCCTGAGATAAACGTAGGCATGTCATTTTCTAAGGGGAAAATACGCTGGCTGAACAAGGAAGCTCTAACTCATCTTTGATAGGACAAAGGGAAGTCAATGAGTCAGTAAGATGAACAAAACTCTATATTGATCTGGTGAGAAACAGGGGAAAATTCTGACAAATCTAAGTGTAAAGGTTTAGCAAGTGTCTGATTTGGAAACATTTCTAAACATAAATGCAGTGTGAAGAATAATGAAGGAAAATGGGTATGACCATGACTACTTAAATGAAAAATATCCTTTGAAGATTAATACCACAAACATTCATTTATTCTATACTCATTTAAGGAGGGTCTTACCTTACTTGTCACATGCTTTGTATGAGGCCCTGGATATATAGTGCTGAGTAAAACACACATGCTTCATGCCTTCTTGGACTACAAAGAACATATAGAGGAAAAGACAAAACTTTGAAAAATATCTGGGAGAGGTATTCTTGGAATATGGTGACCCAAACACAACTCTCTTTCCATCCCCCTATTCCTATAACCTAAATCCAAGCCATTTGTGTCTACCAATACAAAAGACTACAGGGTCCTATAAGCAGATGTGTAAAAATGGTGCTATAGGCTTTGTTGGCATCCCAATAGAGAAAACTGATACAGGGATTTCCTCCCTACAGGCTTGGAAAGCATCTGGAGAAAAACATGAGAGCTTCAGTATAAGATCTGAGAGTAGTAAATCCTGGTAAGAGCTTGACCTTCAGAGAAGTGTAGCCTCCCCTGCAGAAGGCTCTCATTAACCCTGGAATAACTTGCCAAGTCTCCTTGAATGCATGAGGCAAGTAGGGGCTGAATGGATGGGCTGAGTTTCCTCACGTTGGGAGAGGATAAGAACACTCAAGGACAGGGAGTGTTCTTGTAGGAGTCTCAGCAGTGAACTGGCTTATATGCCCTTAGTACATAGGGGTAAGACACCTTAACTTCCACCACCAATGAGAATGGTGTCACTTAGGTAGGGAACTTTGATGTTGCTAGAGCCTTAATGATCAGATAAGGAAAAACAGCCACCCATCTACAGGAAACAAAAGCCAGGAAAGGGAAGACCAATTAGAATAAATAGAATTCATGCCAAGTGAAATAGAGTTGGGGCAGGTGGGGAGGGAGGGCAAAACAATGAATTGAAGAGAAAAATAAGGGCACTTTTATAGCTCTTAAATAAAATGTGATTTTCACAACTATACAATTCAGAATATTAATGAAGGAGAGAATGATTCCTGCTAAAACCTCAATTAGTCTGAAGATCAAATTTAAGATATGTCCCAAAGCACAGAGGGAAGCATAGATTGAAGATAAAATGAAAACTATAAGAGAGTTAGTGGATAGATCTGGGAGAATTAAAAAGTGAAAAATAGGGTTTGCAGGAAAATGGAGCAGATATGAGAAAGGAAATACTTTTTTAAAGTTTTTTTTTCTGAGCTGAAGATGATCCAAGTTACCAAATGAAAAAGGCTTACTAAGTCCCAGACAGGATGGATTAGAAAATGCACTCACCTAGGCAAATTCCGACAAAACTCCCAAGCTTGCAAGCATCCATTCAGAAAAACAAGTAGTCTACAGAGGAATGGAAAATCAAATTGATGTTGGACATCTCATTCCCAACTGAAATAAAAAACTGTATAATAGCATCTACACATTGCTAGGAGAAAAGGTCTACCACACAGAAATCCAAACCCAGGAAATGTACCATTTATTCCTCAGGGCAAAAGATTTGGGGGACCTGCACTGTTCTTGAATAGGAAGACTCAATACCATAAAAAAGAAGTTTCTCAGAAATTAATTTATAAATGTCATACATTTATAACTTGTTAGAATCCAAACAAGTTTATTTTAAGAACAGAAAATTGGATAAAGTAACCTTAAATATAAATAGTAGATTAAATATCAAAATATAGCCAAATACATGATTAGAAGAATCATGTAAATGTAGTTCTTTTTTAAATCAGATATCATGATACCAAAAAATAAAGCCTGTGTAACCATATCAACATAATATTGACATAGGAGTAGACAAGTTATAGAACAAAATAGAAAATATGCACATAGACCTATTATGTGTATGAATTTATCACATGCCAAAAGTAATAGTTCAGTTAAATGGGAAAAAGATGAATTAGTCATTAAGATATTCTGAGTCAACCAGCTTTTCATTTTGGAACAAATAAAAGTGAACACACATCCTACACCATATACAAACTGAGTACAGGTGGATTACCATTAAATTCATAGTATAAAAACATGAAACATCTTGCAAAAAACACTATGAATGCATGTAAAACCAAGAAGATGCTTTCTTAACAAAGAGAAAGCAGAGACATATAAGAGGAAACAAACATCTTTAACTATTTAAAATTTGAAATTTTTATAAGACACAAAATATTGCAATGTCAATACATAAATGTTTAATAAAAAAACAATTGTAATGCATATAGCACACAAAGAGTTGATATCTATAATATACCAAAAATATTTTACAAATTGACAGATAAAGAAAAACAATGAAATAGAAATTAGGCAATATATATAGATAGGCAATACACAGGAGGATAAATCCAAATAGCCAACACATTCATAGAAAGATTTTCAACTTCATTAACAGTAAAGGAAGTGTATATTAAAATAACCAAGATATATCACTTTACATTCATTAGGCTGGAAATATATCTGTATTACCTATTTCTGGCAGGCACATGAGGAAAATGGAACTCTATATATTACTTGTAGAAATACAAGATTTTATAGCTTTTTAAGGATTTGATCTGACCACATCTATAACAATGTAAAATACATGTATTCTTAAAGGTAGTATCTAACCTTGGAAGCTAGCTCCTGGAAATAAAAGCATCAGTGCATAAAATATATATTTATAAGGATTTTTAAGTAAGTATTGTGCATAGTAACTAAAAACTGGCAACAAAGTTAATGTCCAACAATAGATGAATGGTTGAATAAATTAGGATTCACTTATACCATGGAATACCAGGTGGCCATTAAGAAAATGAATACCAGTTCATTTAGACACTATCCTATGGCATTATTGAGTGACAACAGTCAAGTGCAGGAAGGTATGTTAAAAAATAATGGAATATTATTAAGACATAAAAAAGAATGAAATCTTGTCTAGCAACATGGATGGAACTAGAGAACATTATGTTAAGTGAAATAAGCCAGGCACAGAAAGAAAATATCTCACGTTCTCACTCATGTGTGGGGGCTAAAAAACTTGATCTCACGGAGGTAGTGAATAGAATGGTGGTTACCAGAGGGTGGGAAGGGGAGGAGGAGTTGGTGATAAAGAGAATTTGGTTAATACAGTTAATACAAAAACACAGCTAGATAGAAGGAATAAGTTCTAGTGTTTCATAGCACAATAGGGAGACAATAGTTAACTATAACTTACTGTATATTTCAAAATAGATAGAAGAAAAGATTTGGGATGTTCCTGATACAAAGAAAAGATAAGTGTTTGGGGTGATGGATATCCCAATTATACTGATTTGATCATTACACATTGTATGCTTGTATCAAAATATCACATGTACAAGTATCAAAAAAAGTATCAAAAAATTGAATTGAAAAAAGAACAAATAATATACTCTAAAAGAAAAATAATTCCACATATACAAAAAATACACTATTGTGATAAATGCTGTGAAGAATTTCAGGGGGCTTGGAAAGGCATATAAGATATACTTTCCCTGAGAAAGTGACATTTAAAATAAGACACAAAGGATATGTAACTATTGCCTATGTGAAGAGGCAGGAGAAAATTGCTGTAGAGAGACAGAATGGCACATGAGCACGTTGCATATTGGGAAAGAGTTCAAATTGGCACCAAGGAGGATTTGTAAGAATTCTAGAGCAAAAGGAACTTTGTAAAGCAAGAGCAGCCTAGCTCAAAATAAGATCAGAGGGGTAGATATACAGGCAATTTTCAGCATGTTAAGAACCTTGATTTTATCCCAAGAGCAATGAGCAGCCAGTGAAGGATTTAGGCAGAAAACACTATGATATTAGTGTTTTAAGATGACTACTCTGGCTATTAGGTGGCATTTGGATTGCAGTGGCCAACAGGAATGCAGATCCTTTGGTAAATAGACTTGAAAGAGTTGGCCATTCAAAGGTTAATTGGTCTAGGATAGTGGCAGTGATGTTGGAAATAAGAAAAAAGGTTTCGGATATAATCCATGTTTCAGTGAAAAGAATTTACCAATATGTTATGTTACAGTGTTATTAAAATGGGTAAAATTGGAAACTAACTCTGAAAAATGATAAAGTAAATTTTAGAATATCCTTTTGATATACTTGTATTCTGACAACATTAAAATTACATCAGCAAAGAAAATATAATGGCAAGAAAAATAATGATGATAAAATATTTAAGGCAAAGTTTGTGCAGTATATATTGTGA
The DNA here is from genome assembly GCA_023783475.1 of Daubentonia madagascariensis. Taxonomy (NCBI): domain Eukaryota; kingdom Metazoa; phylum Chordata; class Mammalia; order Primates; family Daubentoniidae; genus Daubentonia; species Daubentonia madagascariensis. Next base: position 16,999,864 of record JAKFHU010000726.1, on the reverse strand, counting down.
TCCTAGCTATGCAAAGAAAAGTATTTTTATATAGGTATGTGTATATATATATGAATCTATTTGTATGTATGTATGTATGAATCAAGAGAGTAATCATATGTGAGTTCCCCCTTATTGTAATTTTTTGTGGTTTCTAAATTTTCTCCATTGACTACAAATTATTGTATTAATCAGAGATTTTTAAGTAATAGGAAGATAAAAGCTGTTTTGTCATAGACTATTTCTGATGTTCATTCAGATGGCTGAATTAGCCAAATTTGTTTTATCTTCTTTATTTTAAAAATTTCTCCATCTGTACTCAGATTACAAGTTATTTTCATCACTATTTTCTTTAATTCTTTAAATATGTAAAAGGAGTTAAATTACAAAAATATATGCAGATTTTAATTAACCTCAGAGCTCAAAAGCCATTTCTTATTTCTGGTTTGCTTGGCTGAAATTCTGGAAAAGCTATTGAATCCAACATACCATAAATGTTTATATTTAGAATGCCATAAAAAACTTCAGTTGGAAAATGTTCAAAAGCAGTGAAACACCACAAATGGTGAGAGTTTAATAAATCATAATTCTGAAATCTGCCTATGTAAATAATAAACTTTTATTCTTAACAAGATGTGAAAAGATTAAGCCGGTCTGTGTTGATAAGACAGAATGTTCTATTACAAATATCAGAAGAGGTCAGTTTCATTTGGATTCCCATAGTTTAGATACACCTGGGTTTTGAATGATAAACTGGGAAATGTATATTCTTATATGTGAAATAAGAGAAATTATATATATAAAAATATATTTATAATACTATACAATACATATTAAGGTATTTTATATATTTTTTAAAATTTTCAAACCCTTTATTTTTCAAAACTTTTAATATACTTCTAAGATATATGTAAATATATACATTAAAGTGAATGAGAAGATTATCTTTTTACCTCTAATGGTATAATAAAAGTATATATTAAGGTATAAATCAGCATTTTACTTTCATTTTGATCTAGTGGGTATTCCATATTGTGGGGTTTTTTTGTGTCTCACTTAAAATTATACTTCCATAGATGTGTCTTTCCAGTGTAAAACTATGTATTTTTGGTATAACAACAAAATAATATTCATATTCATATATTTGTATATATTTTACCTGCCTTTGGATTATTCTGTGGAGTTAATTCTCATATTCAAAATCTAAGCTATAAGAAACAAAGAAATTTTTATTAAGTAGAGTAGCTAGGAGAGTATTATATAAGTTATATATGTACATACAGTCATCCTTCCATATCAGTAGGGGATTGGTTCCATGACCAAACCCCCAACCCCCCATACCAAAATCCACAGATGCTCAAGTCCCTGATATAAAATGACATAGTATTCTCATATAACCTACACATATCCTCCCATATACTTTGAATCATTTTCATATTACTTATTATACCTAATACAATGTATATACCATATAAATAGTTGTTATACTATATTGTTTAGGGAGTAATGACAAGGGAACAAGTCTGTACATGTTCAGTACAGATACAACCACCCATTTTTTTCCAAATATTTTTGATCTATGGTTGGTTGAATCCACTGATGCAAAATCCATGGATACGGAGAGCCGACTGTATATATGTATATATAATATATATACACACATACACACACATACTCACACACATATATACACATCTATAAATATTTCTAAGTATATTTAAGTTATATAAATGTTTTAAATGTAAATCATAAGTATGTAAGTATTTATCATTCTTATACATTTAAACACCTATGCAGAACTAAATAATAAAGCAGTATCTAGGCATAGATGCTGAAGAAACTTTTCAGTAATTAGCCAACCCTTTGTTTCTATGGAAATACTATGATTAAAGTAGTTTGTTTGTTTGTTTTTGTAATTTCCCCCAAGTAGTTGGCTATCTTTAACTTTAGCAGATTAAATAGTTCCCTTGTTTACACTATTGGAACTTAGCAATTAAAAAAATATTATGTAGGAAGACAAATTAAAGCTCAAACTGTTTGAAGCACTACCTATCTCAAAATAGTAGAGCCAGAAAATAAGGAGATTTTGCTGAATTATGTATTAGTTGATTACTCTGCAATGGTTTGGTAAAGGAATATTGATTCAGTTAATTCATCATGTGGATAGTCAGTAAATGCCCGTGGGATAAAGTTAGACTGAAAGGGAGAATTACGAAAGTAAATTTTCCATTTGTTTTATCAAATTTTCAATTTCACATCTAAAACTGGTAATTAAAATATTTGAAATTAAACTTACATTGTATTAACTTGATGGAATATTTTGAGACATGCGGTATATGATATAATTTTTAAAATTTTGTTTACCCAGATTTAAGATGGTTCACATTCATTTTGCAATATTATATTCTACCCTTTACAACCTAAAATACTTTGGTGAATTGTTGTAGCAAAATCCATGTTGTAGCTTCTCCTGTTGTAGCCATACACATAGACCCACAAAACAAAACAACAGCAGCAAAAACCTTGAAAAGTTGTCTGGAAAATACAACTGACACAGAAGATAGTAGAAGACTTAGATTTTTATCTAGAGAAAGTATCCTCTTTTGGACTGGTCAGCAGTTCAATGACTAAAAGAAAAATCTAAAACTTTAGCTTTTTCTCATTTTTGCTGGGAATGGAAAATAATTTCCATTGGAGGAATTTAGGGCATAGTTGGAAGCTGGCCCAGTCATAGAATATTAGAGGTGAAAAAAAAAGACACTTTAGGTTAACTGACCACTGCCATCATTTCTCAGATGAATGTGTTAAACTCAGAGTTGACTGACTTTTGTTTGCACAGCAAAACAACAGTGGAGGTAGGATTTGAACCAAAATTTTCATACTCTTAATTTTGCTTACCCTCTTTTGGGAAATCAATTTGTTCCATTTTTAGAGTGGCATATTCATACAGATTAGCCTTTACCATGTTACTCACCACAGTGAGGACATGGTGCAATGATTTTAGATGGAAAATAAATACCATTTATTTTAATAGTTAAATATTTAGTATGTGTTAGAAAAATACAACTTCACTTTAAATTGTGATTTCATCAATGTTGTCTAGGATGAGGCTGATGTAATGTAGTTTTAAACAAAATAAATCATATAACAAATTAAAACAATAAAACAAAAATGTTATATATATAATAGTGCAGATGATACATCTGTGACCAGCAGTCTAATGACAAAAAATATTCTAAAATTTCTGCTTTTCCTTATTTTTGCTGGTAATGGAAAAAATTTCCATCTGAGTAAGAATTTTAAGATCTTGTTTTTTGAGTGATTAAAGTTTGTGAACTGTTTTATGTTAAAAATGTCCTTAGAACTATCATGACCATAAATTCTCTAGAAATCTAAATTATTGAGCCAAAAAAATAACTAAAAAATAACACTGGAACTGTGTTGACCATAAGTTCTCTAGAAATCTACACTATTGAGCCAAAAAAATAACTGAAAGACTAATAAAATTTAGTTAAACTAACATGTGTTCTTTATTTTTGCCAAGAGTAAGCCTTTTAAAAGAAAAAAAAAGTTACTCCTTTTTTATCATGTAAATTAATTGTCTTCCCTTCATCTCCCATCACCCTTGGTTCAGATTCATAATTTCCTTGTTGGACTAATGCAAAAATCTTGTAACCGATTTTCTGCTTTGAGTCTTAGACCCTTCCAATTATATTTGACAATATTGTGACAAAAGGTTTTTTTTAATATATAAGACATATCTGATAATTTTAATCTCCAACTTAAGCACATCTCTTGGAATGGCAACATTTTGCTTGCAGAATAAAGTCATGGTATCTAGGCTACTTAGTGCAATTCCCCCCAGCATTTTCCCCCTTTTCCTTGCCATTCTCCTTCCGTTCTTCCTCTCCCCATGCTCCAGGCACATTGAGTAACTTTCTGTTTACTGAAGGGACTCATTTCCAGATCTTCACCTAGAGGTTGACATATTTCAAGACTCAGCTCATTTATACAATCTTTCCCTCATTCAATAAGTATTTATTGAATGCTCCTTATATATTGTGTATTGTGGTAGGCAAAGTATAAACAGACATGTTTCCTGCCTTAACAGAGTTTGCAGCTCAATACAGGAGAGACGGTAAATAAATAAAATAGTAATTATATAGTTAAAATGGCATTTAAGTTCTTTGAAAAGAAAAAAAAAACCCACCTCAGATGATATAAGAGAATAAGAGGGGAAACTTATACAAGTGGCCAGGGAAGACCTGCAGAGTTGACACTGAAAATGAGACCTGAAGCCTACAGGGTATTACTTTCCTATTGCTGCTATAACGAATTACCACAAACTTTGTGGCTTAAAACAATACAAATTTGTTATGTTACAGTTGTAGAGGTCAAAAATGTGAAATGGGCCTTATGAGGCTAAATTCAAGGTGTGGCAGGGCTAAATTCCTCCTGAAGGTTCTAGGGAGGAATCTGTTCCTTGCTTCTTCTAGCATTTAGAGGCTGCCTTCATTCCTTGGTCCGTGGCCCTCTTTCATTTTCAAAGCCAGCAATCACATGACTCTGACTTCTGCTTCTCTGTCTTCATATCTCCTCTTTCTCATGCCTTCTTTTCCTTATAAGTACCCTTGTGATTACCTTGGGCTCATTTGGATAATTCAGGATAATCTCCCCATCTTAAAATCCTTCATTTAATCACATCTGCAAAGTCCCTTTTGCTATGTGTGAGGTAACATATTTGCAGGTTCTGGGATTAGGACATGGATGTCTTTGGGGCAGGGGAAATTTTTCTGCCAACCACAGTATCCAGCCACCAATCACCTACTCTTAGTTGTCTTCCGCAGTCTTCCCTACCTGGGTGATGTGGTACCCTCTGTGCTCTCATGGGGCTCTGAGTAGTCCTGGCATAGCACTGTATCATATAGCTGTGCTCCATAAATCTGCCTCCTCTGACTCTAAAATTTTGGACGGCAGGGTCATGCCTGACTCATTTTCAGATTCTGCACAACACATGGTGCCTGGCACATAGTAGGCATTTCATAATTACTGAAAAAATCCTCAACATCACTGATCATCAGGGAAATGCAAACTAAAACCACAATGAGATACCACCTTACCCCTGTGAGAATGGCCATTACTAAAACATCAAAAAACGATAGATGATGGTACAGACGGGAAAAAGGGAATGTTTATACACTGTGGGTGGGAGTGTAAATTAGTACAACCTCTATGGAGAACAGTATGGAGAATCGTCAAAGAACTGAAAGTAGATCTACCATTCAATCCAGCAATCCCTCTACTGGGTATTTACCCAAAGGAAAAGAAGTCATACCAAAAAGACACTTGCACCCAAATGTTTATTGCAGCACAATTCACAATTGCAAAGATGTGGAATCAACCTAAGTGCCCACCAACTGAGCAGTGGATAAAGAAAATGTGGTATATATGTGCTAGGGAGTACTATTCAGACATAAAAAGGAATGAAATAATGTTTTTTGCAGCAACTTGGTTAGAAGTGGAGACCACTATCCTAAGTGAAGTATCTCAGGAACAGAAAAACAAATACCATATGTTCTCACTTATAAGTGGGAGCTAAACAATGGGTATATATGCTCACAAAAAGTAGAATAATGGACATTGAAAACTAAAAAGCAGAGAGGGTTGGAGGGAGGGTGAGGGATCAGAAACTACCTCTTGGGTACAACGTACACTATTTGAGCAACTAGTACACTAATATCCCTGGTTTTACCACTATACAATTCATCCATGTAACAAAAACACATATACCCCCTATGTTTTTTGAAATTAAAAAAAAACCAACTTAGTGGCTTAAAACAAGAACAAAAAAATTAACTTATACATTGTATAATAAATTTATGTTTAAATTTAAAAAAAAACCTAAAAAAGATGATCTCATAGAAGTAGTGAATAGAGCAGTGGTTACCAGAGACTGGGGCAGAGAGGGCAGAGGAGAGTGCTCAACAGGTACAAAGTTATAATTAGAAAGGAAGAATAAGCTCTGGTGTACTGTTGCACAGTACGGTGACCATAGTCAACAATAAGGTATCACAGAAGAGAGGATTTTGTATGTTCCCACCATAAAGAAATAATAAATATTTGAGGGGATGGATATGCTAATTACCCTGATTTGATCCTTACAATGTGTGTATCAAAATATCATATTGTTCTCCATAAAAATGTGAACAATTATTATGTCAGTAAAAATAATGAATGTACCTAGCATATTTGAGAACATTGTGAGTGCTATCACCCAATTGCTGATAAAAAATAAAACTTCACCGATAAAGTTCCACTGCAGATGGGTTTTTAATAAATATTACATACTATTAAAAATTTATCAGAACTTTTTTTCTTAGATCTAAAATAGTGTTTAAGTATGTGGGTGCTGGCCCCAAACTCCCTAGGTTGAAATTCTAGCCTTAATACTCATTAGCTGTGATGTTGAACACATGTAAAAAAAAAAAAAAAACACAAAAACAAAACAACTTTTGATGTCCAGTTTCCTCAAATGTAAAACGGGGCTGATGATGGCACTGACCTAACAGGGATGTGGTGAACATTAAAAGGATTAATGATGTAAAACTCTTAGACTGCTGCAAGGAATATTAGCTGCTATTATTATTACAATGAACAAATATTTATTGAGTGATGATTGTAGTTAAGGCAGGGATTCAGCTGAAATTTCAACTATATCTAATTACTGTGTAATTGATCATGATTTCATGGAGCAAAGATTTGAGGAAAGATCATTACATTAATATCTATTTCACTGTTAGACTTTAAACATTTTGAGAACTATGTCATGCACCTAGAAGTACATGGGGACTGGAGTTCAGGTTTAGTATTGATAATTTTTACTTGCAAAATGAGATTCTAACTATGTCTATTAAAGTAACAACTGATCTGTGGCAGAACTTTGACATTTCCAGGGATGAATAGCTTGGCTCTGTGAAAATGGCCAGATGTTGTCTAGCCTATGATGATTTGATTGAAATTAATCTCAGTGATAAAAATACAGGTTTTGCAGGGACAAGGCTGGATTTTGGGGGGTAGGGAGTGGGAAGGCCATTATCTTGGCCACAGAGAAAATGGCTTCCAGTGTGAATTGTCTTTCAAAGGTTAAAACACTATTTCATTTTGTGTTCTCTCCCTGTATAAATGCTTTTAGGCACTTTCTTTTAATTGGTGGTGTTAGACTTTTTTTATTTGTAGATAAATTACATTTTACTGTGGATGTTTTCCAAGATTTGTGACTAGGCTGTATGGTTTATTATGTGCTTTCAATTTTCTGTTAGGTTTTATATCTTTTAATCTTCAGAATTTCAACAGATGGTGACTCTTTCTGGAGGTTAGATGAGCAATTAAAATGCTGTCTGGTTGCTTTGTGTCAGTGCATATGCTATTCACATTTCATGCTAAATGTGAACAAACCACACAGTCTTCTTTTGCCTTACTTTCCTCTTTGGGAATTTAGGAATAGAAATATTCATTCTTCCTGACTGCTGTGAGGAATGAGTCACAGGAAAGATCTGCCATCTAGCTTAGTTAATATCCACCAAAGCTAGGCAAAACCATAGATCCTCGAACGTGCTTCTAAAAGTAGTTTTACCAATAACGGCTCTCAACAGGGGTTCACGGCACACATTCAAATAACACTGTAAATGCAGGTTGCAAATTAACCTTCAGAACAAGAAACTAATTACCCAGAAGTACTCCTTTGGGTGCCTTACAGACAAAGGTGTCTAGTATAGATATTATCTTCTGCTTTGTTAATTGTTGATAACCATTTTCTACTTTGCTGAACGTTAGATGGTACACATACATAGCATTCATTCTAGCCTCACTACCTAGGACTCTATTAAAAGTCAAAAGAGGTACTGAATTGTACCGGAACCATAAAGGATTTTGATTCAATTCAAGAAACTTTTATTGCACATCGCATCTACAATGGAAAAAGTTCTGTACTTAACATGTAAGGTCAATCTTGAGAATCAAAAAAATTAAATAATGCAATTTTTGCCCAGAATGAATTTGCAATAAATTTAGAACAGACAGAAATATATTACCAGTGCCTAGAGGGCACTCAATAAATGCTTATTAAACAATTGTTAAATGTCATAAGAGGAGTAAAGGACTGGTATTGGAGCATAGAGAAGGGATTGATTTTGAGTGGGATTCTTAAGGAAGATTTGACAAAAAAGGCAATATTTAATATGGACTTTGAGCAAAGGAGATTTGGCTCTTGAGAAGAGAGGTTCTTAGTATTGGGACTGGCACATTCTGGGTTATAGACGTGGAAAACCATTTAGTATCTTCAGGGGGCTATGTGCAACTTGGTGTTGTTGGAGATTATAGTGATTATGGAGAATAGCAAAATATGGAGCTAACATGCTAAAGAATTTGGACTTTAGATAATGGGAAACATTAAGATTTGAAAATACAGGCAGTGGTGTGCTGGTAAACCTCTTCCCTAAAACCTGATTTGTAACATTGGCCAATTTTCATAGGGTAAATACTCCCACTATGATTGATTTTAAGCTACTAACCTTACATCACTGAAATGGGAACTGGGGAGAGATGCACATAGTCCATTCTTGCCAGCCTGTATGAACTAGCTACAAAGTACCACTGGCAGGGTTTTGGATGCTCAGGTAGCTAGTTTAGAATGTTTATCTTGGCATCTGGTTAATGAATAGATTGGAGATAGGAGTTGGAGAAGCAATTGAAACACTAAACTATAACTCAGGTGAAAGATGAAGCATGGGAATGGAAAGCTGAGGCAGATGAAGGAGAACATACTTAGCAGGGCATGGTTTCTGAGTTTGGGGTCTAAGGATGAGTTCTGGGATAGCTGTGAACTCCCTGAAACGGTGTGCACTTTTTTGTATAAGTGCCTTTTGGGGGCTGAGTTTTTATTAAATTTTATATCATTTTCTGAGACAGGGAATGAAAAATAGGGGCAAAATCAGAGGATTAAAACCTTACTAAGTAAATGTGATATTTATGAGAGTTTTAAAACAAAATAACTTGAGACACAGCAGAGGAAGTGCAGTATACTGGAAAGAACACAGGCTAAGAAGTCAAAGGACCTTTACATCTTCTTAGCTGTATGACCTTCAGCAAGTAGCTTAACTTCTTTATAGCTCATTTTCCTCATTTTCCTCATTTTTAGAGTGGAAAAGCTAAAATTTACTTTTCAAAACCATTGTAAATATTGAAGATACGATCTATAAAGATTCTGATGATAAGTGTTCAAACAGGCTGTTATTATTAAAGCAAGGTCATTTTTTGGTATTTGCTATAATGGAACAAAATTCACATAATTACACACATATACAAATATATATGCTTTTAATTTTTGGTATGATTAAAAACTTAAAAGATGTAGGTAAATGAAATTTTACTTCAGTGGGATTTTGATTTTTTGATTTCTCTTCAATCTGGCATCACTTTAACTCGTGGATATATAAAAGAAAAAAAAAGAATTTTAATGCAACTAAAATCACTGAGACTCATAAATGTCTGCTCATCCATTAATGGATTTAAATGGAAACTAACATTGGTTGAAAATCAATATGCAGTTGAGAAGGAAGCACCCTCGGGTTTAGGATTTGAGTCATATCATTTTTAATGACTTGCCTTCAGCCTTCTTTTGTTGTACTGAGCTGACTCTTTAAAACAGATCTTTAAGAATTGAACAAGTATTTCATTTCTTATCCTAAGTGATAAAATATGACTGTAATAGACTCTAAGGATTTCTCCCAGACATATTAAAAAAGTTTGAGTTTAAGACATAAAGTGGTTTAAGTACTTTTCTAGGCCTGCTGTAACAAATCACCACAAACTTGGTGGCTTAAAACAATAGAAATTTATTGTCCCACAGTTATGGAGGCCAGAGTCTGAAATCAAGGTGTCTACACTCAAAGGAAGAATCCTTGCCTCTTACAGCTTCTGCTGGCTGCAGGCGTTTCTTGGTGTTCCTTGGCTGTGGCCACATCACTTCAGTCTCTGCCTTTGTCATCACTTCGCTTTTGTGTGTGTGATTATATGTGTAATCTCCCTTTTCCTTTCTCTCCTGAGGGCACTGTGATGGCATTTAAAGCCCAGATTAATCCAGAATATTATCCTCATCTCAAGATCCTTAACTTAATCACATCTGCAAAAACCCTTCTTCTAAACAAGATAACATTCACTCTTTTGACATATAAGATTAGATTAACAGGTTTTGGGGATCAAGAAGTGAATATATGTTGGGAAGCTATTTTTTTCAGACTACCCCAGTAGTTGTCATAAATTTAGTGTAAATAACAGAAGTATTGTTTACAATAAGTTCTTGGTTTTTTTTTTTCTTTTCTTTTTTTAGGTATGGGGTCTTGCTCTGTCACCAGACTGGACTGCAGTGATGCAATCACAGCTCACTGCAGCCTTAAACTCCTGGACTCAAGGGATCCTCCTGCCTCAGCCTCCCAAGTAGCTGGAACTGCAGGGGTGAGCCACCATGCCCAATCTTAGAATAAATTCTTTTCACAACAATAACTGCTGGGAGTAAAGCATAAATTATGTGAAAAGAGACAGAGACAAGAGATTCTTACTTTACTTTGGTCTTGCCTTAAGTCTCCATGCGTGCATATATATATTTGGACATTAATAGGTAGGGATTGCTTTTGTCTGTGTTCCTCAATTTCAACTTCAGTTGTGTGATAAAATCTAGTGACACTATGAGAAGCTACAATAAAGGTATTGGTAGTTCCCACAGCTGGCCTCTAGTGCAGAGCTGAAATATGCCTGGTTTAATTAATGAATTAACATATTTTTTATGAAGGCCTATATGCCTGTCATATTTCCTTTGAGATATCGTTGCTAGGAGCTGGATGATACTGCTAGGGTTCATACAAAGATATCATAAGCATTGTCCCGGAGGCTGACATATTTTAAATACGAACATCAAATTTAAGGCTGCTTGTAGACCTTGCTCACCAAGTAATTTAGGCATTAGCTGGTTGAAATTCAACAGCAAATAGTGAAAGGTAAGTAAAAAGCTGACTAAAGGCAAAAAGATAACTTGCAATTAAATTAAGGATGAGGAAAAGAAGCATATCCACATAGCTGGGAACATAATCAAGTAAGAGTATTTATATATAAGATTTAGCAGCCTGTGACTTAAAGAATGTATGGCAAGGGTTTGAGGATCTAGGAAACATGATTTTCTACCAAAATAAATACTAAAAAAAAATTGACCCACAGAAAGGCAGAGCGTCTAAATAGATCACTGTTAAAGAATTTGCGAAGGTCATTGAAAATCACCATTTTAAGAGGGTATAAGCCTGGTTTTGTGGTTAAGTTTGACCTAACTTTTAAAGAGAGTACACTTTTTATGGCATTTAAACTATTTTAGACAATAGAATAAAATTGTACAAAGCATAAACCTAATAAAATATGTACTATGTACTAACTGATATGAACTATGAATTAGTATAGAAAGGAAAACATAGATCAAATTCATTTATAAATATATAAAAATCCTAATATCCACATATTAAATTCAACAGTGAATTGAGATTAATTCAACATAACCAAATAGGATTTATTCTAAGAATATAAATTTGAGACTGCATTAAGAAATATGTCACCATTATTAAAATGATTAAGTATATCCACAAATTATGGGGGGATTGGTGTTCATATAAGTTGATAATAAAAATGCTTCAATAAAACATAGTAGATATTCTAAATGAAAATGTTGATTAAAGAAAGAATAGAATATCATCCATGATTAAACTTGATTGATTAGCATATTTACATTAGTTATGTTTTCCTCAATACATTCTTGTGAATTTTTTAAAAAATTAAAATTATAAAAAGAATACAAATATTTAAACATAATAAAGACTATTTACCAAAACTAAAAGCAAATATTATAACCAAAGCTAAATGATAAAGCCACTTCCATTAAAATCAAGAATAAGAAAGGGATACTCAAAATTATCTTTATGTTTTAATATTGAAAGTAATTCTGGCAAGTGCAATAATAAAATAAGAAAGAAGTTTTAAATACTGGAAAATGAGAGATAAAATTTTATTTGCAGATGATATATAGACAGGTAGTCTAAAATTACCAGTAAAATGAATTTAAAAATTAGTAGGGAACTTACCAATTTTACTATAAACTTAACAGCATGGTGTTGGCATCAGGACTAGAATAAACAAAATATTGAGAGGAAAATAAAGAATTCTAAAATATATTTTTAAATGTGTATGAAAACTCAGTATATAGCAAAGTTGGCATTTTAATTCTGCAGGAAATTTGATGGTTCACTTAATAAAGGTGGTGGTATAATTGACATTTAATGTGGAAGAAAATAAAGGTAGACCCTATTTTATATTATATACAAAAAATAAATTTCAGATGGATGAAGAATTTAGGTTTATAGTACAAAACAATAAAATGTTAGAAGAGAACTTAACAGATTGTATATAGCACATTTTGAGCAGCTTTTCCTTTGTAAAGTTGAAAACTAAAAAACCACAAAGGAAAAAAATAAACACATAGCACTTAAAACTACCTAAAATTTAAATAAAAACATGTAACAGTAAAAGACACCATAAGCAACAGCAAAAGATAAATGCTAGCTTGAGAAAAATATTTGCAATCCATATATAACACTCAAAGGATTAAAATCCTTTGATGAGTTTTTGAAGCAAAAATAATAAAAAATGGGTAAAAAAATATAAAAACACAATTCTTCAAAGAGAAAAGATAGGTGATCAACATATATTAAAAGATGTTCAATCTTACTAACAGTCAGGAAAAAGCAAGTACGAGATCCAGCCACTCCTTTCTGCCATTTCGAACTAGTCTTTTCTTCCAGAGGGGACACCAGGCCGTGCTCCTGAGAACACATCCAGACAGGGTTTACCAACTTTCCTAACATTCATTCTTATTCTGTCTGTGTTACACCCCATACAACATAGAGTATTTTACACCTTTGTATTTTCAAGTATTTGTTCAGCACCTGTCTGCAGAAACTCTTTGTCTTGAGCAGGAGTAAGATATTGTCTTAATCTATTTTATGTTGCTATAACAAAATACTACAGGCTGGGCAATTCCTAATGAACAGAAATTTATTTGGCTAATGATTCTGGAGGCTGGGAAGTCTGGGAGCGTGATGCCAGCTTCTGCCGAGAGCATTTGTGGGACATCATCCCAAGCGGAAGGTGGAAGAGCCCCAGAGGATGACGGCTAGGGAGCAAGTGAGCATGAGGAAGCTGACCTTGCTTTTATAACAAGCCCACTCTGCAATAACTAACCCACTCCCATGATAATGACATTAATCCATTCATGAGAGTAGACTCCTGGTATCTAATCACCTCTTGCTCCTGTCATGATTATTTGTGTCTTGCCTCTTTTCTTTTCTGATCATCTGATCCATCCAGTTAGAGGTTTATCAATTTTACTGAAAACCAGCTTTAGATTTCATTGATTTTTTAAATTGCTTTTCTATTTCCTAGATTTTGGTCTCACCTTTATATTTTTGTTTTTTCCGGCTTATTTGGAGTTTAATTGCTCTTCTTTTATCTAATTTCCTAATAGAAGTTGAGGCCATTGATTTGAGACTTTATTCTTTTGAAATAAAGAATTTATTCTATAAATGTATTCCTATTTACTGCTTTATCAGCACCCCACAAGTTATGACATGTAGCATTTTCATTTTCATTCAGTTCAAAAAACTTTGCAATTTTCCTTTTGATTTCTTCCTTAACAACACAGGAATTATTTTGAAGAGTATTATTTTGTTTCCAAATATTTTGGAATTTTTAAAGGAATCTTTCTGTTATGGATTTAATTTCATTGTGACCAAAGAAAAAACTTTGTATGTCTTGAATTTTTTTGAAATTTTTGGGAGTTTTTTTAATGCCCCAGAGTATAATCTATCTTGGTAAATGTTCTATGTGCACTTGTAAAGAATGTGCATTCTGCTGTTTTGGGTAGGATGCTCGATTAGGTGAATTTGTTCAAATCTGGGTTATTCTTAGTACAACTGTATTTCTGGTTTTCTCACTTTTTTAAAGTTAGTCTCTGTTGGTGTTTATGATTTCTACAGTATTGACATCTGCTCTTTGTTATTATGTACAGTGACATATAGCTCCCTCTGGTGACTAAATTAAAAGTTTCATATGTCTAAAATCATTTGTTTCTAAATGTTTACAGGAATACACTTAGTAAAAAATAAATACTTCAGAGATTACAAATTTTTTTTAAAACATTTCCCAGCATGAATTTGATTAAAGTGTAATAAATAATAAAACCTTTTGAAATACATATAATCTCTATACCTATAAACGAAATTTGAGAATCATTTTTATCATTACAAGGATCTAAGCATCTATACCATTTTTCTACACTTTTTTGTCAATTCGTGTATTGTCGAACATTTATGAGTAAACTGAAAGATGGGTCCTTTTGTCAAAAATATAATAAATTAATCAATCATAACCTCTACTTTAAGTCTACCTAAGTGGTATAAATTCTCCATTCCCAAAACCAATCACTTATTCCACATATAGTAATTGCATACCTATTATGTACTGTTATAATTTGAATTGTGTCCCTCCAAAACTCATATGTTGAACTCCTAACTCCTGGTACTTCATAATATGACCTTGTTTGGGGATTGGTTCTTTACCAAATTAAAATGAGGTTGTTAGGATGGGCTCTATCCAATGCTACTGGTTCCTTTTAAACAGGGGAAATTTGGAGACAGACCCATATGTACAGGAAGAACACCATGTGAACACGAAAATGGCCATCTACAAGCCAGGCAGATTGGCCTGGAACAGAACCTTCTCTCGCAGCCTTACATTTTAACACTATGTAAGCAAAACATCTCTTCCAAGTATATTTAAATAAAATTTCTTAGATTCGTTTTTCTGCATCAGAGTTGATTTCTCCTCTTAGATTTTACTGTATGTGTGATTAGGAACTTGCACTTTAAATTTATTTTATATAACTCAATGTACCCAGAATTGTTAAATTTTAATTACTAATGATGAGAAATGCTAATGGCCTTTAAGGAAGTTCAGTTTCAAAAAACCCAGCCATTTTACATTATGAAAGTTTATGCCCTCAGAGTAAGATTTTTTGGTAGAAAGAGAGGCTTATATTACTTCGTGGGGAGAACATCAGAGATTCAGGTAGAGATGACAGAGTTACAACAAAGGTTGTCTATTTTTTACATCTGGGGTCCCATTCAGGTACTGAAGAAGACAGGGTCAAAACTAGCCAAATACTTCCAAAAATAGGGGCTATCATTTAAGGAAACTGAGCCACGTCAAAGACCATAGGTTGAATATCCCAGTTTGGTTTTGCTCCTGAAGCAGATCTGGCTGTAACCTTTTTCGGATTTCCTTTCTTTACTATTCCTGTGATTACTGCATATTTTTTCTCAATTCTGCATGCAAATGTCTCTTAACTAAATGCTGGTTTCTAATGTTCCATGTTTTTAATTTTGTGTTATGCATTTTAAACAGATGGGATTTTTCCCAGTAATTTTTAGATAGAGAATAGAAGAGACCAACGGAATTAAAATAATTCCTATATTGGATGTGCATTTCAAGTTGCTTTGATTCTTTCAGGTGTTTTAAAGAGAGTTATAAATTCCTCTTCATAGCTAGCTCTTCTGCGGCCTACTCACAGATCAATATTCATAGCTAGTTCTCTTGTGGTCTTACAGATCAATAAGCAGTGCTCTCAGGCATACTAACCTCTTGGCATAATAAGCTTCTCCTTCAAACATGCCATCTGTGCTCCACCAGAGACATCCTTCTCTCATGAAAGTGGTAATAGTGACAAAGTTCATTCGAATTCCCAGTTCTTATAATCATCAAGCAGTCTGACGTTCTCTGTTGGTAAATACAGATTCCTCCAGTTGGAAAACTCCTACTGCCTGTTATAGTAAATCAAAGTTCACATCCGTTTTCCATGCCGGGAATAGAATGCCTCATGATAGTTCTCTTAGACCTCTGATCATTTTACAATGTTTTTCTATGTTCCCCTAAATAGCCTCTTTCTTTGCCACTCAGGCTCTTTCACGTAAATCCTTCAACATGGAACTGAAGGAAATTGGATAGAAATCTCTAAGGGAGCTGTCAGGACCATTCTTTAATCAGACCTACAGGTTGCTGCTCAACAGCATGAGACGTTTGTTCTCTGCCCAGAGATTAAGCATGATCCGCTCAGAGGCAATGTGCAGGGAAGCATCGCAGCCGCCTGTGAAAATACACTAAATCATCAGAGGCTTATTTCCTCCTTTAATCTCTGAAAACAACAAAACAAACGAAAAGATGAGCTTAAACAATGGGCCAGCACTCTCATTAGGTCCATTTGAGGACAGGTTAGGATGCTGCTGATAAAAAATATCTCAAGCTGTTTTGAGGTTATAAACTACTATAGCTTCCAATAAATTTTCTTGTCTTTTTTTTTGCTTGTTTGTTTGTTTGTTTCTATATTTAGCAAGGAATAAACTACTAAAATGCTGCTGGGATAAAGCTTTTTCCTGACTGGAGTTTTAAAGCTCCCAATATTTCAAGGACAAATTTTTTAAAAAATGGTACCAATTGAAAGAACATTAGATTGCCTTCCTCGGACAGTCCCCAGGGAAGTGGGAAAGATTAGTCAATTGGGAGAAGAGATTCTATTTTGTTTTTTCACAGTGACATGAGCACTGGTCTTTTGGTTTTGTAATTTTTTTCTCCATTTGTAAAGCCATGAAGCCTTCATATCTTCATTGTAGACAAGCTCACATTTCCTTTGTTAATCAAGTGCTTGTCAACTCTGTTATGGCAGGGCTATGCTCAGTCTTAAAAATTCCATATTAAGAGTCTACAAAAGCTCTCATCCATATTTTCTCCTAAATGTTCTCAACTGCCAATAATATAAAAAATTCAATAAGTGGTTTGGTTTATTTCTGTCACTTTTAGCTATATTTGGTCAGAAAATATTCATTAATATATTCTAAATGTCAAATAAATACCTATTAAATGTCAAGTGTTATATTAGGCATTGATGATGAAGAGGAAAAGTATGTATAGAAATTTACAAAATTACTCTTTTGGTATATGTTTGTTATTTTACACATCAGATATTTTTCTAAAAAGGTGTGTATAAATAAAATGTTAAAGATAGAATTATTTAAATTATAAAAATAAATCTATCACGTCTCTCATATATACATATACTTGCATATATATATATAAAATATATACACCCAGATACATACATGGTATCAGATGATAGACAACCTGTATCTTTATATCTCTCTATATATAATGTATATAATCTCCCAAATTAGACTATAACCTGGACTTTCAACTTTTCTCAGAATACTTAGAAGAACGTATTAAGCATTGTAGGCACTCAAAAATTATTAATAGGTCAATGTAACATACTGATTCAATGGGACTGGTTCAGTGAAGAGAGGTTAAGTAAGTTGCTTTGACAGAAAGTCCTCTGCTAGGTTACTTAATACATATGTTTTCTTTTTCTAGGAATGCACAGAGAATTTGAATACAGATGAAATTTTATATTCTACTGAGATCCAAACTATAACATTCCAAATCTGAAATGATCGTTCCATTAGAGTTAGTACATAGATATTAGTTTCCATTCCCAGAAATTCTAAGTCTTTATGTTTCCTTAGTTACAGCCCTAGAATTGTGGTCAAGTTAGTGAGGAATGATAACTAACCTTTCTGTGTCTTTAGTTTGTGTAACAAGAGAAAATAAAGGTGTGCTCTTCTTGAAGAATTTATATTTGGCAAGAGGAATTTTTTTTCAAGTGAGTTATTAAACATTGAGGAATGCTATGTGCCTTTATCATTAGATTCTCTACATTCTACATTAGTCACTTGTATATACATTTCTATTCCTCACAGGAATATGTGGGCTAGGCAGTGGGTGTCTATGCCTTGTTTAGCTTTGTGTTCCTATTTTATAACACACTGTTCAATAAATGTTTGGGGAATAAATGAAGAAATCCTTAGTGTAGCTTGGAAGTTTTCTCTTTATATGTGCTTTGGCTTTAAGCCACAGAAAAAGGTCATGATTGTAACCAAGGCTGGGTTTGGTTTTCTTCTCAATGTTCCCATAACAACACATTATTATAATTATTTATTCTTGTATCTGTCTCCTATGATAGAAAGTGGGTTCTTAGGGATCTGAGACTATTTCATGTTTATCTTTGTTTCCTTTTAAAGTCCATCACAGTGCAAATAGTTAATACATGTTTGTGAATGAATGAATGAATAAATGAATAAATGAAACTGATTGTTGGCCAGCTCTGAGGTCTTGTGAGGTTTTCATTTCATGTGTCTCTACAGATAATATGTGCTAATTTTTAGAATCTTCGTATTTATCCTGCAAAACTAGCCAGTAATTCCTAGGCACTAATTTGTCCAGAGAAAATAGTGACAGACACTACACCTTCAGTTGTCCTGTGCATCAAGTCCATGGGGAAGTTATGAAAAAAAATAAATAAACTCTCAAACCTGAAATTAAGTTGGCACAGTTCTGAAGATACACAGAGCATGAGGTAGTGATGGAAATTTACTTTGAGTTTTTTCATCCAATATAAATAAAAAACAAAATTCCAAAAAGGAAGGATAATTTTGTTTTACAGGGTGAAAAATAGATATGTCTCTATTTTGTCTTGTATAAATACCCCAAAGGACTTAGAGAGATCGAAAATTAAACCACAGTTTTCCTCAGTAGCAAGACAGCATTTCATATCATTTTTTGTTATTTTATATTACATGAATGTTTGTGGGTGTTTTAGTTCATTTAGTGTTGCTATAGCAGAATACCTGAGGCTGGGTAAGTTATTAATATTAAAAAATAGCTTATTTAGCTCATAGTTTTGCAGGCTGGGAAGTACGAGAAGCATGATGCCTGCATCTGTTGGCTTGTGGTGAAGACTTTTCCTGCTGCATCATGACACGATGGAGAATGTCAAAGGAGAAGTGGGCCTTTGCAAAGAGGCAAAACCCCCGAGGGAAGGCCTGGCTTTATAACAATCTACTGTCATGGGCACTGATCCATTCCTAGGAGAAATCACTACCCACAGAAGGGCACCAAGCCATTCATGAAGGAAAGGTCCCCATGACCCAAACACCTCCCTAGGCCCAATTTCTCAACACCGCCACATTGGGGATCAGATTTCAACATGAGTATTAGTGGGGACCCACTCAAACCACAGCAGTGGGTTACCTTAAAAAATGGCAGCTCCTTCCAAAGAATTAATTATCCTATACACATTTACTGTTCATTCAGTCGTGAGCAAGTCACTTACAGTCTCAGATTCTCAATTGCCTCATCTGCAAAACAGTTTGTGGAGAATTTAGGAGGATTAGAGATAATGAATGTCAAGTATTTAGTGCAGTGTCTGATACATGCTTGATGCTTGATACCTAATAGGTATTTCATCATCATCAATATCATGAGTTATTATCATAAAAATTACCTTGAAGTAGATTTTAGATTCACAAAATACTACAAATAATTTGTATTTTTATAATAAAAAATATACCATGGTCTCCCCATATTTTCCTGCTCTTCTTTAGTACAGGCAATTAATTGATCTATAAGTCAGTAACTTAAGTTTTGACTCAGAGGGAGATACATGTAATTAAATATGTGCTCCTTGGAATTGTGTACGTCCTATAATTCTATTGTAGAGACCAAGAAAAATCCAGTTTTTAATGGGTTTGCCAATCTTATCATATTTCTTGAATTGTAGGTTTATTTCTGTGTTATTAAAAGTGGGATGCATTGATTACCCAATCACTCAGAATATTATGAAAGACTTCATACAAGATTAACTAAAAAGTCTATGAGTATATATTATGAGTATATATTAACTAAAACATAATGAGTGATGTAGCAAACGTACTGTAAAAAAAACTCATGCTTGCTAATAATCAGAGAAATAAAAATAAGAATTTAATGTCATATTAATCAACAACAGTCAAAATGGCTAACAGACAATTTTGACACTTGTTTCAAAACTAGTATCTTAATATATACTAGAAATGAGCATAACTTTTGGGGAAGAAATTTGGCTATAGGTGAAAAGTCACAAAATTTGTTTTCTTTTGACTGAGCAAATGCAGTATGTGGAATATGTTCTGAAGAAAATAATTTATTTTAAAGCAAAAGATATATGGTGATGTTCATTGAACTTTTGCTATGTAGTGAAAGTGAAATGATAGTCCCAACAGTCAATACTTATACCACATTTACCCTGTGCCAGGCACATTTGCACTTTAAGCACTTCACATACTCATGTATTCCTCACAAATGCCCTTTTCTTATCTTACAGATAAGGAAAATGGTAATATAAGTGGTGATTCTAACTGGACAGAATATTATATTAATATGGTCATTCAAATGAACTATTATAAAGAATATGAAGCAATTTGGACTTTTAAAAAATTCTAGTAAACTATAAAATAAGATAGTATGGTCAACCCATTATGGTTGCAACTGTAAAAGATGGTTCTCATGAGGGGTTAGTGGGCAGTGTCAGCCATGTGCACACAGGTATGGAGAGAGGATTGAGGTAGGTAAAACAGGGAATAAGAAGACGTAGCCACCTACCAAATCCTAAGGTCAAGAAGACAGCAGTCCACACAGTCCTGGGAACTGTGGCAATACACTCATCTAATGCTGCACAGGCTTCCCACACAAAGGACATTTAAACTGAATGATGGGGAAGAACATTTGGCTTCACATGTGTGAAGTAGAGATTGAGGGAGAGACAGAGACAGAAGGAAGAATTTTCCTAGAATATCAACCAGAGAAAAGCCAAAGGAGATGGAAGCCGGAGCCTTACCCGGAGTTGGACGGAGGTTGGTGAACACAGCCTGACGGCGCAGCTGGGGAGCAGGGCTCCCTCTGGTGTCAGACACTGGAAAGACTGTGAAACCCCAAATAGCCAAGAGATTCCAGCAGAAGTGGGCAGTTGTTGATAGGAGAGAGGGTCAGACCAAATAGGAATTTGGACCTCCCTTTGCTTAGAGTAATTTCCAGAAATTGTGAGCTATTAAAGTCAGAACACCACAAGCTACAGAATCCTTGAGTTTAGAGCAATAGAAGATGCTCTAAATCCTACTGACCAGTGCCTTGGAAGCCGCTGATAGCTCTCAGCCTTTGTTCCTGTGGCATTCAGAAGGCCAATGAAAGGCATGAGTTAGGAGCATCAGATAACCGGGATGGTGCTAGACCTGCACAGAGCTTGACAACACTTAAGCAAAATATGGAAAATAGTGCATTCAATTAAAAGGATGATAAACTTACGGATATTTTCATTTGATAATTTTTTAAATGTCAATATTTCTTTTACAATTTCTAAAAAGCTGGTAATTTATGGAAGATGCACTTTAGCAAGACTCCTCTTTAAGCTGTGCCCTCTGTCTGTTTAAATTCTTATAACTGGACAATCTAGGTGAGCATTTCCCTTCTTTCTCTTTCTCTTACACATGGGCACAATGCTACCCACCACCAAATTTATTTATCCACAGAAGATATTCATCAATGCTGGCTATGATGCATGATCTATCTCAGTGTATTTTTGCAAAGGTTTATGGTAATATAGTATATTGACTTCCTTCTTCCTACAATCATGTTGACAAGTTCACATTCCAAGATGGAGGTAACATGGATGACTCTTAATTAAAATGCAACAAAAGAAAAAAAAAGCCATGTGTTCCAGAGCTAACAAATATTGAGAGACAGTTAATGATTTTCCTTTTTCTTGTATTTCATTGGACTATTCATTAGCCTCTAAATGACATTCTGTTTGGGGGATTGCAATGGAGAGAAATCATGTAACATCAGGACAGGTTGATATGACCATGATGGCAAATAATAGCTGGCCCTTACACCCAACAACAATAAAAATGAGTTGAGATAGGGAAATTTGTGTAAATATATTTGTTTCCCCTTTCTTCCTTATATCCTTTCATCCCTCCTTCCTTCCTTCCCTCCCTACCTCCCTGCCTCTCTCCCTCATTCTCTCTCTCCCTCCTTCTTTCCTTCCTTCTTTTCTAAAAATTTTTGGAGAAGTTACCTGATTGTCACTAGGTAAATGTTTAGGTATGCTAGTTTAACACTTAAATTATATAAACTCAGTGAGTGGTTTATTGTCATAAATTAACTTGGAAGAATTTTTAATGTATGGCAACTGTACATTAAAATTTTCTTATTCCAATCATGAATTAAAAATAAGATATGGGATAAAGTGAAAAAATATTACATAAATTTCTATTTGCTTCATTTGGTGCAAAAAAACACTTTAATGACTGTCTGGTTTCTGGATTTTGGATTTTCCATGGAATTAATTTTAGTACTACATACCTGTACATATTATATATACATTGTTTTTTAAAAAAGTCTTGGCCACAATTCATAGATTCAAGTTCTAACATTGAACATATTTTAGTTTTAAATTCTCATGCAAGTGTCACTGGATCATCTTGGGGGTTAAAAGATTCAAGTGTAACAGAAAAGTATATCGTGTGCATCATGCCCCTCCCTCTGTAGACTAGAATTCATCAACCTGTACCAATGGGACAAATTTCATTTCTATAAAACCACTGATGTTATCTTAAAAAATTAATTTATTTTCTAAGTAACAAAATTTAAGTGTTGGTTGGATTGTATCCCAAATAGAAGTTCTTCTAAAGGATATTCAGTAGGAAATGAAGAAATCCTACTGTTAAGCTTTGCAAACAGTGTCAAACTGCAGTCATAAGGCGTAAATTATCTGTCCTATACTGATGCTGGGCCAGCTTGATGCTAATGAACTTCTTTTCTGGGGCTTAATCTGTTGCATTTCCTGTGACTCAGCCAATCCTCCTACTCTCTGTTGAAAGAGTCATGGACCATTTTGGAATAGTTTGCAATATGCACCCTTTATGCTTTGATGACATCAAAGATAGTTATATTTAGTCACTAAAATGCAAACATTTGTCCATGGAACCAGCCATACCACCCCCTTTTACCAAAATAAGATATCACTTTCCACCGAGCAGCTAACTTTTATTAAACATTCACTGTGGTCAGGCACTTTTGTGAGCACTTTTAATCTATGAATTCATTTAATCCTTAATAACCTTAGAGATTAGATATTATTACTCCCATTTTTCAGATGAGTAAACTGAGACACAGAAGGTTGAATAACTTGCTCAAGCTCACATAGAGAAACTGGATTCTTCTAAACCCGGTGATACGGCTCCAGATTTCCTACATAATAGTCTTGATTCCTCTTTGTCCTCTCCTGGCCCAGCCATCACCTCGTGGTACTTTATATAATATCTGTGCTCTAGCCAAACTGGACTGCTTTGTAGTTCTCCAAACACATTTCTACTTATTCATTTCTAAGTTAGATTCCCTTCCTATGCACTGCCATTGCCCCTGTGCTTATGATACTTCTGCCTGGTTTCTCTATGAGGAATATATGCCTATCTGTCTTCAAAGCAAGGTAGTACGTAGATCTTTTGAGAAATTTTGTAGTTGGGGGAGTGTTTTGGAGGACATTAGGGAGAGAGCTACTTTATTCTAGCGGCAGCCTGCTCAATTTGCACAGATGGTTGAGAGGAAGGATGCTAGAGAGAAAATTTATAGTAAAGACAGGTAGGATCTGATGTCCCCTGCTGAGCTAAGGATTAACCCTTTAGTTGCTTGATAATGGGGAGATAAAGGGTTCTATGGAAGGGGCCAGGGTAAGTAGGAGAGCTCTAGAGAAATTTGGGACAGGGCCTGTTATCAATAGGTATCACATTATTTAACTATTTAAATAACCAGAAGGGCCTTATGAATGTGTCCTGGCTAAAGACTCTCAGTTGGTAGCATATTGTATTAGTGGTCTGAATAGCATTCTAAAATCCCAAACTCTCTTCTTAATCATCTCCTTTTCCTCCTTTATCACAAATTAAATATATTTTTTGGGTTTTTTTTTTTTTAGTAACTATCCATTCATATTCTCATCTCAAAGAAGCAGGGGAACTTGGAACCTGGAATTCTTCCTTGTCTAGCTTTACAGAGCAGAATACGTTGAACTCTTTGATTATTTCATCTTGGAGCCAATGTGTACAGGTATCAAGTTCACAGTGCATTTCAAATACTGTGCTCCTTGGTCTTATTTTAACCTCTTTCAGAATTATAATTTCCTGTTACTTTCTGTGTTAAAAATAAACTGCCCTGCCCTTCTATTGATGACATATCTAATGTCATCGTCAGGGCTGGATGGTTAAGAACCAAAATCCAGTTATCTATTATAACTCAGGTGTGCTGGTCCAGTTCTGTTTAGGATGTGCTGTAGGTCCCCTGCAGTTTCACCTACTTAACTACTTCCCGCCTTCAGACATCTGCTGCTCTTGCATCATTCATATTACCCTCTTTAATGCATCATTTCTAGTGGTATTAAGGTATGTTTTAGTATCTCCAATGTTAAAACAAATAAGCAAACATTAAGCCCCATCATCCTCCAGCTTCTGGACATCACAGGAAAACATCTCAAAAGAATTGTCCTTACAGCCAGTGTTGATTTCCTCACCTCTTATTCATTCCTTAACTCATTCCAATCTGGTTTCTATTTATTTTAGTTCTATTGTCAGTGACCTCTATGTTGCCTAATGCAATGGGCAGTCCTGGTCCTCTCTCCTCATATTAACATTTTGGCAGCATCCAACATAATTTCCTTTGAAACACTCTCTTCTCAGGGCTTATATGACGTGACACCCTCCAATTTTTTTGTCTACTTACTGGCTGCTCCTTTTCAGTCTCCTTTGCTGGCATTTCCTCCTCTTTTGACCTTTAAAGGTTGGTGTGCCCCAGGTTGATCTCTGTACTTTTTATACTTATTTTCTCTCACTTAAACTCTCCCCTTGCCTGATTATCAAACATATGCTAGATAGAACCATATGGAACTGATGTCTTTGTAAGTAAAAATTGGGTAAATATCAGCAATGATGCAACCTAATATTTCTAACCTAGGCCTCTTCTCTGCACTCCACACCTACCTGTTTACCTGACATCTCCCTTGGAGGTGTAACAGGTATCTCAAACATAAAACATGTCCAGAGTGGAATTTTTGTATCTATTGATCTTGCTCAACTCCATGCTTTCTCTATATCATTAAATGCCACTACCTGAGAGTCATCCTTGATTTATTTATTTTCCTCTTCTCCAAAATGCAATCCATCATCTAGTTGTTTTTCTTCTTCCACCAATTTATATGTTGGGTTTCTAGGTCTACTCTAAATTGCTCTAGTCCAAATGACCTCATGTCTTGACTGAACACTGTAATAACTCCCTGTTTGTTTCTGCTTCTATTCTTGTCCCCTCTTCCATCCAATCTCCACATAGCAACCAGAGTGATCACTTGGAAATATATATCACACTCTCTTACTAAAAATGTAAGCAAGCCAACAAAAAAGTAGCAGCAACAAAAATACCTCTTTAAAGACTTCCTGATGCATTTAGACTAATCCAACCATGCTTACCGTGGTTCTTACCAGGGGTTGGTGAACTAGCCTGACTGTTGCATTGGGTTCACTGCCTGCTTTTGTAAATAGTTTTATTTAGACACAGCCACGCTCATTCATTTATGTACTGTTTGTGGCTGCTTTTGCACTACAATGGCAGATTGAGTAGTTGCAGCAGAGACCATTTGGCTTGCACAGCCTATAATATTTACTATCTGAGCTTTGTATAGAAAATGGTCGCTGATCGCTGGTTTACATGGTCCTGTGCAATCTAGTTTCTGTCTAGCTCTGAACTCATGTCCAGCCACTCTACCCTTAGCTCGTTTACGCTTTTTCCGCAAAAGGCCTTATTCCTACTATAGGACCAGGCCTAGTAATTTCCTGTCATAAAGAATTTCTTTGCATGTGTTCTTCCCTCTATAGAAAATACCCTTTTTCTGGATCTTTGTTTGGCTGCTCCTTTCTCATTATCTAGCTCTCACCTCCTTGGAGAGAGGCATTCCTTGACACTCTTTCTAATGTTGCCCCTCATTGCTCTCTATCTCATTGCACTTTTTAAAAATTTCCTTCATAGCATTTATCATAGTAATTATTTTTAGGTTTTTGCCAACTTTTTCTCTTTCTTTCCCAGTAGAAGCTCCCTGAAACAGGAATATTGTTTGCCTTATTTGTTGTTCTACCTCAGCAACTAATGCAGAGTTATATACATTATAAGTGCCCAATAAGTAGTTGTAAATGAGTGAATGTGACCGCTGTCTTCAGCGTCCAGATGGGTCTCTATGACAAGATTTCCTAAGTGGCACTCTCTTCTGAGTGCTTGCTGTGCTCACACTGCTGCTACTACTGACGATTCCTTGGAGTTCTCAGGATACCAAGGTAGCATTTTGTCCTCTAGACACCTCTGAATAGCAGAAGCTATGCTATTTCAAGTGAAATTAAGAATGCTGTCATTCTCCTGATTTTATTATTACAATTTTCCACCTAGGTCTTGGAGCAGTGTTGTTAAGGCCACTGTGTTTTATAGCATTTTTCATAAAACACATCTTTCATTTTTTTATTCATAGCCCCTAGCCTCAACAAGGCTTAGTTGTCAGCCTTGTCAGGGATAGGGGATAAAACCAGATGACAAACATGTGCTGTACAAGTTCAGAATCAACTTTCCTACTGATGATTAAAAGTTTTATCCTTGTGCTAGGGTTGTCCTTTTGAGCCCCTTTTCCCTGGGATGAGTTCTCATCAAGGAGCCTTCTTAAATATTCCTGTAAATAGTATTCTTAGAGGTCTGCCTCTATAGCATAAGACATTCTCTTCCTAATAAACACTTATTAAGTCCCTGCTGTACTAGGCTCTGATCTAAACGCTAAGAATAAATTGTTAAACCTGATAAACATGTGATTTATAGTCTATTGCACCATCTTAACTCTGGTGTGTCTAATCACCTTTAAACCTCAGTTTCCTTATTTGTAACTTGGGATAATATCATCTACATTGAGAGTTTATTGTAAGGATTAAATAACCTTATGTATAGAAAGCACATAATACAACATATTACACAAAGCAGGTACTAAGGAAATTGTAGGTATTGACCAATTATCCAGTGTGGTTTGCAAATGGAAAAAAAAATACTACAATGAAGTAATACTTCGCAGATATTCCTACCATTATCAATTTTCTCACTCAGATCACACCTGAATATAATGCATTTGGAAGCAAAAACTTTTTAACATCCAAACTGTGTATGTTTTAGGTAAATATTATTATAGGCCTAGGAGAGAGTGGTATAGAATTACATTATGCTATTTAGTAATATTTAAAATGAAAATTATAACTTTAGGGTACCCTCACAAATTTTTGCAATATAATTGTCATATGATTGGTTTAAAGCATATTATTTTTAACATGTTTGCTTATTGTGTTGGTGTACCTACTCTGAAGTTATCAGTGATCAACCAAGACAACCAGGACTTGAGGACCGAGTCCATTAGCTCCAAGAAAGCAGAAAAATGCAATTAGGGGAGCCTTATATTTTGCTGTATCCCATCCCAACACTCCCACCCAGAGAATTTGCTATGTGGGGTCTTGGCACCAAAAGAAAGTAGTTTATTGCCTGTTACAGCATCACTGGGCTGGGGAAACAAACAAATAAAAAAACCTAAACAAAACAAAACAGTAGTAACAGTAACAAAACTGGAGATCAGGGTTATTTACCAAGGCAGCCAGGATTTGAGAAGCGAAGATGCTAAAGAAAAGTAAATCACTAAACAATGAGTCCAACACTCTGCACACAACTTCTCTTTGGGGTATTTCCTGATTCTTAAGCTATTCATGCATGGAGTAAGAGCCTGGAAACCAACCAAACAGCAGCTTAGGCAGGCTCATGGTGCTAGAGAGTTCAGGGTTTAATAATGAAGAGTTGCCTTGAGAACCTACAGAATCAGAACACCTCAAACCCTGATTTGGTCAGGGATTGGTAGTTTCTACTCTATTTTCCTGCCAGAGAAAAGTAAATCACATTGTGAGGAAGATAAGTATATCCAGTACCTTAGCAATTTTTCCACCAAAATGTTTGGTATTTAATCCAAAATTACTATGCCTCCTAGGAAATAGGACTGAAATGACTAGATTTCTTATATTGTCAAAGAAATGATAAAGTTAGTAAAGTAATGCTGATAAAGAAAGGACACATTGTAATTGTTAGTTAACAACTAAAAAGAATCATAAAAGAACGTAGATTCATATACTAAGAAAATAAAATGAAATAAATATAAAAATAATTAATTTAAAAGAAATCAAGAAATGCAGGAAGAGGGAACAAATAGAATATTCACATATGGTACATTCTGATACATCAGTACTTACATGAAAGACATTAAAAAAATGGAAAAAGATATACCACACAGACACCAACCAGAAAGCAGTTGGTATGGTTATTCTACCATCAGACAAAGTAGACTTCAAGGGGGGATGAATTACTGGATAGACAGTTTGATATTGATAGATATTATCTGTACCTATAAAGAAGATAGTTTGTGGCTATACAGATACCAGACAAAGAAGGCTTTAGAGCAAGAGTGACAAACTTAAAGAGAAATATTTCAAAATGATAAAAGGTCAATTCAATGAGAATGTAAAACAATTTAAAATTTGTATGTACCGAAAAGCATAACCTCAACATATAGAAAGCAAACACTGATGGAATGCAAGGAGAAAAAGAAATATCCACAATCACATGGCTGGAGATTTTAACACCCATTTCAGGAACTCATAGAACAAGCAGACAAAATGTCAGTAGTAAATCCTCTTCATGATGTATTACACTTGTTCTAAATTGCTGGTTTTGATCTGTGAAATAATTTGTTTAAATTTTTTTCAGGGTAATGGGAGAATTTGATCTATAGTTTTCTTGTATTGCTTTTGTCAGATGTTGGTATTAAGGGTGTGTTGACCTTATAAAATGACTTGGGAACTATTTTTTGGTAGTGTTCCTATAAGACTGGTACTGCTTCTTCCTTAAATGTTTGGAAGATGCTTCAGTGAAGTAAACTGAATTAGAGTTTTCTTGTAGATAGTTTTTTTTAAATTATAGATTCAATTTATTTAAAAGATAGAGCAGTACTAAAATAGTCCATTTCTTCTTATATCAACTTTGCTAAGTTGACTTTTAAAAAAGTGTCCATTTTATCTAAACTTTCAAATTTATTAGCATAACATTATATATGACATTTCAGTCTATTTAGTATCTCTAGAATCTGTTTTGATGTTCCCCCTTTAATTCCTGGTATTGAGCCTTTTTCTTGATCAGTATTTTTATTCATTTATCAATTTTATTAGACTTTAAATATTACAAATGGTTACACACATTTGTTAGCTATTTCATTGATTTCTAATATTATATTTATTATTTACTTCTATATAATTAGGTTTAATTTGCTGTGTTTTTTTGATCTTCTTAAAGGATACACTTGGATTGTTGATTTTCAGACTTTTTTCCCCTTCTAACAGATACATTTAAAACTATAAAATTTCTTCCAAGCATAATTTTAAGATGCTATACTTTCATTATCATGTACTTTAAATTATTTTCTAATTTTCGTGTGACTCCTTCATTGACCCATGGATTATTTAAGACTACATTGATTAATGTCCAATTTAGGGGAAATATTTTAGTTACCATTACACTAATATCTAGCTTGATTATAATGACTAGAGATTATTTCTGTATGATTTTAATTCTTTGAAATTTGTTGAAACTTGTTTTATGGGTAAATGTAAATGTTTCAAACATACTTGAAAAGAATGTGTATTCTGCCATTGTTGAATATAGCATCATATATATATGTTACTTAGGTAAAGTGTCTTATTTAAAATGTTCAATGTACATTTTTATGTATTGACCTTGGTGGTAATTACATGACTGCTTGCTTTATGATTTTTAATTAAATTGGGCATTTGTTTTAAGTACTTTTTCTATGTATTTCATAATAAAACCGTTTTTTAAAGAATTAGAATATCACAGAGAATACTGTAGTGGGTAGGAATTCTATGAGCAACGTGAATATGTCCCCTCCAAAATTCAGGTGTTGCCAATGAAATAGTATTAAGAGGTGGGGTCTTTAAGAGCTGAATTGGTCATAAGGATTCCTCCCTCATGAATGGAATTAAGGCTCTTATTAAAGAGGTTTTCCCTCTTGCCCTTCTGCCTTCTACCATGTGAGGATGCAGCAAGAAACCCCTCATCAGGCACCAGATGTTATTGCCTTGATCTTGGACTTTTCTGCCTCCAGAACTGTGAGAAATAAATTTCTGTTCTGCATAAATTATTCAGTCTGTGGTATTTTGTTATAGTAGCACAAACAGATTAAGACAATGGATATAACTTCTGATTTCTGAGAATTAAAACAGCTGACCCAGATGTGTTAAATAAATGTGCTTGCCAATTAACTTCCTAAGTTTAAATTATGCTTGGATCTTTTTATATGGCAATGTCATTTTTTGAATATCATCAAAGAACTCTTAGTTTTGGCAAAGTGATTATTCTGTACTTATAATCAATCATTATCATCCTTTCAGAAGGTGAATGATAGATTTATTGTTTATCATATATTTACACTGTGAAATTAAAAAAAGGAATATTTTACAAATTGAATTTTGTAAGATGGTAATATTTTTTTCTTCAAAAAAATTAAAAGCAATATTACTAAGACTGAACATTTTATATTTAATTTGATTACTTAAAGTGAAATAGGCATAACTGAAACTTCAGTATCATTGGCTATAAATTGACTTAATAAGTAAACTGGAAATATACACTCTATAATTCATTACTGCTGAATTTTAAAGAGGCTTCATAATAATGGGCATGTTCGATTTAAGGCATTATTCTAAGTTAATATATTATCTTTAGTGGACCTAGTTTCCATTGAGGAAGAACATTTTGAACATTCACGTGTGGTTATCAAGGGCATTGATCAATATTCATAAAAAGCATAGTAAGCAGGAAATCCAAGTTCAAAACCATATCCTTTATACATTTGAAACAAATGTCATTTACTTATATTGCTAACTTATTGTTTTGTTTTTAGAAAATAACCTGTGACTATAAGTATCAAAAAATTGTTTTCCAATTTTCTGGAAAAGTATAAGTCTAATAAAGTATGTTAGACTTCCACAGTTGTTCATTTCCACCTAGTGAGCAAAATATCTTCATATGAAAATAACCAGAATCAATCAAATTTCTATTTAAAAATTGAACACTTGGAAAGGAAGTAAAAATACAATAAATGAATTTCCTAATTGTTCTTCACCACCACCCAACATCTAGTTTCGTGTCAAGAGAATCAATGAGCAGAAATCTGGGAGCTGGCACTCTAAACACCTTTGAAATATGGAAGAATGGAACTTTTGTCATTCAGGGTTTGCCAGTGTTTGAGGTTCTGGGTAGCTTCGTCCCCCAGGGCTACACATTGGCAGAATTTATGCATTCTCAGAAGTTGTTTCTCCGTGGTTGGACTGACCACCCATTTATAGCTGCTGTTTCATCCTTTGCCAATATCCAGCAGGGGGAAACTTTATTACAGTAACACTTCCTTTTGACTGAATTGCTTATATTCCTTTTCAGAGTGTCTGGTAGCCTGTCCAGTGTGCTTCTACAACACCAAATATCTACCACTATTAAGAAAACATTCTATATTCGTATGTTTACTTAATAGCCTTTCATACTAGACAGATTGAAGGCAAATATTACCAACTTTATTTCGAGGTATAGAAATTGAGACTTGGAGAGTTAAATAATTTATAGTGGGACATGCAGAGAGTAGTCAGGCCATGTGGCTAAAATATTTGAACCTTGAGCTCTCTGACCTGTATCTTTCTCCTTAGATTACACTACCTCCCTTATGAGTGAGTCAGCAATTTATTTTTTCTTTTTCCTGCGATTACTATAAATCATTTTATTCCTCATCATATACATTCAGTTGGGGATTTGTGAAGAATAATGCCATCCTTTAAGATCTAAAGGATGCAGGGGGGGGTAGTCCCTAACTTACCTCTGTTAAATTTTCCAGGCTGCCTCCTGCAGAAATGGATGGTTGCTAGAGAATGACAGTAGTATAGACCATTGAGAGCTCAAACAGTAATCACCCTGTTCACAGCTGCTGTGCTGGATGTGGTGTCATTGCTAGAGCAGATTTATAAAGCTTCATGTTCTCACGGTATGCAACCATTGATTTGTTGAATACATTCTTTTATATTCTGGTTGGATAAGAGGATCAGAAACAGTTTGCATTTATGAGACTGGCATGAACATATTCATTTATGCTTTTGCTTCAAGGCTATGTTAACTCTCCTTCCCTTTGTCATAATATAGTCTTAAAAGATTAGGACTGTCTGAGTCCCTCAGAACATTACATCGATCTAATATATCAATAACATCATGCTGATTGGATATGAGGAACAAGAGGTGGCTAGCATGCTGGAGGCCTTAGTAAGGTATATGTGCTGTTGGTAGTAGAAGATAAAACACTATGAAGATTCAGTGACCTGCCATTTCAATAAATGTTTAAGGGCCCAGAGATAAGGGGTGTGCTAGGATGTTTCCTCTAAAATTAAGGGCAAACTGGTGCTACTTGCATTTCCTACTATAAAGAAAGAAATATTTTGGGCCTGGGGTTTCAAGGGAACACATTCCTTATCTAGGCACACTGTTCTGGCTCAGAGAATGCCCTGAATGGACAGGAGCAGGAAAGGGCTCTGAGGCAGGTCCAGGCAGCTGTGTGCAAACAGCCCCAACCCATAGGCCATATAACCTGGCAGATTCCACAGTGTTGGAGGATTCAGTGGTGGAAAAAAAAAATGCAGGGTGGCGTTTTTAGCAAGTCCTCATGGAAGAATGACAATACAGACCAGAGGTTTAGATGGGCACACGACTGCCCTAAGACTACTTTTCCCAGCCTCCTTTGAAGCTTTGTGTAAATACGTGACTAAGTTCTGGCCAATGGGATATGAATGGAAATGCCATGTGCTGCTCTTGTTTGTGTCCCTGAAAAGGAATGTGTGTTTCCTTAACTCCTTTCTCTCTTCTCACAGATAACCAAGATAGCCTCAACATTTCCCTCAGATTGACTAAATTTCAGACAGATCTCTCTTTTCTTAGAGCACTTGCTTTAGAAAACTTGCAGTTGGAAATTCTTTCTCTGCCCCTATAAAACATAAATCTTTCCCCAGACTCTTTCCAGATTTGCAACCCAGGAACGTCTTCCTCAAAAACCTGGGAGCCCCTCCTTAGAAATGTTATCTTCAAGGAAGATATTGACTCTGTCTCCCAGTCTCTCTTGGAGGGGAGGAGCTTAACTTCCATAAGTGCCAATTAGCAAACACGGATGGCCTGATCACATTGACCAATCTCCTCCCAGATGTCCCCCAGGACTTTTCCACTAGCTCGTCCCCATGCTTAAAAACTCTCCTGCCTTTTGTTTCAGTGAAATTCAGTTCAATCTTTCTTTCTTATTGCAATAGTTTTGAATAAAGTCTTTTTTGCCTGTTTAACTCTGTTTTGTGCAATCTTTCTTTGACACAGGCCTCATGATGTGAACTGGAGCAGCTACTTTGGATGTTTTGGGGATTGCAGAGCTAACCCTTCAATGCTGGACCACCTACCTCTGGACCATGACATGACAGAAGAATAATCATCTATCTTATTTTAGCAGCTGAATTTTGTGTCTCTTTGTTGGAGCAGCTTGGCCTGTCATAAATAATACAAGGCTATTTGACTAAGTTACTTTAAAGAGGAGAACAAAATGAAGCTTAAAAAAATAGGAAATTTAACTTTGTTTTCTTCCTCTAAGCATAAATTATAGTATTGAACTTTGTTAAAAGTCACAACTGAGGAAAATATAAAAGTACATGCAGCATTCCACCACACAATAATTTAAAAAAATGAATGTGGCATGTATTTTAAATCTTAGACTAAAATAATATTTTTTAGAAACAGGAAAACGAAGAGATAAATAAATTTATATTTTAAGGTTCAGATTAGCCAAGTTATGTGGTGATTTATTTATTAGAAAAACATTGCAGAGAACCTACCTTAAAGTCTATTTTTATTTACTGAACAAATATTTAAGAAATATTCAGAAAAAGTAAATATAAATGTAAAAAGGAATATTTCTCTGTGTTCTTATGGTCCTATATATTATTTTCTGATTTTCTAATGAATTTTTGTCATGTCCATATTACACTTTTCTTGGGATAATGCTAATTTCTACCATGTCTTTCACTGAAGCTTTCTTCTTTCCTTTCTCTCTCTCTGTCTGTAACTACTCTTTGGTCTATTAACTAAAAAACTTTTGAACACTTATACTGTGCTAATGAGACTCTCGATAGGAGCTGGACAATAAAAATGAGCAAATCAAATAAACAAAAGAATTTTAGTTTGTGAGAAATTAGAGGTGGAGGGCAGGGAAGGAAATGCCAGGATGGCAAGGAGACTAATATGATAGGGCAGAGAGAGCTAGATCAGATAAGCTGTGTGGGACATGCCCACTGTGGGAAACTGGGGAAAGAAGATGCCAGAGCCAGGGAAGTGCAAATACAAAGACCCCCAGAAAAGAAAGAGCTTGACTCCACAGAAGAGAAGGAGGCTACTGAAGCTGGAATATGGTGAGCAAGGAAGAGAGTGGGATAAGATGAGGCAGGAATAGAAGAGGCCCAATTAGGGAAGGGACTTGGGACATAGTAAAGGAGTTTAAATTTTATTCTAAGCACAAAGTAGATTTTAAAGAGAGCAGTAATAGGATCAGATTTACATTTTTTAAAATATCAATCTGGTTGGTGGTGGTGTCTGGATTACAGGAGAGAGACTGTCATACCTTTGACCATTGAGGTCACGTGCCACTGGGGACAGGAGTGGGGATTCGGGAGAGTAATGACTTCCCCATTTGAGGACTTGTAATGAAATCTCTGGATACC
Organism: Daubentonia madagascariensis; assembly: GCA_023783475.1. Taxonomy (NCBI): domain Eukaryota; kingdom Metazoa; phylum Chordata; class Mammalia; order Primates; family Daubentoniidae; genus Daubentonia; species Daubentonia madagascariensis. The sequence continues at coordinate 16,964,858 of JAKFHU010000726.1, read as the reverse complement.
AGAGTTCGTTTGCATATTGCAGTTTGATTGGTCAAAAAGGCTTCTCTTTGTATTCTGGTCAGACTCCCAGCTTGTGGCTCAAACTGGAACAAAAACATCTACCCATCTATATATAGGATTTTTCTGCACCCCTGCTTGTTAGTAGTGCCTTAAGTTATCACTGGTGAGGTGTAAGGGCCATAAAGCCGTTTTGTCCTTTGTACACCAGGATGTGAGAGCTAAGATGAGGGAATCTCTGATGATGACATGGTTTTTTCTCTAGAGCATCAGAGAGCCAGCAAGCACACAGAGCAAGTTCCCTTCAGCACTCTGATTTAAGTCTGCATGGTGCTTTTTATAGTGAAGGACTCATCTCTGAAGCAGGAATTTTTAAAAATTTTGTTCTTAAAACTTCTCAACACTCCTTATGAGTATCACCTTGAAGTTAAATGAGTTGGAATTAAATCATTCATAAACTAATTTACATGCAGCAGAAAATCCAAAGTAACTGTACTCATACTTGGCAAATTATTATTTAGGAGATGAGAGCATATTTGAATAATTAATACATATAATTAACATACTTTAAGACTATTATTGCTCTATTGGCATTATGGGAAAAGGGATTTTTAACAATTTGAAAAATTTGTATTGGAGAAACATCCTTGACGATGATTAAAACACAAAACTGGCCGGGCACTGTGGCTCACGCCTGGAATTCTAACACTCTGGGAGGCCGAGACAAGAGGATCGCTTGAGGTCATGAGTTCAAGACCAGCGTGAGCAAGAGCAAGATCCCATCTCACTAATAGAAAAAATTAGCCGGGCGTGGTGGCACATGCCTGTCTATGCCAGCTACTCAGGAGGCTGAGGCAGGAGGCTCACTTGAACCTGGGAGTTTGAGGTTTCTGTGAGCTAGGCTGACTCCAGGGCACTCTAGCCCAGGCAACAGAGGGAGACTCTGTCTCAAAAAAACACAAAACCAATTTTATTTTGTTTTTCTAAAAAGAAGAAGATAAACACACTTGAAACGCCTCATGAACAAAAACATCCGCTTTGTGCCATCCGGAGTTGAATTATACTTGTGAAATATGCAAATATTTTCACGTTATAAAATTTTAACTCCCATTGAATTCAAATGAAGCACTATGAAAAATGAAACAAACATAGTGCATAATTCCATTTTTCACTTTAACAACCTTGGCTACACTTTTTTTCAGAATTGAGATTCTCAGAGTAAATTCACTTAGTGACTATGATCTCACTTCCTCAGTTATTTCCGCCAGGCTTTATGGGGCACAACTACCATCCTCGGATTCCAAACAGGACCACAGAAGGAACCCGGTTTTACTTGAAGGCAGGAGCCAGCCCAGCACCTGCAGATTCCACCTTATTGTTTCATCCCTTGGTCTTCATAACCAGCCTCTCTTAGTGTGCAAATGCCCCCTGGAAAGATTCGAGTTAAAATTTTGCAGCATTTACTTGTTCTTTACTTGTTGGTTTTAAAAAAATTAAGAAAATGTAACTGAGAGAATGGTATTTTGATTCTACTTGTGGATATTTTCAGAGCAGAGTAGCAAAGGGTTAATGTTATAGCCCACAACACTACCTAGGAGGGTTGTTTGGTGGGGGGGGGGGCGTGTCTGGACATCAGTGATAGGTAGGGGTGAGAAGGAGAGATCAATAGAAGAGGTCCAGAAATTTGGAAATGAAAGGGGAGAGGCATCTGCTGTTGTCTAGAGGAAGGAACTCTGGCTTAGATGTCAGGAGACCTTGATTTTCATCCCAGGTTTATAAACAAAGCCATAGTAACTACTCTGGTGAAATAAGTCCAAGGCAGATCTGGCCTTTGTATGATGCTTATACATCTCTGGGGATCTTCTGGGAAAAAATGATAAAATTGTGAATACAAAATTAGGTATAGAGCTCTGAAGGGGGCCTATGCAAGTGAGAGACGCTGAAGCTTAAACTCTACCAGTTTCATGACAAATTCTCTGTTAGAATAGATCTCAGCATTTCAATTCTCATATGACACAGGTGAGATACAAAGCGAAGAAATGGCTTCTGGCTAGTACACTGGTGGAGCCAAGCCTTGAACTTGGTCTCGTGAAGCTGAAATCTTGGCTTTGAATTTATTTATTTTTTTTACATTTTAAAATGATACATACTAACCATACATATTTATGGGGTACATGTAATATTTTGATACATGTGTACAATGTTTAATGATCACATCAGGGCAATTGGCATATCCATTACCTCAAACATTTATTGTTTATTTGCATTGGGAATGTTCAAAATCCTTTCTTCTAGCTATTTTGAAATAGAGAATAAATTATTGTTTACTATAGTCACCCTACTGTGCTATAGAACACTAGAACTTATTCCTCTTATCTAATTGTAATTTTCTACCCATTAACCAGCCTCTCCCTATTCCTCCCTTGCCTGCACCCTCTGTAGCCTCTGGTAACCACTATTCTATTCTCTGCTTCTATGCGATCAACTTTTTTAGCTCCCACATATGAGTGAGAAGACATGGTATTTGTCTTTCTGTGCCTGGCTTATTTCACTTAACATAATTTCCTCCAGCTCATCCATTTTGCCACAAATGACAGGATTTCATTCTTTTTTATGGCTGAATAATATTCCATTGTATATACATACCTCATTTTCTTTATCCATTCATTCATTGCTTGATTCTTTATCTTGGCTATTGTGAATAGTGCTGCAATAAACAAGGGAGTGCAGATACTTTTTTGAGATACTGATGAAACTTCTGCTCTTTATGGCACAGTGAAATCTTCCAATATGACCTCAGGCAAGTTACTCCATCTCTTTGGTCCTTCCGGCCCACCCTGAAAAATGAGAGGCAAAACAAAATGAAGGTAAATTTCTTTTCAGTTTAATAAAAGCACCACTGATTTACCCAAGCTAAAAACAAGAAAATCATCTTTAATCCTCCTTCAGTCTTACTCTCTACAATCAAACAGAGAATACAGCATGGAGGCTGGTAGTCTTGCTGTGATGGCAGCCTCCCAGGGTTTGATTCCTGGCCCTACTACACACCAGCTGCGGGTGCTCAGGCAAGTTACTTGTCATTTCCTCACTTAGGAAACAGTGATAGCAATAGTACTGACAACAGAAGTTATGGCGATTATTAAATAACTTCATGCATAGTACAAAAAGTGTTGCCCATTATTATTTTCTAATCAATCACCAAATCAAGAAGAGCTCCTACCCATATCTCTGAACACCTTGCTCCCCCATTCTATTTTTTTCCTCTTACAATGTTCAACCAGAACACTTCTCAGAATTCACTTCAATATCAGGATCGAACCCACTGGTGCTGGGTCTCATGGATCTAAGTTTCTAGAACTTGCCATTCTTTTTGTTGTTCTAGTCAACTTTTTTTTTTGTTTTTTATTTTTAAAGACCTACTACCATTAACCTTTCATTCAACAAACTTTTCTTGACAGATATTCAAGCAACTCAAAGTCTAATAGTGGTTATTGGTGGTGGTGAGAATGAGAGTAAAAATACAAAATAAAAAGGGTTAGAATGGATGTGTGTGTGCAGGAAGCAAGAGGATCACAGCTCTTAGCTCTGCTAGGGTTAGGGAAAGCCTCACGGCAGTGAGCTCAGTCGAGAGGAGGTTCTTCCAGCAACCAAAGAGCATCTAAAACAAGGGCAAGAGTGTGGGCAGAGGCATGGACATGCTTGTGTCCAATTGGCAAGGATTGCCAGTCCCTTTCCTATAGAATCTTTCTTAGTGGGACACGGAGGACTTTTCTTCTCCATTTCTCCAGGGTTCCCAGGTTTATAGCAGCAAAATAAGGCTTTTACAAATATGCTCCAAGGTGAAAAGCTTGAGATCAGTATAAGCCTGCTGGCCATTCTCAGGATCTCTCTACTGTCTAAGTAAAGAGACAAATAAAATGGCTTATCAGTCCCAGGGAACCTGGAGATGTGCATAGTCTGGAAAAGGCTTGACTGAGTTGTTTGGATGAGAGCAAAGTTCACAGATGGTGGATATGAGTGCAGCCCACATCAATTTACATCCACTCTTTTAAATGTTTAAAGTAAACTTTATTACAAATTTTAAAAGGATTTTTTCTTCAGTGCTAAACTTATAATGTTTTAACACATTCCTAAGAATTTTTTTTTCTAGCCCTCTCCTCTTTTTATTAGAATATTCTCTGAATGGAAACTGTGTTTGCCGAAATGCACTTTTTCTGAAGTTCTTTCCAATTTTCGCATTCATACTTGATTCTCAATTCTAGGTCGGGTTATCAAATAAATTAATTTATAATCAATCAATTACATATCAAGTTATTTTAAGTTATTACTCAATTTTTTTAAGGTCAAATAGTCCAACAGTGCTTATAATGAAAAGCTAAAAACCTCTGATCCCCTCCCCATTCATACCTTCCCTAGACTTTACAACTTTTTAAAAATATGTTTCTTCTGGAAGATACCACCTATCTCTCAGTAATAAACTTATTATGACTATATCAACTGCAGGCTTTGTCTCTTGACTCCCTGCTACATTAGGTGTTACTTTATCACAGTAGGCTCACTTATACAGTCCTCAAGCACTCTTCCTCCAACCTCCCAATACCCTTACACAAGTGTTTTCAGTTATCTTTGCAATTATAAAAAAAAAATACTTACCACCTTTATTTCTTGTTTTCCTTCAACTATAGATAACATTATCAATTGAATTGTACCCCCCCCAAAATTCTTATGTTGAAGTCCTAATCCCTAATACCTCAGAATGTGACTGTATTTGAAGATAGAGTGTTTGCACAAGTAATAAAGTTTAATGTGAGGTTATTAGGGGGGCCCCAATCCAGTATGGCTGCGTCCTTATAAGGAGGAGGAATCTGTGCACAGTCAATACAGGAGAGCAGATGATGGGAAGATGCAGGGAGAAGAGGGCCATTTATAAGCCATAAGGAGAAGCCTGGAACAGATCATTTTCTCACAGCCCTCCAAAGAAACTAATTCTTGATTTCAAACTTCCAGCATCCAGAACTGTGAGACTATACATTCCTGTTGTTTAAGCCACCTAGTCTGGGGTACTTTGGTATGGCAGCCCTAGGAAACTGATACGGATGATTCCTATTGATTTCTAGTATTGTAAGAAGAAGGTACAGCAGCCCTGCCCTTTTTGTTTCTCCTCTGCCTCTGCTATTTCTGCATACTAAAGTTAACGATGCAGGTGGGTACATTGCTCAGTGTCAAAGGTCCACCATCTCTCTTCTTTCATCTGTCATTCTCTGAAGCAATATACATAATTTCACTTCATTCATCTTTCCACCTAGAAGACCTCATGGTCTTTGGAACTGCTCCTCCTTTCTCAGCAGAGTGAGGGAGATCTGAGACAGCCTCTTTGTCCACCAGGCACTTCAGCCCCTGCTAAGTAGCCCTTGCTAAGTAGTTTCCTCTAAGTAGCCATGGGCTGATACAGTAAACTACTGACTTGACTGGCAGGTACTATGAGGCAAGTATTAGCCACCCATAGCCTTCGTTTCCTTCTTTATAGATTGGAATAATAATTGTTCCTACTGTGGTATTAAGTTAGCCAAAACATGTGCATTAATTAGCACACTGTCTAGCACACTGCACGTGCTCAGGAAGTATTGATTATTATTATCATAACCATTGTTAATCTCCAGCAGAGTTTGGTAGCACCCTGCTTCCTTTTCCTTGGTAAAATACTTTCCAGAATGGGTCCAATGATATTCCAGCTCCAAGTTCTGGAAATAATGAGCAGAAAGTAAAATATATTAGCAACATTTTCTCCTCATAGGAACACTTTTTTCTGGTTGTCAATCCATTTTTATGTTGATACATAGTAATCATATTGCATTATTACAAACCTCTGGTTTTTAAAGAAATCTTAAGTGACTAAAAATTCTTAAGAGATGTTTACTTATACTGTGATAGAGATTGTATTTTACTTCTTTTATAAACAACTTTTTAATAAGTAATTTCAAATGGTATGTTCAAAATAGGAATGCCATCAGGGAAATGTTAACGCAGATGAAATGTTTTTAGAGCTCAAAGTAACTAGGAGCTCTTGGCAAGAAGAAACTTTGAAGAAATAGAATCCAATTCTTTACCCATGATAATTTAATGTTTTACCTTTAATAAGTTCTCATTAATACTTATTATTTTCTGCTATACCTAAATTTTGGAAAAATGCATGTAAATGAAATCCTTTTATTCTGTGTGCCTGCATTTAAAATACTGATTCAGTTCCTACTTTACAATGTTCCACTTTAAAGCAACAGAGATAAAATATTCATTATGTCTTTAAGAATGACAAGTACTGGAATTGCTAAATGTTTGGCATAGAAAGATAGTATACTTAATAATAAAATAGTTTGCTCAGAAAAATCCTTTAGAGTTTTTTTTACCTGTTAGCATTACTGATTAGGTTTCTGATGACTGATCAAATGGTGTGAACACATTTGGTTAAATGTAAATACATCCCCTATCAATAGAGAGGGACACTTTGCTTTGAAAAAATGGGAAATAAATGAATGTTTTATTAATGTAGGGAGCAAAGCCATTGGTCTCCTAAAGTTTTGCTGAAAAATCACTGACCTGAGGCAGACTGGTTAATAGGAAAAAAGACATACAAATTTATTTAACATGTATACACTGGAGCCTTCATAATGAAGACCCAAAATCATAGTAGGAGAGTTATATTTTAATTGATATGCAGTGGGGACCCTTAATTTCTAGAAAGAAACAGTCCTTCCATTAATATGGAAATTACACATTAACTTATTTATTCTAGATAGCAGATATTGTTCTTAAGTCATAGAGCAATAAGGAGGCAATATGTGAGGAAGAAGGAAGAGAGGGGAGGCACAGAGGTGGTGAGAAACTACACAGAATGGGATAGAGAGACAGCACGTGCTGTGAGTATGGGATTTTGATAAAAGGTGAGCTACACGGCTTTCAATTTTAAGCAAATACTATCCTTTCCAAATATTGGAAAGCCAAGTTTCCAATAGAGTTATAATTTGTTCAACGAATTTTTATTGATCATCTGACATGTGCCTGGAATTCCTCAACTTGACAAGATTTAATTTAATCAGATTGATAATACAATAATGGAAGTTGTGAAGGAAGGACGGGAAAAAGTGGAAACTTCTTTGGTGCAGTCAGGTGGGTGTTTCAGTTAGGAGACAATATATCATTTATGCTTTGAAAAATATTTTGTGAGTTGATCATATGAAGCTGGGCAACATTCTATACACTCTGGGGTGTTTAGAGTTGAGTCTAATCTGTATCCTTTTCTCAAAGAACTCACATCCAATGGATGCAAGACAATTACAGTAGAGTAAAAATTAATATGATTCTGACAATCCCCTATATCTGCTACGAGGGAGTTACACCTTCACTCATTTATCCCACAACAAAATGTGTTGGTCACCAACTATGTGCCAACTATCACAAACTCTTGTACATTTACATGTTTTTCATTTACAGAATTTTTTACAAAGCAAAGGAAACTAACATATACTGTGTACTTACTTTGCACCAGATAATATGGTAGATGTGGTTCCATTTTATTCTCATTCATCATAAATTTATTATCCTTTCCCCTTTGTATAAGGAAACTAAGGCCCAGACTGTAATATGTAATTTGCCCAAATTCAACTGGATACGAAGTAGAAGAGATGGAAAGTGAATTTTTTTTTTTTTTATTCTAAAGCCTGTTCTCTTATTCTTGGCTATCTCTGGATTTGTGCTTATGAAAGAAAAATACTTTTTCTCAAACAAGCATCACTGGTACTCACCATCAAACTGGTACTAACTGATGAACACTTACATCACACAGGGCAATAACATTCATCAGGGGGCGGGCGGGCGGGAGGGGGGTGGAAGGGATGGGAAAAACTCTCACTGAATGGATGTGGGGAGCACAGTTTGGGAGATGACCACGATGTGGCTCTGACACGGGCAGAACAGGGGCAATGTGTATGGCCAAAATGTTGTACCCCCATGATATTCTGAAATTAAAAAAATAAATTAAAAAAAAAAAAAAAAAACTTTTTCTCAGGAAAATGTGACATGTTTTGATGCCAATTTTAGAATATATTTGAAGGTAGATTTAGATGTACATAAATAGAAAGACAAAACATATAGTTAAGTGTGGGGGGAGGAAGCAAATTAAAGATCAAAATATACCCACTTATTAAATAATAAACCTCAAACCAAACACAAATTGCAGGAACATGTAGGGAAGGGACTTAAAGTTTATACACAAAACTGGTAACCCAATTTGCCTCGCAGAAGGCAGTGGATTAAGAAGAGGGAAGGGAAATTTTTGCCCTGTACTCTGTGCAGTTTAAATTTTTTTTTCACAAGAACAAATCTATGTGTTACCTGTGTAATTAAATACAGCAAGTGCATAAACATGTAAAAAAAACTTGTTTTGTTTTAGTTACAATAATCATGTGATAAGGAAAGCCGTGTGGTTTCACTTGTGTAAAGGATATTCTAGAAACAATTAACTTCATCCTATGCAGGGGCATACTTCCTCTGGAGGTTAATGGATAAAGAGATTAACCATCAAATAACAGATTTGATAGCAGCAGAGCATTTCATACCACCAAGGCTGTCTGAGATGTTACTGTTAATAAACTCAGGCTAAAGGTTCTCAGTCGTCACAAGATCTTTACAGAGCAGGTGTCAGCTGTGAAATTAGTCACCACAGAGCCCGCTCTGGGGTCAGGATTCTTGCCTTTAGATCTTGTGCTTACACCTTTCAGAGCAGCAAAAACAATCAAAAGGCCTTTGTTTTCCCCACAAGCATAGATTTACCTTTCCCAGTGTTTGCCCAGCACTCCTTCTGACTGTTGGTTTTCAGATGTTTTTATATACCCCTTGAGACATCTGGCGTGCTGTTTCCATGGCTACTCTTTCTGAAGAGTTGTTTTGGCAACTGTACAACTTGAATGACTCAGAGGATTTTCAGATCTTCATTAGAACAGACCATCTTTGCAATGAGGCTGTGATTGCCAGTGAACTGTGTGTTGTCATATGTTCTGGGTCAGATACTTATGTTAATATTACTGCTTCCTTCTCAAAGCTTTTTCCAAAACATTTACATTGGATCAGAAAACTTCTGCATGATTATAGAAGCAGATCCCATAATTTGAAAGGAAAAACCATGATCCAGAGTCACTGAGTATGCTCAGTGGATAGAACATGAACTAGAACTCCCAGCTGCTGCCTCCTACTTCAATGTATTTTCCATCTATATTGATGTACCCACATGTGAGTGGGTCTCTTTGGGTGGTCTCTGCTTGCCTTGAGTCACCAATCACCATAACATCACAAAGACAAAACAAATGCACATTCACAACCCACCTACAGCAATGGATTTTTTGCTTGAGATGTAATAAGGAGACAGTGGGAAAGAATTGTCTTTAAAACCACATCACAGAAATGTAAGTCAATTCCCCCTTAGACATTTTCCTTTTTCTCTCTAAAAGGTCCTCTCCAGTGCTAGCCTTCACGTTTTTCTTCCTTTTCTGCTCCACACAATTTCTCAAAATTTTCTGTCTTTGGCAATTCAGCTCTGTCTCACAGCTTGCATCTGTAACTCAGAGAGAAGTTTACTGAACTTCCAGGCTTAGATCAGTATTCAGAAACCTGCCCCATTCAAGCACAATCCTTGATAGTCTCTTATCTTCATACACACACTTTAGTCCTATGTGACTGACAGGACAACGTACCAGCATTGAAAGAGAATTTCCACATATATGTGATGATGCTGAGAGCCATTGTATTGGCCGGGTAACTCAGCATGCCGATTTGAAGCAGAGATTTGACTTTATATAACCTCTATATCATCTAGTAGTCTAGTGTTCTTACAGCTCTACTATTCTGAACAATATCAACCTGAATATCATTGCCTTAGTTCTGCTATTCTAAAGTAAATTAAAATACATTTGCTTCAAAGGAACTAGGGTTCCACTATAATTGTGAATTAGGCTTAATTTGGAGGTGTACATCAAACCTCTTTCCTATGACTATTTTTGATAGAATTGGTTAAGAGAACAGAGAAAGCCTATGGGTAATTTTAGTTAAGGATAGCCCTCCAGTGGGCAAGTTTGCAAGAGTGTTTTGATAGCAATTTCTATTGATGTCTGAAACCCATAGAGGAGCACCCTGAGTCTGGAAATTCACTATTTCCCCTTCTCAGGTCAGTAGGATTTCTGATCTTACAGTCCAAGACAAAACAAAGATAAGATACTGAAATAACTCTTCTGCATTGGACTTGGGTGCTGCCCCTTCTTGCTTAAAAGGATAATGGTGATCTAGATTGGTAAGGTCCCCTGAGCAGTGAAATTGTCTAATTTTGCAGCAGAGGACGTTGTGAGTCCAGATGGTTTAGGCAAGAGGCAGTGTGGAATGAGAATAGATTTTTTAATGGAGCCTCATGAATCTCTGGTTCTAGGTCCTGGTCTTCCGATATTGGAGGCCTGATAGAAAATAGTTGAAGAAGGTGCTAACAGAGCCATTTTGCTTAGAGAACAGTGTGTTATTTTGTTGCAGCTGCATCATCCAGATACTGTGGTATAGCAAATTTTATTGATGCTTTACCAGAACTGACCTAACTGGTAATTGATGTGACATTGAGGACATAAATAATACTATCTACTATTTATCAAGAGGAATTGTGATTGATGTACATTATCTCATTTAATTTCATAACTTGCCTGCATAGTAGGTATTGTTGCTCTCATTTCACAGAAGAGAAACTGAGACGAAAGGACTTCCCCAAGATCACACAGCTGCTAGGGAGCAGAGGCAGGACTGGCACTCAAGTCTGCCAGATTTCATAGCTGGAGGTGTTGAGCAACATGCTACACTACTTCTCCACTATGAGGTCCCAGACTGCTTCAATCCTCTTCCAATTTATACAGAATAAAGTTCTGTCATTGAATACTTGTTTTAATGTACTGGGAAGGAACATGGTTCCAGCATGTTATCTAACATTATCCCTGGATTAGATGCCTGACTCAAGAAAACATGGGTATGATTGATTGTCTTTGAATTCAAAACATTCTTTATAATCTTACACAAGATAAAACAGCAAACAAGGAAATGGTCTGTTTTTTCTACCTTTCCATTCACTGACAATATCTGGGAAATATATACACAATTAGGTTGAAACCATTCAGTAATGGAGAAAAAGAAAGCAAGTTGAATAACATACAAACTAGAAATTTAGACCCTAATCTGCAGTGACAGCAGGTAACTTACAAAAACCTTTTAGGGAATGCTGATCCCTTGTACATGTGTATTCATTTGTATGTGCATATATATACACACATACATATATATTCTATATGTATGTAAATCCACGTTCAAATATGTTTGGAAAACTTGCACACTATAGTTCTGACTTTAAAATATATAACAAAAGTGCCAATAAGGTCAAAGAAAACAAATGTATTTAACTTTAATTCAGTGTGTCCCAAACTTATGTGAGCCCAGAGCTCATCTTTCTTCATTTAACTCGCACGGATATTCTGCAGAACACACTTTGGCCCTAAAAAAGAGCAAGCTGAGTGTATGGTGTCCTAGAGCTTTACAGACCACTCTGGCCATGAAACCTTGTAAGATGACTTAGTTTGCTTTGAGAGCCTGTCATTTTGTTTTGAAATAAATATTACAATTGCCATTTTCTGTCAGTTGTCTCCCAATCACAATTTAGCCACTTGATGAATGCTCACATTTATATACTTTCTAAAACATCTAGAATGACTAAGAATGATAGCAGGGAGGGGGGCATGGGTCTGGATGTCAGGAGACCAGAAGGCCAGGCCTAGTATAATGTGCAACCTTGGGAAGGCTCTCTGCACATCAGAACATCTCACCTCTGCAAATCTACAGTCCTATAATACCATCTTTCTCAATGTCCCAAGACAAAGACATGAAATATCCAGTAGTCTCAGAATTTAGTAATGGAGTTTCCTGAGGCATTGGGGTATTTGGCGATCACATCAACAGGAAAATTAAAGGATATTAAAAGGGTAACTACCAGAGTTACCCTCAAAAATAGATCCAAGGAAACACTTGCAATTTCCCGAAGAGATGAAAGGATTGCAAAAGGGAAGGATGTTTCTGGCTAGTTTCCCAGTGAAATACAATGAATAGGAATTTAGTGCAGATAATACCTCTGCTGTAACAACACTAGCTTTAACAAGTAAATCCTAAAACGTCAGGGGCTCACACAATAAAAAGTTTTTCCTTGTTCATGTAACAGCCCAGTGCAAGTATTCCTGGTCAGCAGGTGACTTTTTTCTAAATAGTGATTCAAGGATCAAGCCTTTTTTCATCTTGTAGTTTGGGGTTCTTTGCATCTAGCCCCAGAAAAGGAAGGGACACCTCCTAATTAAATGCCTTGGTTCAGAAGCAAACCAAATTTGGTTGCATGATTTTACTAGAATGCAAAGTACTGGAAAATGGAGCTACTGGCTAGGCAGCCATTTCCAGAAAAATCTCTACACTACAGAAGGGGGAAGCTCATATTTTGGTGGACAGCTAGTGTTTTTCCCATGGATAATAGTAGTATGTATTAGTTTCCTATTGCTACTATAAGAAGCTACCACAAACTTAGTGGCTAAAAACAACACAAATTTATTATCTTACAGCTCTCTAAGCCAGAAGTCTGAAATGGATCTCACTGGGCTAATGTCAAGGTGTCGGCAGGGCTGTGTTTCTTTTTGGAGGCTCTAGGGGAAAAGCCATTCTCTCGCCTTTTCCGGCATCTAGAGGCTGCAGGCATTCCTTGGTTTATAGTAGGCCAACTCTTTTTTCAATGCCATCTCTCTGGTTGTTTCTCTTCCACCTCCTTTTTCCAAGAACCTTTGTGATTACCTTGGGCACACCTGGATAATCCAAGATAACCCCCTTATCTCAAGTTAGCTTATTAGCAACCTTAATTCCATCTGCAACCTTAACTTCCCTTTGGCTTCATATCACAGTGTCCAATGATCAGGACATAGATATTTTGGGGGGCCATTATTTTACCTAACTTACAGTAACAAAAAGATTAATCACAATGACATTAAGTATTGTCTGTGTACAAGAACTATTAGAATAACTCATTTAATCTTTACAATAGCCCAATAAAGTAGGTATTTTTATCACCATTTTACAAATGAGAAAATTGAAGAGAGAGATATTCAACAACTTTGTGTTTAAAGTAACAGGGAGAAAATAGGATTCAAATCCAGTTCTGACTGACTCTACAACTCCTGCTTTGTCCCAAACTTCTACCTCTTCCCCATCAGTTCTTTCATCCCTTATTTTTTTGCAGATGTCCTTGCCTCTTGCCCTTTAGACAAAAGTAAGACATAACTCTCTGCCTTTAAAATATTTTTACATTTTTAAATGGTTAAAAAGAAATCAAAGGAGTAATATTTCTTGAAAAGTGAAAATTATATGAAATTCAAATTTTAGTGCCTATAAATAAAGTTTCATTGGGATGCAATGTGTTCATCTGTTTACATATTTTCTGTGGTTTCTTAAGTATATCCTCCACTCACAAAGGAAAAAGATTCCATTGCCTCCAAAGGTAAGTAACTAAAGCAGAAATTCTGCTACTAGTTTCCTAAGGATGCCCCAGAAGAGCCTCAGGATAGTTGGAGGACAGATCAATGTTACTTCTTAAGGTACAGCACAGGTCTTTTTGGGAACTACGGGACTCCCGGGCCGAGACAAACACATGCCTAGGGCTGGATGCTTCTGACCTTGATTTCTTCAGTACAACAAGTACACTGAGAACTAGAGACAGAGAATACAGAACAGCAAGAACACTTAAACATGATAAAGTTCATCCTTCTATTTTACAAATGGTAAAACTGAGGCCCAAAGGAAACTGGTCTCAGGTGGCCTAGAGTTACTGCTAGGGATGACCTGGCACCCAGGTTGTGGGATTCTCAGCTTGGGCTCTTTTCCGTACACCTGCTGGACAAATCCAGACCACTGCCTATTTTTGTAACACTTGTGGACTAGAAATTTTTTTCACATTTTTAAATGGTTAAAAGCAATTTAAGTATAAATATTTTATGAAACATGAGTTATATAAAATTCACATTTCAGTGTTTGTAAATAAGTTTTATCAGAAAACAGCATACTCATTTGTTAGCATGTTGTCTATGGTTGCTTTCTCACCAGGTCAGAATCCAGGGTTTCAACACCAAAGATGTCAGGGTGGGAGTCTGCCCTCAGTTCTTGGTGTACTGTTGGCCAAAGAATGACCAGACACACCAAAGTGTCAAGTCCAGACTGTTATCCTGGTCCTCTGACTCTTTTCTTGGAAAAATCACCAGCAAGGCCAATACAATGGAGTAACCTCAGGCAGGGAGCAGTTTCACAAGAGCAGCTCTTTATTGTAGAACAAAACGGGTCTGTCTCCACAAGTGGAGAGAGACAGACCAACTCACCCACCAACTGACCCACTCACACTACTCCCTGACTTCTCAGATTGTTTCCTTTTATTAGCCCAGTCTGGGGGAGGGCTCTCAGAAGGTGTGGGATGTTATCAAATGATCAACAGGTGTCTTCAAAATTCCATCTGCATATATGAGCTTCCTCTCTGAAAGCCCACCTGGGGGTAGTGAACCACAATGCAGATTCAAGCTAATGGCATAATACTTACCCTTAGTTACTCTAGGTCACTTTCTAAATCTTATTGTGCCTGGGATGGATAATTCCTGGATTGATAAAGCATTCCCTCCTTCCCCAAGTGTAGCAGTTGCTTGGGATGGGATTAAGGGTGGGGCAGCACCAAAATGGAGTGTCCACCCTTATCCTTCTTCCCAGGTGGAGCAATTGCTGGATACAGCACCAAAACCGGGAACCCTGGTCCTGAGAAGAGCCGGAGATCCTAACTATCTACCTAACAACCACAATACAGAGTTAAGTAGTTGTAACAGAGAGTGTTAATACCCATAAGCTGGTCCTTTATAGAAGGTGTGCTTTGTACCATACTGCCATTATCCACCCTCACCATTAGTGGCACAGCCCAGCCTGGCCACAGTGGGCTCAGGCAGGGCCGTTATTGTGGGAGAGATGAATATTTCACTCACACACCCTATCCTATGTATATTCAGGCAGGTTAAATTTTTTGAAAATGTAAATAATATTGAATACCATCCCTGTAACCTTCTGGTCTGTGAATACGGAATCATCCAGACTTTATCCTTACAGAGAACTGTCTATTTTGGCCAAGTACCGTGTGAGGGATCTTTTATTTCTAATCTGATTTACTCTTCACAACAACTTTGAGAAATGTTATTATAGCCATTGTATTAGTCAGAGTTTTCCAGAGAAACAGAACCAATAGGATATATACATATATAAGATTTATTATAGGGAATTGGCTCACATGGTTATGGAGAGTGTTTAGTCCAAAATCTGTGGAGCCAATGTCCTAGTTGAGGTCCAAAGGCCTGAAGCTTCTGTGGAACTAGGAGGAGCCATTGTTTCAGTTCTAAGAAATCAGGCAGGAGAATTCTCTCTTACTCAGTTTTGTGTTCTGTTCAAGTCTTCAACTGATGGATGGGGCCCACCAACATTATGGAGGGCAATCTGCTTTCTTCAGTCTACTGACTTAAATGCTAATCCCATCCAAACATGCCCTGGCAGAAACACCCAGAATAATGTTTGTCTAAATATCTGGGCACCTCATGTCCCCATCAAGTTGACCAATTAACCATCACACTCATTTTATAGATAAAGCAACTGTGACACAATTTAACCTATTTGCTTTGGATCCCAATCAAATGATTGGAATCTAGTTTTTTTCTTAAAACAGACATCATGGTCTTTTTCTCTCTACGGCACTCCTGCATTGGCTATCCCCTGCACACCAGAATAAAAAACAGTGAACAAAAGTGTTAAAATTACATTTTTCATTGTTTTTACCTGTGGCTCTAAAAGATAGGTTAACTAAATAGGCAGGATTTTGATTCCAGTTATGATTTTACAGTTAATGTAGAACTCTCTTGTATGAGTATCCTTTAAAACTAAGTGAGTACTCCCATATCACAGTGTGAAATAATACCAGAGCAAGATGAAGTCCTACTTCCCCACGCCCACGCCCAAATAGGACAAGGAGGGAAGGCAGCACACTCCCTTTATGGCTGAAGACAAGGAGAATCCTTCAGAACTACAGATTAAAACTGAAGTGCTTTGCCAATTGACTCCCAATCGATTATTCCAAGTGTTTGTGCTGCAACGAATGTGATTTCTCCCAGGGACTCTGAAGAGTGGTGCTTAATTATTCATCATGAAATTTAATTTCAGAGCTTGTAATCATGTAACTGTTTAAAACGGAATTTGTCACTGAAACATGTTGAGAAGAAATAGAGGATTATTTAACATCTACTCATCTTGCTTCAAGATCAGCTTAAAATTGGATGCATTTCGTGCATGAGTTCACCACGGCAATCACATAAGGGCCACGTAAGCTAACTCCCTACATGTTTTCTGCTAATTTGGTTGATTTAGGTCATTTTGTATCATGAATTGGAAAGGATATTACAGATTAGGGGTATAGATATAAGCTTTTTCTTTTCCTCCCAAAGGTCCAGCTCCACAGAAATACAATTAACTTACTCTGAGCCATTCCTTGAGAAGCTTAGAAAAATATTAGGTGACAAATTAAATCTAAAGTAATAGGTGGGGAAACATATTAACTATTTTTCTTAAATATAAGGATGAAGCAGTTCAAATTAGTTTTAATCTTAGTTAAACAGTGGCAAAAAGATGCTTTTGAACTTGACAATATCAAAGATTACTGAGAAATACTTCCATCAGAAAATTTCAGTCTTGGATTTGAATGTAGTCAGTTATGGGTGAGACATCCTATGTAGATGTCTCATAATGTCCTGCCTGGACACAGATGACCAGACAGAAAACCATTCTACATAGTATTAATGGAAAGGAAGTTTAGTGAAGTTGAAATAGAGGCATTTTATATTGCTACTTGATATATAAATAAAATGACAGGATTGTCTAGGAGTAATGAAACAACTGCTATTTAATAAACTGACAATTGTCTAATGATCAATTGTAAAGGTTTTAAACAATCTACTTTTAGGAGGTGTTATGATATTCCATTATCTAAGGTCTTAATGGTTCAGTGAACAACATAGTTTTTGCAAATAAAAAGCATAAACATTTTGTCCTAGTGGATATTCTTTAATCCATTTTCTATATAGCAAAAAAAAAAAGCTGCATTTAAAGAACCAATCAATTTACATTTCAGTGTAAATCACATCAACAATATGTTACATGGCCTGATGCCCTGAGTTATCTGCAGTCCCAAAAACATCTTCCTCCTCATCTCAAGCTACTCTGCCCTCACCTTAATTATCTCCTTTTAATGCTTCAAAGCTACCACGATTTTTTTTTATTTCCATCTTTAAGCCTTTCCATGTACTGTTTGCAGAACCTAAAAAGCCCCCTCATCTCCTTTTCCTGTGGCTGGCTCCTCTCCTCTGGGTCACTTTAGACAGTTTATCTGATTTGAACTCTTCCCTCCATCCAGTTTTCTCCATCACTGCATCTTGTCTGTCGTAGCACTTATAACTATTTATAAATTACATGTGCATGTGTTTGACAACTTGTATAGTATCTTTTATCTTAATTAGATTGTAAGTTCCATAAACATTTTGGCATTGAATTCTATTTATCAATGTCTACCTGTGCCTGATAAACAAGAGATGTATAATGAAGATTTAAGAAATAAATAAGCTCAGATATCTCTTTCCACCTCCACACCATTCCCTTCCCACACATTTATGGGTGATTGTCCAGATTTTATGTCTTTAGAAAATAGTTCTAATACTAGTTAGTAATCATATTCTGGATGACATCATGAAAGGTGATATAATTAAGTGATTTCTCCAAAGTTTATTAACCCCAATTCATAGGTGTTCCACTTTATTCTAATAGTTCAGTGAAATATACAAGTTTTAAGATACAACCTCTTATAACAAAAAGCTTATAATTTTGTAGAAGGAGCACCTATACATGTACAGGTCAGATAATCAGACTAGTTAAGATAATTAAATCAGGTGGTAGAATAGGGAGGAAACTAAAAGTAATGATCAAAGGATTTCAAAGAACTGAGACAGCTAGGACATTAGTTTTGTTACGGATAGGAAAAGATTGGGCGAAGCCAAGAAAGATGTTTCAGGTGGAGATAGAACATGAAGAACGATAAAAAAGAAAAGAATAACATATGTAGCAAAAAGGAGCACAATCATTCCGGAGTAGAGAATATCTGTTGGGAGGTGGCTTAGGTGGGATTGAGCGGGTAGTGTAGCCTCACGGAGGAACACTAATGCCAGGCTGAGTTTCGTCAAGGTGGGTTTTTGGTCAACAAGTTGTCGTTGCAGATGCAAGAAACAGAGAAGATATGATAAAATTGGAATTCTAGAAGACATCTAGCAGGACACTTCAGAGGATAAACATGTTATTTGTAACAAGACAAATAAGGACTTAATTCAAGCAATGCCTAAAGGATGGTGATGAAGACGAAGAAAAAGGAACTAAAAATATACGGCAGGTTATCAGTAATTCCTTTCACCTGAAGAAAAGGTTTTTTATCATGTTGGAATAAATGGCCTAGAAATTTTGAGAGATTTGAAGTTGTAATTTTTCTTAACCATGAGAACAAACTTAAGTAATATAAAAAATTTTAAAGGAAAGTTGATTTAACTTGAACAACCAACGGCACATTGAGGCATTCCTCAGGCATTTGCTACTGAGGATTTTATTAGCTAGAATGAACATGTAGTCAATTGACATTAAAAATAAAAGAAATGAGCAAGTAGTTAGATTAAAATTCTCTTGATCCAGAATGCTTTAAGCTTTATCTTATGAAATGGGCTAAAAAAAATGTTAACCTGTGTATAATAGAAGCTTTCTTCGCTTGACATTATGCTTGAAAGTCATCTCACATCTCTTTAATTTATACCAGATTCCAAAAGTCTTTGGTTTAAATTAAAGCTAAGTACATTGCTTTTTCATGGAGACAAGCTATTAAGGAACATAGTGCTCTTTTGAAAAATTACAGCAGGACTTTTTGAACCTTTTATCCACTCCCCCACCCCCCGTCTTGCCTGGTTTTATAAGTTTTGATTCTATTTCAATCTTTTAGTATGTAAAAGTTTTTTGAAGATGATTTTTAGAAAGTCATCTTCAAGAAAAATTACTCTTGGGGCTTAGGACAAAAGTCTGCTGCATCATTTCAAAGTGTCATAAAAAGTCAGAAAAAAGTAGAAACCCAGAAAGTGGTATTGGCTTTCTTCAGCAAAACTTCTTTTATTTTCCATGCATTATAGACATATAGAAGTCTGCTTTCTACAAAACACCACAATATCAGTAAACAGCATGTCAGTACATTCCTTTCAAAAGTAATGCACTACTATCTTTCTTATAAAATATGTTGTATTTCCCCCCTATTATAAAGGCAATTCTATCCCTTTGAAGAACATTTGGAAAACACAGAAAAACATACCAAAGAAGAAGAAAATTACTTGTTATCCCGTCACCTAACTTAGCCACTTGGCTTGGCTCTATAGCTGGATCTATATATAAATTGGAATCACACTGTACATTCTACTTTGTAACTTGATTTTTACATTTGATAACATATCAGAAACATTTGCCATGTTTTTATACTTCTCAAACATTTTTACTGGCTGCCTACTGCATCTTGTATAGTTGAACCATGCTTTATTTTACTAATCACCTGTTGTTAGATAGAAACTTTGTGACATTTATTATAAATAATATTGCAATTAACATCCTTGTGCAAAAAAGTGTTTATTTTTCTTTTTTTAAGGTGAATTTATAGGATTGGGATTGTCAAGTCCCAGGGTTGGTGCTCCTATGAGAATCTAATGCTGTGCTGATCTGACAGGAGGTGGAGCTTATGAGGTGATGTGAGCGATGGGGAGCAGCTGTAAATACAGATGAAGCTTCACTCCCTCACCAGCTGGTCATCTCCTGCTTTGTGGCCTGGTTCCTAATAGGCGATGGACTGGTACCAGTCTGCGACCTGGGGTTTGGACTGCATTCTTACACGATCTCTAATAGAGCAGAGTGTAGAGTTGTAGGAAATGATAACACAG
Organism: Daubentonia madagascariensis; assembly: GCA_023783475.1. Classification (NCBI taxonomy): domain Eukaryota; kingdom Metazoa; phylum Chordata; class Mammalia; order Primates; family Daubentoniidae; genus Daubentonia; species Daubentonia madagascariensis. Next base: position 16,944,690 of record JAKFHU010000726.1, on the reverse strand, counting down.
AAAAATTTTTAGTTCTGCATTTGTTTCACCGGGAGTTATAGTGAGAGATCCAATTCTTTCATTCTTTAGTTCCCCAGGCCAGTGAATTTTAGCTACTGGGAACACAGCACTTTATACTGGCCATTGGTTCAACGTACGTGCCCCATCCTAGAAGACAGAGTCCAACCCCTGAAGGTATTGTTCCTCAGCCAGCACCTTAGCCTTTACTAGGGCATCTGGATATTCTGTCAGTCTGGCTGCTTCCAGATCGTGTGGTGTGTGGCAGGACTAGTAAAAACCATGGCCATGTAACACATTGTCCTGTAAAATGGAATCTGGTCTGAGGTGATATTATGTAGGATTCTGTGTGGACAGACCATATGCTCTGTAAGCCTTTGCCCTGGCAGATGGGAGGGAACACAAACCCACATCTGGGGTACATGTAATTTCCTTTAGAGAGTAATCACTGTCCCATCCAGGATTAGAGTAGAAGGGATCCTGTGTAATCAACCTGCCTCCAAAGGGCAGGCTTGTCTCCTAAAGGGATGGTACTGCATGTGGGTCTCTGCTGGGCATTCAACAGAAGCACTAGCTAGATTAGCCTTAGGGAAGGGGGGCCCATGCTTTGGGCCCTTGCACAGCCTCCATTTCTGCCATGTGCCCATATATTTGTTGTGCAAGAACTAAGTGGTTGAGGAGAGATGTTGGCTGGTATCCACAGAATGAGTCATCCTTCATCCCTGGTTGTTGTGTGCTTCCTCATGCAGTGAGTGCATTCTGGTAGGCATTAATGTGAGACACAACCAGCAATTCTCCATACTCTTTGTACTACTCAACTAGGTCCATAAACTTGCCTCAACCCAAATTTCCTTTATACTATCTTCCAACCTTGCCACTACCAGGCTTCTGCCCATGCAGATAAGCCAATTTGCTACTGCCCAGGAGTTCCATATATTTTTACCTCAGATTACTTCTCCCTCTACCCAAGATGAATGACCAAGTTTGCTTGCAGCTCTGCTCACTGGGAGGTTGTTCCTTTACCAACAGTCTTCAGGCAAGCAGTGAGTGGGGCTGAAGAGTGATGGCATTCCATTTTTTACTTGCACTAACATATTCAGCCAACTCATCCTGTGGACCAAGCTCAGGCTTTTCCCTTGCTATTAGTTGATTGTAAGGAAGCCCCCATGAGGCCATGGGTTCTAGCTGATGTGTAATATCCTTTAGGTTCCTTTGTTCCTTGTCTCTACTCTCATTTGCAATGGGTAATTTGCAAAGATGGGCAGGAAAAAAAACATCTATTAGGTAGGCATTATGATAACTACAGTGTTAAGTATCAAAATTCTAACTCATGAGGTGGTGGTAAGAAGTGAAAACATATATACCTCTGAGAAATAGTGAGTAGATAAAATAGAATTAAAAGATTCACAAGAGGAGAATGCTTTAGTGTAAAGAGAAAAGCTGTGGATTTAGCTTTAAACACACTAAGAGAGGTGTTGAGGATACTAAACCTCATACCTACATTCTATGTGCCCCGTCTCGTTCAAGGGATTGAATATACGTTATACCATTTTTCTACAATGAATCCACTGGGAAGGAATTCTTGTACATATCTTATGAATGAAGAATTTCAGCCTCAGAGACTTAGTATTTTTTTCAGAGTGTAAGTCTCTTAATGTGACATTCTTTGAAGTGAGGCAAGTAAATAATTCTCAGCATGTTTTTCTGCTCTTCTTTCTCCTGCTTCTTTCCTTCCTTTTCCCTCCTATTAACATACCTTTGTCTAGAATTAATCTCTCCGTATAGATAAAAAATGTGCACTGCTCACAGATGATGTTTCATAAATGTTTGGGGAGAAAGATTCTTACAAGTTACTCCTCCTAAACTCTGAAATTTGATTTTGAAATCATTTCCTAAGTAAAACCTTTGAACATCGTTATTGTATATTTAAATTTTTTTTCCAGCTGCAAAAGTTTTAAAATATGAAATTTACCTCAGTACAATCCCTCTTAAGTGATTTAATTTTATACTCTAAAAGCTACATTTCATCCTGTTTTTGGCAAAAAGTAATTGAAGCCAAATATTCTTTTTTTTTCATAATCCCACGTGTACAGTTTTTAATTAAGCATAATTAAAATCAGCTTCTTTGGTCTGATTTTATATTCCCATTCCATATGCTATATGTCCTTTATTCCTATTAAAAATGTACTTTTAATAAAAATGGACTTTTCTGCCCTTCTTACATTGCTATGATTTTATAGTTTTTAAATCCATTGTTATTAGGTTCAGGTGTTGGTGATTATTAAGTTTTCCACACTTTTCTCATAGTAGAGCTTAAGGTAATATAAAGGAAATGATAATTCCTAACCTTGGCTAGCCTTGAGTAAGAGGACTCAGAATAATATTGGTGGGACTTGAGCTGGAATGACCTTGGATTTGAGCAAAATATTGTGTTTCTTTGGCCATGAATTCAGAAGGAAGGATGAGTTTGTGCCAGGTGGGCATCCTGAAATCCTGTGAGATTGTAAGCACTCACAGGTTCATTCCAGTCTATGAAAATCCTCTATTAAACCAGCCCCAGACTCAGCCAGCCTCTAAGAAAAGGGGGGGGGGGCGGGGTGGAAATCAAAGCAAATAGTTTTCATTTATGTTTGTTTATTTCTTCTTGTTGTTTGTTGACTCTACATTTTAGTATAATTTCAGGCAGAGTGTCTACATCTTTCAGCTGCAAAGGATGAGTTACTGGTGTGTCTTGATGTTGACCTTTGGCTCTGGGGCAGCTGCCGTTTCTGGGCTGGTTATTTCTGCTACATGCATAGCCTTTTCTATCTAGCTTCAATGACCATGCAAATATCAAAATTTTTTATGTACACCATGATTTTAGAAGGATGGGAAGCACGGGTTTAAAGAACTGTATAGTAATGAGGAGAAATGGCAGCTATAGGTAGATATGCCCTAAGACAAACCCGGTATATTCATTTAAAATAACTTATTTATATCAGTGGCTCTTAAACTTTGCTGCATATTGAATTCACCTGGGGAGATTTAAAAACTCTTGATGCCCAGGCTATACGCCAAACTAACACATCAGAATTCCTGAGGGTGGGATCTGGTTGAGAAACAGTAGTTTTTATGATTCTAGTAACAAGAGGCAAATATGGAGTTCTCTGAAACAGTCCTGATTTCAACTATTCTTTCATAGTAAATCAATTTATTAAATGTGTAGCTAATTTTGAAAATTATGTATATCTAAACATGATTCAATTGTTATAGCTTAATGCTTTTTTTTACATAAAGGGATTCACAAAACAGGAGCAAAAATAGCTCTGATTTAATCTACCAAAGTAATATCCAATCAACGAGAGTGGTAGATACAAAGGCCTTATGTGGTCACTTTAGTTTGATTAGTTTTTGTTTTTATGTGACAACTGAACAAAATGGAAAATTATTTCTCTGTGTTAATTATTTTATTTCTATAGCCTATGAGTCTTGTGCTGTTAATGAGGAAGGAAAAAGAAAGCATTGTTTTGGGTCAAGGAAATCACGTGAGCTCGTACAGTGGGCATTTTTATGCTTTGCTTTGGGAGACCCGTATACATGGCAAGGAACCTGGGTAAGGAGAGATTTGATTAAAAAGGTTGATAATTTTATTTTTCTTAGGCTGTGAACATCTGAACAGCATTCATGGTAAAAAACTGAGTAATTATCTGGAAAGATAGAATTGTGGGAAACAAATTTGAGAACTGAAGGCCGAAACTCTAATTGTTCTTTAGTATAAACTGTCTTACTAAGATATTTAGCTATTTTCCCTAACAGTGTGTATCACCTAACTAGTATAATCACACTGAAGAATCTGTGACTATTACTTCAGTCATTGAAGGAGGATACTCTGTTTTGACCAAGTGTTCTTAACCGTTCAACAAATCAGCTTTTGTGGGTTCATAGCCTCCTGAATTTATACAGCAAAATTTTGTGTTAACACCCCTAGCTAATTTGTTTAGGGTAGGAGTTCATTGTTTTTCATCAAATTCTCATAGAATTGTCTGACTCAAAAGGATTAGACATTGCCATTTGCTTGGTCCAAAATTTATTATACTAATTTACTATACCCCAGATTACCATATAAATTTAAGCCACCAAGGACTAAATTTGTCTGTATTTGTATTTTATCTCATTCTCATATTTAGTGATGTTTTAAATTAATGTAATGAACATGTTGTACTATCAAGAAATAAAATAAAATTAATGAAGGTTGGCTTTGGTTCTTTCTTTGGCTTAAGTTTGGTAGAGAAATGCTGAGGGTCAGTCTAATAGCAGAGTTATTAGTAAATTCCCAGAACCTCCTTTTTGTAACCTTCTCCAAAAGAAAGATGCAGCTGCAGATGCCACATGCCATCAAAAGGAAGAAAAACATCCACGAGCCCACTAAAGAAAAGCAAAAATAAGGGTATTAGAGACTGAAGGTGAAAAACCAGAAACATCCTCAAGCCGTCCATTTCCGTATTTTGTCTTGCTGTTTTTATTCCCTTTTAATGGTTACAGCTGTGTTCTTTCAACAGATGAGCAATTGTGTAGTGTTGTTAATTTTAATTGAACCTATGAATCATGGTGATTAGGAGATCTACAATCCAGGCATGCTAATTAAGTGCCCTTCATGTGAATTCTAAGAGTGGAGAAAAGCTTACTATCTATCAGATAGCCATGTTTTGTAAGCCCTTGGCCTCGTCTGGCAGTGATGACATTTCACTGTGCTTTGTCTTCTAGTATCAATTTTACATCATGTCCTGGTCCTTATATGACTTTACAGAAACATCAACTGAGCTGGGGAAAAAATACCTGAATGCATCGTCTTACTGCTCTTTTAGAGGGACAAGAGGCTGTGTGCATGACAAACAACACTGCCTGCAACATACATGCCAAGGCTCATTTATTTAAAGATTTATCATTCATCATTGTCAGAGTTCCCAGGGGCCAGACAGCATTGTTGTCAATGTCTTATGTGCATTGTGAGTTCTTTGAACTATTTAGAAGAAGACTGAATATCACTGTGACTTAATGCAAGAGTAGGAAATATTTTTGATTTAATTTTTCTGACTTTTTTTGTTAATAAGAGATTTCCGAGTAGAGGTGAGCTTTGTAGATCACACTTTATACCTATGTTTAGAGGTTTCTGATGTTTTATTGTTTTTATTCTTTTTTTATATTACACCCCACCCCCCACATACACATAACAGCAACTTTTGCAGAACTTATACAAGGGGTAAATAATCAACACTTGTTACTGACTTGCTAGGTATTTAAATCAACAAAACATATGTCCATTTCAAAAGACTTCAAGGACATGACCCACAAATCACAAATTAATACTGAATTATTTGTCATGGATTTTTCCTAAAACAGGTATCTGCTTCTCTATACTTAGAAAATCCAGTGGATTTTTCATAATATTTTAATAAGTGGGAAAAAATCCCCTGAGAAAAAGCTGGCAATAAAGAGCAATAAGCAATAAATTCAAGTCATTAGCCAAATACTTGAATTTATACAAAATATACATTTATATAAATTATGTAAAATATATGTTTTTGTTGACTATGCACTAAAGGCTGTTAAGAGTTACTCAGATGTTAAGTTTCCTTCTCCACAATCACATCTCTGACTCTGACCAGCTAGCACAACAAATTTGATTTCTAAGAGATACTAGATGAAGAATAAGCCTTAGGGTTTACAACAAACATCTTCAAATAATCCAGTCTAACTTCCAATAATATTCTATACTTGACTTATGCTATATACTCATACTATAAAAAATATTAAAGTATATACTATATATGTATATTTACACTGTACTGGTGTAAGAACTTTACATGATATGATCTTAGTTCCTCTATTCTACTTTGTATACAATTGTCATCATACATTTTATCTTACATGTGCTATATACCACCAATATATTGCTATTATTTTCCCTTTAGAACAGGGGTTGACAAACTAAAGACCATGGGCCAATAACAGGCTGCAATCTGTTTTTCTGAATAAAGTTTTATTAGAACACATCATGTTCATTTGTTTGTATATTGTCCTTGGCTACTTTTGGACTATAGGTGCAGAGTTGACTAGTTGTAACAGGGACCATATGGCCTATGAAACCTAAAATATTAATGCTTACTACCTAACTCTTTACAAAAAAGTGTGCTGATCCTATTTTAGATAGTCACTTAATTTTAGAGTGATTTACAAGGAGAAAAATATCTTTTATATTTATCTTTATGTTAATCATTTCAAAAGATCTTCATTTTTGTATGTATGTGTATAGATCCAAGTTTCTATCTGGTATCATATTCTAGAGAGTTCTTGTACCCGAAGAATTCCTCCAATATTTTTTGTGGTGCAGGTCTGCTGGTAGTAAATTTTCTTAGTTTTATTTGTCTGAAAAATATTCATTTATTTTCATTTTTATAGAATTCTGGATTGACAGTTTTTTGGTTTTGATTTTGTTTCCTTTCAGCACTTTCAAAATGTTATCTTCTGGATTGCATAATTCATGACAAGAAGTATACTGTATTTTTTACCTTTATCTTTCTTTATGTAATGTTTCTTTTCTCTGGCTGCCTTGAAGATTTACTCTCTCTTTGGTTTTCAGTAGTTTAAATTTGCTATGTGTAGGTTGTGTGTGTGTGTGTGTGTGTGTGTGTGTGTGTGTTGTCTTTATCATATTTAGGGTTGTATGAGCTTCTTGGATCTGTAGTTTGAAGTTCTACTATTTCTGGAAAATTCTCTGACATATCCATAGGTATTTCTTCCTTGCACCCAAATCTGTCTCTCTCTTCTACATTGGAATTCTAATTATGTATATATTATACTTTGATATTGTCTCACATTAATATTTCTTGAATGCTCTTTTTTTGTTATTGTTTTTCACTTTTTTTCCTTTCAGTTGTGTCAAATATTAATACATTCTTCCTTGATTATCATGATTTCTTTTTCTTAAATTTCCACTGGACTTTTTCTTACATTTTCCATTTCTCTGCTAAAATATTTGTTTATGCATGTTGCCCACCTTTTTCATTAAAGCCTTTCACATAATAATCAGAATTATTTTAGATGACCTCTCTGACAGTTTCAAAACCCGGATCTGGCTCTGTTTATTGATTTGTCTTTTAATACTGGGATTTTCCTTTGGCTTTTTGTATATCTCACACATTTAAAATTAAATTCTGGGCATTATATATAAGGCAAATGTCTGCACACCCCTTTTCTGCCAGACTATTAGTGTGAGGAGGTTGAGTCAATCTATTCAGGACTACCCACTGGGTTTGGTTTTGTTGCCGCTGTGGCTCCTTTAGTGCACCACCAGCTTCAAATTTCTATGACATTGCAGGTGATCTCTGACTTATGATGGTTTGACTTAAAATTTTTCAACTTCACAATGGCATGAAAGCCATACACATTTAGTAGAAACCATACTTCAGTAGAACCCATACTTCAAGTACCCATACAAACCATTCTGTCTTTCACTTTCAGTACAGTATTCAATAAATTACATGAGATATTCAACACTTTATTATAAAAGAGGCTTTGTGTTAGATGATTTTGCCCAGTTGTAGGCTAAAGGAAGTTCTGAGCATCTTAGGCTAGGCTAAGTTTTGATGTTTGGTAGGTTAGATGCATTAAGTGCATTTTTGGCTTAAGATATTTTCAATTTACAATGAGTTTATTGGGACATAACTCCATCATAAGTTGAGGAGCATCTGTATCTTATAAGTAGGTTGCAGTGGCAGAGGGTTTTCTCAATGCGCCTGCTTCATTCTTAGCTTTTGGCCTTCCGTATGTGCCTGCATTTTTTCAGCCTCTTTCTTCTCCAACAGTGGTAGATTGTGGCCGCTTGTTTCTTGGAGCTGGCTTGCATGTTACAAAACTTGGAAAGTTTTCTTTTGTCCTGTTCTGCCCTAGTCCTAGGCAAGCCCCGTGTCCCTGAATCCTGGGGTGAGGCTTTCTCAGTGAGCCTGTCCTTCACCAAATAGTAAAAGGTTTCTAATGATCTGGGCCTAGGGCAATTTTCTTCCCTTCTCTTAGGGCCACAGGATTATTTTTCTTTTTCATCTCTCAGTTTTGCAGTACTGAGGGGGATTTTCTTGGGTCTCCTGTTCTCCCAATTGTTTTTTCATGAGCATCCAGTGGAATTCCATGGAGTCAGTGTGAACTCTTCTTTGTGTCTGAGACTCCCAGAGGTCCTATGCCCTCATATTTTAGCTGTTTTTAACAATTTGGCTTTTAGCAATTTTCAACACTTCAGTTGAAATTTCCGTATCCACTTGCCTGGTTCTTGGCGTTCTTTCCTTCTGTGCTCTGCCACAGGTAAGCCAGTGTTCACATCCCATCTCTTAGAAGCACCTGTCTTTCCTTAGATTGCAGGCTACTTGGTGGTTCTATAAACCCAGCTCTCTGAAGGTTTCAAGAAAACTTATATTTGTAGATTCTTCAGCTTTTTCTTGTTGTTAGAGAGAACATGGTGCTCTGTACTGTTTTCTACATCCTAGGAAAAGGCATAAATTTGGGCCTTATAAAATTTATCTTGCTGATTTGAAGATGCGTATTTCTCTTCAGCTTTGGAAATTCTTTTTTATTGTTGCTTTGTATTTTTTCCTTTTCCATTCTTCTAGAACTTCTGTTAGATAACAATTGGATCTTCATTTCTTTTGTCTTGTTCTTTTTCCTAATATATTACATCGCCGTTAAGTTTTGTTCTGCATTCTTAGACACTTATTTTTTTCACCAAATTTTCTTTTTAATCTTGTTTTGGTAATCTACTTTAAATGTCCAGGAGCTCTTTCTTATTTTCTTCCCCTTTTTCTTACTGTCCTGTTCTTACTTTATGATGCAGAATCTTTTTGAATATCTATCAGAATAGAAATTGTGTTTCTTATTGGATATTAGTTATTTTCCCTTGATTAAGAAAAAATAATTTTTTTTCTGTTTCTTTTGCCTATCTTTCTCTTTTGTTCTAAAGACTTTCTTAAAATATGTGGTGAGGGCTGGCAATTTATTTATCTTTAGAAAAGAGGATGAGGACGTGGATAGGGTCTTTGTATATATGGACAGTTTATTTCCTGTCAGTTTTACTTTAGGGTTAGCAGACAAGATCCAGCCTTTATGTTGTAGGATTTACAAATACCAGAAAGCAAGTAGCCTTGATGCCAAATGTTAATAACAAAACAGCTTCCTTCATTTTTCCCAGATAATTTTTCTAGTTTATTAAAACAAAACAACCTACCAATATTTAGCCCAGAAGAGGGGGATAATCTATATCCTCTGTGATTTGCATTATAAGAGAAATTATCTGAAATCTTAAAAAAGCAAAAGAGATTATTAGATATTGCTTTAGTACCCTTCTGGGATTTATGCTTTATTGTCTGTGCTAATTTACAACTATATGGGGGAAGAGGTTAATTTTTAGACTTTTGTTTCATAAAGATGTAAATAATTTCTGTCCAGCAGGACAGATAATGTTGAAGATTGTGGTTTAGGTACTGATGAACATTAACCAGCTCTGTATCTAACCTAGCACTCCTACCCTACTATACGGTTTGTTAAATTGCTCCTCTATGACTTTATTGGTCCTCTCATTTATTGAGTTAAATATCTTTGGCATGTATTCATTTTATATTTATATGAGAATCATGCTCTTATCTTTTTGAATATTATACTTTCCCAGCTATTAAGGCCTAATCAACCACAGACAATCTGGAATAAGTCTATGTTCTGAAAAAAATAAAATGTATTGATTTGCAGCAAGGGATTACACTCCAGAGGAATTCTCCTAGGACCCAGAGAGGAGACAATTGTTTTTTGTAAGGTTTGGGGTTTCCTTAAAGGATTCTGAGGAGGAACTAAAATAAATAGTAATCAGTTCTGAATTAGTTGCTCTTTCTAAAGCAGTATTAGAAGTAGTGAGATCAACTAGGCACTGAGTTCTGTCCCAAAGTGAGGAAGGCTTGGTAATTCAGTAACCCCAGTAATAAACAAAAATTGCAAAACAGGTCTGGGGCATCATTGTAGTAGCCAATCAAAGAAAGTGCCATTATAACATTGATCTTGGGCAAACATTATTTTCTGTTAACAACTGTGCAGCTGGCTTTGTCCATGTTTGTCTTCAGAGCCTGAAACATGGCAAGACGCTCTTTTCTTTTCCAGTTCAAGTCGTTTTCACTCTTTTAGTCCTGAACTGGTTTTTACTCTTTCATAGTGTAAGAAGGAAGAGATGGAAGGTGAGGTGGGTATTTAACAGTGTACATGCCTTCACTTAATCTCTCCTTTGAATCCCAGTTTCTCTCTGGTCATTTATGCAACAATTCCATTTCTGGATTTAGAGTACTGGTCGCCAAACTTTTCTTGTAAAAGGGCAGATAGTAAATATGTTGGGTTTTGACAGATGAGTTTAGGCACAACTACTTATTTCTGCCATTGTGACATGAAAACAACTAAAAAGAAATATGTAAATAAATAAATGTAGTTGTGTTCTAATAAAACTTTGTTTGCAAAAACAGACAGTGGACTAGATTTGACCTATGGGCTGTAATTTGCCTACCCTGATCTAGAGCCTCTCTGGGTTTCTACCAACATGGTCAGCGCCTTTTTCTACCATAGTTCCCACAACACCTTTTCTAAACTGTAACTTCCTTTACTGATTCATTCTTCAACACTCCCATTTGACTTTGATTTTCCAGAAATTTGTTGAATTTGTTGAAATCTATCATTTACTAATGGTCCTTCTTTCTATCACCTCACTATTAAACCTTTCAACTTCCTTTGTTAACTATCTGGAGGAGTCTCTTGTGGGATGGGAGGCAAATTCTTGTGTTTGCTTTGTCATCTTGAACTGGAGATAGTATAAAAACATTTTAATCAAGGTGACTCAAAATAAAGTGCTTGCATTTTTCATTAGGATATGCCTAGAATGACAATTTTGTTGTCTATCAGCATTTCTTAAGGTTCCAAATTTGCCTGTTGCTGCACTATTGAATAGTGCAGGCAGAGTTTCCCATCTAGAAGAACTTCATGCACACAATGAGCTAGGAGCAAACTGGAAACAGATTAATAGAATATATAAATCAAATCACAATATTAGTGAGTGCTAATACATATTTAATAAATACTGGTAAATGTTAGCGTGAGACAGCACCCTGCAACAGACTTGATTCTTATAAAGTAATGAATTTATTAGAGACATAGAAAAAATTTAGGATTAAATATTTCTGTTTGACCCCAAATTATCACTCCTGCTCTTCTCTAGGTTCTCTTATAAAGGTACAGACACAAGATGCCAAATGAGATCAAGGTATGCATTGTGTAAATAGTGGCTCATTAAATTCCTAAAGTACAGAGCTTTCTGAAAAATCTAGATTGCAGAGTTTACCTGGTATCTGAGGCCAAGGGGGGAACCTGCTACTACTTACTGAAAATCTACACTTTGACATCATCTATGAGAAGAGCTGAGTTTTCAAAGCAGACTCCAAATATATTTATTCAGCCAGATGCATAAATAGTTGCAGCCTTCCTTCGAGACCTAGTCACCATACAAGAGAGTATATTAGGTGCAAAGGTTTGCCTCCAGAAGATACATTTACCATATAGAAGGAGAAATGGAGAGAAAGCCTTGTCTGGGCATGACAACCTTTGACAACCGTGCATGAGACAGACAGTGCAAAGAGAGTAGAGTAGAACAGTTCTCACATTAGAGACACAGTAATGTTACCTATTCATAAAAGTACCTGATAGACATTAAGTCATTACCAGTTAGATTAGCTCTTCATTCAGCCTTAGAGTAAATAAGAGATGGAAAGAAAAACAAAGATTCTTGTCAGTATTCTGTGTATGATGAGGAGAAGTAGAGATCTCTTTGTTTATGGTAAAAGAAGTCAGGGCTAAGAATAAAAGGGCTCCCTCCACCTCCCCCCAAAGTCATTTAAAGAAATTCAGATTACACTATAATATAAATGCAAATAACATTCCATTAAATATGCTACTTAATTTATAACAGGGATATGGTCACGCCAAAATCTGTTGGTTTGTTTTTTTACGTTAAAGTGTGGAAGATTTTACAAGGAAAAGAAAACTTGAAGATTATAATAAATAACCAAATACCTAATGGGGTTTAACCAGTCATAAATTGGTCAACAATATGCATATCTTAATGTTATGAATTTAAGAAGTTCATTCACTTTAGAACTAGCAAATGGCAGCCTGAAGTCACACATATGGAAACTTTTAAGATATCTTCTTTAATAGCACATCGACAGATAGTAATCAGGTTTGGACTCCAGAGGCCTGCAGCCAAGGCTGTGTCATCTGCTGAAGGATGCTTATGCATCACAGCATGACTCACAAAAGGTAAAAAGTAAAATGAATCATCTTGGCTCTTGTCCTTATTTTGAAAAGAAAAAAAAATGGAACAAGCTTCCACTTGAGGTAAAATTGAAAGTGAAGCACCCAATGTTCTATGATAAAAGTAGCATTTTTAAGAGGTTTAGCTTTGTGAATGTAGCTGAAATCTAATTCAAAATTACACAGACTTTACCAAGAGCCAATCAATCACTTAATTGCATTTTTTCTCATTAAGTTCTGCGTCATACAGCAGCTCTATTATATGTACAATACATATGATCACCAAGATACTTTTTTAGGTTTAAAAGCAAAGTGCAATATAATTGAACTCTCTCTCTTTATCCAAACTGTAATTACTCATGTCGAGTAAGAACCAAGTATGCTATTTCTTTGTGGAAGCCACTCCTTTTTCTTACCCTTTTAAAAATGTGACTTATATGCTTTTTATCCACAGCAAGTTGACATTAAGTCACTACCCACCCAACATATACTGCCCCCACATCACTATTGTACTCAACTTAGATGCTCTCACGATGCAACGATAACTTACTGAATTTTTTTAAAGTATGTCACAAGATAATTTTTTAAATTAATAGTAAAATCATGACTCTCATACAAATACAAATTAACACGTGTCAAATATTTTATTAAACTCATTAATTAGTGAGGGATTCAGTAAAGATGTTAAAAACTGGTTCAGAGGAGAAGCCAAAGAGAAGACATGAGAAGACACATACAGGGGGAATAGAGCAATGCTGAAATGATTTGTTAATAGATGCAAAACTGGCTTCTTTCACAGAGGGGTGAGGGAAATCCATGTACCTTCACTGGGAAAAAAGAAGTTCATTTGCATCTCTATGGACAGGAATAATTTATATAGTATCAGTTTTCTACCACTTACAGAGTTATAAAATAACTCAAAAGACAATAAAATGCATAGACCACTCTAGATTCAGATAACCTGGAAAGGTGAGTTAGATCGCTCCTAGCATTCCTTAAGACATCTAATCCTTTTTGTTTTGTTTCCTGACAAGCCAAGACTAAATTCAGATTTCAGTTAAAAAAAACACTAAACAAAATATTATGTAAATGTTTAATAGGATCGTTCACATTTCAACTTATGCTATTTTGCGTACGCAGGAGATATACTCAAAGTTAGCCAGAATAATTTGCTTGTAAATACTGATGAATCTTGTTGAAGCTGAAGCCTTCTACTTCTCATTGACATTTTTATTATCTCATACATTCAGACATGCTCCTGTTGACTCTTTTTTTGTAAGATCTCTTACACCTGGCCATAATTTCTTATTTCCATTGCTAGCAACTTAGCCCAACTCTTTAGCCAATAAATCACTGAATATCTGAGTTAGGGTACCAAGGGGTCTATCTTCTGTGAATCTCTTTTCACTCTGAAGTGCACAGGAATGCTATATTAGCAATATTTTCATGTAACTGTCCTATCCAAAATCTTTTACTGTTTTCCAGATTTTTTAGTTTCACATTCAAGGGCAATTGGATGTTGGAATAATAAATATGAGATGAATGAGGCACCTTAAGTCCCTTTTTTAATAAGCCTGTGGAGAACTAAACAAAGAAAGTAATCAAACCTGATTTATGGTGAGTAAAACGCAGATAGGTCAACAGATTTTTAAAACAGGAATTCTTTTCCAAACATGCTTTAGAGGCTACTAGATTTTTATTCTTTCTGTTTTAAGGAATAAGAGTGACTTTTAATAGAGATTTCTAGGTTCACTGAAGTGCTAAAGTTCTTTGTCTTTGTCTTTATTGTGACATCATGGTACAGTTTCAGAGTGACTCCAAAGAACTTAGTGGAATTTTGGTCCATTACTTATTAGTTGTGTGACTCTGGTCAAATTGCTTAGCCACTCTGAGCCAGTTTCCTCTTTTGTAAAATGGGTATGCAAGTGATAACTACCCTATCTACCTTCCAGGGTAATTGTGAGAGTCAGTTGAGGTTGTGCACATTAAAACAATTACTAATTGAAAAAATATTGTTCAAATACTAAAAGTAATAAATGCAATAGTGCTGGTCTTTCCATACCTCTTCCACATAATATATTCTTCACTGTACAAATTTTATAATTACCTGTAATAAAAGCTGAGAATAGTAGCCAGGAAGTACACTGTTTAAGTTGAAAGCCCTTCTGCCATTTTCTTCCAAGGATAAATATACAGTCTTTTTTCCCCCAAGAATAAAAATTATGTAAGTGGAAAGCCTATGGTTTACAAACATAGAGTGGGTCAGTAGGTATAAAGTTTAATGTGAATGTTACCTCATTTCTTACCCAAAATTCTACTAAAAGTTATACTAGATTTTGTATATTTGAATGTCATTCACAAGAAAATTCCAACTGAGAAAACTTTAAAATAGTTGAAAGAGATACATTTAATATAAAAAGAAGAATTTTTTAAAAATTTATTAATTTAGGTTCTAATTTGGAAATACAAGTTTCAAAGCAAATCACAACAAATGACTCTTCAAAAGGTAATGTCGCATCATCTTCAACTACAACTTCATCTAAGTAAGTAAAATGTTTCCAAAAAGTGAAAGAGTACAATTAACATTTTATTAAATATCTAGTGCGTGTCAAACACAGCCTTAAATCCTCCTGTGCTGGGTTAAATTTTAATGAAGATGATTTCTTGAGTTAATAAGTAAAATTGAGAATAAGTACATTATTAATTGGCATTGTTTGGGGGAGTTCTCACAAAGCAGATTTTGACACCAGGATTCGAGTGTAAGTAGTTTATTTTAGAAATGAATCCAGGAAGCACTCAGAATGAGTATGGAAAGGAGAGAAGGAAGGGAGGACAGGTAATAAAGAGTGCTTTATTGAGCAGGTTATGTTTGTGGGCAGCATAGGCAACATGTCATCTGCAATCCTTTGAAAGACTGTATGAAACATGCCTTAGAGTTCTTCCACTGAGAGTAAGAAAGCTGGGGTATTCATTTGCCAATTCCTGTCTCTCACTGGTAAAGGATTTGTACTGGGGCATTAACCCTTAAGAGCTTGCAGCCTGCCCTGCAGAAGTACTAAGTACATCTGATGTCAGAGAATACCCTTAGACAGAAAGACACAGGAAGCCATTGGCCTCTAAGGGCACCATCTATAAGAGAAGCAGACCATGGGAATATGGGAAGGGCATTAAAAGCATCTGCTACATTAAATCAATGAAACGTATCATTATGCTAATCATTGAGGGCACACCAAAGAAAGGAAAAGTCTAATGCATTCTGTTTATGAATAAATTCATAAATTTTATTTATGAATTTTTAGGAGTAAATTTATAAATTTTATTTGTCATATATAGAGCGTGTGTCAGGTATTGAGCAAGATATTATACTAGGAGTACAATAAATGATAGAGCACACTATGTGCCCTTAGGGGGATTATATCAGCATCAGAAGGTATATGATAACTTTCCAAGTAAAAAGATGTCGATTACAGGAGTTACAGAAATTTAGAGAAGATGGAGTCCCAACTGAGAGCCTCTGAGATAAAACAGGCATAATCTGAAGTTAGTATTGAAATATTTAATAGTATTCAGATAGGTTAAAGGAAAAGGAGAGGTGAGTACGTTGGAGCATCAACTGGAGTAGAATATTTATTCAAGTAATCTAGTGTCGAAACATAGGATAAATGTAACTAATATGAGCAGCAGCAAGACCTGTTTATGTTTGAGGCAGACAGGATGGCTGCCAACCAATGGACAGCATAGGGGCACTTAGTTGGTTATCCAAGAAAGGGAAAAGGTAGCTGCTGGATCTCAAAGAATTTTAGATAGTATGACGTGAAGGCATCAGTGAAAATGGATTAGCCTCAGAGGAGGAAGGATTTAACTTAATTAGAGGGAAGAAAGAGAGTGCAGTGCTAGAAATGCATATTGATGAAGAGAAATAAAAAAACTCTACTGCCATTGCTTTGGACTACCTTTTTAAGGATGTTTGTATAGCAAAACTCTGTTAATTTTTTGTCTATTGTGCAAAGATTGAAACTGTTTCACAAATTAATTTAGCTCGCAAGTAGGTGTTGAACATCTACTGTGTGCTTACTATTAAGACAGGTTCTGGCCAGGTGCGGTGGCTCACACTTGTAATCCTAGCACTCTGGAAGACAGAGGCGGGAGGATACTTTGACTCGGGAGTTTTGAGACCAGCCCAAGCAAGAGTGAGACCCCGTCTCTACAAAAAATAGAAAAATTAGCAGGGCCTGGTGATGTGCACCTGTAGTCCCAGCTACTCAGGAGGCCAAGGCAGGAGGATCACTTCAGCCCAGGAGTTTGAGGTTGCAGTGAGCTGTGATGACGCCACTGCACTCTACCCAGTTCTGAATCTGTGGCTTCAGCAAGCTAAAAACTTTCTGAGTGTAAATTATGAAGATAGAACCCCTGAAGGCAGTATGGCAAAAATATACAAAATGGTTTTTTTAATCACTAATGGGTGACTTTATTTATATATTTTTCTTTTATTTCAGAATATTACAAGGGTACAAATATTTTGGTTACATAAATTGCTTTTGTACCGTTTGAGTCAAAGTTATAAGTGTGCTTTTCACGCAAATAGTGTGCATTGTACCCGTTAGGTGTGAATTTACCCATCCCCTCCTCCCCCCTCCCACCTGCTTGATTTCCGATGAATGTTATTTCCATATGTGCACATAAGTGTTGATCGATTAGTACCACTTTAATGGTGAGTACATGTGATGTTTGCTTTTCCATTCCTGTGATACTTCACTTAGAAGAATGGTTTCCCGTTCCATTCAGGTTAATACAAGAGGTATTAGTTCACCACTCTTTTTATGGCTGAGTAGTACTCCATGGTATACCTATACCACATTTTATTAATCTACTCATGTAATGATGGACACTTGGGTTGTTTCCACTTCTTTGTGATTGTGAATTGTGCTACAATAAACATTCGTGTGCAAGTGTCTTTTTGATAAAATGACTTTTTTTCCTTTGGGTAAATACCCAATAGTGGGATTGCTGGATCAAATGGTAGGTCTACTTTTAGTTCTTTGCTGTCTCTCCATACTAACATAAAGCTGACAACAGAGTTTAGACAAGTGTTTTTCAAATTGCAGGTCATAACCCATTGATTGAGTGTGAGATCAATTTAGTTAGCTTGGACCATTATTTTTTCAAATTAAATAGAATAGAATAGAAAATTGCAGAATGCATTACACAAAGTAAAGGTAAATATTTTTCATAAAAGCACATTTCAATTATATATATATAGGTATATACTGTGTCATAATATTGTATATATTTTTTACTATAGACAATGGTAAAAAATATGAGTAAACAATTGTTCAAGAACAGTAACACTGTTTGGTCAAACAGTGACCAAAGACGTGGCTTACCACTTCTTTTGGCAGTTAAAGTTTTACTGGACTACAGCCATGCCCATTCATTTACACATTCTCTCCGTGGCTGGCTTTGTATTACAATGGCAGAGTTGAGCAATGATGGAGACCATGTATCCTCAAATCCCAAAATGTTTATTGTCTGACCCTTTAGAGAAAAAGCTTGCTAACCCCTAGTTTAGACTATTTTATATTTCTAAATAAAATGTATTGATCAACACTGTAAAAGAAGTTTAGAATATATTCTTTCCACATTGATTTATAGATTAATTTCAATTCCAATCAAAATCTCAGTTTATTTATAGAAATTGACAGATTCTCAAATTCATATGGAAATGCAAAGGAATCAGGATAATCAAAACCAGTTTGAAAAAGAAAGATAAAGTTGGAGAAATACCACTATCTGATTTCAAGAGTTAGTACAACACTACAGTAATCAAGATAGTGTGCTATGGGCAGAAACATGGACAAATAGAACAAGGGAACATAATAGAAAGTTAGAAGTAAACCTACGCATATATGGGCAACTGAGTTTTCTCAGAGGTGCAAAGGTAATTCAGTGGTGAATGTAGTCTTTTCAATAAAGTATAGCCATATGCAAAAGATTGCACTGCATAACTAAAATTAAAACCACAATGAGATACCACTTCACACTTAGAATGGCTAAAAGTTAGAAGACTGTACCAAGTTTTGGTGAGTATGTGAAGGAAATGGAACTATCTCACATTACTTGTGGGAATGTAAAATGGTACAATCTCTTTGGAAAACTATTTAACTCTTGAAAAGTTAAATGTACACTCACCATATGGTCCAGCTGTTCCACTCCTAGTTATTTACCCAAGAGAAATAAAAACATAGGCCACTCAGACGCTTGAATAGTTATAGCAGTTTGGTTTGTAGTAGCTCAAACTGGAAACAACCCAAAGGTCATCCCAGTGAATGGATAAACAAATAGTGATATAGCCATACAATGGAACACTATGCAGCAATTAAAAGGAATAAACTGTTGACATAGACAAGAAATAGATGACTCAAAATAATTATGCTGAGAGAAAGAAGCCAGATTAAAAAAGAAAGCATAATATGTGATTTCATTTATATAAAATTCTAGAAAATGTAAATCCATCTGTAGTGACAGAAGAGTGGTTGCCTGTGGATAGGAAAGGGTGGGAAGGAGATATTTATTAGAAAGAAGGAAGAGGAAACTTTTAAGGGTGATGGTCACTTTCGTTGTCTTGGTTGTGGTGATGGTTTCACAAGTTAAAACTTAGAAAATTGTATTTTTTTTAAATTTCAGAATATTATGGGGGTACAACACTTTGGCTATATATATTGTCCATGCACTGCCCGTGTCAGAACTACAATCATGGTCATCCCCCAAACTGTGCTCCCCGCATCCATTCAGTGAGAGTTTTTCCCATCCCTTCCTCCCCACTCCCGCCCGCCCACCCCCTGATGAATGTTATTGCCCTGTGTGATGTAGGTGTTGATCAGTTAGTACCAATTTGATGGTGAGTACCAGTGGTGTTTGTTTTTCCATTCCTGTGACACTTCACTTCGAAGAATGGGTTCTAGCTCCAACCAGGGTAATACCAGATGTGTTAATTCACTATTGTTCCTTATTGCTGAGCAATACTCCATGGTATACATATACCACATTTTATTAATCCACTCGTGTATTGATGGGCACCTGGGTTGTTTCCACATCTTTGCAATTGTGAAGAAAAAAATGCCAGATGCTTTGCAAATTGTATTTTAAATCATACAGTTTACTCTATGTCAATTATATCACAACAAAGGTGTTAAAAATAAAAAGTCTTTGCTGGCATTTTTTTCTATTTGGATATTAAGAGATTGTTCTTCTCTTTCTTGCCACCTCTTAATACCAGATTAGTGAAGTTAATGTCCTGGAATCGATGAGATTAATATGACTTTCTGACTTTTTTATGAAATTGGTGTTACTGTATCAAACTGATTCTCAAAGTGTGGTACTTAGGACAAGACACATCTCCTGAAAATGCAAATTTTGGGCCCCACCCTACACCCACAGAATCAGAAACTCTGGAGATGGGGCCCAGCCAACTGTATTTTAACAAGTACTTCAGATTATTCCAATGCAAACTACAGTTTGAGAACCACTGCCACTGCTATAGTAGTTCATGTGTATTGGTAAATAGTAACTTGGATGGCATTTCTACTTTATTAGATATTTTTGTGCTTAAGGTTAGATTCTAATCCATTCATAAAAGTAAGTTCAAGCTAATTTATTCCTACCAGTAATGGAATGTACATTTTGGAATCATCATGGGGTACCTAGCATAAAATGCAATGTTAAACAATATGTTTGTTGCCCTTGAATTTTCAAGGATCTTCTAATTTACTATGTAACTTTTAAAAAAATTGAGACAGAGTCTTGCTCTGTTGCCTGGGCTAGAGTGCAGTGGCATCATCATAGCTCACTGCAACCTCAAACTCCTGGGCTTAAATGACTCTCATTCCTCAGGAGAAGCTGGGACTACAGGTGTGTACCACCACGCCTGGCCAAATTTTTATTTTTTGTAGAAAAGAGGTCTCACTGTTCCCCAGGCTGGTCTCCGACTCCTGGCCGCAAGCAACCTCCTGTATCAGCCTCCCAAAGTGTTGGGATTACAGGAGTCAGCCACCATTCCCAGCCTTATTATGTAACTTTTAATGGAAGTATATAATGATTCTTATACTGCTCTACTAAAGTGTACTTCAAGCCTGACTGTGCAGAAGTTATTACTGTATATAAAATTATGAGTGACTCTTTTTTTCCCTCCTTTGCCTCTCTATATTTTAATTTTTCTACAGTAAAAAAAAATACCACTTTTGTGATAATTTTTGTTGGATTCTCTCTTAATTTTTACTTAAAAAAATCTTAAACACATTGTCTAAAATCAAAGCACCAGAAAGGTACATGTCCAGGGAGGAAAAAAGACATTGCACACATTTAGCAGGGGCTGCTAACATATAACCATGGGACCCAGTGTGCCAAATTTCCCTGTCATTCCAGCATGTGTATGTGAGAATTCTATGTCTGCCATCTCCTGTTTTCCCCTTGAAGACATTCTCAAACTCATCTTCATGGTCCATCTGAGACTGGTGAATGGAGTCATTTTAGAAAAGTAAAACTAAGTTTAGTTTTAGAAAAGTAGAATTCCTAGCATAAAGCAATCCTCTAAAATAAGTTAATTATTTTTCAAAAAAGGAAAAATTAGAGAAGCCTTGGGTCACCTGATGTGTAACCCACAGAGAAGCTGCCAAGTTTAAGAAAGTAAGATCTTTATAAAATGCCATAAGAACATCAGGAGTTGGGGCTGAGAGGTAAACAGACAAAGAAAATACCCTAGCAAATTCATTTAACTTAAATGAGGGGGCGTAGGGAGATGGGGAGGAAGAGTGAGGGCTGAGTAAGAGCTGCAGCAGAATACGATGTGCCAAATTTTCATTTTAGTGCTAGCTTTATTTAAGTCCTAATACCAGGACTTTATGCCAATAAATATGACAGCTGGACAAAGATAGAACCTGAAGATAGGACCAATCCATTTTTGTTTAAAAGACTTAAGACTTAGACTGTTTATTTTAGGCCTTGGTGATTAAAAGTACATATATATATGTGTGTGTGTGTATATATATATACAAAATTTTATTTGTAAGAAAAAGCTAGAATTATTCTCTGAATTTACATAATGAGTCCATAGCCTCGGGAGAAAATTGTTCCTTTTTCTGTAGAAATGATGATACGACTTGAAGCTTGAGTAAGATCCCACTGGGAGGCAAGGGGATCATAAATGAGGAAACTATAGGGGTCTGGGGTTAGTATATCAGAAGATAATCTTTTCAATGTCCCAAGGGGCAAAAAACAGCTAGAGGAGTTGTCTCGGCCACGGAAGCACCAAGTAAAGGGTAACATGAGCTTTAGCATCTATTAAAAAGACACCAAGTCCCATAACAATACCTGCCGATAGTGAGTGATAATAAGGTTCTATCCATGTGATTTAAATTTGGCTACAGAATCACAGAGCACAGTGGTTTTCTGCCTCAGTCTGCACCTCAGACATTCTGACTCCAACGTTTGGGATGACACTAGGATATCAGTACTTTCAAAAATCTCTGCACATGACTCTAATGTGTGGCCATGTTTGGGAAATGTGGACATAATAATACTCTGGGTAAGAGTGAGGATGAAGACATTTAAAAGGTTTGGAAAGGAGAACCTGGATTTGCTGCAACTACCATCATCCTATATCTTACCATCAAGTGGACATTTTCTACTTGTGAATGAATTATAAATGCAAAGGAATGAAAAGGTGAGGGAGTCATTTTAGGCTTGTTAATAAGTATAATGTGACAAAATGTGCCTTAATATGCCATGCATGAAACAGAATATGTAGGCAGTAGTGCTCTCTATGCAGCTACTTCGAGTAAGTAAACCTTGAGCATGTATGTATGTACATATATATGTATATGCATGTAAACATTTATGCTTTAGCAAGTTTGAAATCTGTTTTGATTTACCAATTTTAGGTTAGGGAAATGTATCTAAGACAATATTGACCTAAAAAATGCTGATTTTTTTTCTACTACTTCTTTGCTACTCCAACTTCTTATCCACTAATTCCCACATTTGCTGAAACAATCCCCATAAGGCTTGCAAAAGAATCTCAAAGGTTCACACATTTGAAAAGGTGGCCATGGAAAATCAGGAGTCCAATATAGATGTTTGGTTTGTTCTTCTCCTTTTTGCTTACCCCTAGTTCCTGTGCAAGCAGCATATCTTTATGCACTGATGTCAATCTAGTTAATCATGTATATTTCCCCCAGGGTGTCTTCATGTGCTCCCATGGAATTACAGAGGACATTTCTCAAGAACTAGGTCAGGTTCTGTATGTATCAAGGCAAGAAAGGAAGAGGAGACTGAGGAGGATGATAAAAGACACAGCAATGGTTATAGATTTTTATTTATCTTTCTGTAATATTGATATTCTTTTGAAGGAATGCATTCAATTTTCCTAAGAAAATTGCTTCATCTGTTTTTGGACTAGAATATATATTATTGCTAATGACTATATCCTATCTGGTGGCCATCTTTTTAATTTTTCAGAATTGCATTTGATTACAACTTGCTGTGGGTCTTATTGAACCATCTTATCATATTAGATCTCTTCATTGTCTCATTTTCTGTTTGCATGAAAGTCATGACTAGTCTGTCCTTGAAGCCCCTAAGTCAAGTTTGTTTAGTCTATGCAAGAAGTTTAATAATTGAAGTTCCCCCTTGTTAATTTGTCCCAATGTATAAATTTTCAGGTCATGGGAAGTCTCAAATATCCACCGTTTTTTGGTTCATAAGGAAGCTCACCATGAGATGTTAATTTTCCTCTCTAACTCTCATTATGGCTGTTACTCATCAAATACTACCATTTTGTTCAATCCACTCACTTAAAATTTTACTGGTAGAGCTAAGGTGCACCACTGTGATGATATGTGAAAAAACCTAGTAATTATGAATCTGGCTATTAGATTTAACTTTGTGCTCTCATGTGATAGTTTCTAACTTACTCTTCAGTAATTTTTTTCAGTTCTCAGAATTTTGATTGCAAGAGTTATTCTTCATTGCCTTAGATAATTTTTGCTCTTCTCAAGACATTTTGCTATATCATGTTAAACTTAGCAATCATGGTACCAATATATTTAAAATTTAGAGTATTTCTAACATAAGTAAACTTATTAGGACCTACTTTGATCAAGGGCAGTTTAACTCATAAACAGTCAGGAGAAACTGCCATGTGTTTCTACTTTAGAGCCACTTCCTCTTCTAAAACACAGAATGTGACATTGGGGCTACCATGATCTTTCCACACACTGAGCTTTGCTTCAGGGAACCCTTAAAGATAGCAACTGAGCACTTTAGAAATATGTGTGGTCAGATGTAAAATATGCCTTGGTTCCAAGCCCACTATTTTCTCTCCTGTGATGATCTTGATTTACAGATCAACTGGGTCACCATTCTCTTACCTATAAAATAGGGAAACAATGCCTACCTTGCAGGTTTGTTGTGTGGACTGAAATAGTGTCTGCCTTAAAAAATAGACTCAAGTGATGATGGCCAATGCAGCCTGAGCTCTTTAATTTTACTTACTCTTTTCTAGCATTGGGTTCTTCTATGCTTGATTCATTTGGATTATCATTAAAATTTTCCAACATTTTTTGTTGAAATGGGTCTTCTGGCATATATTTTCATTTTTCCTATACACCAATGATCAGCTATTCCACACATTTTATTTTATTTTTCATAAATAATTTTTCTAATAAAATTATTTTATCCAAGTTAGTTTATGACTTAGAAGTATTTTCCTTGAATGCAGATATATTTTCAAAGAAGCAGTTATTTTTGGTGAATCTCTTTCACTTTAAAAAGCATTTTCTTTGTATTTGTGAGTCTTTGAAATGCAATGCTAATACTATGTTATGATATATTAAGTCATTTTAAAAGCCCAGCAAAATTTCGAAGATAATAAAGTTATCTTTAATTTTTTTTTTTTTTTTGCCAGCTGGATTGTAAATGCCTGCTGCATTTAATTTATAAATGGAGAAATAAATATTTTTCTGAAAACTACACTGTTTCCAGAGAAAATGAATAAAATGGAGGCTATTTTTAGATCTTTTACATATTAGGAAATCAAGTCTCAGAGAGGTAAAGTAATTGGCCCTAGATGGCCCAGCTAGAAAGTGGCCGAGTTGGGATTTAAAACTCTCTATGTAAGGCACATTAAGAGAAGAGAGTGTTTTGAAGAGAGTGATCTACTGTGCTAAATGCTATTGAGATGTTGTGTAAGGTAAGGCAAAGAAGGGCCTCTTGGAACTGGTAATATGGAGGTGTTTGGAACTGTAATGAGAGTAGTTTTGGAGGATTAGAGGGGATGCCTTGAAATTAAAAGGATAATGGCCTCAGTTTATATAGTTCAAGTGATTCTGCAGCACTTCCATATGATAGTTAAATTAGATGTAAGTTTCATTCATAGTAATATTCATTTATTTGTTATAACAACTGGCCTAGTACATACCAGGTGGTAAGTACATTGCAAATAATTTCTGATTAACTTTTTTATTTGCATGTAAATTATTAA
Organism: Daubentonia madagascariensis; assembly: GCA_023783475.1. NCBI lineage: Eukaryota > Metazoa > Chordata > Mammalia > Primates > Daubentoniidae > Daubentonia > Daubentonia madagascariensis. Next base: position 16,919,798 of record JAKFHU010000726.1, on the reverse strand, counting down.
GTAAACAGTTTGGCTGGTTTTATGCTAGTAGTGAAAGCTAAATTATTTTCATAGGGCCATGATCATAGGTTTTTGTGAGCCACTTCCAGATTTGGAAAAACATTATGAAATATTACAAAACAAAACAGGAGAGACTTAGTCAAATAAATACTCATGGGAATATGATGAGATTCTCTGACTACTCATGCTGGTCTCTGAATGGTAACTTTCATTATGGTGCCATTTAAGAATGGTCTCAGAACACCGGGATGATGGAATAACCACCAGCAGGGAAATGGATGAAAGCTAGTCCGTGTGCTCAGCTGGTACAAACTACATACAAGAGGGCAACGTGCCCCGGTTTCAGAGGTAATTAAGACTGAGTTTTCCATGTATAGCAGTTTCTTTATCACATACACCATGAGATAATGTTTAAAACATTTGTATTTCCAATAGACACATGTTGGATTAACAACTTGGTAATATTTCAGTTGGAAAACACTTGTACATCAGGAAAGTCCAGGGACGCATCTTTACCCTTGGGTAAATTTTATACCTCATGAGTTGAGCCAAAAGCTAATTTTTCCCCCAAATAACATTGTTTACATCGATTTTTTTCAGTAGAGTGTTGTTCAGTTATAAAAACAGAATTGTATTCAAACTGCTTTCTTAATATTGATTACATGTATAAGAATTGGATAATTACACAAACATTCAAGCTGAATCAGGAAAACGGTTCTCCAATTAACCTTGTACTGAATGTAATTGCAAAGTGAATATTCAAAACCGACTGAGATGGCCATTTACAAATTATAATTGTTTTTCTCTTGAGAGTGGAAGAAGCAAGCTTTGTACTATTTAATGTTATAGTAGCTTCCTAAGGCTTTGAAAGTTTGATCATAATGCCAAGAATAAACTTTGATTAAGTAGTAGTTTATATCACTTATGACCATTTCCTTCTTTGCTAAATATTCATAACAAGATATTTTTGGGAAGATCCTGCCTTTCTCATATAAACTCTGCTATTTGGACTGATCATAACTTAAACTTGTTGAACATAAAGAAGCTATTAGTAGTCATACTATATGCAATGACTTTACATTTATAGTATTCTTTTCTGATCTTTTGCAGATCCATACATAAAATGCAGAACTATAATGCCTGCTGCATTTAATTTATAAATGGAGAAATAAATATTTTTCTGAAAACTATACTCAGTATTTCCATAGAAAATGAATAAAATGGAGGCTATTTTTAGATCTTTTACATATTAGGAAATCAAGTCTCAGAGAGGTAAAGTAATTGGCCCTAGATGGCCCAGCTAGAAAGTGGCCAAGTTGGGATTTAAAACTCTCTATGTAAGGAACATTAAGAGAAGAGAGTGTTTTGAAGAGAGTGATCTACTGTACTAAATGCTGTTGAGATGTTGTATAAGGTAAGGCCAAGAAGGGCTTCTTGGAACTGGTAACATGGAGGTGTTTAGAACCATAATGAGAGTAGTTTTGGAGGATTAGAGGGGATGCAAACTGGACTGGAATGGGTTATAGAAGAACTAGAGTTGAGAAGGCAGCAATATCAAGTGCATATGCATTTCAAGAAGTGTGAATGTAGAGGTATAAGGGTCTTGAAACAAAGACCTTCAAAGTGGAATAACAGAAAGAGTCACCTCCTGGAAATTAACAAAGGTGTTACAGAGGTACAGACACTTAGATTGAACAGGAGAAAATATGTATAAGGACACAAGAATGTGATTTGAGGCAAAGCAAATGTTCTGTTTTCCCTTCTCAGAAGTAGATGGCCTTTGGAGATGCAAGTCAATAAAAGTACACTCTGTGGGTTTGACTTTAGCAAGGACAATAGACAATTTTGTAATAAGAGAACATACACTCTTTAGTTTTCAGTTTAGTTATAAAAACTAAGGCTCTGGGCATCAATTCTTAGGGTAGGGTGTTGCAAAAAATACATATAAATGAAGCCATGGCTAGAGGGGATTTTAAAGATGAGAACTATTAGAGCATATTCCTGCTGTTGTAAGGTATCCAAAACAGGACAGATTGATGATGCGGGGAGGGGGGGGGGAAGAAATAAGCAATGAAACAAAGTTTTTGAGGAGTCAAGAGGAGATGAAATCCAGAACACAGTGGCAGTAGTAGCTTTTGGTGGGGGGAGACTCAAGTTTTGAACATACTAGCTATAAGATGTAGGCAAGTCAAAGGACCGATCAGGATTTAAAGTGTTTTTTTAATCTACAAGATGCAGGAGTTGGATAAAGTCCTTTCAAGCCCTCATAGTCTATGATTCTATGCTAACAAATTGTCTTCTTAGAACTTGTTTTAAAGCTTTTTAAGTTTTCTTTCTTAATGTTATTAGACACGCTAAGTTTTAAGTTTCACGCCGTACTTAAAAGATCATTAAGTCCTTCTGACCTCATAGTTGGGGTTAAAACTTCACTGCTAGTTCTGTTACCTTGGGCAAATAACTCTGCCCCAGTTTTCCCATCAGCAAAATAGACATGTAGCTCACAGGATTGCTATGAAATTTAAATGAGGTCATCTGCATACTTGGGACGGTGCCTAGCAAACAGTAAATGCAATGAATGTTAGAGACTGGTACTATTTTTATTTCTAGATAAAGCCACATTAACCTATGTAGGTCTTATTTTGCTGATTTAGCACCTAGAAAATCCCTTTGTCATTTAACAAATTATTACTTTCCTGAAGCTATCTATTTAGAGAGTTAGTGAAAGATTCCCTCGGCATATTTGCTGATGTGTTCAAAAATATGTATTACAAGGCAGGATGTGAGAAATGGTAGAGAAAAGTAGATGAATAAGACTAGTTCTCTGCATCAGAGATAGTTGTAAAGACTTCAGTGTAAGATGAAGTGTCACAAATGAGGACCAAGCTATTGATGGATGCTAAGAGAAAGCCTAAGGGATTGGAGCAAGGCAAGTCAGCAATGGAACTCTCAAAATGGAGTAGGGGTGGGTAGGAAATTGACATTTCTTGAGGGCCAAGTATATGTTGGTGTTTTTGATCTGTCATCTAATTTTATTCCTGCTCCCAATTTTAGGTAGGCAGTTAGGCTCTCCGGCTCTTCTCAGGACAAGGGTTCCCTTGCTTTGGTGCTGTCTCGAGCGATTGCTCCACCTGGGCAGAAGGATAAGGGTGGGCACTCCATTTTGGAGTTGCCCCACCCTTAATCCTATCCTGAACAACTGCTATGCCTGGGGAAGAAGGGGATGCTTTATCAATCTGGGAATTCCCCAGCCCAGGCATGATAGGATTTAAAAAGTGACCTAGAGTAACCTAAGGGTAATTATTATGCCATTAGTTTGAATCTGCATTGTGGTTCACCCCCCTCCCCCATGTGGGCTTTCAGAGAGGGAACTCAAATATGCAGATGAAATTTTGAGGACACCTGTTGATCATTTGATAACATCCCACACCTTCTGAAAGACCTCCCCCAGACTGGGCTAATAAAAGGAAACAATCCAACAATTCAGAGAGAGAGTAGGTCAGTTAGTCAATGAGTTGGTCTGTCTCTCTCCACTTGCAGAGACAGACCTGTTTTGTCCTACAATAAAGAGCCGCTCATGTGAAACTACTTCCTGCCTGAGGTTACTCTGTCACATGGGCCCTGCTGGTGATTTTTCCAAGCAGGGAGCCAGAGGACCAGGATAATAGTGTAGACTTGACACTTTGGTGTGTCTGGTCATTTTTCAGCCAAGAGCACACCAAGAACCGAGGGCAGACTGCCACCCTGACACCAAGACTGTAATGTAACTTTATGCAAGGAAGGAATGCTTTCTGATTTTGCTTAGCACTGGATACCTAGTGCAGATAGTCAACAAATGTTTAAATGAATAAATTAAATTAATAATACACCCAGACATAAATATCTATTCCCACTTGTCATCTTAAAAAGATAATTTAAAGCTCGTCGGATATGTTGGATGTGATAAAAGATATAGCTGATAGAAATGGAATTCATCCAAATAAAACTAATAGTGCGGGTTTTAAGATAAAAAATAAATGTAAATTTTATATACTTTGATGCTATAAAATTCATCTTATATTGGAAAGTGTCAAATTTCCCATCTTTTACAGTAGTAAGAATATAGACTCTATCTAAATTTGAGATGTTGTAATTTTAACAATCCAGTGTTTTAATTTTCAGAATCCTTTTTCTTTGCAACTTTAGAGTTATCTCTAGAAACTATTCTCTTGTGGTAAAGGAATGTATACTGGAAGTTAAGCAGGTCCCTCAGTTTTAGTTGTGTTCTTTTTCTATTAAAGTTATTAAAAGTTACTAGAAAAAAGTCTAAAAGTTAATAGAAAAAAATTTTATTTAAAAATTGCCTTTAAAGTTGATTTCATTTTTAAAAAGAGGTTAGCTTTACTTTATCCTTTTATCTGTATATGTATATGAACAAATATCAAATATATGTATATATTTATAGATAATAGATATAGATGAATATATGCATATATGTAAGATTATATGTCTAAATATGTATTTATTTTTATATAAAAATGTCTTCAATGGGGTTTATGAAATATTTAAAATAGTCACTTTTGAATGGTGGTATTAGAGTGAGCTTTTAATTTTTCTTCAAATTTTTTGTTTCATTGAGATTTTTTAAAAATATAATTTTCATGGCCTCCTAACCTAAAGGCCTAGCTTACATAAAGTGTTTCATACAATAAAGTGTGAAAAAGACAGCAGTCCTTCCTGTAGTACACTTCCCAGGTCAAACTGATTAATCTCAATAATAAGGGAGGAACTAATGGATCTGGTAGAACCCTGCTTGCTTAATAATGTTAATAACTTGAATATGGTCTCATCTTAATATATGTTGAATCTTTACTTTCATTTGAGAGTTAAAATGAAGAACAGGACTGAATCCCACTGAATTCTCGAAATTACATTGAAAACATTTTCTATACACTCCACCTCTAAGAGAAAATCAGAAACTGCAAACATTTTTGTCACAAAGTATAAGAGAAACATGTAAAAATGTTTATACAATAGGACTTTAGGTGAACTTTTACAAGAGTCAATAAATCTAGTAAAACCTTTGTTTGTTTTTGCTCTATCAATGAGTTTAAAGAAATCCATGTAGCTCTGGTCCTCTCTAGGAAGGCTTTTTGAATTACATACTTGACATAATGCTCTAGAAAGACCCAAAAGATTATATTAATCCTGAGACCAAGGTAATTGCCATTTATGTCTGCATCCTCACAATCACTGGGATACCACAAGTATAATATGATTCCCATATGCATGCCTGTGTGTGTATATGTGTCTAATTAGTTGGTTATTATTAGTTCACTTGCTTTTGTTTAATAAATGGATGGATGACAGAATGAATAAAGTTATTTTTATGCTGTCTCACATTTTAGTCAGGAGAATGAATTATGTGTGCTCATAATCTGGTTTTAGTTGTGTAGGAAGACATTCTGTCTCCAATTTTAAATGCATTTCATTTCTCCTTTGGTATGATTCTTTTTTATGAACACTTTTGTAACTCATGGATGGCTCATTGCTGTAAGTTGGGAAAAGAGTGTAACCAGATAGGATTATTGATTCAAATTGTTGATAATTACCAAAATCAAGTTAACTAACATATTCATCACCTCAAATATTTACCTTATGTGTGCGTAGTGAGAATACTGTCTTAGCAAATTTCCAGTATATAATACTTTAAAGCGATTCTCCCATCTCAGCCTCCCAAAGTGCTGAGATTACAGGCATGAGCCACCATGCCTGGCCTATAACACATAATTCTTAATTAAAGTCATCATGCTGTACTCAGGTCTCCAGAATGTATTTATCATATAACTGCAAGTTTGTACCCTTTGACCAATGTCACCCCATTTCCTTCCACCCCACACCCCTGGTAATCACCCTCTACTCTCCGTTTCTATGAATTTGACTTTTTTAGGTTCTGTATATAAGTGAGATTATGTAGTACTTTTCTTTCTGTGTCTGGCTTATTTCACTTACCATAATGTCCTCCAGGTTCATCCATGCTGTGGCAAATGGCAGATTTCCTTTTTTTAAGGCTGAATAATATAACATTGTGCATACATACCACATTTTCTTTATCCATTTATCCATATATGGACATTTAGATTGATTTCATATCTTGGCTCTTGTGAATAAGGCTGCATTGGACATGAGAGTGCAGATATCTCTTTGAGATAATGATTTTATTTCCTTCGGAAATACACAGAAGTGGAATCACTGGATCATAAGATATTTCCATTTTTAATATTTTTAGGAGCCTCCATACTGTTTTTATAATGGCTCTACCAATTTGCATTCCCACCAATAACGTATAAGTGTTCTTTCCTCTATATCCTCATCAACACTTGTTATCTTTTGACTTTGTGATAATAGACATCCTAACAGGTGTGAGGGGATATTTCACTATGGTATTCCTTTCACAATGTGTATGTATCTCAAAACCTCACATTGTACATGTTGAATGTACACATTTTTAGTTGTCAGTTATACTCAATAAAGACGAAAAAAAAGTGTGTGCGAAAATGGAGACTGGATGCAGTTAAGGAGTAGTCCATAGGTGGTAGAGTTGAAATTTATCTCCATCTTAAGCACAAAGGTTTCAAGATTTTGTAAGTTTTTTGGGGACATTGCTATTATGCTTCTGGAGTGTCCATATGCAGAAAACCAGGAGAAAAGTGAATCTCAAGGATTAGCAGCTACTTCTCTCCTCATAGTTCTCTAGGCATTGACTTGAATGGACAGAGTGGCAGAAGATCAACAATATTTGCTTTTAGTATTAGCATCCCTGGATACTCAATGCCTGTGTTCATTCATTAATTAAGGGCTTCAAAGTCATGACATTCTAATTCTATTATTTTGTTTTGCTTATTATGTGAAATAATTTAATAGGGAGTTTTTCCCCTCATCTACTATTTTTTTACCCAGTGGTACAGTTTATATTGAAAATTGAGGTAAATGTTGACTATTTCCTTATAGCTATCCAGTTTTAAATCTAATGAATTGGTTGTATTTCATCCTCATAAGGTGACCAATTAGGTTTCTTTTTTTAGTTAAAAAATGCTATTACAAACTCAAGGACTTAAATATATTGGATGGATTTCTATCCATTGTCATTTTTACCCTAATAAAGTTCAAATTGTCCCCTCCTTGGTCAGTTGAAGGTCTTCAGATGGGCTCCCGGTTCTTTTGGACATGTCCCTAGTAGCAGTCTTTCATAGCTATCATGATGTTCCAACCTCCTTTTGTACATTTTCTGCCTCAGATTTGGAATCAACCAAAGAAGCCCTGTTAACAGGAATGGTATTTTAAGATATCGGCATTAGGGATGGTCATTGCTACTGGGTTGGTCGTTGTTTCCCGATTGTTTTCCACTGTTTCCTTGATTTACTTTTTCAGGGAATCCTAATATTCTTATGAAAATTTTCTTTGCTTTAAATATTTGTTACTTTCTTTCAAATAGTTATCATGGCTTTATCCATTTCTTTTGCTTTTTAAAACTTTCCATTTAATCTTCTATTTATTTTAAGGCTCTAGCCCATCAGACCTTCCACCACAGGCCTTTTGCAATTATCCACCACTAGAGTGGGCCACAGTACTTACAAGTTAGTCACTGTGTTCAAATTGGCCCTCCGCGAAGTTTGCTTCTTGGGAGTCTCCTGTCCTCTGATCCATTAGGCACTCTGTTGCTTCCCTTTGTTCCCACTCATATTGACAGCATGCAGGTCTCTGGCTGGTGGTATTTTCTTCCTCATCTCATTGTATTTTGGAGTTTGTGAGGTGCCTTGTCATTTTGCTATGTTATCTATGCAATTCAAGGGTTTTAGATTTGCTCTCCAGTTTTTATTGTCTGTTTTTATTTTGGATTTGTGAAAATCAGAGATCTACACTACCATTACCACTGCCATCTTCCTAGAATCCTCCCTTTGCAAGAACACTTTTGTTTGAAGAATAGTTACATTTTCCCTAATATGGCTTTATATAACCCATTCCCAAAAGTGGAAGAAAGCTATTCTTTTATTCATATTTAGAATTAAAAACAATATTTGCATTCATTAATCCCACTGAGATTTATTTTTGTTGCTATTATCATTTATGGTACCAAAGATTTAAAGTTAATTTTATAGTAATTGTTTTGAAATACAGTTAAATGAGCACCTATTACTAGTCTTATGTCTCCTCCAGATTTGACCCACAAGTTGTCACCTCCTTTTTATAGTCTCCTAATTCCACTGTATATTATGATATGTAAAGTAGATAAGTGTTAATATGATACACAAAGTGCCTTGTTGCAGTGAAAATAAATGATCCATGAACCAGAATGCATATATATATATATATGAGAGGGGGGAAGATGAAACAAATGACAAGGACATAAGTAAATATTATGATTTAATTTCATTTTAATTTATCTTGGGACATGTTCTGGGTTTAAATTCCTTTGGGACAAAGTGTTCTTAGTTTAGTTCTCATTCATTGAAGCCTTACACTTTATAAATGTCCATTAAAAATTAATAATCTGAGTGCTGACTGTAATGCATTCTAATATCCTTGATTATCAGAGGATATGATTTTTAAATCAGTAAAATGGGTTGATCCTACACTTTAGAAAGAATCTCAACAGCAAAAATTGAAATAAATAGATCCAATTATTCAAGCGACAATTAAATAACTCTTGTTTCCTGTAACTGAGGATGAAGATGAAGAGCTGGATAGTCCCTGCTTTCACATTGCTCACAGTCTAGAGGTATAAAAATAGACTTTGCTTTAAGTCTAGTCTGTTGATTAACTGTGTGACTCTACGTAAGTATTAATCTTTGGTTCTTAGCTTATTAATCTGTAAAATGAGGATGATGGTTATAATGCCTATATATCAGAATTTTAAGAGAAGTTTGAAAAGATGATGAAAGTGAAAAATGCTTAGCATACAAACTAAATAGTGCAGCCCTTCTCTCACCTGCTAAACCTCTTCATGTGGACTTTGGAAGTGGCTGAAACCACTTGGAGTTCCCCCATGCAGTTACCTGGAGAGGGAAGAAAATACTGGACTCAATAAGAAGGTACAAATTTGAGGGTCATCAGCATAGAGAAGCTGTGGAAGAAATAGGATGAAATAAGATCAACTTGTGCAAGAGAAGAGATAGAGAAAACAAGAGCACTGACTCACGAGATACTCCAACATTTAGATGTCAGATGGAGAGAGGAAGTCAGGAAAGGAGACAGAATTTTTTGCCAAGGGGGAGGGAAGAAAAGCCAGGAGAATATGATGTCACCTAGGGAAAAAATATTCAAAGATGAGCAAGTGGTAAACTATGTCAAAAGCAGCTAAGAGGTCTAAAATGGGCACAGATAATTTACCATTAGTCTCAGCAGGATGTAGCTCAATGTTAACCTTGATAAAGCCATTTCAGTTGGGGGATGAGTCAGAAAGCCTGGAACAGGTTGAAAAGATAATGGGAGGTATGAAGGTGAATTCAAAGAGTAGAGACAAAAAGATTATTAAAGTATTCAAGGCCATATTAGATTAACAGAATTAGTCAAAGGTATTCAGATTCTGTTCTGGCACATTCCCATACAGTGTTGTAACCATTAAAATGGTTGCCTTTTTTTTTTTTTAATTAAGTGATTTAGGTATGGAAGACGTTCCTGTGAAATTACTAATTCATTTAGGAACTGAAGGTAAGATTTCCTGATACAACATAACAATTGTTATGTTGACTCACCAGTGAAGATTATAAAATATCACTATTCATGTTACAAAACAAAAAAATTTACATTTTCATATAATAGAGATGACCAATCTGAAGCACCAGCTTAGTTAATATGTGGAAGATGCCCTTAAACCTCTCCTGCTTGCCGGGAAGTCACCATGCTAGGTTTTTTGTTGAATTTAAACAACTGAAAATCATTTCCATCCAAAATAAGCAGCAATGCATTTTAATTTATTTAATTTTAAACTGCTTTACTGAGGTATAATTTCTGCAGTAAATTGCAGATTAAGTAAAAATATTGATGTTTGGAAATGTTAATATACCCCTGAAACCATGACCATACTCAGGATAATGAACATGTCTATCATTCGAAAAGCTTCCTTGTACCTCTCTGTCATCCTTCCCAAATGCCAGTCCCGGTGTGTGCCCCATGGTCATCCTCAGGTAACCATTTATCTGCTTTCTGTCACTACAGATTAGTTTGCATTCCCTAGAGTTTTATATGAATAGAATCATACAGTATGTACTCTTTCATTTTGGTCTGGCTTCTTTCACTCATAATAATTTTTAGTATTCACCCGTGTTATAGTTACTAATCATTCATTTATTGTATGGTGAAAGTAGTATTCCCTTGTGTGGTTGTACCATAATCTGCTTATTCATTCACTTGTTGATGAGCATTTGGGTTGTTACCAGTCTGGGGCTTGTCTTAGTTCAGGCTGCTATAACAGAGTGCCTTAGACTGGGTGGCTTATAAATAGCAGAAATTGACTTTTCACTGTTCTGGAGGGTGGAAGTTCAAGATGAGGTATTGACATGGTTGGGTTCTGGTCAGGGCTCTCTTCCACGTTGTAGACTGTTACTTCTGTCGTATCCTCACATGGCAGAAAGAGAGCTAGCTGGCTGTCTGGACTCTTCTTCCAAGGACATTAATCCCATTCACGAGGGCTCCACCTTCACGACCTAATTACCTTCTAAAGGCCCCACCTCCACATACCATTACATTGGGATTAGAATTTCAACAAATGAATTTGGAAGGACACACACATTTAATCTATTGCAGGACCATTACAAATAAAGCTGCTATAAAAAATTGCATCAGGTGTTTTTATGAACATAGGTTGTTATTTCTCCTGGGTAAATACATAGAAGTAGAATGCCAGGATCATATGTTAGGGATAGGTTTAATTTTTCAAGAGATGCCAAACTGTTTTGCAAAGTGATTGTACCATTTTATATTCCCACCAGCACTGTATGAGAGTTCCATTTTCTCCATATCCTCACCAAAACTTGGGATGGTGAGTCTTTTTAATTTTTAACCATTCTAATGGATTTATGGTAGTTTCTCACTATGGTTCTAATTTGCATTTCCCTAATGACTAATGAGATAGAGTCTTTTTTCATAAACTTATTTGCCATCCTATATCTTCTTTGTTGCATTGTCTATTCAAATCATTGACTCATTTTTAAAATGGTTTGTTTCTTTTTTATTGCTTAGTTTTAAGAGTTCTTTACGTATTCCAGATACTGGATGTATTAGTCTGCTAGGGCTGCCATAACAGAATATCACAGATGGGTGGCTTAAACAACAGGAATTTATTTTTCTCAGTTCTGGAAGCTGGAAGTCAAAGAGCAAGGTACTGGCAGTGTTGGTTTCTCCTGAGGATCCTCTCCTTGGTTTGCAGATGGCTACCTTCTCGCTATGCCTTCACATGGCCTTTTCTCTGGGCATGTGCATCTCTGGTGTCTCTTCGTCTTTGCTTAAAGACAGGGACTCACAAAGCAGGGTGTCACTTCTCAGAAGGTCAGGGGATTACAAAGTAGGATGCTTATTCTTTGCTTCCCAGAACTCATGCCTTTTAGAGATGACCTGAGTCTACACGGCAGCAAGGTCAACATGTTGTCCAGATGTTGGAGGAGAATTGGCTGAGGAATGTGCCAGATAGAAGGGCCTGAGAGAGCACTCTCCCAGCCCCTGCTCTCCAACCTGCTCCCACCCCATTCTCATGGTCTTCGGGGGATTTGAAGTTCCCAGAAGCCTAGGGATGGAACAGGAGTCACAGCAGCCCCAAATGAACAACAACCCCAGGGATAGCTAAGGTCAGGTCCAAGTCCAACATGGGGAGAATTATCAGGCCTTATATATGATATGCAAACATGGTAGTCCCCTGCAGACACTTCAGCAGTGGATACAGCACAAACCCCTTCCCAGAGAAAGACCATAAAGACCTGTATCCCAACACCTCAAGAAGAAGTGTTCCTTTGCTCCTGGCACCATCTTGGGAAGTCAGAGGGGAGAGGATAATTATCCAAACAGTCCTTTTTAAACCAGAAAGCTGAGAAACTTTTAATTGGCAAGATCAAGTGTTTTCCCCATCTGTAGGTTAGCACAGCAAGAGTAAGCCATAGAAAATAAATTGAATTATGGAAAATAAAGGAGAATTGGAGAAGGGGTTGGTTTTATGTTTGTTTTTAGTATGTGTATTAGCCAGCTTGGACTTCCATAACAGATTACCACAGACTGAGTGGCTTAAACAATAGAAATTTATTTCCTTAGTGTTCTGGAGGCTAGAAGTCCAAGATCAAAGTGTCATCAGGGTTGGTTTCTGGTTAAGTCATTCATTGTGTTATCACATGGCTTTTTCTCTGCTGTCTCTTTGTCTTCTTATGAGGACATCAGTCCTACTGAACTAGCCTGCCTCCTTTAGGACCTCATTTAACTTTGATTAACTCTTTAAAGGCTCTCTCTCCAAATATAATCACATTGGGGGTTAGGGCTTCAAAATGTGAAAATTTGGGGCAAACACAATGCAGTCCGTAACACGGGGCCTTTATGCTTTGCAAATTTTTTCAGTCTGTAATTTTTCTTCTCATTATCCTAATGGTATCTTTCAAAGAATAGAAGTCTGAAAATTAGATTAGGTCCAATTTATCAATATTTTATTTTACAGATTTCATTTTCAATGGCATATCTAAGAAATATTTGCCTAAACCAAAGTCACAAAGATTTTATTCTATATTTTCTTCTAAAAGTTTTAATGTGTTGGGCTTTTCCTTTAGGTTCATGATATATTTTGAGTTAAATTTTGTATGTTATGAAGTATGGATAAAAATTCATTTTTTATTATGGATATCCAATTGTTTCAGCAAAATTTATAGGAAAGACTATCCTTTCTGCATGAATTGCTTTGTTATATTTGTTGAAATCACTTGTCCATATATTAAATATCTGTGGTTCTATTTCTGGACTCTATTCTATCCCATTTACTGATTTGCTTATCTTTACACTAATACTATTTTGATTACTATAACTTTATACTAATACTTGAAATCAGTAGTGTTAGTTCTCCAACTTCACTTTTGTTTCTCAAAGTTGTTTTATCTTTTCTGTATTCTTTGCACTTCCCTATACATTTTAGAATTAGCTTAGTTAATCTCTACAAAATGGCCTTCTGGGATTATAACTGAAATGGAATTTGATCTCCAAGTTAATGTGGAAAGAATTGGCATTTTAATAATATTAGGTCTTTTGACTCATGAACACTGTGTATTTCTTGACTTATTTAGGTTTTCTTTAATTGCTCTCAACAATGTTTTCTTGTTTTCAGCATACATGTCTAGCACATCTTTGTCCAATTTTTATCTCCAGATACTTCATTTTTGGATGCTATTTAAATTAGTATTGTTTATTTAATTTGAATTCCTGATTGTTCATTGCTGGTATAAAAAAGTGTAATTATTTTATATATTAATTTTGTATCTTGTGATGTGCTAAAATACTTATCAATTCTAGTAGGTTTTTGTAGATTCCATTGGATTTTCTATTCAGATAATTATGTTGTCTATAAACGGCAATAGTCTTACTTCTTCCTTTCTAGCTAGACCCCTTTCCTTTCTTTATCTTCATTTACTGTATTCACTAGAAGCTCAAAACAATGTTGAATAGCAATGATAAGAAGGGACATCCTTGTCTCATTACTTATCTTAAAGGGAAACTATTCGGTCTACTCAGTCCTTCACCATTAAATATGACGCTAGCTGTTGTCATTTCATATATGTCCTTTATAAAGTTGAGGACATTCCTTTCTATTCCTAGTTTGCTAAGAAGTTTTTTTTTTTTTTAAATAAGAAATAGATGTTGGATTTTGTCAGATGTTCTTTCTGCATATATTGATGATGGTTTTCTTTTTTAGTTGGTTAATAAAGTTTATTACATTGATTGCTTTTTGAATGTTAAACTAACCATGCATTCTTGTGATAAATGCTTCTTGGACATGATGTATTATCCTTTCAACATGGCTTTGGTTTTAATCTGCTAAAATTTTGTTTAACCGTTCACATCCACGTTCATGAGGCATATCAGTATATAATTGTTTTTTTCCTGACTAGTTTTGGTGTTGGGGTAACACTGGCCTCATGAAATGATTTGGGAATATTCCATATTCTTTACTTTTTTGGAAGAGGATGTGTAGAATTGATATTGTTTCCTCTTTAAATGTCTGTTAGAATTTACCAAGGTAGCAATCTGGGCATAGCATTTTCTTTGAGGAAAGATTTAACTATCAATTCAATTTCTTTAATAGATATTGATATAGGGTTATCCACTTACCTAATTTTTTTCTGAGTTATCTTTATAACTTACGTTTATCAGGGAATTTGTGCATTTCATCTAAGTTGTTAATGATCCTAATATTTTTAGAATCTGTAGTGATTACTGATAATTTTGACATTGCTAATTTGTATTCATTCTCTCTCACTCTGGTTAAAGGTTTATCAATTTTATTGATATTCTTAAAGAATGTGCATAAGCTTCATTTATTATATTTTTCTCTATTGATTTTCTATTTCTATTTCATTGATTTCCGTTGTGATTTTTATTACTTCCTTTTGTCTGCTTACTTTGTGTTTCCACTGTTCTTCTCTCTCTAGCTTCTTAAGGTGGAAGCTGACATTGATTTAAGATTTTTCTTCTTTCATAATATGGGATTTGGTGGCAAAAATTTCCTTCTAAGTACTGTATTAGCTGTAACTCACACTTTTAACATGTTGTGTTTTTATTTAGTTTAAAATACTATTTTCCTTTTCATTTCTTCTTTGACCCATTGGGTTTTGTCAGCAATATGTTATTTAGTTTCACTTATTTAAGATTTTCCAGTCATCTCTCTATTATTAATTTCTAATTAATTTTATTTTGCTCAGAAAATGTACTTTGTGTGAATTGAATCTTTTCACATTTTCTGATCCTTCATTTCTGGCTTAGTATATAGTTTATCTTGGGAAACATTCTATGTGCACTTGAAATAATATATACTCTTGTTGTTTGGTAGAGTGTTCTATAAATATCAATTAGGTCTAGCTAGTTGATAGTGTTGTTCACAACTATACCACATGTCTACTTTTTCTATCACTTATAGAGATGGATATTCAAATATCCAGTTCTAATTTTGGATTTCTTTATTTTTCCTTGAAGTTGTATATATTTTTACTTTAAAATTTCTTGTCATGTGGATATGCTAGTGAGGAATTCTTTGAGCTGTGGGATGTCTGCAAAAGCTTTTATTTCAGTTTTCTTTTTGAAAGATACTTTCATTGGGCATATAGTTCCAGATTGCTAATTTTTTTTTCAAGAAGTTGTTCCACTGTCTTTGTGTTTGCATTGCTTAGGATGAAAAGCTGCCACGCTTATTTTGGGTCCTTTATATACATAGTGGCTTTTTATTATTAAGATTGTCTTACTTTTCGTGGTTTTGTGCAACTTAATTATAAAGTGCCTTGGTGGAGTTTTCTTCATTTTTCTTGTGCTTGGGATTCATTGAGATTCTTGATCTGTAGTTTATAGTTTTCATCTATTTCAGAATTTTTTTGGCCATTTAAAAAAAATATTTTTCTGTCCACCTCTCTTTCTTTTCATTTCTGGACTCCAATTACACTTAGGCTGCTTGGGATTATTACTCAGCTCACTAATGTTCTTTTAAATTTTTAAGTATTATTTTTCCTTACTATGTTTTATTTTCGATAGTTTCTATTGCCTTGTGTCCATGCTCATTATGTGTTTCTTCTGTAATGTCTACTCTACCCTTCATATCAAATGATGTGTGGGGTTTTTTTCTCAGAGATAGTAATTTTCATTTGGAGAAGTTCTATTTAGGTCTTTAATATTTCCCTGTCTTTACCTAACTTTCATAACATATGAAATACAGTTTTGTGACTATTTTAAAGTCCTTATCTGCTAATTCTAACATCTATGTCTGCTTAGGATCATTTTTTATTGATTTTTTTCCTTGTCATGAACCGTATTTTCCTACTTCTTTGCATGGCTGGTAATCTTTTGTTGGATACCAGACATTGTGAATTTTACCTGGTTAGGTGCTGGATATGTTTGTATTCTGATAAATAGTCTTGAGCTTTATTTGGGGATGCAATTAACTTACTTGAAAACAGTTTGATTCTTTTCCTTTGTGACTGGTAGAATAGACACTTATTCCTGGCCTTTTGTGAGACTAGGCCCTGTTATTTCTAATCCATTCACATGGTTCTTTTCCTAGTCTTAGGTGGTTTCTTCGCATGCGTGAGCCAGTCGGCACTCTACTGAATAAAGAAAAAGGAACTTCCGTAGATCTTCAGAGTTCTGTCTGTGTGCAACTCTCTCCTCTCTGTTACTTTGTCTTAGGATGTCTAAGAACTTGTTCTCCTAGGATCCTGATTCCATCTCCTCCACTAAGAAAGTCTGCCTGACTCCTGATGGACTCCCTTTTCTGTGCCATCAATTGGAAACTCAAGGCAGTGATGTGAGCAATAGGAGGGCTCAACTCATTTGTTTCCAATTTTTCAAGATCACTGTCCTCCATTTTCTGATGTACAGTGTTTTTAAAAACATTACTTCTTATATTTTGTCTATTTTTTTGTTCTTTTGATTGATTCAGTGGGAGACTATGTCCAGTCTTTGTTACTCCATTTTGACCAGTCTCAATACACACATTTGGTCTTGGATTTTCTTCCTAATCCATTCATCTTAAGAATTAAAGAACTTACTCCTCTAGATTATACTACATCCAACTGAAGCATCATTCAGCCCAGTTGTTAGACAGTATGTCAAAATATTTCAGAATAAAATCTGACTCACCAAATATTTGTCAGTGAAATTCTATCATCTATGCAAGGAGGAAATGTTTTCCATTTTTCTCAAATTCATTTTACTTTTTCTGAGAATTTATGAGATATTTTTGCCCTTACATTTATCCTTCAAGGATAAGATATAATTATAAAATGATATCAGTACAAATAAAACAAACACATACAAAAAAAGGATGACAGTGTGTTTGGATAGATGCTTGTAGTAATGTGTTCTACAGTAATTATCTATAAGTATGAAAATTAAAAATTCAAAGAGTTTTTCTTAGAAAAAATAACTTTATGCTCATTATTTATCAAAAAGTCAGACTGTAGAAGGTTGAAAATCCCAAATCATTACAACAACTGAATCTATTTCTAGAAGACTGATTCGTTTGTATATATTTTTACCTTTCCTTAAATATGAAGTAGGGGGAGATTTCAACGTGCATTAGCCTACTCTACAGCCAAATTAAAAGTCAAAATATCTATCATATGCTTTAATTTTAGGAACATAAATCTCAAGTGTTAAGAAATTTATGAATAAATTAGACTTTGTTTATCATTCTTCTATATTAAATATTGAAAATCTGTCCTTGGTGGTAATCTTAAAATTGGATTTTTTTCAGAAGTTTTAGTCAGTTAGAAACAGAGAAGGTTATACATAAAGAGACACACTAAAACAAAGCCTAGGGTATTATGTATGCCATATTACTTCTGGGACTAATACTTAGGGGAAACTCAATATAAACATGTAATTTTTCTTCTTGGGTGTCACTATTATGAACATTGACAATGATGAGCAGAGGAGAGTAAAATTGTTTAGCACAGCTCATGAGGACATTTCCCTCTAATATTCCATCATGCCAAAAAGATATGTAATAAGAATATTCTATGTTGTGAAATGAAACCTCCTTTATAAGAAAGCTCAGGAATGACCTTCCTTTTTCTCCTATTTCTTTTCTGAATCGCCCCCTGTCAGTAATTACTCTAACAGCTCTGTCCACATTCAGTAATTAAATTCTTCTCTTTTCTCAAGGACACAGTGCTCATTTCTTACTCACAGCTTTTAAGGTATAACCCACTCATGACTCATGTTGTACATAATGTTAAATGATAATACAAGAGAAGCTATCTTAGACAGTTCCATTTTCAACATCTAATTGAAAAGAAAACATACAAAATGGTTCTAAATGAACTAGGTAGGAGGCAATAAGTTTATGACTGGGAAGTTGTATAGCCAGATGACATTCTAAGCATAAGTTTTAAATTCTTTTTTTTCAAATAGTCAGTTGAAATGACAGAAGCAATGAAGTAGGGAAAATGCTGACCTCAATTTTAAATTAGAGATTGATTCCATTAACAGAACTACAATGCTAAAGTTTTTACACTTGAAATAACCAATAAGTGTCCACCATTTTCTCTGATGATATCTTCCTCAACTACTAATATTGGGGGACTCCCTGTGAAAGATTGGGAAGAAATGAACAAATTTTCCAAACAGGTCAATGAACTTCTAATACCTAAAGAGTTGAGAAACCTAGATTTCCACATCCAGTTAGTTTACTGCCACTGAAACAATAAGAAATTACTGCATAAACAAATCTATACATACAGAAAAATAGATAGATAGATATACAAATGTACATGTAGATATTCATATACACATACATATTTTCTTTAAAGAGATGTGGGCACAAAGATACCTAAAATACTAAAGTCAGAGGGATAAGCTCTTTTGCAGTGACAAGGAAACATATAGAGGAAATTTTCATACTTGAGACCCATTGGTGAAGTTGGGGGTGCGATGTGGAGGGGGACAGTCAGAGAACTAGCCTTCTGTAGAACAAAAATCTTGGTTTGAATGAAGAGGAAACAGCCAACCTTGTGACAAACCTGTGAACTAGTGTGTCAGGTTTTAATCTGGAGAAGGCTCAAATGCAAAGATAATGCTCTCTGAAAAGTAATTAGTTTAAATTTTTTTCCTGAGTAATCAGAGGCTAGAGACAAAGTTGGAAAGCCGAAAGAGTTCTATGGCTTCACAATATCACAATTTTGATAACTGGAGATCTTAAAGTCTCCTGTTGTATCTTCTCATTGTTGCTGAGTCTCACAGTCCTGGCCCCTGAATTACATAGGCTATTGTCCTGCAGTCTCATAGTGTCAAGACTTCATAGTCTTGTAGCTTTATGGTCTTGAAATACCACAGCTTGTGGTATGGAAATTTCACAGCCTGTAAAACATATGGTCTCAGCTTCTCAGTCTCCCAAGTCTCATAGGTTCAAGGTCTAACTGGCTCATGGTCACGCAGTTTTGAGATTTAGTGATATTGTAATGTTTGATTCCAGGGTCCTCCTGAAGGGAAAGTCTAAATTCACTTTCAAAATGTTTTGGAAGCTATTGTAAGCAAATCCTGATACAATTCAACTTATGATATAACCAAAACTATCAGCCCCTTGTCAGCATAGAAAATTGAGGACTGGGATGACAAACAAAATGTCTTGGACAGCTGATGCATAAAGTCCAAGCATATTTGACACAATAGCAGGAAGATCAGTAAACTTAAATACAAGTGAATAAAAGTCAAAATTATAGTATAAAAAGAAAAAAGATTGAGAAATAATAAACTTGAAGTAAGTAAAGATTTCTTAAATAGAACACAAAAAAGCACTAATCATAGAAGAAAAAATAGATAGGTTAGACTTCATCAAAATTAAAAACTTGTGCTCTTCAAAATACACTGTTAAGAAAATGAGAGGTCAAGCCACAAATTGAAATGAAACATTTGCAAAACAATTATCCGACAATAGACTCATATCCAAATATATATTACAATTATATAAAGAAAGCAATTTAATAAAAATTAACAGAACACTGAAGAAGAAATTTTACCAAAAGAATAGATATGTGACTAGCCAATAAACATATCATAAGATACTCAACATTGGTCATCAGCAAAATCAAATTAAAACACTAATGTGAAGTCACTTTATATACATTAAAAGCTGACAGTACCAAGTTCTGACAAGTATATAGAGCAAATGGAACTCTCATACATTACTCATGGGAATTAAATAGTCTAACCACTTTGAAAAACTGCAATCTTTCATAAAGTTAAACATGTATCTACCCTGTGACACAGCATTTCCACTCTTGGATATTTATCCAAGATAAGTGAAAATATATGTTCACAAAAAGATTTATCAAAGTTTGTATAAGTTTTATTCACTTCCCAAAGAGGAAATGACCCAAATGCTCATCAACATGTGACTGGGTAAGCAAACTCTGGAATATTCATGCAATGGGATGCTCCACAGAAACAAAAATTAACAGACTACTGATACACACAACATGAATGAATGAATGAATCTCTAGATATTACATGCAGAAAAATAAGTCAGACAAAAAAAAGTATGTACTTGGAATTCTACAACTTCAAAATGGTGGTAGAAATAAAATCAGTGGTTTGGGGGTTGGGGAATTGAATGAAAATAGACTGGTGGCGAAAATGTTCTGTATCTTGATTGGAGTGGTAGTTCTATGGTGTATACATTTTTTAAAGCTCATTGAACTGTTTACTTAAAATACATACATTGTATCATACATTAAGTACATTCACTAAAGTTGATTAAAAATAAACAGAAAGAAAAGAAGAGAAACCGGTTTAGGCAATCAGAATTAGTGTGAGAAGCCTTTTAAAGATGTTTATAGTTTCTACTCAACAAAATATTAATTATAACTGCTGTTTATTGAATGTTCGCTAATAGTCAAGGACTGGGATAAGCATTTTATGCACACTTTTTCATTCTAAACATAACAATAAAACTATACATTTACAATAGCTTGAAATATCTGGATGTAAAAATTTTTAGTCAATCAGATGAAAAATATCCTAAGATGTGTACGGAATTTGCCTCCACAAAATACATCATTCAGATAATGGCGTTTTATGTTTGCCTCATGGACTATGTCCTTCACGTTGACTGCTATGCTATCCTTTCGTTAGCCAGTTTATATCTTGAAGCATTCATGTCACCACTTTGGTTGCTGCCAGTAGAAACATTCCTACCATACTTTCCATTTTGTTGGATATCCTATGACCTTGGTCTCCACAGCTGACTGGATCAGCACTCCTGCATGACTGTACTTCCCAGATCTCTTCTAAGTGGACAATAAAGATAAATCTGTGAGGAAAAATGCTATCAGCACATGATTAAATGTTTTATTTTGTCTTCTCCTACAGTTTAATAGCAAAGTGACTCAGAATAGTGTTCAATCTTTTTTTTCCTCTGTTTCATCCTGCAGCCCACTCTTCTGGAAGCCGAGGAATTATAGGTCTTTCCAGTCCTGCAAAGTTCCAAAAAGACTCAATTTGTTCCTCAGACCAAGGTACCTTTAAACATTTGAATTTTAGATCTTATATGTAGCCTTGAAAACTTATCACATGCTCCTTTCCTTCTTCTCGGTCCCAATATAAGGAATGCCATATTTGGAAAGTTACTTTTCATCAGGGATGTCCCAGACAAAATAGTAGTACCTGACTTTCTCCTCTTCCTGTTTCAGTTATTCCTCAATCACACTGTAAAAAAAATTGGAACCATCAAATTTCTATAAGCAATGAAGCAATAGCTTTCAGCACACTTATAAAATCTCAAGCTCTTCCCCTTCTCCAATTGCTGTACTGACATAATTCACATCCATATGGATTAACAATGAGAAGTGGGTTAGAAATGTTCCTGATTGGTAAAAACAAAAAAGACATGAAGTCAAAAATTTTTTAAAAATATGCTTTAAAAATTTTATGATATATTCTATAATGTAGAAAATAAAGTATATAATTAGACTACATTTTGAAATGTAAAATTAAGTATAAAATTGGGCTACATTTCATTGCTAAAGAAAATATGATGACAACAACATAGCTATATTTGAAATACAGTACAATGGAACTAAAATAAGTTGCAAATTTACACAAGGGCTAAATGTTCAGTCCAAATGAACTTTATCACAGAAAGTTGAAAAGAAATTGTCAAGTTTGATTTTTGGATTAGGATGTTGCAAATGTTATATTCTGTGATGGCATTTTGATATTTAGAGCTATAGACCTGAATATAATTATTTCTAAAGAAACTATTATAAAGCTATCAACATGCCTGTCTGTTCATCTCTCTGTGAAATGTAATTTGCTGATACAATTTTTTTATTCCCACAATGTCTTCCACATAGCATTAAAAATTCAATGTTATCTCACAGAGAAGATCTCAAGTTATATTACATGTCAACATCCAAACTAAGAAAAACCTACTTAAAATGTATAATGTCTTGCCTTTGCATCAAAACAATGTAGGATACACAATGATTCAGAGATATGTGATATCATTTTTTTTAATACTAGGAATTAAGAATGGGGTCTGTAACTTCTTATATATTTATATACTTGTATTTTTAATAATGTAAAAAAACCAAAACTATGTGTTGCTTATTATATTTCCATAAGTAGAAAGTAAGTGATTCTCAGGTTTAATGTCCTTTTTACCAAATGTTCTTAAGGTGGGATTTCCACAATAATTTCTCCCTACATTTCATCATGGATTTCTTGTGATCCAAATATCAAAATATATGGTAAATATATGTGAGATATTCATAGCAAACACTGAAGGTGTCTACCCAATATCCATTTAACTTCTTTTTCTTACTAATATACTCTGTGTTCAGGGCACCAATGTACCCAAAGAAAATAATTTAATCTCCTAGCCTTGGCTGTAGTTAAGGGTGGTCATGTGTTATATTTCTAGATAACAAACTACTGGAGATGGTTTTTTGTTCATGAATAAAAAAGGGAATCTTCCTGCCAGGAATGTGGATATGATAGGCAGACATTTTGTGACCATGAGGAGAAACTATACATGTTAAGAACAGCAGATTGGGAAGACAGAAAGCAATTGCATTTTTGAGGACATATTGGAGCAGATGCACCAAACCTGGATGATGTATTTCCTAATTTCATCTGAAACAGGAAAAACTAAACCACATTTGGTTAAGCTATTCTTTTTGTGCTTTTGCTACAAGGCCTTGTGGTAACTCTTGCTTCCAGGAGATCAGGATTTAGCATCTGAACATATTCATATCCTGAAACACCAGTTTAGTCTTGAGAACTTGTTTTCTTTCCCTCGCATTGTCATTTCCTCCAGGTCTATAGGATTACTTAAGTCTCAACCTATTTGAATAAGGACTTGACATAAGGACTAATATGGCCTCAGTCTTACTGTGTCCTCCTAGGAAAATGGGTCACCCCAGGCAATGAAGGTGTGAAGATATGAGGATACTTCCAGCCAATGACTAGGGCTGTGTTGTAAATGAACAGACGGTTGCACTTTCTAATGTCGTCATTCACTTACCTGGCTCCAAATACCTCTAGTCTCCTAGGACTGAACTTCTTGCTGTTACACCACTAAAGTAAACTTATCTGTACTCACGCATTTCAAAAAGCTATAATTCCTAGACCAGAGCTAAGTTTGCTCTCTTGATTGAAAGCTGTGTTTTGGGCTGTGCAAGGGTCTTATTTTGGGTCAACTTTTGCAACCATTTTTTTTCCACTTTAGTATAAGGCATTCTGGGTTGCTAAGATCCCATTAAGTGTCATGCCTGAAACCTCTTTTACTATGACTAATCTGAGAAGTAGATATTATCTGTGAGTCTATCAAGCAATTTGAATTTCTTTTGAAAATTAAAACTTGAATTAGACATAGTTTGAAATTGGAAAGTTCTTCAGAACTAGTAATATCATTTAAGTCTTGACCTGAAAATAACAGAAAATGACAGCTTTGTCATGGCTTTTGGACATTAAAAACCTTAAAACTTTCAAGAATTAATGAGGCTTTGAAATTTTCGGGCAGAGGTTTGTTCCTTGGTGAATCTTTTGTGTCTAAAAGCTTTTTATTTCAAACCAAAGACTCAGAAGATTTGCACTTGTCTGCAGGGTTCAATAGACTCTTTGCTTACCACTGTCAAATGGGGAAGATGGAGCTTGGAGATTTAACCTTTTAACTAGCCACATTTTCATTGGTAAGATTTCAACACAGGTGAATTGCTGCTTTGTCTATTTTGGTAAAAGCAACATGCCATATGAATGGTGTGCATGTGTGTGTATGTATGCATGTATACATGTGTTTAACTTCTGTGACAACTACTTAATAACTAATTATATTTACATTTAAAACTTCTATTCTGTGATTCTAGTGTGAATAAGGACACTAAAAGACCACTTTGAAGAACTATATGGAATATCTGTGTTATGATATTCAACAGATTTATGTTTCTTCCACAAAATAAAATATCAGAAGCTCCAAAAAAGGAAATAATTTCAAATTATTATAGTGGTAAAAAATGTACGTTTTATAGACTTCACCTAATTTAGTCCAGATAAGAAAATGTAACTTACATGCACCAAAGCTGCTTTATTCACACATGTTCAACTTCATGTTACTCTTTGACCTATCTATAGGAAACTAACTGATGACTCAATATTGAACCTGGAGTCAAAACATTCTATGATAGATATACTTTGATCTGATAATGTGAATGTTACTTCCTTTTGCATTATTATTATTATTATTACTCAATATTTAGTTGTAGCAATCATCTGATCTCTTTTCCTGATGTATTTATTTTCCTTCATTCTCTATGAGGTTTTTGTTTCTAGTCCTTATTTTAAAAACTGTTACTAATTGGATGTTTTTAAGTTTTAAGCCCCTTTAATTTTATGAGGGCAAAAGGTGGAAAGCCAAATAAACACATGTGCATATATAGTCAAAATAGTTGAATGTGAAAATGGACATAATTTGCATATTATTGTGAATATTGAAATAATAATAGCTAAAAATATTACATAACTATTTTCACTACTTAGAAAGGGATGATTGTTCATTTTTATATTATTTGCAAAACAGGCTGAGGATATGGATCCTCCCAATCAGCCATTTAAATAACATTATCTGCATTGTATCAGGAAAAGTGAGAAATTATAGAAGTATACAGCATAATTCTCTATGACTGACCCTGATCCAGTAGCATTTGCAATTTAATTTTGAAATACAAGTGACACAAATAATGAAATCAGCAAGTTGTAATAATACATATATATGAGAAATAATTGCTTACTGCAGTGGCAGAGAAAAAAATTGATATAATCACTTTACAGTTATGAAAATAAGATTTATGCAGAAAGGGTTTAGTTTAGGGAAATTGGCCTTATTATTATTGGCACCATTTGGATATAACTGAGAAGAAGTAGAAGATGACTGAATAGTTTTTGGAACATTGGTGATATCCTAGAACATTTTTAACCTGCATGTTTGTGTCAAGGTCAGTCAGTGTCAAAGTGGCTGTCTCCAAGTCATTGTGCAAGAAGCTATTGCTAAGTGCAAAAACATACCAAACTCACTACTATATGAATTTCCTACTTTAAACTGAGGTTCTCCTCTCTATTTTCTTCTCCCCTTAGTGATATAGCATCAAATTCTTTAGTTTCAACATATTCCATAATAATATATCTGAATATAGAATTGTATATATGCATTATATATATGCAAAATAGTCATATGTACATACACACAAGACTCACAATACTTCTGCAAATATTAGAGAAAAGTAGGAGATTCTTTAAAATACATTTTAAAAATCAAGGTAAATAAGACAGAGGCAATGTAAGTAATGGAGAAATATTCATTTGGTTTCAACTGCAAAGAGCAGACACCAGATAATGTATTTTGTTGAATCTAAAAGTCATCAGTTTTAAAATAAACAACTTTTTGTACAACCAAGAAAAAAAGTTGCTTCCAATTACACTATGACACACTATTGATTAGAAAATGCATCCTGATTTCAGCAATATTAAAATGTGAAAAAAAATTTATCTTAAAATTGATGAAATATGTACTTAATGTGTTTTATCTTTCCTCTATTTTGAGTGACATCTCCTTTTTAAAGTACCCATTCTTAAGATTAATAGTTTACATTAACATTAAAGATAAGTTTTACTTTCAAGTAACTGAAATGGTAAGTGAGAATGTTAATATGCTGCAAAAGTTTCTTTCTCCATGAGTTACTGCTGAAGTCTAAAATGTATCTAGTGCCCCATTTATAAGGAAAAGGTTTCCCCTTCAAATGAACAAGTCATAGATTTGATACAAAAGAGTTTTTGTTATTCAGTGTCTGGAGCCTCATGGGCTCAGGCATCTGAGTTAATGCAGAATTGGGAACATGTTTCCCTATTTTTTGTTTCTACTAATGTTTGAAGTGCAAGCTCTATTATTAGACTAAATTCCTCCTCCAATATAGAGTCCATCAACAAACTCCTTAATCAGTCTTCAAAACGAACACATCTACCTTGCTCAAATTAATGGGACTCTTAGGCAGTTGAACATTTTTTTTAATTCCTGGGAGGGAGGAGTTGTTATCTATTACATAATTAAATAGCACAACCTAGTATCTCACTATGGTACAGATACAGATTTTAGGCACAACTATTATTCCTTCTCTAATCAATGCTAAATATTGGTTTTGACACTTTAAGAGATAAAATGGTCAAAATCCATAAAAGGTTTTCTGTACATCTCATCAGTAGCATGACAGCCTTGAATTTATTGATGGCTTTGCGTTATAAGCCTAATTTTTAAATTATAGTATGGATCCCAGGTTATTAATGCTTCTTTAAACTATAGTATGGATAGCAGGTTATTAATTTTTCTTTCCCAGATGATTAATGCTTCTTTTAAAGTGGGCTTAAAAAAAGGTGAGAATCCAATTCTAATTAGTGTAAAACTGGAATAAGTTCTTCTGCATGTTGTTCCTTTAAAACTTATATTTTAAAAATATGAAATAGCTATCCAATAAATTGGATCTATGTCTACCAGCTACATCTAGCCAACCCTAAAATGAGCTCCCTTTTCTGAGCTGATGAAATAGTGTTATAATGATGTCAATAGCTTGATTGAGACAGCTGCTATTTGAGGTACACAGTAAAGGGTGTATAACTAGCAACTGTTCTCAGACCCCTCAGTACCTTGTCTTTTGGACATTATATGACAAGAGAACAACATATGTGAACTGTAACATAGTGGCTGCCATGGAAACCATTTACTTGAGTTAAGATGTAATGTTATGCTCAGAACTTTTATAATAAAGTAATTTTAAAAACTGCCATTTAAAATCAATTCTTGAATTTATTTTGAAAGTCAGAAATCAATATTACTATTTGCTATATTAATTAAATCACATTTAATTTCAGTGCCTCAATTTTCTTGTCCAAAGGGACAGTTATACCAGCCATGCCGACTTCTTAGTGTTGTAGTATCACATAAGATAATGTATTGGAAAGTACTTTACATTCCTGCCATATGGCAATACAAAGGAAACAACACAATTAAATTGCATAAAATAAGAAGTTGCATTTTTTCAAGGTTAATAAGCTGACTGGGTGAGCCCAGCTAGCCTCCAAGGAATTCCATTCAAATCTGTCCATTTCTTGTTTATGTCCTATTGTCACCTGTTGGCAGTTGTGTCTTTTGGTTTAAATATTGGTGGGAGAAATTCTGGGTTCAATGGCAGTTGGAAATTCTAGGACTGCAACAGGGATTCCTGGTGGTGATGTTTGTTCCATTCATATTGAGGATATTAGGGACAGATAATAGTGGGAATGGGATTCGTAACTTACACCTCCTCACCTCCTGCTGCTGTTTCTCTTCCCCATCTTACTCTTCCCCTTACACCCGTTCCCACTCCAGAAGATAAGAGGTTTAGCCCATCACAGTTGGAGAATATAAGGTGAGTGAGCGGAAGACTGGAGCCATTCCACAGTCAATAAGTAGATTATATCAAAATCGGAATAATTTTGATTATTCTCGCTTATTTCTCTTTTCATGTTTTTTATTTTTAATTTTTCTTATTTTTATTGATTTTTAAAAATAAATTTTATTGTGTATACTTAAGGTATACAACATGATGTTATGGGATACATATGTAAAAATGTAGTATATTGTAGTAAATGTAGTAAAAAACACATAGTAAAATGTTACTATAGTGAAGCACATGAACATTTCCATTATCTCATGCAGTTATCCTTTCTTTTAGTTTTTGTGGTAAGAGCAGCTAAATATTACTCATTTACAATACAATTTTATTACCTAT
The DNA here is from genome assembly GCA_023783475.1 of Daubentonia madagascariensis. NCBI lineage: Eukaryota > Metazoa > Chordata > Mammalia > Primates > Daubentoniidae > Daubentonia > Daubentonia madagascariensis. The sequence goes on along the minus strand of JAKFHU010000726.1, from coordinate 16,891,782 downwards.
AGTCCTCATGTTCTACATTAGTTCTCTAGATTAGTTTCTCCTACATATCTGCTACTTTGTATCCTCTGACCTATATCTCCCTATTCCCCCAACCCTGTCCATTCCTGGCAACAATGGCTTTGTTCTCTATCTCTGTATATTTGATTTTTTTTTTTTAGATTCCACAGATAAGTGAGATTATGCAATATTTTTCTTTCTGTGCCTTGCTGATTTCACTTAGCATAATGTCCTTCAGGCTCACTCATGTTGTGGCAAATGGCAAGATCTAGTTCTTTTTTAGGTACTAATCATATTCCATTGTATACAGATACTCCTTGACTTACAAGGGGGTTACATCTGAATGAACCCATCGTAATTTGAAAATACAGTAAATGGAAAATGTATTTAGTATACCTAACCTACTGAACATCATAGCTTAAACTAGCCTACCTTAAACATGCCCAGAACACTTACATTAGCCTGCAGTTTGGCAGAATCATCTAACACAAAGCCTATTTAATAATAAAGTGTTGAATATCTCATGTAATTTATTAAATACTTAACTGAAAGTGAAAAACAAAATGGTTATATGAGTACTAGAAGTACAGTTTCACTGAATACATATCTCTTTCACACCATAGCAAATTTGATAAATCACAAGTTGAACCATCGTAAGTCAGGGACCGTCTGTTTGTGTATCACAGATTCTTTATCCATTTGTCCATATACAGACACTGAGATTGTTTCCATATATTGGCTACTGTGAATAATGCTGCAATGAACATAGGAGGGCAGGTATCTTATGAGATGGCGATTTTATTTCCTTTGGTTCATATATGCTTTTTGAACTACAAAGTAACATGAATAAAATATTATAATCACTATCTAAAAAGATCTAAAAATTTCTGTAATACATTTCATCTAAAACACATAGCCATTAAAAAAACTATCTATCTTTGTATGTTAACTTTTACATTTTTTATTCATGGAATTTGAGAACCTGCATTTTCATTATTAAAATTTAATAAATCCAAATTGGAGGAAGCCAGAAAGTTGACATAATTGCTAATTGAAGGAAAAGTCATTCAAATTGGCTTGAGAATTTTCCTCACGATTGTTTCTTTTATGTCTATCACTGCTCCTAACACAAAAATAAGCATAGCAATGTAGAGTAAAAAAATCAATAAAAGTGAAATGTTAAGAAAATCTTAAAGGGAATTTTTTAAAAGTCAAGCAAATTGCAGTGGAGTAACATGGCTTAGTGGCAAAGAATAGACTCTGGAGCCAAATTGCCTGGGTCCATATCCTAGGATTGTCAATTACTAGTTATGTAACCTTGATCAAGTCACTTAAATTCTCTGTGCTTCAGTTTCTTCATCTGTAAAATGGATACAAGTTGTCTGCTTCATAGAGATGTTACAATAAAACTTTCAGAGTGCAAGAACTAAATTAACATAAATGTATAATTATATAAAATTTTATCATATATAGTTTATCTTTAAATTGATTTTAAAGTGAACATTCTACGATTGTTATTTTTCTCTACATTGCTCTGAATTTTATATTTGGGGAAGTTGGCACAGAGAGGCAAACTATACTTAGTGACTCCCCTTCCTCTAAATATCTCTTAAAATTTAGAATTTTCTCTGATTGGTGAAAGGGTGGACAAAATCTCTTACACTGGCTTTGATAATTCCTTGCATATAAAAAACTCTTTATAAGCTTGAAAATAAAATCAACGTATCTTTTAAAATTCCCCAAATCTACTGCATTAGTTAGTGGAGGCTAACTGTATGACAACTGGATCCACAAATGTAAAAGTGTCTTAAACACAATAGTGAGTTTCTTTCTAACTCCTGGGTGAATGAACTGGCTGCTATGATAGTTGGTCTTCACACAGTCATATGAGGCAGAAATGATGATGCCCTGGTGCCTGCTTCCATTCCAGCCAGACAGAAAGGAAAGAGTGCATGGAGGAGCCCTACCTCGGCAGTGTTTATGCACCCGTCACTTCCATTCACAATCTGTTGGCTAAAACTCCATTATTTGCCTTCACCTAACTGCAAAGGATACTGGAAAATTTATTCCCTGGTGAGCAATAACTGTGCCCAATAGAACAGGAAACAGATACTCAGTGGACAGCGCAACATCTCTGACACATCTACCTGCCAAGATTTTACATATTTTGTACAGTGTTTTACAAATTTGTAAATTGGTTATTAACATTTAAAATTTTGTAGATTTCACAAACTAACTTTCAAAAGTCCACCTTCTCTTTGAAAATCAAAAGATCTGGCAAAAGTGGGTCCCTATTTCCACTGGACACCAATTGGTTGGAGCAGAGCAGCAGCTGCCTGCATGGTCCCCAGTCTGCTAGAGGGAGCACATGGCCAGCTCTACTCATAAATTTGCCTTCCTGAAGTAGGCACTAGGTTTGTGACTCTTGGCAGATCATGAGATGAAAAATTTGATTCCAGAAAACTGGGAAATTCTAAATTTCACAGGATGTTCAGAGGAAGGAAAGTCACTTATTGTGGTTTGCCTTTCTGTGTCAACTGCTCCAAATATAAAATTCAGAGCATGTGTAGAAAAAAAATAGGTATATAATGTCCACTTTAAGATCAATTTAAAGAGAAATGCATTTAAATATAGAAGGAGAGGAGAAAAGGAAGTGAAAGAGCAGAGAAATAGGAGAGGACAGAGACGGGTCAGGGATAAGCAGAAATTTTAAAAAGTAGAACAACGGAGAAATTAATTTTTCAAAGTAAATTAAGATGTTGATTGAGAGCAATCAAAGAATTTTAGGGAATTGAATAAATAGACATTTTCATAATATTTCATATATTTGGAAATATTTATCTAGCAACAGATAATATAATGATGGTGATGATATTAATAATACATAAGGACAACTAAGATTTATGGTTTACTCACTCTTTGCTAGCATTGTGCTAAGGACTATGTATGTACGGATTGTTTCGTTTGCTCGTTTGAGAACTATGGCTTAAAATCAACAAAAAAGTGATGATTGGTTGCCTACATGACATCAGGCATCCTTTGAAATGCAGAAATGTCCAGTGATTTACTAAATGTCCCCTCTCTGGGAGGGAAGCTTAGACAATTTCAATAAATCCTTCACTGGACACCCTGATAGACAAGCAAAGGGAACAGAAACAGCAAAGTAGGAAAATTTCTAAAGTTTCCTTCCTAATTTATTACACAATATTACTTTTTAATAGATTGACCTTGAAAAATGTTTTGTCCAGTTGAATATTACAATTTGTTTCCTTTTTTTGGTAATCTCTTCTAACTTCCTGCAGGATGGTAGAAAGCTAAAAAGATTCTAATGTAGAAAATCAACACAGATGTCATCATTGTTGGGTATTGTTTTCAAAGACAATAGTCTTCAAATCAGAAGTTCAGAAATGTGATGCCTCTACCTATTCATTATTTTTTTTCAACAAGTGGTTTTCCTTCACATTGGACAAATTTTACTTATTTAAACTATTGGCTATTTTCTAGAGATATGAAGGCATATACATAATTAATGTAAGGGTGTGATTTTAGATTTAATATTGGGAAACAAAAGAGGAACTTGAAATTTAGATAGAAATCCAAAAATCAGTTTTTTTTCCTCCAAGGAAGTCAGCTGCTTTTTTCTTCTAAATATTTGGAATATAAATTCTCTCCAGTAACTTCAAAAACAAGTGATTAGTCTGATATTGTTTTCTTGCTGAATAATAAGCAACATACTAAGCTTGTGGAAATTTTCTACAGTGATTAGTCTATTTATAAACAAAAGAATAAGAGGTAAATTGAGTTAATGTTTCCAGCAGCAATAATTTCATGTTATTAAAGTATTAGAAAGCATTTTCAACTAGAGAGTCTTGAGAAATTATGTATTAGATAATCAAATAGATCTGAAATCCTATTTTTTACCTAGCTTGAGTGGCAGTTTTAAGGTTAAACAAAGACCCTTGCCTTCTTGCATCTAAGAACTATCAAACTATTTCATTATTCAGCTCAAAATCTTCTAAATATCCTTCCTTCTTTTCTAAAAATTTTAACTGAATTTGGTACATAAGGGATTGAATTGTCTTCTCTGGAAAGTAATTATATATTAGATTTCTTAAAGTATCCTTTAACAGTTGAAACTGTGATATGTTCATTTATCCTGACAACTTTTTAAAAAATAAAGTTGAAATGAGGCATCATATAAAAATAAAAACCCTAATCTGGCTTCTTTCTTTTTTTTTTTTTACAATGAAAGCTTTTATTTTTATTTGTGTTGAAATATTTGCCACTTTCAAAATAGTTTCATAACAGGTAATCCTGAAGTATATCTCATTATTTTTTACCACATATAAATGATACTTATAAAAATGTGGAATTTCATTTCATGAAAATATACTTTGAATTCCATTAGTTCTTTGTTATGAAACAAGATCTTTGTCCACTCTCCCATTTTTTATTCAATCTATAAGCCATTGTGTTTCGATCATTTCACCAATCCATGACATGTATTCATTATGGATCCCCTCCACAAGCTTTGAAGGTGTTGAAGACGTATCCCACCACTCTCCCGCAAAGTAGGTTCATTGGCGGGCCAGGGGATATGTGGAGAATATCTCACTTGGAGTCATTGCTCCTGAAGGCCCAGCAGTGGACTGTAGAGACTGGCTCTTGTTTCAGCTAAGGATTATTGCTATAGCTGAGAACCAGACATGGCAAAGAAAGAGAATGGGCAGCCACATCAATCGAAGAGCCCACAATCCCTCTTGTGAACACATTAGGGTGGCGCACACAGAGGCAAATCATCTTGAAAGTGGCTGCTCACAGCCTCTCCTGATCTCCTCCCACCCAAATACCTGAATGATAGAAAGAACAAAAACACCAACATCCAGGCTCCAGCCAGCTTCTAACAGGAGAATTCAAATGGACACCAGGGGAGTAAGGCAGCTAATCTGTGTCGGTTTTCAGTATTTAAGAACAAATGACAGACTCGGGTAGAAATAATCACATTTGAAAATGAGTAAAGGTAAAATAAGGTCTCTATGCAGAAAGTAGGGAGCATAAAGGAAAACTATGCTATATTTGCTTGGTAAAAAGCATATGTTCAAAGATGATTCCTACCCCTCCCCCCTAGACAACAGAAGAAAGATTAGATGACTTTACCTTCTTAAAGGAAATTAAAGAAAATATTAATTCATGAAGTAAGAGATAACAATTGGATAACAAAAAATAGGCCGGAACAAAAGAGAAGTTAGCATGAAATGAATTAAGGGGAAAAATGACATTGATGATCTTAGAACTGCGTTGGAAGCAGGGAAGAGAAGTAACAAAGTAAAAGCCTCTGAATGGAGGACAGAGCTGAGAATATCATACCATTCAAAGAATGCGGTTGCATAAATGATAATCAAAATTGTAGAAAGTAATAGAAACCCATCTTTGAGATAATGGTTACACTTGAATATGAAAAAAGAACACAGGTAACAGACAAATATTCAAAGATAAAATAGAATAAACTATTCCTAAATTGAATGAGGACCTAAAACTATAGATTAATAGTGCTTATCATATGGAGAAAATTGTATTAAAGAACAAACAATATTCAAAAACATCTTAGTGAATTTATTGAACTCTAAGAATAAGGAAAGAATCCTTCAAATATCTAGACAGTGAGAGGAGATCACCTATACGTAAAACAATTATTCTTGCTTTAAATTGTCGATAAAAATAGCTGTCAGATGAAAGCGGAGCAATTTGTACAGAATGTGCATGTGAGAGGGGTCCATACAGCCCTGTCAATGCAAAGACAGCACAGAGACTGTCAATTACGTGAACATTTAGGACTACAGAATCCATTTATCTTTCCTGAAAAATCTGCTTGAGTATATAATTTAGTGCAATGAAAAATAAAATATATACTTCATGAAAGTTCTGCTTCATATATATTTAAAAACAAAATTATAGCTAAATGGTTACGGTATAAGTTATGTACATAATTTCGTATGTGTATGTGTGTATGTGTGTGTGTATGTATACATGTATAACTTGTTAAGAGTAAAAGCTGCACATGATTACAATGTTATGGAGACCAAAACCCTATAGGATAGAGTGAAAGTCCCCCAGAAGGAAAGCAATGAAAATTGGCAACGTAAGATATTCTAATTTACTCACACCTCAGTAAGGAGATGCGTTAGATACCTGTTGTGATATATAAAGTATATAAATCGAAAATTGTAAGTTAAGGATGTTAAAGTTATAATTACATACTTTCTAAACTACAAAGCAGAAAATAAGCAAAATAAACCCTTTCCAAAAATTGGGAAAAGGAAATAATAAAAAATGATAAAGAAAATATAATTAAATCATAATACCAAACAAATTGTCTAATAATAAGTGTTCTAGTAAAAAAAAAACAAAACACTGATCAAATTGATTGGCCTTGGAAGGGGGAGCCTAGCTATGTGTACCTTACCTGTGATCTGCTTTAAAAATAAATGAATTAGATAACCACAAAAAGATGTTAAGTTCTAGGCCTGCATACACACACACACACACACACACACACACACACATATACACCAAGTAAATGTGAAGAAAAAGAAAGTAAGGCTCACAATGTCAAAATCAAAGAAAGTTATATATGATAATTTTATATTGATGAGGGGTTAAATTCACATTGAAGATATAGATATGAATCTTTAGGCTTCTAAAAATACTGTATAAAATATATAGAGAGCAAAAATCTTCAGAAATACAAAGGGAAATAGGAAACAGTACTGTTGGATTACTTATTTTCAATTTTTGCAGTCTTTGACAGACCAAGTAGACAAAATATAAGACATTGTGAGTACTTCTTTATATATGTATTTTATATATTGTATAGAACACACTTTCTTTTCAGTGATCATTTTATGAGTTGATGCCTTACAAGTCAATAAATTTATCCAATAAAGTTCCCCAGACTAGAAACTATGTGTAGACCACACACTTTAAATACAATGCTATATAACCAGAAATAAATAGCAAAGTAGAAAAACAAAAACTGAAACAAAATGCATTTTTTAAAAATCTATCAGAATTCCACTTCTGGCACACTAAGTCAGTCATCACAGACCAACCCTGACACTGATAACAAATATAAACTCTGGACAAAATCCAAAAAATAAACAACAACAACAAAACACTATCTTATCTACTAATTCTGAAAAGTACACCAAAGCAGGCAGATAGGGGGAGGAATCTAAACTCAAAGAAGTGGCAGGTACAGAAATGATTTTCTCAATTGTTTGCAACTTTGCCTTGAAAGTGGACCACAGCCTAAGAGGCTAAAACTGATAAAATCTCTCTGCCAGAGGAATGAATGAGGGAAGGGAACCTGTGAAGATATGGCCAACCTCCTGATCAGCAAGGGGGCTCCTGGAGAGGCGAGAGCAAGAGGAGGGACTCCCCTAATTCTGTGTATGAACAATGTACTCATCTTAGGGTGACACCCATATGCATGAGACAGAATATGAATTTAAAGTGAGTCCAGACTTCAAAGCTGTGCATTTTTTCCATTAAGTTGTTCAGGCTCAGAAATGGTATAGGCAGACACCTGGGCTGCAAGAGATTGCAACCAATATGACTTGGTAAGCAAATGAATATGAGAGGAATATGGAAGAACAGAGTCTAAGACAATTCCTGGGATTTGCTTTGTGCAATCAGGTGGACAGTGGTGTGGAGATTTCTTTTGGGGAAGTGTTAGGTTTGAGATGCCTGTGAGATAGCCAGGTGGAGACTTCTAATACTGGTAGTTGAAGAAAAGATACATATATAGAGCTCATGAGAATAGAGCTATACATATCTATAGAATGAGAAATACATATATATAGATAACTAGAGGTGTAAATTTGGGAGCTACCAAATATAGCATACAACTGAAACTATAGGAAAACAGAAAAGCATCCTTATGGAGGACCTAAAGTGTTGTCAGAGTACGTTTATTCATGCATTCATGTAGTCTCTCATTCATTTACTCAAGCACATGTGCCCCTTGTGTTCCAAGCACCGTACTAGGCACTAAATATACAATTGTAAACTCTTAGCCGAATGTATTCTACTCACCCCAAATAAGTTTTGGGAATGTTTAGTTAACAAACAGAATTCTATGATCGGAATTGCTCTGTTCCTGTATTCATTTTTTTATTGCTGCACAACAAATTAATACACATTTAGTGGCTTAAAACAATGCTACACTTTGTCTCACAACTTATGTGGGTCAGGAATGTGTACTCATCATAGCTGGGCCTTCTACTCAGGGTTTCACAAGGCTACAATTAAGGTGGTAGCAAGGCTGCATTCACGTCCTGAGGGTTGACTGGGGAAGGATCCACTTCCAAGCTAACTCAGGATGTTGGCAGATGTTATTTCCCTGCAGTTGTAGGACTAAAGGCCGTGCTTTTTACTGTCTCTCAGCTTAAGGCTGCCCTCAGTTTCCAGAGGCTACCAGCAGTTCCTAGAAACTGGCTGCAGTTCCTAGAAACTGGCTGCAGTTCCTTGCCACTTGGCGTTTCCAACATGGAGCTTAATTCCTTAAGTCAGCAGGGAGAGGTTTAGAGAGTCTTCTAGCAAGGTGGAGTCTTATATGATGTTACATAATCATGGAAGCTACATGATATCACCTTTCCCATATTTTATTGGTTAGAAGTGAGTCACAGGTCTCACTTATACTCATGGAAGGAGACACAAGGCCATGAACACTCATGGGCGGGACCCTAGAGTTTGTCCACCCAAGTTCCTCTAGATGACACTGTGTGTATCCCCGAGGAAAATGCATACAGTGTGCCTTATGTCCCAACATTTTGGACTGAAAACACTGGTGTTCCAAAAAACTCATTTTGAGAAATGCTAGCCCAGGAGGAAGTAAGCCACATATACAACAAATACATTTGAATTCCTGTTCATTTTCATCTACCTCTCCTTCCCTCTTGCTATTTCTCTATACACACAGAAATCTTATTAATGTGACTTTATTAAAGGTCAAATCATACTAAGTCAAATATCATTATAAAAAAATTGTTTTTCCAGCTGCTCAGTAGAATCATTGCTTCTTACCACTATAATTGAGTTTATTGCAGACTTTTTGATGTTATTATGACATTAAGCACAAGAACTTCAGTTTCGTAGGCTTGCATGGATAATTTAGCATACTTTTTCATGAAGACTATTTTGTTGTGAATGAGTATCCCAAGAAGCTCCATTTTTCTTTGAGATTCTGCCTATAGCTTCCTACTAAGGCTCAGCCAGACATCCTGGACCTTTCTGGAGAGGGAATACCACACTGTTCTCTGCTTTTCCAGAAGCAGTGATCCTTGTTCTTCTTCCTCCTTCCCAAAAAATCAATTCATATTAAAAGACACATATAATCCTCTGGCCCAACCTGCTCAACAGACACACTCAGAGAGTCTAAGTATGAATTTAGGCTCTCCTGATAGCTCCTCTACACTCTTCTACCACCTTTGACAACTTTGACATTTTGAGTGAGAATATATCTCATTGAGACTTCCACATTGTGCCACAGGGAAGACCAACTAAGGAAGAGGCTGGAGAAATGTAACATCTATAAGAAATGACCACAGATCCAGAGAGTTTGAAAGGTATATTGGGAATGATAGACTATGTAGTAGACTGCAGTTGGTGGTGGAGGTGGCATTAGGAAAACTCTGATAAACCTCTCTTTTTACATTTGAGGAAGTTAGAATTTGGTAGTTTTCAAATTATGTTCTTTTGTGAACTAAAATAAAATAAAAGCCTTCCTCCCCACCGACTGACTGAATGGGCCCCCTCCTGGCCAAGGGGATATCCTAAAACTAAACTGTCTGCCAGGAGGAGGGAGGTCAGACATGTCTCACCATGTCCCCCTCCCTTCTTGGAGATGTCCTTTGTAACTGTTTAATAGGCCTAAGGCTATGCAAGACAGACCAGCAGGTCCTCAATTTGCACAACAAATATATGTCTGGTGACTTGTCTCTTCCTTATCTAAAAATATTCCAAGCTTTTAGACAAAGCTTCATTTTTTAACCAATTATAAATCAAGGAGTCTTTAAACCCACCTATAACCTGTAAGCCCCCACTTCAAGATGGCCCACCTTTTGGGGCCAAACCAATGTATGCCTTCCCTATATTGATTTATGACTTTACCTGTAATCCCTCTCTCCCTGAAATGTATAAAACCAAACAGTAACCCAACCACAGCGAGTCCACTTGCTCAAGGCTTCTTAGGTGTGGCTCTGGGTTATGGTCCTCAAATTTGGCTCAGAATAAACCCCTTTAAAATTATTTTACAGAGTTCGGCTTCTTTTCTGTCGATACTTTGAAGACCTAAGGTTCAGAAAATTTTCTAAAGATTGAGTCAAGGGACAATTTGGAGATTGGACTAGACCACCCCATCCTCACAGCCAGAACAGCATAAGACAATATAAGATTTAGAGTGTTTTTAGATAATTTCCAAGCAGAAATTGCAATGGATAAAGTTAAGCAGAAAAGGATGACTTTATTCAGACTATTGTAATAGCAGAAAAAGACTGAACTCAATTCCACTAAAACAGAGGCAGAAGGGGTTTTAAGCACTGGGGTAAGTTAGTGAAAAAGTACAGGAGGACAACCAACCATTCCCCTCTTCCAACCCTTTAGCAGGGTGGTTGATCAATGTGATGTGTTGATCACATTGAGTTATTCCTAAATTTGCAAATGTTCTTCTCTGTGTTTGCTAATTGGCACCCATTGAAGTTAGGCTTCTACCATCCCATGGAGACTGGGAGATAGGGGTGTTATGTCCTTTCATGTTTACATATCAAAGAGATGGTTCCCAGTTCTTTAAGAAAGACATTCTTGGATTGTAAAACTGGCAAGAGGCTTTTAAAAAGGCTTACATCTCAAAGGGACAGAGGGAGAATTTAAAAATTACAAGGTTTCTAAAGTGAATGCTCTAAGAAAATGAAGGTTAGGGCCTTGAGGCAGAAAGAAGATTTTCTGAAGTTCTGAAAAGCTAAAGGAAATGCTAGAGATGGCTTGGTCAATTGGCTAGGGCCTATAGGAAATAAGGGATCCTGATCCAAATCAGAGGAACCTCTCCCCACCTGTTCCCACAAGGAATGGTCATTAAATAAAGCAAAATGACTTAATTTTTAGCAGGGCTTTTCCCCTAAATTATAATGCAGAACATGGATAAAGTAGGTTGAAGCATAAGGCTTCATTCTTTCCCTTAAGCCCAAATCCAAACTTCCACACTCCAGGAAGGAAGGGAGAAACTGATGAGAAGTGAGTGTTTAAGAGCTGGCCAAATGACTTACTCTTGCAGAAGATGCTGAAGGATCTCAGAAAATTTCACCCCAAAATATGACCTCTTGGTATAAAAATTATTTTGAATTAAAGGCCCTTAGAGATCAACAGGCCCTTGGAAGGGGCTTTCCCTCTATCTGCGTAGTCAGATGGATCCATCAAAAGAACAATGGACTTCCTTTCCTTCCCTGTTATCTCACTATATTGCAGGAAAGAAAATCAAGAACACAACCAGACCCAGGCCCAAATCATTTTAAACATTATACCTGTCTCTCAGGTTAATTGATAAGTCAATCTGTCCCCCCTATCCATTCATTCTCCCAAATATCTATTCATCATTCCTAGCAACCATTTATTACCCCTAAACAGAATTATCTACATTCTTCATCTCCCCCTCCCCACTAAAAGGAGAATATAAAAATATCTGGATCCCACTGAGATACTGGGTAATCACTCTGTGATTTACCCTATACTTGCAGTAAATAAACCTCTTCCTCTTATTCATCTGCCTTAATTGTGAGTTGATCTTTCAGAGAACTTTTTGGGGAAAGGGGAAGTTTCCCCTTCACCCCCACAGTGCATAAGCCAGAGAAGAGACAGAAGTGAGAGCACGCCATATACTTGGTTCATTAATGACTTTGCTCATTAGCAAGCATGCATTAATCTGTCCAATTGCATTAATAAATCTTCTTCCATAGGGAAGGCGTAAGAGAGGGTGGAAGCAGAGTAATGCAGGAATTTTAAGAACTTGCTATATATGGCACATATTTTACTCTGTTAATTATATCTGCAGCTAAAAACAAAAATTAGAAAACCTGAGGCTGAAAGACCTCTAAGAACTCTTTCAGTTCAGACACATCATGCTATATGTATCTATGTCTAAATCCATCTCCTTTCATTGTGTTTGAATCTCAATCTGTTTAATATTGCTTAAAATATTAAACATTAAACATTAAAAATATTAAATTTTTCCCATCTACATAAAGAATGGACAGACCCACCATGGAAAACAATTATTTTTCCTTCCCCTCCTTCTATCCCTCACTACTCTACCTCTCCCAAGGCACAAAATAAAGTTGTTCTCTGAAGTTCCCTTACCTGGTTAAAGTCTGGACCTCCCAAAGAAGGAAACAATTACATCTGGTCCCTTCCCTGAGTTTTCATTAACTGAGCACTTATGCAGGAAGGAAGACTAAAGTCTGTCAACAAACCTGAACAAAGCTTTGTTACAAACCATTGTCTGCTCTGCACATTCAACAGACTTTGCCCGAGGCTATTGTACCTTCTTCAAGCCCATTGAATTCTCCTAAAAATAATTTACTATCCCCCATAAAATCATCCATACTTCCCCACCTCCCTTGCACGAAGAAGTAGAGTGTATAACGATGTGTACCCATTGAGATGTTTGGTAATCATTTTCCTATGATTCCCCCATGCTATGAACATTAATAAATCTCTATGCCTTTTCTCCTATTAATCTACCTTTTGTGAGTTGGTTTTTCAGCAAACCTTCAGAGGGCGAAGGGGAAGTTTTTCCTTTGGCCCCTACAGGAGTATATGATTACGTAAGAGAATTAAGCAAGATTAACACAGTGCTAAGCAGAGATCAAGTGCTGTCGGTATTTATTATTATTTATAGTCTGCAGTTTATAAAAAGTCTACAAATCCATTACCAAAAATTTTTGACCTCATTTTTTCAATGTTATTTAACTTTACTTCTTGCAAATCTGAAAAATGTTTTTTATACTTATTTCATATTTTTATATGTCTATATTTTTCTCTTCTGCTTATTATTAATTAGTCATTTTAATTGTATTTATCATTGTTAATGAACTCTTGTGGCCAATTGCCTATGACTGCTTAGCTATAGCTAGATATAGCTGTATAGAGATACACCATTTGGATCTTTTTTTCTTTGTTGAGACAGGATCTTGCTCTGTCACCTAGGCTGGAGTGCAGTGGTGCAATCGTAGCTCACTATAACCTTGAACTCCTGGTCTCAAGGGATCCTCCCGCCTCAACCTCCCCAGTAGCTGGGACTACAGGCATATGCCACTAGGCCGTGGTCTCACTATGTTGCCCAGGCTGGTCCCTAACTCCTGGTCCCCCACCTCAGCCTCCCAAAGCGCTGGGATTATAGGTGTGAGCCACTGTACCCAGCCCCATTTTGATCTTAATTACCTGAATTCAGCTTTAACCCTGATAAATATAATTTTCAATCTTCATTGAAATTTTCACTACTTTTAAGATTTTCTTGGTTGACTGAAAGAAATGCCACATTGATGGAATAAAACCACAGTTTGTGGTTCATGTTTCATTCATTTTAGTTACGTTACTGGCAATAGCAGTTTCAAATTCAAATATATCACTATGTCTTGATCTATGGAATGTTTGAAAGACAGACACCTTATAAAACCTTGAGACAAAGTTGATTTATTTGAATGTTAATCAAGGAGATAGGTTGGATCACTGGGCTGCTTCCCAGCTCTTACTGAGTTGTTTTCACAATTTAGCTTCATTACTTTATTTAAAGTTATTCTCTAGAATACTATAAACAACCATATTTAACATAAGCATACAATATCTGAAGCCAGAGGAAAAACAAAACTTTTTTGGCCCCATTTTATAATAGAGCCCAATCTACCTTATTTTTCCTCCCTAATGATGTTATTACTACCCTTTATGTTTTGTAATATGTGTGTTTGTCCCAATTCTTTAACTCACTAATGTGAAATTTATCCTAAACTTATTTTCCTAGTTCTTTTATTCTGCAACTCTCCCTGTACCGTACCACAACCTGGCACCAAATGCAAAAGCTAATATATGACCTCTTTCAGGTTATTACTACAAATAGAAAATTAAACAAGAATGAGCCCAAAACCAAATAAAATATATGACTGCCATCTGAAATCAATCACACCACAACACAAAAAGAGAACTATCCAATATTTGGGGTGGCTACTATGTGCTCAATCCTTCCTGGGAATGGCTCTGCAGCTGAGGGGCAGAACTTCAGCTCTAATGATACTAATCCATGACTCTGTCCTTTGACCATAGCTGACTGATTCTGGGGTAGATACCTGACCCTCATTGGGCTGATGATATTCCCTTTCTGAAAAACTAGAAACTTAGGGTGAAGAGACGCACATACTAGACTCATTTAGAGTTGAGTCATGTCAATGTCAGAGGCCTAGAGAGAAAGCATGAACTCCCAAACTGTACCTACCATTGAGTAACCTATTATAAGCATTATGATTATTGTTATCAATTTTCTAACAGTTTTTGAGCACTAATGTGTCAGGGACTATGGTAAGAGATTACTGAGCATTAGGTAATTTAATCCTTTCAATGACTCTGTGAGGTAGGTGCACACCTTCTATATATTATACACACGAGGAAACCAGTTTAGTGAGGTTAAATAAATGGCCCCATATTACACAGCTAGTGAGTGATGGAAACACTGAACAAACCCAGAACCTATTTTTTAGTCACTGAGTTGTATCTTCTCCCTCAGCAAATGTCTGTTAAATGACTCCTAAGTGGCAGATGGATTTAGGAGAATGAAGGCACGCACACATGTATGCTTGAAAATACTTTTGGTAACCCTGAATTTTCCATCCAAGCCACCCAGTTCTAAGTGGTTACATATAGATATTTAGGAAAATCATTTTTGCTCATCTACATCTTTGATTTCCCTATATTTTTTTCTGAAATCTAGACATTAACAAAAAGGTGAATTTTCTTTAATACACCCCTACTCTGGACTCAAGGAAAGCCATTTTCCCAAATCCTAGACCACAGAACAGATTACAAAAGAAGAGACCAATCTGAGCATAAAGTTGAGATGCATGGTGGCAAATTAGGCATAGACATGTATAAAACAATATCCTTCAAGGAGGAATAAGGCACTTTGAAAATTACTACAGTACATCTCAAGGTGGCAAATAACGAAAAGTATTATCTTGTAAGACGTGATAGTCCATATGCTAACTATAGTTTGAGTGGCTTACGTGAGTTATTTAAAAATACATGCAATTAGCTCCAAAGTTAATGTATCCCTTAAGGCCAATAGAAAGCTAAAATTAAAGCTACAGCAGCTTCCTTATCATACTGGGATTTAAATGTAAAGAATTAAAGGGACAAAAAATGCTTTAGTTTTAGTCACTGACATTTGTTAGCTGTTGGAACAAAATTGCTTGTGATGGATGCTAGTAAGTACAAATGATCTCTGGTCACTGGGATAATTTTCCCAGCTATTTATGCTATCACTCCAACTTCAGCAGCAGTTCCTAATACTTGAAACATTTAGACAAGAAAATTATAAGCTTTACTCAGAAGTATTAGAAAGTAATAACAGAAGAAAATTAATGGTCTTTAAGCATTTGCTCATTCAGCAATAGCCAAGTAATTAGAAAGCTGACAAAGCAAGCCATGAGGCAGTGGGTAGGGTTTATATATGTGTATATTTTCACCTTAGTTTGTACATAAAATTGTGGCTGATAGCAACCATGGATCTGATTCAAAAATCCATGGCGAGAGGATAAGTGCAATTCTGTTAAACTCGTTTTCATAAAAATAAGCTTACCATATACAAAATTTGTCAAATTTTGTAATTTGATGGTCAAATCACATTACTGGGATTAAGTCACTTATTCCAAAGAACAAATCCTGGTACAGATATTATTATCCACATTTGGCAGAAACAAAATAAGATTAATTTCTTATCAATTGAAACAAAATAAGAGTAAATGCTTTTCCTCAGGGTTACCAACTTAATATTCTGAGTAAGTGAAAAAGGACCTAAATATTCACTATTTCACATTGATTATATCTCATTTCCCAATCTTCTTTATATGTTTGGCACATACATTGTTTAGTTTAATGAAAAAATAATTTATAAAAGAAGCAGAAATGAAAGTAGGAAAATGTAATCAAAAAGAAAAAATACAGGAAGACAAATGAAAAGTCAAAAGGTAATGAAGAACATTGGTATAAAGTCCTATGTTAATAAATTAAAAAATAATCTTGGCTTAGAGAATGAGTAAATGATTTATAAATAATAGTATTGCCTCAATAAGCATTGTTTCTTGGTCATAGAGTTAAATGATCATCAATCCACATCATCCTTCACATTTTCTATCACATCATATTTGAGATTAAATTTAATGATTTTATATAAAAATTTAAGCAGAGAAGAATAGATGGAAGATTCTGAATGCAGAAAAGCAAGTCTTCTGGAAGTCATGGAAGTTCAAAACAGTGACAAATAAAGCACTTTACTTAATAGAAAAAGCAAATAAATTACCTCATATGATCCAACCGTATTATCAAATAACCCAAGGGGAAGATACAAAGAAGGAAACAAGGTTTCCCCATTTTCTCTGAACATTCTTGAATTAAGTTACTGTAGACTATGGATGAATTTTCAGCCCATTAGTTCTCAGCAGGGTGGAGTATAGGGGCTTAGGGAAAAATAGTACCATTCCCCTCCCAACTGGAATATCTGGAAAACCATTAGGGTGCACTGGCTGTCTCAATGACTGGGGCTTGCTACCTGAATGTAGGGCCTGAAGGCTAGGGATCCCATCCACATATGTGGGATATTACTTTACGGTGAAGACCCATCCACCATAAATTCCATAGCATCCCCATTAAGAGACACTGGGGTAACAGTTACCTGCCCCACTTTGACACAGTTGACGAGATGTTTTTAACCTAGGATGACAACACTGTTAAGACAGTAATTTCCACATTTGTTTTCTTCACTATTATCAACCCAAAACCTGACCTAGGCCAATGCATGTATAATACATGAGTGATGCTCAGTAGAAGTTTGCTAGTAATTTTTTCCCCAAAATAATAATCATATTAAAAATTTTTTAAATGATGACGGGAGAGGACCAGGCTTGATGTTCAGAGTATTATTATTCTTAAGTGGAGTCATTAAGGAATAATAATTCTTTGCTCATATTTTTAAATTTAGTGACTTGATTGAAACAGTTCATTTAGAGATGGCAAGAATTTGCAGGACCAAATCATATGAATCAAACTTATGAACCTGAAAATCCCAGTAATTTTCATTCTGCCTTTGGGCATGTTCCAAATGAGCACATGAGAAAAGGGTCTGCCACATAGGGTATGCAGGTTGTGCACAGCACAATTCACAGGGACTCCATTTGCATAAACTACAATGTAAATGATGTCCTTAGAGTTGTATAGCCCATAAATTTTGGTATAGTGTCTATTTTGTCTCAAGATATTTTTAATTTCCCTTTTAATTTCTTTATTGAACCATTCGTTGTTCAGAAGCATGTAGTTTAATTTCCACATATGAGTACTTCTGAATTTTCTGGAATTTGCAACTCTAAAGCATTGCTTGGAGGGCATCAAATTAGAGTTTAATGTTCTTCAGAAAAATTACCTAGTTATGAGATATTAATTGCCACTCACCACCCTATACAAGTTTTTATATAGTCATTAGCAATCATCAGACTTATCTCTTTTTCTGGACAGTGGTGGAAGTCTAATAACAATTTTTTTCCCTAAAATCCAGGAAGAATAACAAATTATTTTCAGCACTTGCTACAGATTAGTCTAAGAACACCATGTTTTATAAGTAATTTAATCTTCAGAGCAATCCTGTGAATTAGTTACTACTCTATCTTCATATATCACTTTATAGATGAGGAAACAGAGGCACAAAAAGATTAATTGATAGCTCTATCATAAGAAAAGGTGAGAAAGATACACAAATTACAATACAGTTGAGGTGCTTAGAACAGTGCTTGGAACATGGTTAGCTTTAAAAAAAAGAGGTAATCATGATTGCAGAGAACTAATCTCAGCATTTTATGTTGCCCCAGTTTTATGTTGATTTCATCTTGAAGGGTGACCTTTTTTAAACCTCAATTGTAAGTTTATTTTTAAATTCATGGACAATTCCTTGTTTGGAATTCATAGGTCCCTATACACTGACAGAAGTAAAATATGGTGAATGATATAAATTAACAGAATGCTTGATTTTCATCTGTGACCCTGGCAAGTAACATCAAACAGTAGGATTTTAGTTCAAATGATATTTACATGGGCCGGGGAAAAACTCTACTTGTTGAATCATCTCAAGTAGGAGATGAAGGATATACTTCTTAAAACAGACCCCTTTTGGCTTCTCTTCATGCTTGACTTTGATAAGTCTTCAGGCTTTTAGGAAGAACTGATTTTCACTGAATTGTCTTCTCATATAGTGACTACTTTCTTACCTATAAACATCCTGATTTTTAAAGAGAAGGGTAAGAGCACGTGGGGAAAAGCAACAAAAATAAAAGTTTTAAGATGACAAATTACATATTCAGAAACAAACATTGAAGATAATCAACAGATATTTCTCAGAAATAATACATAAAATATACAAATTGGCAAAGAAAATATAAGCAGAGTAAGGTATTTTCTGAAAAAATTAAAAGTCCTTTTTGTTAGAAGAAAAAATAGTTCCATCAAGTGGAGGAAGATAGATTCTTAAATTCATTAGAGTTGTTTGCCTTAGGAAAGCTTCTATGTACAAATCAAATTGGATGTCAAGCTGGGCTCCTAGGGAAATGCAATTAAAATTATAGGATCAGGGAGCATAACGACATAAGTAAGGCCTTGTATATATTCCTTGGAGAGTGTGATGGGGGCTCAGCCTTAACTTGGATACAAATTGAAATCATTATGAGGTCTGTCATCTTTTAAATGAATGTGAAACTGTATAATAAATTCTTATGTTTGTTGGAATACTAACCAAAACATAAACTGCACAACTCAACAATCAAGTCATAACATTTCATTTGGTACCTACTATGTGTAGGGAATAGAACACAGTCTTTACCCTAAAAGAGTTCAAGCTGGAGAAAAGAGGCATATAGTCAGCATGTTGTTATTTAATTCTGTCCTCCTTGTCTCTACTGATTTGACAAAATATTAGTATCTGATCCAAATTAAGCCAAATACATCATATCATCTTTGGACATAGATGATTGCCTCAAGAGTGAGTTCCTGGCCCAAGCTGGACCTCTAGAATCCTCCTGTAGAAGTTAGCATTATATGATCAAAGATAGTCAAGCTAATGCCTCCTAGGAAGCTTATTTTGTGATGTATGACATTCCAAAACATGACAGAAAATAAGAGTTGGGTTGAGACAAAACACGTATCTACTTGAAATGGAAAGCTGCCCTGGTGGTGAGGATCATGCTTTTCAAGTTTTCTGTTCCCCACACATGGTAAGGATTCAGGGATCATAACTTTGCAGGTGTACTTGAGGTATAGGAGAGATCTTGTTGTACCACTCTTTTGCTCTTCAGTCCCTCATCTCCCTCAAGTATAACTGGTTCCCATAATCTCACCTCTAACCACAACATCTAAAGCTTGCAATTTTCCACGTATCAACCAAACCTGCACTTGTCCTAGTCCATGGTCAAATCTCCTCTCCTTCAAACTTGCAGGGAACACTGTCTAAGAGAAGCTTCTCTTCACAGATCATATGTATGACAAGCTGTATACCTGGAGGAATGGAAATAAACTAATACATCAGACAGTCTATAGGATTCGCCAAGCTGAATGCATCATAATTTTGATGCGGGATGTCATGAGAGATGGGAAACACAAACCTACAGCATCTGTGGAAACACTTCTCCTCTCATGTTAAAATTCTTCCTCCAACAATAACTACTAGTGCTATTTCAGTCAACTGGTATTCAAGACCCTAGAGTAGGGAAAAAAACTGTCTTGCACTGAGATACTCTGTACTTCCCAAATAGGCCACAGGTCCCTGTAGTGCTAGAGGACAGGAGATAGGGGAGAAGATCTTCAGTCCAAATTACATCAAGTACCAGATGTCCTAGCCAGAGTAATCAGGCAAAAGAAAGAAATAAAAAGCACTCAAATTAAAAAAGAGGAAGTCAAATTGTCCCTTTCTGTAGATGAGATGACTTTATATTTAGAAAAACCAAAAGAATCCACCAAAAGACTGCACCAAAATACTCTTAGAACTGATAAATTCAGTAAAGTTGCAGAATACAAATCAACATATGAAAATTAGTTGCATTTCCATACACCAATAATAAAATAGCAAAATAAAAAAAAAAGAAAGAAAGAAATCAAGAAGGCAATACCATTTACAATAGCTACAAAAAATAATAAAATACTTAGGAATAAATTTAACCAAGGAGGTGAAAGACCTCTACAAGGAAAACTACAGAATACTAATGAAAGAAATTGAAGAGGACACAAAAAAATTGAAAGACATCCCATGCTCATGGATTGGAAGAATTAATATTGTTAAAATGACAATACTGTCCAAAGCAATCTACAGAGTCAATGCAATCCCTATCAAAACGCCAACACCATTTTTTACAGAAATAGAAAAAAGAAATCCTAAAATTCATATGAAACAAAAAAAGTGTAAGAATAGCCAAAGTAATCCTGAGCAAAAAGAACAAAGCTGGAGGCATCACACCACCTGACTTCAAAATGTATTACAAGGCTATAGTAACCAAAACAGCATAGTATTGGTATAAAAATAGACTGTCTATTTTTATTTTTATTTTACATTGTCTGTGTGACCAATGGAACAGATAGAGAACCCAGAAATAAATCCACATATTTTTAGCCAACTGATCTTCAATAAAGTTGTCAAGAACATACACTGGGGAAAGGACAACCTCTTCAATAAGTTGTGCTGGGAAAACTGGATAACCATAAACAAAATAATAATAAAAAGAACGCTGTATCTCACCATATACAAAAATCAACTCAAGATGGATTAAAGACCTATATGTAAGACCCGAAACTTGAAACTAATAGAAGAAAACAGGGAAAACACTTTAGGACATTAGTCTAGGCAAAGATTTTATGGCTAACACTACAAAAGTACAGGCAACAAAAACAAAAATAGACAAATGGGACTATTAGACAAACTAAAGCTTCTGCATAGAAAGAGAAACAATCAACAGAGTAAAAAGACAACCACTTGAGTGGAAGAAAGTATTTGCAAACTACTCGTCTGACAGTGCACTAATATCCAGAATATACAAGGAACTCAAACAACTCAACAGCAATAAAAAACAAATAATTCCATTTAAAAATGGGCAAAAGACATGCATCGACATTTCTCAAAAGAGGACATACAAATAGCCAATAGGTATATGGAAAAATGCTCAACATCACTAAGCATTGGGGAAATGCAAATCAAAACCATAATGAGATATAATCTTGCCCCAGTTAGAGTGGCTATTATTAAAAAGACAAAAAATAACAGATCCTGCTGAAGAGGTGAAGAAAAGGAAGCTCTTATACACTGTCAATAGGAATGTGAATTAGTATAACCACTATTGAAACAGTATGAAGATTTCTCAAAAAACTAAAAATAGAACTACCATATGATCCAGACCCAGCAATTCCTCTAGTGAGTATTTAACCAAAGGAAAATAAATCAGTATATTAAAGGGATACCTGCACCTACATGTTTATCACAGCACTATCCATACTAGCAAAGGTATGGAATCAACCTAAGTGTCCATCAATGGATAAATGGATAAAGAAAATGTTGTATATATACACAATGAAATACTGATTGGCCATAAAAAAGAATGAAATTATGTCTTTTGCAACAACATCGATAGAACTGGAGGTCATTAAGTTAAGTGAAATAAGCCAGGCACAGAAAGACAAATACCGCATGTTCTCACGCATATGTGTGAGCTAAAAAACGTAATCTCATGGACATAGAGAATAGAATGAAATGTACTAGAGAATGGGAAGGCTGTGTGGGTGCGAGGGGAGAATGAAGAAATGATGGTGAATATGTACAACCCTACATAGAAGAAAGTAGTTCTAATGTTTGGTAGCAGACTAGAGTGACTACACTTAGCAACAATATTTTGTGTATTTCAAAGTTGCTATAAGAGAGGACTTGAAATGATACCAGCACACAGAAATGATGAATAGTCAAGGTGATGAATACCCCGAACACCATGACTTGATTGTTACACATTCTATGCATGTAACAAACACTCACATGTGCCCTATAAATATATAAAATCTTGTGTTATCAAAATATAAATAAATTACACCGAGTACAGAGATATTCTGTGAGAAAGAAACTTGACTAGTAGTCAGAAGACCCAGGTTCTAATTTTGGATCTACCACTTAATAGTTATGCATTTTATATGTCCCATATATAAAACAGGGCAATCACATCAGCAATATCTTCTTTCTGTAGCTGTGTGAGGAGGATCAGTTAAGACAGTGAATGTTAGAGTGAAAAATAACTGATTAATAGAATCCAATAGACATCGGTAATTGCATTTCAGTAGTGTTGAAGTGGCACAATGGTGAAAGAAACAGATGAAGCCAATAAGAAGAGAGAGAAAGGAAGGGCTCATTCAGTCATGTGATAAATATGTATTGAGTGATTATACTTAGCAGGGACTCCCTGGTGGCATTCAGTACCTGGATCCAGTTGTTCCTAAGGCCCATCGGTGTTACTACCCCCCTCAAAACTTAGGTCATTTAATTACATACTCTAGCATCATTTCAAAAATTTCCTTTTTTGCTTAAATTAATAATTTTTTGTTGCTTATAACCAGAGATATCTAAAAAATGCAGAGAAGAGATGAAGGAGAGGAGGAGAGAAAACCCTACATAGAAAGTATAATTTCTGTGTCCACCAAGAGCTTTCAGAAAGCATAAATTTGGGACTGAAGCATAAATTTAGAATGGAACAGGGCATGAACTCAAAGGAGGGAACCATGTCATAAAGCATGACTGACTCAAGATATCTCACAGGTTGTCAAAGACTTTTAGCAGTGGAACAAATTTCCAAATGAAATGTAATAATAACCCCTATCTAAAATAGTTACAGGTCATATTTCTTTAATACACACTCATTTATAAGTTTAAATAGTTAATATTTAATTTTTATGAAGATAGATAATAAGAACAATGAACTTGTTTGAATGAAAACAAATTTGATATAGATTATGGATTACAGTTTTAGGCATGTCAACCGTTGTAATTTTAACCTTTCTCAGAGCATAGTTTGAAAATTATAGATCATGCCTGGCTCCATTTAGAGTTGCATCATACAGATTTAGAACAGATACCACACTCTAGCTCACTAATGTACTTCCTACAACATTACATGAGTCTCAAGGGGTATGGTAAAATTTATTAAAAGACTTTTTCAATTTACTTAAAATTTCATCAATATTTTATGAGGAAAATGAGTGAATTGATTCTTTGAAATTCTGAAAGGCAAGAAAGGCAAACTGATATATTTAAAAAGAACACAAAGTTCTTAGTCAATTCATGTACACATTTTGTGAAAATGTTCATGAATGTTCTTTGGTTCTGGCTGATTAAATTTGATTGAACATTCTGGAATGAAATTATTTGTTTTCATGTGACTGATAACTTAGCTTCACCATGATCAGTGTGACATCCACTTAAAATTTTGAGCTCCACTAAGAAGTCTTTGAAATATGATTACAATACAACTAGGTCAGGCTCTAAATGGAGAGAGTAACTCCTAATATGAAGTGATTTTTCAAGAGTGTCAGTTAAGGTACTCCCTGTAAAGCTTCTTGTCCTTCCTTCCTTCCTTCCTTCCTTCCTTCCTTCCTTCCTTCCTTTTCTTGATAAAGTTTCCCCTCCACACACTGAATGATAAAATTCCAAATGGGGATTAAAAACTATGTCCATGAAAATGGAAGTATTTAGCCTAATAAAGCTCTATGTGTTCACTGGCCAATGTTTATAGAGCACTTGCTATATATTCAATTTGAGCTACATGCTCCAGGGCTGTGTTGTCCACTATCTTAGCTGTTAACTACATGGAGCTATTTAAATTAAATAAAATTAAAATTCAGTTCCTCAGTTTCCCTAGCAACATTTCAAGTGCTTAATAGTCACATGTGGCTAAAGGCTGTAGTGTTGGACCATAGAGGTATAGGATATTTCTATCATCATAGAAAGCTTTATTGGACAGCACTGTTCGAGGGGATACTAAAAGTTCTAATCTGAGTTCCTGCCCTTAAAGACTGCTTTGTTTGGTTTGGAGAATAAGACTAATATACATGAAGCAATAGGTCTACTGTGCAGATAAGTGGACAGTTACATGTTAAAACAGAGTGGAGTTGATTCTAAGTGCTTTAGGAAATATGTCACAATTTCATAGGTTATAAAAAAAATTGAAGGCAATTACAGAAGGAAAGCAAACAAAGAAAGGAATAACTACCACTCTAAGATAGAGACAGGAAGGAAGACGGTCCTGTTTAAGAATTTAATTAGATGCCCATGAGCATAAAACTCAATGTTTCAACTAAATCTATGTGGAGTTACAAAAGCAAACATCATAAAGTATACAGCTTACCACTAGGAAGAGGCTTCTCATGCCTAGCAAGCCTTAGGTGGGCAAAGTTCGAAAGAAATAGGGACGAGGACTGAAGACAATGTTGCTTCCTTTCCTCAAGCACAAGCTCCATTGTGAAAATTACCACTTTGCAAATGAAGGGACAGCTAGGAAAATGTTTCTTTACATCTTTATGGGATTAAATCCTGTTTATAAATTTACTGTCTTTGAGAGTCAACATTTGCCCTTGGGAGATGTGTGTATGTATGTTTGTGCTATGTCTAATTCAACAAGTACCTGTCGAAAAACTGAAAGATTAAAGGATTTCTAAGTCACATGGATACAAAGTCTTGCAAAGTTACTAAATTTGAAGAGCCCACACCTTCCCTGAAATATTCTGTAGGACTTGAAAAGCATAGGCTACTACCAATTGTTTTGCTGGTGATTCCAGAGCATTACTTTAGACTAAATTACTCAGACATAGGGAAACATATTGTTGGGGCAGTGGAAGTCGATAAGGCTTAAAGTACATTAAGCACAATGGCTAGCCAGGGTTTGGGATTTGTTTCTTCACTGGTTATTTTGTGATATTAAATAGCCCAAGTGGGTATTATACCATAATGTCCTGGTCTTGTTGGAGCCACTTTATCTGACTAATAGAAGTCAAACATAATCATAAACAATTTTTCTTATAAATTTAGAAGAAATACACATGAGCGCGTCACATCCTAAAGTAAATCGGATCTAGAGTTATTTCCTGAAACAACCTTAGCACCTGGAGATTCTGATTCTTTGACCTTGGAACCATATCACCCTCTAAGTAGCTTGCGGAGTTACTGCTAGACTGGCAAACTAAGGTTCAGTGGGACTGTTAATGGAGTGTAAAATTCAGTGCATTTTAAAAATAATTACTATTGTCCCAGGGAAATTGTCACAACATTATCTCTGTGTCAATTGATGCATAAGAATGGATATGTGTTCAATAATGCAAATAATGTTTTCTTCTTGTTTGTGGAGAGGTTTCATCTCTGTTTGTCCTCTCTTCTTCAAAGCAACTCTACTTTTCCTAGGTTTCTGGTTTTTCTACGATCCATGATATATGATATTGTGAGCTCATAGCGACTGCTCAGTGACTTCCTTATTTTAAACTGCTTTTCATTAACTCCTTAGGAGCTCCAACTTTTAGTATAATTGAAAATAACAAGATTAAATAAGCTAAGTAATTTAGAGAGAAATTGGCTTGTGTATGGAAAGCAAGTGCCTCTGAACCACTCACAAGATAATACCATTATATTCCCTATCATATTTATATTATGCCTTATAATTTTATAATTATTTGATTTGCAGTATACTCTTGGATTGTCATAGATGCAAGCTTGAGAGGTACTGTATTGGAAAGGAGCATGGATTTTGAAATCAGACAGGATTTGTGTTGGAATCTTAACTTTGGAAATTGATAGATGTGTTACTTCCCGCAACTTATTTGATCACTTTGAAACAAAACAAAAAGACAATACTGATATACAATTTGAAGAGTTGCAAAGACCAAATGAGATAGCATATGCTAAAACACCTGGTACACAGTAGGAACTACATTTATACATTCTTTCTATCTTACAGTTAACTCAGAGAATTAAGTTTATTTGTTGGTGTTATATAGTAGGAAAGGTCTAATTCAGATTTTTTTCTTCTCAATAATTCTTTTTGGTTTTATGTTGATTATAAAATGAACCCCAAGTATTTTTCGTTAAATCACAGAGTGTGGTAATTAGTTTGGCATTGTGTAAAAACAGGCTGAGATCTAAATAAGCATTTGCAATTGGCAATGATTATCAAAAGTAGACTGATACCTCAGCGAGTAATCATTCATTTACCAGACTATTCATGGAGAAGACTTAGAGTCTCTAGGGTTGTGAAGTAGTGATGCCATACTGCTGAACTCCTGCTCTGGCCAGACATTACAGGACTCTACTTTCACTTCTTGGTATACTCAGTCCTACTCAACTGATAATCATAAACACTCATAGCAATAGTTGATACAACTGAGCCACCTGACAATTAAGATAAAATTCATTATCTTCTTAATTTTCAGAAAAGATATTAATTCTTCAAATATCATTAAATAAAATAAGCTTGATATGTCCAAAACCAAATTCATCAAATCTTTCCCCAAATCCACTCTTTCTACTGACTTCCTTGTTTCAAGTGCATATTCAGGGATCACAGCTACTGGTAACGTTGACTAAATAAGTCTGCTCAATTTAGGAAAGTCCTCACATTTTAGACATGTTCAAAGCATTAGGAGAGATGTACAAAGTGGTGACAGAGAAAGGGGACCCTGGTCTAGCTGGCCAGATGCATGGAATGGACGTTACTGGGCAGTGCAGTGAGGGATGGGAAGCCTCTTTTCACTTCCCATTTGCTATTTTTTTTCATGAGGAGATACTGAGGTCACCAGGGCTTGAAGGCTTGCACTGATCTTCCATTCTTTTCCATCCTCACCACTTAATTCAGGCATTTATGAAGTCATATGGTTACTACTTCTCCAAAGCCCCAAGCTTTGATCCTGTCCTTTCTATTCCCAGGTGCACTGCCATGGTTCATGCTGTAGTTACTGAAAGAGCCTCATAACATCTCTCTATTCTCTTCCTTGAATCAAGCTCCAGTGATCTGTTGCATGATTTTCAAATAGATCAGATCCAGTCATTGCCCCACACCATTCTACCCTGTACTCAGAAATGTGTACTGACTCCCCATTGTATAAGGAATTGAGTAAAATTTCTTTACCCTTAGATCCTCCATAATATTTTCTCAACATTGATGCCCTAATTCCTTTTCCATGGTTCTCTTATTTTATGCTCTAGCCAATCTAGGTAGGTTCTCCTCCAATGCAGCTGTTTTCAGCCTTGATGTTTTCGGGGCTATTCCCTCCTCCAAGGTCTGCATGTGGCAATACTGTGTTTTAAGAACACCAACTCTGTTATAAAGCTTTTTGTGATTACCCAAACTGAATAAGGTCTCTTCTTCATTTGAATTCCCAGATCTTCCATGCTATGGCACTTGCTTTATAGCATTATTATAAAGCTATATAGCTGTATACACTTTATATAGCCTCTTATAATTATTTGTTTTCCTATTTAAATCTCTAACAGCTCTCTATTGCTTAAGACTGACAGTCATATTTTTATGTCCTGTTGCTACTCAGCATAGGGCCTTGCACATAACAGGAGCTTCATAAATATTTTTCATAGTGGAATTTGGAGATAAACTGCTAGTTTAAAGCAAATATAAACTGAACTTTCTTGTTTTCTAATTTTAAATTTCTTTTGCTTGTGTTTGTCTGTTAGCATTGGTGTGCACATCTGTAAAGACATACTTTTGATATCATTTAAGTCACTATATACCTGTGACCTGTTATACATAATAGGGTGGTTTTGCACAACTATATATTGTGTTGGCAGCATAAATAGTGCCAAACAAGAATCATAAATCTGAATAACATTAAGTTTCTCATATAGTAAGGTGATATGATTAATGTATGTACACAGAATAAGATTCACAGTGAGCCAAATATGTCCATTTAGATTAATTTATTGATCTTGATTAATTTACCACCTATCATATGAGACTAATGTCAGTGGGTTTTTTTTCACATATTTTTCACAGATTTTATGTGAAAGTACTTTAAAACAATAAAATACAACAGTAAGGTAACATTACTGTTGTTTTTTAGTAAAAGTTAAATAGAATTACACAGAGTCTTTTACAATTAAATCACATATTTAACTGGTAGGCTTAGGGATGTCAGCTATGGTCATGAAAGAGAAAAAAATTCCTGCTTTGGATGGTACAAGAATCTGTGATCTTGACCTTGTTATCAAGATGTTCTAAGGAAACCCTAAAATATCCATGCTTAGGCATTAACCATATAGAACACCAACACAAATAAGGTCAAAGATACTATCATTTGAGAACCTACCATATTCTGGGCACTGTCCTAATACATCATTAGTATGCATTATCTCTTTTAATCTTCACAATCAACCCAGGAATCAGAAATTATTAACTCTATGGATGGTTCAAGTGAGGCTTAGCAAAGATATTAGGTTATTAAGTATGAAATGTCTGATTTCCTTAAGTACTAAGTTTGACTGTTGATTTCTCTGACATTTCACTTTGACAGTTCTTGTTTTTTTTCTTTTTATTGTGAAGGTACATCCTCATTCCTTCAAACACATGTTTTGGCTGTGATTATCTTTCAAAAATTTTTTTAGGGCAATTTTTGTGAAACCATGAATAAGTCAAAAATGCGTGTTATTTTTTAATATGAGTTCTGTCATGGAACCAATGCAGTACAGACAGCTCAAAATATCAACAAACTGTTTGGGAAGGATGTGGCTAATGAATGCACAGTACGACGATGATTTGAGAAGTTCCATTCGGTGATTTTAATCTTGAAAATGAGCCATGTGGGTGACCTGAGACCAAAGTGGATAACGATGAGCTAAAGGCTATAGTAGAAGTGAATCCATCTCAACCTATGCGTGAATTAGCAAGGTTTGACATTGCTATTCCAACAATGTTGGACCGTTTGAAACAAATGGGCAAGGTAAAGAAGCTGGAGAGAGGGGTACCGCATGAATTAAATGAGCATCAGAAGAGAAATTGTCTCGAAGCTTGCCTTTCTTTGCTGTCATGACATAAAAGCAAAGCATTTCTATACCGTACTGTTACGTGTGATGAAAAATGGTTTCTTTTTGACAGTCACAAGTGTTCAGCACAATGGTTGAATAAAGATGAAGTGCCAAAACATAGTCCAAAACCAAATATTCATCAAAAAAAGCTAATGGTGTCTGTTTGGTGGTCCAACGCTGGTATTATCCACTACAGCTTCATGAAACATGGTCAGTCGAGGATTATAGCAGATGTCTACTGCAACCAACTGGATGAAATGATGAGGATGTGATTGTGATTAAGATTGACATTGGTCAATAGAGACAGGCCAATCCTCTTGCAAGACCACATGTCGCAAAAAAACAACGCTGCTCAAACTACAGAAGCTGGACTTGGAAACTCTCTGTCATCCACTATAATCACCAGACCTTGCACCAACTGACTACCACTTCTTCCAGGCTTTGGACCACTTATTGAAAGGAAAAATATTCAATTCTCAACAAGCCTTTGGAAAAGGCTTTTGGCGATTTCATTGCTACTTGTTCTCCAGGCTTCTTCACTGTTGGGATAAACAAGCTACTGTTAAGGTGGCAACACTGTGTCGACAGTTGAGGCACATACTTTGACTAACTGTACTGCTTCTTGTTTGAGATGGAATAAACTACACTTTTGATTCGAAATTGGATATTTCATATTTAATGACTTAATATATAACTTGCCTCAAATCAGAACTATTATGTCAGGCAACTAGTATGATATAATTCCAGATTCATTTGATCCCAAAGCTTAATCATCATACAGCCTCCCAGACTTAGGAACAAAAATTTAAGAACCGTGGAACTGATGCTCCAGCTACATGGAACTAGTATAATTCTCAGCACAAATCAAGTTGTTCCTTAACTCCAGTCTTTGTATAAATTGCTTCCTCATTCTGGATTGTTGGTTCCTTTCCCCACACGATACAAACTAGAACTAATTGTCCCAATCTTTGCCATCCTTTAACACTGAATTCAGACCATTTACACTCCCTGAAACCCCTCTCCAGTCTGCATAAAATGGGCCACCTAGGTACAGCTTCTGTCCCTAGGCACACATCTATCACGACACTTACTGTAGGGCACAGCAATTATTTCTTAATGCTTCATTCTCCTCCAGACCATGAACAACTTGAGGGTAAGACCAACGTATCTATGTATCTCTTATACTAGCCCAGTACAGGGTATATAACATAGCCCAATAAATATGAGTTGAATTGAACTAATTAAATGATACAATTAGTTGGATTTCTTTGCATTATTCTTTGCATTTGAGGTAGATATTAATTAAAACAATTAATAAAATAGATACCAAGATTATATATTTCTTCAAACAACACGAATATAAGAGGATAATAATGGTGAAAGAACTGTATATTAGATTTTGGCATGAGCAGCTTCAAGGTTAAACACAACTGAATGGAATTTGACACTAAATTAGATATATGTTAATGGATCTAATTAATATATTAGATTCAATAATATTTATTAATTGACTATATTATATATATGAACTGCTATATTGTAGTTATGAACAACAGCAGAAAAAACATTTTTATGTGATCAAGTAAAAATTTTGTTATATTTACAAGTTATCAAAGACATTATCAAGATATATTCATTTTCAGAGAAAAGTTTCTCCCAAGTATCTGTTCATTTGGGAATTTCTTTCATGGGGTTAAATAAATTTTAAATCACATAGTGTAATAATAAAGGAATGTACATATTAATACAAGTTTAGATTTAAACCTTATTTTCATACAGTTAAGAAAAAGCTTTTTATTATAACTGAATCTTGATTAAAACAATATTTAGTTTTTAAATACACTTATTTTCATTTAACTTCATTTAAAAATTATAGAGTATATATTAACATATCCTTAGAGGAGCGAGATAAGGGCGAGGGGGACATAATTTCTATTTTATGGACTACTGGAACAAAAAAAAGTCACTTACATACAGCAGATAATTTAAAGTACTACACAAACTTTTTTTCTTGGTTGAATTGTCGATAGGAAAAATTTACCAAAAATGTTCAGAATTAAAATGTAGAAAAATATACAAAAATTGGCTTAATCATTTAGGAACCCAAATTCTTATCCTTTGATATTGTATTTAGTCATTTATTATTGTCTTATAACTGGACTATAAATTGTGATCTAAATTGCTATTAACTGCATTTAAATGTAAGTATGTCATAAATTTTAATACTAATTACATTTATTTCTTACTAATAAACATCCCACTTGTACATAGTCGCAACTTTCAGCACAGATTTGCATGGTTCCAGATAGGGATTAAAATAGGACCTTAGTTAAAGGAAATTGCATTAAGTGCTAATTAGCACTTTGCTCATAGGTAAAACAGAACTTTCTCAGAGAACTATATTGGATAGAGATTAGATAATAGTTGGTTGAGCTGAATTTTGTGGTGTGAACTGAATTTGTGGTAGCTAGAAACGAAGTCAACACATAGTGTCTAGTGAATGGAATAACAATAATGATTCTATTATATTTAAAAAAACATATAATATAA
Source organism: Daubentonia madagascariensis (assembly GCA_023783475.1). Lineage (NCBI taxonomy): Eukaryota > Metazoa > Chordata > Mammalia > Primates > Daubentoniidae > Daubentonia > Daubentonia madagascariensis. Next base: position 16,859,843 of record JAKFHU010000726.1, on the reverse strand, counting down.
AAACTTTTGAACTAGAGTTTGAATTGATTAATATGTATTTATGAAATGCACCTCTTAGAAAACCTAGTAGAAAACCTAGACCATTTTCTTTTATTATGTTCATCTGCATTCATATCTTATAGTCAAATCCAATAGCCCAAATTCAAATTTTCGAGAAGTCGAACCCATATTGCTCCCTCTTCAGCCCTAGGATTTTATTCTTTACACAATTAGAAAGTTTTCACATGATAACTTCTTCCCTAATGTCATTAATATTTATTTCTATACATGAGGCTAAGTCACTAATTCTTTTATGTATGTATTTCTTATTTTTATTATAAAACTATAATAATATGGATGATAACCCTATCATAATTTTTGCCACCCTATGATGATTTTTGTGGCACTAGAATTATTAATTGACCACATACAGATATGATGCAATCTTTTGCCCCGTTGGATCATATCTGGATGAATAAGATGTGTTTTGAAGTCCTCATCAAAATCTCTGTAGATTAGCTAAGTGCATTTTCAATGTAAGACTTTAAAATACATGAAAAATGTAATGCAATAGCAGTTTAGAAATATTTGTAATAAAAATTATAAAATATAAAAAGTTTTAAAATTCTAAACATATCTTTATTCTGTCTTATACAAGCCTTTTAAATTGATGCTTTAAAATAGTAAGTTTTATGAGATTAATTTTTAAAAGAACTTAGTGTTTTTGTTAAAGCCATTTAAAATAGATTCTTCTCAATTGTAAACCTTTCTCATTCCAAACACATTACTAAATCAGATATTTTTATATTCTGTACTCCATATTCAAAACTCCATTACTTTGAATTTAAATGCTCCCCAAGCAATCCAATGCCCACTGTAGATCATTCAGGACAATAATAGGTATGGTTGAGGAAGACATCCATGAGAAAAGGACATTTTAGCTGATATTTGAATTATGACAAAGAGCCAGTTGTATGGAGATCTTTAAAAAGCTTACCCCAGTAAGAAAATTATGACAAAGACAAAGGTCCTGAGGCAGGCAAGAATTTAATATGTTCATGGAACTGAAAAGCCAGTCAGAGGGGCTAACGCTTAGGAAACAAGCAGGAGCAGTCTACAGTGGATTTGGAGAGGTAAGTAAAGGACATATAAAATAGACTCCCTTTGGGATCGTTGTATTCAGCTTCATGAATTAAGTTCATGACAAATGATGGAAAGTTCAGGTTCATAAGAGATAATACTGTAACATGTGCTCAGTGCTCTAGGATACAGAAATAAAAATTGCCTGGCACTAATAGTGGGGCAGAATTGGTCATTTTATTATACTTATAAGAGATATTTAATTATGTTTTTCTCCCTGGAATCAATTTTTATGTTAGCCTCAAAACTTAAATAAATTGATATGTCAGAACACATGTCATAAACCTTCTTGTTTCCAAGAATGTCTCTTATAAATTATATATCTCTCATATTTATTATTTTTAGTCAGAATTTGAGTGCAATACACCCTTCCACACTGGATGAGGAATAACATAAGTTAACATTATTTCTGTGGGATGCTTTCTCCTCAGTAAATTTGTAGCTGGTTGTATTGAGTTGTACTCTCTATCACCAGATACTTTGTTGCAAAGGTTGCAACAAGGCAATAGGATCTAATTTGATTTTTTTTTTATTTTAAAGAGGAAATCAATTCCTTTAGCCCAATATATGACAGGATGTCATTTTGATTAGTCTCCCCTTAGCTACATTCAGGCTGCTTAATTTCAGTAAAGGATGGCCAGAATATATCACTAGTGAGGAAATTTGATAGCACTGGTAATGCTGTAGTAGCAAAAGTAGCATTATTTTAAGGTCACTCTATCAGCCCCCGACAACAACTTCACATTTCAGTGCCCTGCCAAGACTGACTGCTGGGAAACTGGGTGAACATGCAATGGGGTTTAGGGGAATCGATGCAAAAATGGATCAGAAGGCCTGGTTTTGAAGGCGGGCTCTATCTCCTACTAACTGCAAATAGGCACAGAATATTGTATCAGACTCAGTTTTCTGACTTCAAAAATGGGGTAAATGGTGATACTTCAAATTTTAATGAACCATAAGAAAAGACTTTACAAAATTCTATGCAAAATAATTGAAAACAAGGATAAATATATGATTTTCTGGCAAATTTTGAATTTACAAAAGGAGACTCTTAAAGAACAAGCAGATTTAAATAGACTAATTCCCACAGAAGATCAGTTTGTCAGAGAGTCTATACACGCACACATATATATGCACTATGGAAAGAAAGATAAAGAACGAACAGAGAATACGGAAGTGTAGCCAAGAGTGGACTGTACTTATATACATTTTTGCTTATATATTTTGAAACCATCTTTTAAATTGTATATGAGTTTAGAATTATGTAAATCTTTTAGCAATATATGGTGATTTTCTTTAGTATTTTTAAATTTTTGACCTAGAAGTCTATATGATTTGGTATTAATATAGATTATAAAATAGCTTTTTTGGGAGGATTAACATTTTTCTGGTATGTTTTGCTATTCATTTCCCTTCAAACTTTCTGTATTGTTATGTTTTAGGTGTACTGTTTAAAAGCAGAAAAACAACTAGAATTTGGTTTTTGCAAGATAATTTCCACATCTTGTCTTCATACTTATCCAGCTAGCTTACTGCCCCAGAAGGCTGACCTACATGGACTATACCAGGAGTTCTCTCATACTTTCCTTCTGGGATTATTTTCCTTCTTGTGGAGGTTCTATGGGTAGTCAGTTTTTTCATTTTTTGTTCATATGAAAATTCCTTCTTCTGGAACGGTTATGTTCCCCAGCTGCCTTGTGATTTTGGCCTCTGAGCTCATTTTTCTCTATGGTTATCAGCTACTCCATAAGGGAATATATAGGGGAAAGTCCAACATTAGTTCCAGTCAATCCCAAAGAGCTCAGTGGGTGGGATGGGGGGAGAGGATGTTTGAAGGACACTTGAGATGGTGTGGACAGATGCTAGGGTGCCCCCCCATGACTCCCAGCTCTTGATGTTCATGTCATTGCATAGTACCCTCCTGTTGAGTGCAGACATGACATGTAACTTGCTCCTAACCAATAGAATACAGCAAAGGTGACAGGATGTATGTGATTATGTATACATGGCTATGTACACATACTTGTAGCAACCATCTTCCTGGAGTCTATTCCTCCATTGTTGTCTTTAAGGAGGACAGGAGTCATGTTGGGAAGATGCACATGGCAAGGAACTGTAGGTGATCTCTAGTGGCTGAGGGAGGCCTATAGCTGATCAGCAGCAAGAAACTGAAGCCCTCAGTCCTATATCCATTAGGAACTGAACTCTATTAACAACTACAGTGAGCGTGGAAGTGGATCCTTCCCTAGTTAAGACCTTGATGAGACCACAGTACCAGCCAACACCTTGATTATGGCTTTGCAGAACATCCAGCTAAACCATGCACAGACTCCTGGCTTGTAGTAATCAATGCATGTTGCTTAATGGTAATGTTGTTAGGCAGCAATAGAAAACAAATAGAAATGAAGAGCTCCGTGAACCATCAAACTACAAGCACACTTCTCCACCCATTTTTCTCAGCATCTCACATGCAATTGACTTCTGAGCTTCTCTGATGTTATCCTTGAGGGGACCCGGATGAGAGGTCTGAAACAGGCAGGCGCGGGTCAAGCGTATTTCCCAAGGTGGTAGCTGGAAGAAGAAAGAGCAGCTTTCCAACATCTCCCCTTCCCTTCTATTTTTTTAATTTGCATATATTTTTACAACCTTAAAAGGCTACCTCCCATCCCAGGCCAAATCCACTCCCCTACATACACACTAGTTAAAAATAGCCTCCTTTGGTACCATTTACCAAGAGAGAGAGAGAAAGAAAAAGAAAAGAAAACAAAAATTTCAATAATAGCCTCCTATCCCTGACTGCCACTCCAGGGACTTCTTCCAGTTTTCTTCATTTTCCCTCTCTAGTTCTCTTGGAATTGATAAGGAGGAAGGAAACAGCAGAAGGATTAGTTGGGCATTTTAGGCTGCACCGGAACTGGTAGCCCTCTCACAACATTGCGCTTCCCCTCTGGCCTGGAAACACCTTCATTTCATTCTTGTTCTTGAATGATAGTTACACTGTTTATAAAAATCTAGGTTCAGAGTTATTTTTTTCTCAGTACTTTGAAGATGTTAGTGCACCGTCTTCTGACTTCTAGTGCTGTTGAGAAATCAGCCATATGGAAATTATTATTCTTTTGTAAGTAAAGTGTCCTCTTATACCTCCACCCCTCTGCACCCCCCACCCCAGCTGCCTTTGAGATCTTCTTTTTACCTTCGATGTTTTGCAGTTGAAATGTGACATGTATAGTGTGGATTTCTCTTTATTATTATGCTTGGCATTTGTTAGGTTCTTTTAAATCCGAAGAATGAGGCTTTTCATTGATTCTGGAAAATTCTGAATCACTAACTCTGTTGCTGCCCAACCAGGTTGTATTGCCCGCTGCACAGAGAAGAGCCAATACACTGAGACAGTCAGGGTTGCAATGGAGAAAGGGTTTAATTTCACAGAGAGCTAAGTGGGAAGACGGGAGGAATTTTTCCAGTCCATCTCCCTGAGAATTTTGGAGATGGGGTTTTTAAAGACAGTTGTCAGGCAAAGGATTAGGCAATTGGGTTTGTTAATTGGCCTGGTTTGGGACGGAACCATAGGGGTGTAGAAATCGTCTTCTTTACTGAGCTGTTCTTGACTGGGGGTTGTGATACCAGTTGCAATACCAGTTGAGTCAGTTCCTTGGTGTGGGCCAATGGTCTGGGTGGGTCAGCTGTTCCACCCCTGGAAGATATCTCGGAAACTACCTTTAGATTTCCAAGAGGTGATGTTATCTATGGAGAAAGTTGACAATCTTTATCACCACCAGCTATGTGACTCCAGAGGAGCAATTATAGAGAAGCAAACAGGGACAGTGGCTGATTATTATTATCACTTTTAGCAAGGCCTGTGACCTTGCAGAGTTTTAGGCCCTTACCACAGTTCCCGCCTTGCACCCCTTTGTTAATCTGTAAAGGGTGGTTTCAACTCTTCAAATATTGCTTCTTGAACATAATCCTTTTTATTTCCTTCTGAAACTATGATTAAATGTATATTAGATATTATTTCTTATCACTTTATCTTTTTATATTTTCCATCTGTGCATCTCACTGTCCTGCATTCTCTAACCCTCCTTGAGGGTTATGTGTAGTTTAGCAAGTCTTTCCTCATCTCAGATTAATCTGCTAGGCAACACTGAGTCTCTAATAGCAATTGGTATTTTTTGCCTTTCAGATTGTTTTATTATTAAAGCTTCCTGGTTATTTTTGACAGTCTTTTATTTATGTATCATACTTTCAATATCCACCTTGATTTCTTTAAAGATTAAAAAATTACCACTTTTATGGTCTGTGTTTGGTAATTTAAATTTAAATACCTGTGGTTTAAGTGAGATTGATTTTTTAAATCATGAGACCAAGTTTCTTGGAACACTTACTTTATTCTGTTCTTTTATGCTTGGGTTTAAAATGCTCAGAAAGGATTTGTATTTGTTTTTGCAACTCACCTGGGATCAACTTTAAGCCTACTCTGGCTTTCAGAGTAGGGACAAGTATTTTTTATTTCTCTTCCACATAGAGTCAAAATAAAGCAAGCCAGTAGCTTCATTTTCTCCTTTTGTGTTTTTCCCCTTTGTGTTTTATGGTTTTCATTGGCGGCATCTTGACTTTATACAAGAGTCTCTGATGTGAACATTCAAGATACAAGTACAAGATTTTGTATTTTCTCCTTTTGGGGCAAAGTCTATTTAAGTCCATGCTCTGGACTGCCAGGAATAGGCAGGTGTTAGTAGGAGAACAGTAGCTTAAGCTACTCCTTTTCTCTCTGGATTTGAGCATTCTCATCCTATCCAAACTTCTGGAATCACTCGTACTTTAGTGCCAATTTAGGGATGCATTTGAAAATATTTTTAAAGCATTTTATCCAGATTATTTTGATGCCAAAAATGCTATCCAGATATATTATAATTGCCCAAGAATGTGTGTGTGCATATAATTAAATCCATATATTGGTTACCTCTTTCCTTCCTTCATAAAATAATTATTGAGAAGCCACTAAGTGACAAATGCTTTACTTTTTTAATGGGCCATGGACATATAAAGCTGATAGAGACTCTCATATATCTCACTGTGTAGTGTATGATATAGAAAAGTAAACAATAATAACAATTCAGTGTGAGAAATTGTACAGTATGGGAAATAGAGGAGGTTCTAGAAGTGTCTAAGAAGGGCATAGACTCAGAGCTTGAGAGTTATTTAGAAAAGTTTTCCAGAAGAAAGTGATATCTAACATTATTTGGAATCTTCCCTTCACTACTATCCTAACAAAACGCCTTTTTTCACTTTTCTGTGATCCCCTTCTGAGATCTTATTTATGTGGTTTTTTTCCTTGAGAATTATAGGAAAGGAAAGAAATTAGAAATAGATGCAGCCATTACCCTCTTGTTATTTCATAGCTTTTGATTTTATTTGTCCTATTGTCTGCAAAGTCCTACTCTGTTGATGTCCACTGACATGATCATACTGCCCTCTGGAGGAGTAATGTACCAATGGTTTTTAAATATGTACAAAGATTTGAAACATTAAAAAATAAGCAGATTTGTCTAAAATGTAACTGAAATTTGGAGGGAAAGAAGAGAAGCATAATTGTACTAGCTCAAAGTTCATAACCTAATTAGTTATCTGAAACTGAACCTAGATAAATGTGAATATTCTTCTTCATATTAAAGAAAAATTGCTTTTTAAAAAAGTTTTCGTTTGAATCTTCATAGGTCTTAAAGAGAAAGTTAGCATTTGGAGCTGTTGTAAGACTGGATCAAAAAGGGAAATTTTTGAAATATCAAAGTGTAGGAATTTTTAAAAATTTAAACTGACATCAAGTCTTTTTATTTCTCTTATTTTATAAGCTTCTTTTAGAGGGAAAGTTAGAAGGGGCAAGGTAAAATAAATTATCTCATTTTAAAATTATAAATTTTGTTATTTTCTGTTGAAGCCAAATTATACTGGAAGTATTTATAGAATATTTAATAAATATTAATTATTTTCAGCAAATCACAAATTGGGCTAATCTGTTTACTCTTAAGAAATTTTCCTCATTTTAAAACAAAGACTTTTAAAAGTAAAACTGTTGACCTAAAAATATGGATTTGCAAGTTTTCAGCAAATAACTAGTGATTGAAGATGGCCAAGTCGATCTGGATTCTAAACTATATTCACTTTATAAGATACAATCAGTTTAGGTACCAACATGAAAACACTATATATGTAAAAGTCCATTGATGATTTGATTGAAATGTTGTAATGTCATCAAAGTAATTTCTGTAATGCCAGTGCACAGAAGAAGATGCACTTTTAGTTCAGACCAATCCATGAGTTTATCTTTTATATGGGTATTTATTATATTGAGTCTTGTCCTCATTTAACTACTACAGGAACAAATTATGTTCTACAGGGTCTTTGAAACAGACAGATGATGGTCATGTAGCATTGGGGGCTGCAGATGAGAAGAAATGGAGTAACACTTCCACATACGTGATCATATACCCTACTGATATCTCCAGACCCATTACTCAAGTGTTCCTAAGGGGCATAACTAGTTATTAAACACATGCTCAAAATGCTAAATGATGAATTATACGAGCTATCCTCTAATGTGTAAGTTTAAGTAAAGAAAGCTGAAAGGCAAATATAAAGTGGTATATTCTTGGGATCAGAGGATTTGTAGCTTTGGTTGCTATCCCTTTATCTATTAATGAATGAAGACCACCAAAAATTTTCAAAGTTAAAGTAGATAATTAACATAGACAGTTAAAATGCCCCAAACTTTTAGGCCAAAAACAACCATTCAAGCTATTGCAATGTTGAGGGCAAAATCTGTTTAAATGACTTTATCCACTGCATGCTGCCACTCCGTCTTGTGGTTGAATTACAGCTGAGTTGAAAAGAATTTTAAATGTAAACGGAACACAAACTCTTTGTGTAGAGGCTTTGTGGATAAACTAACATCAAGTTTGTACTAGTTTTATGTGCTTCAGCATTATTACCAAGGTAACCACATTTGAAAAAGATGATTGACAAACGGCAGTTTAAACATTTATAAAAAGGCGACTGCAATACCTCAAAGATTACTGAGGCCATTAATGGGAAATACATGCAAAACAACTGGTACGTGGCATGTGATCAATAAATTGCCTGCATAATATCGAATTGGAATCTGAATGTAATGGCCATCAGCATCTCATACACATCTCAAGAAAAGATCACTGTGTTTTTGGACTATGTACAAGTATCCACTGAGCGGGTCCAATGTTGGGATTCAGAACTTCTCCAGTGAAAGTGCCAATTGGTTCAACATATCCACAGTTTTTTCACACATTTGACTCTCTCCTGGTGATGCAGGTTCTTTGTGCATATAATACTCACTGACCCAAGGACACAATTCCTCTTTAGTTTTTGACCATTTAAAAAAATACATTTCAAGAGGCCACAGTTCTAACCACGAAAGCATTTTGAGGAAAGTGAAAATCAACAAAGAAGCAAGGCCCGCACTGAGGAATGTATTGATGAGCAGGCATATTTGAGTCTTTTCAAACTCTCCACAAATTTACAGGTCATCCTGAAGGATGGAAACAAGAATGAGGAAAAAACCCTCAAGCTAAGTTTGGGTTTATATATTCATGTGTCATCTCAATGGAATGCCTCTTGGTTTCAATGGAATTAATTTTGTCTTAGATATTGTACTTATGCATTGCCAGTGCATAAGTACAATATCTTATAATTTGTAAATAATTACAAATATTTGAAATGGTACATTTGGATCAAGTAAAAAGGATTAGCATTCTCACACACTTTTATTAAAAAGTTTTTTATCATCTATCTTTAATAATATCATCTTAGAAAAACACACATTTACATATTTTTATTGGGTAAATATTTATTGCCTCATCTCTTTGTGTATTTCTTATAAGCCACAGATTTACAATATGTTACATTTACATTTTCTTATTTGTTGTAACAGTTATGAAAGGAAAAAGAAGGAATAATAGGATTTGTTAGCTAATTTGTGCTCTTTCAGCTTGCTCTGAGTAGTTGTCCCAAAGTGTAAAGAAAATACTGCAGAGTCTTGCATAAATTGTGGCTGCACTGATTTCTCTTTTTTTCCCCCACAAGGAGGAAGATTGTTAAAAACAGGGAACAACCAGACCTCACAGTGCATTCTGACCGGTGTCCCACACATGGAATGAACTCAGTAAGCACTAGGTTAATATAAAAAAGAAGGGAGAATGAATCAGAATGCTTAAATATGTTATTTAAGAATCTACAAACCCTTTATGAAAATATTATTTCTATAATCAGAAGTCTTTAAAAATTCAGTATCATCAGAAAAACAAAGTGTTTCATTACGCTGAATTATCAATTAAATAAAGCTTAGCATGTATCACCCTAGGTATTTTAAAAATGGGAATATTTCCAAACTGTATAACACACTACTCAAACTGAGGTCACCATTCTGAACATCAGTGATTTTATTGTGCTGTTATACAGTCAGGTTCCCAGGACTAATCAAGCAGGTAGAACTTAGCCATGCAATGTTAAGATTTCAGGTTTCTTACCACTTATTTTTAGATTTTACTTTTGTTTTCTCCCTTCACTCTTAGGCTGGAATGACTTACTTTTTGTTGCATCAAGATATCTATCTCTAGAAGGTTTCATTGGTCCTCTCATTAATGTGATTGCCTTTCATGCCTTTTGAGTTCACAGACTAGATCATTTAATAATTTAGATTCACATGTAAAATACCATGGGCATTCCTATGAATGAGGTGCATGAATTCTGTGATATCTTTTGGTGATGTCCAGATTCTTTTGCTCATTTTTTTTGAATATTTGGCCAACCTAAACCATTGAGTTTGCCAGACTGGCCGTAATAATTTAGATATTGCCACAGCCACATCATGTAGCTGCAGCTAACAAGCCAGCAGACCTTAATCACTGGCATCGCTTTTTCTAAGCCAGATCCTTCTGTTTAAATTAGCAATAATTCCTCTCTTCTAAGCCTACACAAATTAGATCTATCTGACCCCTCACAAAAAGTTCCCAACACAATGAATTCTCAAATAGGTTGTTTAAATGCGAATTTGGTGTTCTGGGATAATATATAGTACTCTACATGGCATACATTTGTGAAAAAAGACAAAAACTATTGTCGTAATAGTTCCCTGACTTAATATTAACACTCGCAACCACTTTGAAAAATGAGTTTCCTTATTGCTGTTCTAGAAATGAGGAAATTGAGGGTCAGAGAAGCTAAGTATAAGAGGTCTGTCCAGAAAGTATCCACCATGTAATATGAAAAATAGAGACATTTATTAAAGAAGATACAAGATACAAAAAACATTGTACATAGGACAATGACGCCTCGGTCCCCTTCAAAGTAGGCACCTTGGGACCTCACACAGGTCTCCCTGTGTCTCTTAACCTAACCCGTACACTTCAACATTCTCAGGTGTTCTGCTTGTTGCAGGCCTTCCAGAACGTGGATCACTTTCAACAGATTCTCAACCATCTTTGATGCGTTTGTGCCACACTTTATTTGTGCTACACCCATTGCATCGTCCCTGAAAGCCTTCTGAATCATCTGAATAGTTTGCGCATGGGAACATTCAAGCTTAACGCAGAATTTGATGCAGATTCATTGCTCTACTCGCGCAGTCATTTTGAATGCGACAGCCACATGGTACACATGCTCACTCAACGGCGTCTAGCGCCCCACTGACTAGTACAGTGATGTCGTCATCATTGTTCACGCATGTGCCTTCCAGTCCACTCTCCTTGGCTGCCAGGTTACATCAATGTCATGCAAACCGTTCTCATTTTATTAACAACAGCTGGATACTTTCCAGACAGTCCTCGTTTTGTCCAAAGACAAAGAGTTAGAAAGCAGTGAAGTTAGGATAAAATTTCAGTGTGTCTGTCGTCAGAGACCATGCATTTTCCAGCACTCCACATAGTATCTATATTTGAATGCAAACTTTGCAAGTATCTTCAAATGTAATTCTATGTGTTATTGCTTACAATGACAGAACTTTCTAAGTTATATATATTCTATTTTGAAGAATCATTTATAGTACAACTCCCTCAGGGTTGTTATGAAGATTGGTATGAAAAAAATGTATACACTATAAAGCCGTGTATTACTTTTAGTTATTATTATTGTATACTTTTGTCCAAAAGAGTTTCAACAGAGGGATATAAATTAAAAGTTTTAAAGTAGAAGCAGCCCAAGTGACCACCTAAACAGAAATCATTTAAAGTGATGACCCTGTCCAGGTGCAGTGGCTCCTGCCTGTAATTCTAGCACTCCGGGAGGCCCAGGCAGGAGGATTGCTTGAGGTCAGGAGTTTGAGAGCAGCCTGAGCAAGAGCGAGACCCCATCTCTACAAAAAAATAGAAAGCTTGGCCAGGTGTGGTGACACGCGCCTGTAGTCCCAGCTACTCGGGAAGCTGGGGCAGGAAGAGCCCAGGAGTTGGAGGTTGCAGTGCCATGATGAGCTATGATGACACCACTGCACACTAGCTGGGACAACAGAGCGAGACTCTGTCTCATAAACAAATAAATAAACAAATATGATGAGTCTACCTAGTAAATTACTCCAAAGATGAATTGGCATTTATTTAAGCTCAAACGTGATTGGCCTAGAGTAGTAAATTCTACAACATTTGAGAAAATGAGATACTTGCTCTGGGGCATATGCTTTCTGTGAGACCTACATTTTGAGCAATTGTCACTATGAACAGGAAACAGAACTAAGGATGTCCCTTTCCTTAGTACTAAAGTGGCTGAAACTCAGAAAGTGATAATATCACTTCCAGAAAATTTGGCCTCTCTGCCAGTGTTATTGTGCTTCTCAGGGCAGGCAGAGACTAAGAATCAGGATGTTGTTGCAATAGCAACATCTGCTGGTATTTTAGTAGAATTACATAAACCAGTTGACAGATTTTTCCAAGTGACAATTTTCTTTAAATGAGCTAGTGGATTTTTATTTACAGGCTTTACAGTATACACAGTAATAGGGCATGAATACTGGGGACACAAAGACCGAAAATGGGGAGAATCACTGGGCTCCTGGAGAAACAAAAGATATTGTTTTAGAACAGAGACAAACTTTTCTTACACTGACATAAAAAATGGATCAATGAAGCTTAGGGCCCAAAGTCCTAAGTTAAATAAAAAATGAATGGCTATGTAAAAAGGAAGCTTCTGTATGACAATGATTAACACAGTACACACAGATATTCCAATAATCAGAATGAACATGCAGTGGTTCTCAGGCTACCTGCCACCTCTACCCTGCAGTTTCTAATAATCCACTCATCCATTCACTCATTCAACAAATATTTATTGAACACCTACTATGTGCCAGAATTTGTTCAATGTGCTGTAAAGACAATAGTGAACAAAACAAGTCCTTGACCTAAAGGAGCTTCCATTCTAGATTGGGGTGGGCTGAGAGAGGGGAAAGAATAGGCAAGCAAGTCTTCATCAGCTGGCAATAAGTGACACGGAGGTAAGTGAGCAGACAAGGGGATAGAGCGATGAGGAGGGGCACTAATTTACATAGATAACCAGGGAAGTCCTCCCTTAGGAGGGACATTTGAGTAGAGATGTAAAGTACACGTAGGAGTAGGAGTGAGCCGTGTAGTAGGGCAAGAGTGTTCTAAGGCGGAGAGAACAGCAAGTGCAAAGCCCTGAAGCAGGCACAAGCTTGGCTGATTTAAGGATCATCAAGGAAGCCTCTGTTTATGAAGTGAAGTGAATTATAGAAGGAGTTGTGAGACCTGAGAGTGGACTGACGGGAAGGGGCCAGACCCTGTGGAGTCTTTAGTTCCGCGTAAGAGATTGGCCTTTCCTCTACATTAGAAAGAAAGACATCGGAAGGATTTGAGACCAGGAAGAAATGTAAGGAGGCGGAGGGAAGCTGTTAGCCACAGTGAGTAGAAATTTTTAACATGCTGGAATATATTCAAGTATTATTGTTGGTAAGTAGAGGAACATCTCATACTACCATCCTCCTGGCTGTTGTAATCCTGAGGCCAGTATCCCATCCCAGCCATTTTCTGAATGTTCTTCCCCTTGTTAGGCTTGGCTGGAAGGCTAATGGGCATAATTTTTCAGTTGATCCATTGTGATTCATCTATAGATCTCTATAATAACTTAATTGGATCATTGCCTGACTCAAAATTCTGGCACACATTGCTACCTCAATACTACCTGGCTGAGTACTTTGTTTTTCATTGAAATATACACTGAATATTTTCATGCTTTTCACCTATTAAAGCAAAGAACAATATAGCATGAACCAATGTGGGATGTGAACCAGCATGAGGAGTAGAAGGAGATTAATGGTCAGCCAGAAATGGAAGAAGATAGTTCAGATTATACTAGATTTTCTATTAAATCCCTGCATGTGCAGGCCTCACAGGCATCATGTATTCCATTTACTTTAAGTTGAACTCATGATATCGACTCCTAGCATTCAAATCTACTCTTGTTGTTGCAATCTCTATTTTAGTAAATGGCACCACCTCTCACCCAGTTGTTCTTGACACTTCCTTCTATGATATTCTACACCCCTAATCAGTCACCAAGTGCTATGATTCTATAAATTATTTCTATTTTGATCTAGACCTTTTTTTATCATCTACATCTAAGCCACCATTATTGCTCACCTGGAACACTATCATTTATCTATGTTTGTTTTCCCCTCTTTGTTCATTCTGTCCACCCCCCTTTCACTTTATCCTCTACTCACAGTCAGAATTCTTTTTTAAGAAAACGTATTATGATGTCTCCACACTACTTAAAATCCTTAGTGGCTTCCAATTGTCCTTAGGAAAAAGTTCAAAATCCTTAGTAGTGTTCCTTCAGAAGTACACATCCAAACACAGGTTCAGTTTCCTCTATGTTCTAGGCACTTAACCCTTTGAAAAGTATATAAAACACCTGCTTACAGGCTTTAAAACCTTATAGCCCATTTAATCAACAAAATCCTATCCTAATAAATCCATTTTCCCTTGATTTTCAAATTTTCTCAAACATCTTTTTTTATTTTTTTTTTGCTTCAGAATATTATGGGGGTACAAACACTTTGGTTACATATATTGCCTATGCACTGCCCAAGTCAGAGCTACAATCATAAACATCCCCCAGACAGTGCACCCCGCATCCATTAGGTGTGAGTTTTCCCATCCCCTTCACCCCTCCTCCCGACTGCCTTACCCTGATGAATATTGTTTCCATGTGTGCACATAAGTATTGATCAGTTAGTACCGATGTGATGGTGAGTACCTGGAGCTTGCCTAATTGCTGAAGTGTGTGCGGGATAGAATGAAAGGGAACTGCTGAATAGGGAGCCAAAATGATGTGTTTTTCTGAAATCAAATAATAAGCATGTTATTATTTTTCCGTTTTCAGGAATGTTCCTCTCAATTCTGTTGTTATGGAAGCTACCGGGCTTCACCTTAAAGGTCCAGGATTAAATCCCTATGCCTCTCTCTATGGAAATAGCCTGGCTCCCTCCTTCATTCCATCCCATGTTTGGCCATCTTCCTGGGCAAAAGGTTAAGGTACATAAAGTGATCAAGGCGTGTCTATGTGGTTCTTTCATCCTCAGTTCCAATTTTCCTGTAGGTCTGGTATGTGGGCTTGGGGCTGGTGGGACATCCTTTATTTATTCCGTAGCCTGTCCAAACCTGTAGATCCATCACTTCAATTCAATAATTATTGGATGAGTTTTTAAAAACTGTGACACATATTCTATCTTCACCAAGTATTGAGGAGGTCAGGGTTAACTCTCAGTGCCCAACTCTATTTTGTCCAAATTTACTACCCATAACAGGTTTTCTTTACAATTTGTGTTTTAAAGTCACAGACATTTTCTTGACTTATTAAATATTTTTCATTCTTATTGTTTTGGATGGTTTCATGGGAAAAGAGGGTAGTTAAGTTCCTTTACTCTTTTATCTTTTCAGAAATCACTGATCATCTTTGTGATAGATGTTTGTTAAAAAACTCTAAGCATAGATAATACTAAATTGGAAGCCTAAGGCAAGTGATAAAAATAATAGTGGAATTTTGGGTAGGATATAGGAAATTCATTGTGTATTCAGAGTATTTGTGCCCAGACAATGACTAGAGAAAGAATTTTTATAACCATTTTATAGGTTTAGAAACCAAGGTCCGGGGACTAAGTTTTTTGTTCAGCTTCACATATGACAGCTGGGAAAAAGAACCCAAGTTTCCTGATTCGCATTCTTTGCTCTTTGAGTGATCTTTATTATCTTTTCCAAGTTCTTTCCCCAAACTATATATCAGTAGTTTTTGTTTCCATTTACTTTTCCATTAATTGAAAGGCCTATTGATCTTTCTGGTCCTGGAACGACCCAGTGAGAACAGATAACTTTTACTTGATGGATACTGCAAAGCATAAAATAAGGCCAGGGTAGCATATACAAAAATTATTTTGCTTTCCAGAATGTTCTCAATTTGGACACCTAAATATTGTTTTTTAGGGAAGTCCACAAAACTTCCCAAACTCAATATAGTTTCCTTAGCTTCTCAGTATAGTTATGTTCAATAGTATTGTATTACCTGCAACATTGTGCAAATTGGTAATGTATTACCTATAAGACTGTGTAGATTTTACAGAAAATTGGCTCTTCTATTCCTGATACCTGGTCATGCACAGAAATGAAGATAAGTAGAAACTGAGTTGCTTATAGTACATTCACTTGACTTTATTAAACTTGTATTAATCACTCATTCATCCACCCAATAAACATTTTTGGAATACTTGCGTTTACGTATGTGAGGAACCCGGGATTAAAGGTTGCTATTTATTTAGTGACTGTGGTGGGTTAGGATTCTACATACATGTTCACACTATTCAACAAACTAGGCCTCAAGAGTCTTCCCATGAAGAATTATCAGTCCAATGAAGACAATATAAATGGTATGCCAAAGAGGAAAATTCATTGTTCATTTCCATGTTCTTCACCATTTTTGACTATTTGCTTCCATTCTTGACTCCCCCTAACTGGTAGAACTAAGGAGGTCGTGTTTTTGTTGTTGTTGTTGTTGTTTTGTTTTGTTTTGTTTTTTCCAGCTGAATCTGCTGCAAACAATGATGGAACAAAAGGTTCCAATCACAAATTTTTTTCCCTCAGAACTGATGTTGAGATGCTGATAGAGTTAGTTGATAGTTTTAAATTCTTAAAAAGTACAAGAAGTTCTTGCTTCAGTCTTGGTATTAATTTTTGTAATAAGTTTATTACCTCTTTGATTGTGCTAGTTTGAATAGGTTTCAGTTCTTTGAAAACAAAATGTTCCCTAAGATAACATAGAAACAGAGAAGTAGGTCCATATGGAAGGGAATCTATCAAGTAGATGAACACAGGGTGGTGGTGGTGGTGGGGAGCATTTGAGGAAGAGGATACAGCACGTGTAGATCACAGAAGTATAAAAATACATGGTGCTTTTAGATAGTAGCAAATAATTTGGTATAGCTGGATTAAAGGTTGCCTATGGGAGAGTAATGAAAAATGTAGCTTTACAAGGTAACAATAGTACAATTATGAAGCATCCTGTATGCCAAGCTAAGGACTTCAGGTTTTATCCTAAATTTTAGGCAATTGGATTCCAATATTGGATTTTTAACTCTATCAACCCTACTGTTTTACCTTCCTAGGATTTTCTATTTGTGCATGTCTGTTGTATAACACGTAGATAAGAATATGCCCACACCAGATTCCCTTATGTAAGGAACCCTTTTTCCTGGTATGTTTCCTGGTAAACATATTTCATCACTAAGATCTTGATTGAAATTGTCAGTTGTGGGTTCACCTGGTCCAGATTTTTTCCCTCTTCCTATACTTGGAGTTTATTAGCACAAGACTCCATAAAGAGAATAGAATGAGTAGGGAATACTTGTTCCGTACTCCAGCTATTTCTCTTTTTCCAAATGGAGAAGCTCCACCAAGGTAGCCCTGCACCTCTGCCCACTCCATCTTTTGAGGTGTGCTAACTTATCTGATTGTTAAATTTGTTCAGCTCCTGTAAGGAGAAGAGAGATGCTATTTCTTAGACCTTTTAAAAGATGCCACAATATTCAGAAATGTAGAAGGTTCTTAAGCATAATTACATGTCCAACACACTATGTGACAATATTTAGGGACAGAAATGACACTTTACTGGGTTTACTTGAACCACTGGGTGTAATCACCCTTTAAGAATATTTCTATCTGCTAATGTAATTGTTACTGAATTTTTAGGAACACTAAAGAGATGTCCAGCTAGGTCTCTTGATTTTCATATACTATGGACAATGGAGCCTCAGAGATCAATGGAACAAAAGGACAACAGAAGCAGTGGACACATAGCAAGAGTGTGGAGTTGTAGACAGCTCTCTTTATTGCATGAGAAACACCTACCATGACTACCAGGGTCTCCATGTGTGGCTGTGCAGGTTGTAGTCTGCAACACTGAGGGACTGTATTTAACTTTTATTCTAGGTGAGTGGTGGTCCCTGGCGTTAGGCACTACATAACTGTTTGTGTGCAGCAGCTCTGTCACTACCATCAGGACACCCAAAGAGAACACCTGGGATAGGGGATCTTAAAAAACAGCTGAACTTCTTAATTCATCTAAATCTGTGGCTTTAAATATCATCTCTCATGCTATTTAGCAAGTAGTATAAGTTCGGAGCATTATAGTTTGGGATATTCCTACAAAAGTGACAACTTTATGTTATTAAATGTCTGGAACATATGGGTTAATATATAACCATGTACAGTTGTACATGTTATTTACTGTGTAAATAAATCATATTGATTCATAAAGGTATGATTGATATACTGATTTAATTAGTAGCTGTGAGCTGTTTTAAGCCTTTAAGCTGTGATTTTGAGTTTGAAATCTTAGGGTACTTTAATCTCTACTCCACTAAGTCTTATGGGCATCATTGGGTGGCATTTCATCTATGCATCAAGGTACCAGAATTAATATTAATCAATAGGAAATTGAAGAAGATAATTTATTGGCATTTTTTTTAGTAATCATGAGACCAGGGGGAAACATCTATAAGTGTGTTCCTTTTTAAATAATGATAAAAATTAATGTTTATATAAAGCTTTAAATATACAATGCATATTTACATAATCTTACTTGCTTTTCTCAATTACCCAATGAAGTAGTTATCATGCCATTTTTACATGTGAAAACTATCCACAATAAGTTATTTGCCCAAATTTACAACTAATAAGTGGCCCACCAAGGGCTATCTGTCAGGGCCTATAGTTCTAAACTTTTTGTTTTTTCCATAGTATCAAGAATTCTATATAATCATTTGTTCTTTGTAAAATGCTTCACTAAATAGAGATACCTACATACTATGATATTATGATTATAAGTTTTTAAAGGACACATTGTGTCAATTACATGCCACTCTAAAAATAATATCTATACTGCAGTTAAGTTCTTAAAAGAATAAGAGGAAAAAATAGATTATTTCAAATACATGTTAAGAGAAATATCAGAAAAACTGATACAGAAGGTAATTATTCCCATTACCAAATATTTCTTCATGTATAGAATGATTTGCTATAGGCTCTATTAAATAATACTCATTAAATGAAATTTAATTTAATTTATGGTAATTAAATTTCCACAGAAATTAGTAGAAATACAGGTCATTACAGAGTTGAAAAGAAAAACAAAAACAATGGAGAGTCATCTAGTCTAATTACAGCTATTTTGTAAAGTGGAATAAATGTGACTTTGTTATGTAACTCTTTAGTTCTAAATTATTAATAAAACAATCTGGATTTGTTCTCTGTTAGCTTCCAAGGAACTCTGTGATTTAATTGATTTCAATAAACTCTTATTGAGTACAACTATATACAGTGCACGTATCTAGAAACTAGAAGTGTATAATTACAATAACCCATGGCCCCTATCTCTGGTGAAAATAATACACAAATACTTGCATGACAAGACATAGTTTGGCAAGCACTACTCTAGAGGTAGAATATGTAATAGAGGAACTGGAGGAGAAGATATTTAATTCAGACGTAAGCTGTCTGGGAGCTCTTCGATGAGGAAATATTAGCTAACATAATAAAGTCTTCAAAGATGACCAAAACCCATATTTCAATTTAAAGAGATTTTTTAGTTCTATTTAACTGTTTTTAAGATCCTGATTTGGTGAGCTCAATTTTGTAAATCTAAGCTCTCAGTGACAACTCTATTTAACTTTCTACATATTGATTGTTAACGGTGCATGTATGTAAATTATGACCAGTGTGTTAGTGTCTACAAGACAATAAGTAGCATCTATCTTCTCCACTAAACAAATAGATAAATAAAACACGAGTAAAGATGATTCCAAACTAACGTCTATACCACTGATAGAGGCCGGTCTAGAGGGTGGTGGATTGCTGTGGAATCCAACTGCACCTGTTCTGCAAGCCCCAGAATAAGGAGGTGGACTGATCTGTCACAGGGCTCTGGCTTTCCACCAACCTTCACCTCCCGCTCCTTGGACAGAGCAAGAAGTGGGGAATGGTGAGGAAAAAGGTTGGAGCCCAGCTCAGCAAAGGTGGTGGCACTTTCTGAGTTTATTGTGCAAATAAGCCATTTCCACTCCCCAGGGGAAAGGTAAATTAAGGGACCAGGAGTGCTACAGAATGTGCCTCTGTGTGGAAGCCAGGAGTGAGGAAATTGTGTTCCATTGTTAACATCCCACGATATTTGCAGTTTCTTTATTATAAATTGCCCATTCTTATACGTTTTTAAGAACGATCAATTTTATTGGAAAAGGGTTCAATTTTCTCTTGTATATTTGTAAGATCTAAATCAATAGCCTGACAATAGATATAAGAACGAGAGGCATAGTCAGTAACCTACTGTCTCATATAGATCACCTCTAATAGTCTCATTTTTCTTACGATTTATATGACCATCTCTCTTCCTCAGTGGGGATTGGCCTGGGATATAGGAGTGAGGTCCTTTTATTCAGTGGTTTCTATACCTGAAACAAAAAGGCAAAAAGAAGAGGAAGAAAACAGGTAAAATGGGAAAAGTAGTGAAAGAGAAACTGGCTTGGAGGAATTCTAGAAACAAATTTTGATATTTTTCTTCTAGGCCAGTGGATGGTTGAGTGGATATGCAGACATCTAAAGAGACCAGAGGAATGAGTGCTCATGTTCCTGGATTCTCTGCAGACAATTTAGTAGATAGACATAAATAAATTTTTTTCAAAACTTGGGCATTTATATATTTCTATGTTGTTTATCTATATTGCCTATAGTTTTGGTTCTTTGAGACAAAACTCTTTCTATAGTGGCTTGGATCCTCACCACCTGAACTGAACTTGAACAATTGTCTGTTTTGCTCTTTGAATTATCCTTGATATAGTCTATATAATTAAGACTATGTAATAAGCAGGTAAAACATGACCACAATGAGCTTACAATTTTCAACTTGTCTGTCTGTGAAATTTATTCATCAAGTAGAATATTCACTGTATTGCAGAGAGAATCACAGTGGAGCAGGAAAGGGAGGAAACGGGATATTTCAGGACATTTAATTGTTTAACATGATAAGTAAAGACACCAAAACCCCTAAGTGCAATTTTGTTTTATTTTACTTCCAATTTATGACTTTCTTAAAACTAAACCTTATCCACTTGCCAGAGCACAGATACACTTCTCTTCAGAGTAAAGTCTCAAACCAATTGAATTTGTCACTTTTAATAAGGAAAACACGCATCATGGTATTTTCTATCAGAAGAAATATTCCTGATAATAAGAACAATGGTTTTCATAGTGGTGCATTACGGTTATCCTCTAGTTTTTCAAGTCAAGGTTCTGTTTGAAGTGAAGATTTCCATATTTCATGAGTTATTATCAGTATCTCTAGCTTGCCAATATGGGAAGAGTTCTGGCAGGGAAAGTGAAAATGCTGGCTTTGAAATTTGGGGAGCTGTAATTAGTGGAGGATAGTGACAACTGGAAAATTTTCCACCTGGAAAATGTTTAAAATTCCTTCCTAATGAAATGAACATTATTTCCCTGCAACCACCCTTTACAGGGTTCCCAATCATTTCACACTATTTTTAGATCATTCAAATTGGCTAATAATGAGAGTTTACTTGAGTTATGTCTAGTAATGATGTTGTCCAAGCAACCTCTCAGTACTGGAATTATCATCTTAGGATTCTGTAATAGCTGTAGAAGCCAAGGCTAGAAATGGTTAAAGTTACACACCACACTGTGTAAAATTGTATGTCTAGTCTTAAAACTAGATCTTGATTAATGTTTTATTTGGAGGAAATAACTGAAAGGAGATTGGGTTGTGTCATAAAAAAACCCCATTTTAAATAATTTTTAAATGGAGGTAAAAAATAGATTGCTGACAATAACTTAAGGAAAGTGGCCCAGATTTGAGGGAATTTTGAGGGATTCTAGAGCTCAGTGTGAGCTAAAGATTATTAAAAACATTAAAGCCAATTAAAAGGACTTTTAAGTTACAATGGACACGAAATAATTAAAATAACATGGGGTTATTGAGTCTTGATGAGAAATGACAAAAAAATCACAGGGGACGACCCAATTTGTCTAGGAGAATGGGGCATTTTCTAAGAGGGAACCTTGCTCTTTTCAATGAGTGAAAGCATTGTTAGGGATAAACCACCTTTCAGGGTTGTCAGAGAGCCTGTGATTACTTGCCAGTCCCTTCTTTGTGAACTCTGAGCACTGTTAGAGGCCAGGAGAGACCAAAGTTGGGGAAGAGAGTTTTAATTTTTCAAGGAAGGGGAGGGGGAGTAAATTTCATAGACTAGTGAGCTTGAACTTATCTTTAGGCAACATCCTGGACTAGATTATTAAAGGGATTATTTGTGAGCTTCTACAAGAGGAATATTTGAAGAGCTGCCAAGCAGTCTTCCTAAGAGCCACTAAAAGTGGAAGGTGCTCTCCCAGGGAGCATTAATATTTTCATGATTGGACACATTCTTTCTAAAGCTAAATAATCATATGGCAGTGATCTAATAAGGATGACCATTAAGATTACCACAGTAAAAACAGAATCCATGATTCTCTATATTTATAACATTCAGGATCTAGTCAGGAAAAACAAACCACACCATTTATTTTAGCAGAGAAAATTTAATTTAAAAAATTTTTAATTAGAAATAAAGTTGTTAACTATGTATATTTCATTGCTAGAACAGCCATAATATAGTAACATAAACTGGATGGCTTATACAACAGAAATTTATTGTCTCACAATAAATTAATAACAGTTCTGGAAGCTAGAAGTCTGAGGTCATGGTATCAGCAGTGTTTCTTCCTTCTGAGGGCTGTGACCAAGAATCTGTTCAATCCCTCTTTCCCAGCTTTTGATGGTTTGCTGCAATCTTTGGCCTTCCTCGGACTGTAGATATATCACTCTGGTCTCTGCCTTCATCTTCACATGGTGTTCTCCCTGTGTGTATGTCTGTTTCTGTATCCAAATTTTCCCCTTTTGTAAGAATACAATCACATTGGGTTGGGATTGACCCTAATGACCTCATGTTAATGCAATCATCTGCAAGGACCCTATTGCCTAATAAAGTCACATTTGCAGGTACTGAGGGTTAGGACTTAGACATTTTGGTGGTGGGAGGAGACACAATTAAATCCATAATGTTAGGTGACCTAAAAAGCAAAAAGTTTTCACAGAGGTAGTAACTACCACATCTAGAGCTGCAGGAGCAAAGGGATGTGGTTGAAATTATCAAAACATAGAAGCTTGGGGAAAGGGCCTCAAGGAGCAGAAACTCAGACACCTGAGGAAGGGGTACTTGTGCTCAGCTGATGCTGGTATCTCTAAGGGAGGGCACAATGAGGCTGCTTCTGCAAGCGTTGAAACATCTGCAAACATTGAGCAAACTGCAAACTGGATCCAGTTGCTGCTACAAGAAGCAACTGCTCCTGCTGGAGTGAAGAAGTATAGGGATAATGGTCACAGGAGCTGCAAGTCCTTTCTCCTTCAGCCTCTAGTACTCCCTTTTGGTAGAGCTTGTAGGAACAGCTGGCAAAGCAGAAATGTGATCTGCAGAGCCCCAGCCCCAGCATCACAAAATAAAGTGGAAAAAGGTGGGTTTGTAGCTGAAAAACTATAAATTAGTAATTGGCATACTTTTTACTCTAATTTTATTGAGTCAGGATCAGCAAATGACCCAGAGAAAAATGGAGAAAACTGTCCAAGGCTGTGGTCCTCCACACATTGACCCAAAAGATGTAACACAATTCCTAGATTTGTGGAGTTACTGATGTATAAATTTTTGCCTTAATTTCTTTATCGATAAAATGGGTATGATGATAATGAATATCTCATGGGGTTGTTTTGAGGACAAGTGAAAAGCACTTAGAACAGTAGGTAACACCGAATAAGAGCTCTAGATTCATAAAATGTTAGCTATTATTTTATTATTATTTTGTTTAATTGCACAATAAAAAAATTTAAGTATTAACAACGTATTTCAGGGCTCATCTATTCCTTTATACGGAATTAATGAAACTTAAAAAAAGATTCAGGTGTTTGCTCACTGCCAATATAGCACCTACAAATAAATACAGACTCGTTGTATTTCTTCATAAACCAAAATCAAATATCTCAAACTTCTGTTAACACTTAGTGTTCCAAGGCTGATGATTATTTCTAGAAATTCACAAAAACTTTCAGAAAAGAGGGCTTCTGCTTAGGAGTAATGTGACCGAAAAGGCCAGGATGGAAAATAGTCTTCAACATGACTGTCTATGACTGATTGGTAGTGGCTGCCTGGAAAGCTGGGTTGAAAAGTCCATGTGAGTTCGGAAGTGAAGAGTTGAGGATAATGTAGCAATCTCTGCCAAAGGCATAAGGGGGTGCACTGGTATGAAGAGTATGGCTTTCAGGGTCAAAACTGTATTCAAAGTTTGGTTCTCTTTCCAAAGAATGGAGGTAATAATACCTCAAAGGCTTACTTTGAGGATTAAATTTAAAGAAATGTAAAATCCTTACCATCTATGGAGCTCAATAAATGTTCCTTTCTTTTCCTACAAGGTATTTCGACAATGCATGGTAAACCTATAACCATGTTCATCCTTGTCATATTTTATAATGTTATGATTTGGTCAGCTATGTAAAAATTAATCATTGTGAAACACATTTTTTACGAAGTGGTTAACGCATTCCAAATTTGTTCATGCTACAACAGAATATCTATAGTCATGTCTTTTATCCCCCTAAATTTAAATGAAACTATTTTTGGTGAATGAGTGACTATGGATGAAGTTTGGCTTCTCTACATATGTAATTACTTCAGCATCTACAGATAACACATATTAAATATGATTTATTTGATTTCTCCATCTTTTGTTGAATTAGGCAACAATTTTCTTTTACCTTTCATCAATGTGAAAGGTAATGAAATGCAATTGTTTTTCATTGCCTGAGAAACAAAAGGAACAATTTCATGGGTAAAAATAAGTAGCTCTCATGGGCTGAGACTGTTAGAATAGGCTATTTTGTTCTTTTGTGAAAAGGTCACTGTCCATGTTTAAATTTCACCATTAAACAAATTTCATGAATTTCATGTAGTTCTGTAAAGTATCTGCTCCAGACAATGCACTTTCCTCCCCTGGATTTTTCTCAAAGGCCTCCCTCACAGAAATTAAACTCAATCTATACTTTCAAAAAATCTGATGAATATATAAATATGTTTTGGATGTGCAAAATCCTTGCTCTTTATTTTTCTCTGGTCTATCTACATTGCTTAAATAGACAGCGCCACCTGGTGGCTAAATAAAACTATTGAACTTTTTTGCATCCTAAAAATGAAAAAATGGAGATTCAGCAGCAGAAAAATATTCAATTATTTTTTACATAAAATTGGGGTTATTCATTGTAAGTTTTTATGTTTACTGGTTTTCTTATTTTAATTATGTCTAGTTTTTAAAGTGCATACACTTAAACCATGACAAGTTTTGCCCATTGGTAAGTCTACTTTATTTCTTCACTATCCCTTAATATTATTGAAAAGATCTGTTGTATAATTTTAATGATGTGATATTTAAAAATGAAATTTATACAACTTTTGAGAAATTCGCCCTCTTCAGGTCCTTTAATTCAATCATTAATATTATCTTATTGTACTTTGCTTTGAAAGTAGTCTCATTTGTAACAAACCACAGTTACAGGCACTTACTATAAAAATAACTTTACTCTTAAAATGCCTTCAGAATTAATAAGAGCTATTTAGAAAACGACATGTAATTGTTATACTGTAATTATGGTTTAGACCCAATATTGAACTGCAAAAGAAGCATTTGACTCAAAATGTAATTCTGCTGCCCTCTTGTGGTTTAAAATTCCTATTTCCCTCTGGGAATAAAAATACAACATCCAAAGAAATAATTCTTTTGATATTTAATGAGAAAACTTAGTATCTAGCTATATTTACATTTGTATCTATTTTCGCATTTGTCCAGAGAAATATAGTAAATAGTCCACTAACTTTCACAGTTGAAAGTTGTAATGTCTAGTATTTTAATATCATGATTAATAGAAAGTTAGTGATGAACTTATTTTAACCTCTTGTTTGGTGAATACAATTAACCATAAAAATCCCTTCACACATAACTTTTGGCATCTTTCACCAGTTTCATGAAATATATTTTGCAAATGCTACAGTAAGCTAACGCCCTCCAACTAAAACTAACATAATTAATTTATTTCCCACTTTTCCTAATGTGAGGTGAAGAGTAAACTGCTTTCAAGCTACTTTTAAAAAATCCTTCATTGTGCTTCTGTTTTAATCTGGGATGAGTTCAGCAGCCTTTTCCAAGGTCCAGAACGTGCATTTACCTTGCTGAAACACTTTGGCCATTGCAATTGTGGCACTGAATGGAAAACAAGCTTTAGGTACACATTCCAAAGGCAGGAGCCAAGTTTTTCCTCTTCACATTGGCTCTGCGGCATTACTGCTAGAAAAGAATGGTGTTTTTCAGATTTCTCCATATGAACAGAACTAATTCTCTAAGAGCTGGCTCTGGCTCTGTGTTTACATCACTCACCTTGGATTGGGGGTGTTATCACAGATTAAAGGAAAACAAGATGGAAACAAAAGGATGATTCTACCTTTTGCCTTAAACGCCAGGCACTGTGGGACAAGAGTTTATCTTAATTTTTCAACTCTGTCTGAAATTTCCTTTAGCTGCCCTTTCTCTACAATAGCCTCTGATGCACTCCCATGTAGAAAATAGGATTCTGTTACTATGGAGAAGAAGGGGGAAATAAAGCAATCGATTATATTCTGCCTTCATTTATTTAGCTCTGGAGGAAGTAAACAGAGTCAACAGCAGCAGTAGGTGGTTAGTTTAGGGTACCACTCTGCCACCTGGCCTGGTGTTCCTATGGTGTGCTGCCGTCCCTTTGCAGACCACAGCTTTTTAATACAGGGCTTCACCCAAGTGATTTTCTTTGACAAGCAGACATTTCTTTTTCTGTTTTTTATTCTTTTCTGAAGAAATGTCTATGATTTATCTACAATGTCATTAACAGTCTCGCCTACAGGGAAAAGCAAGAGTGAGAGCAGGGAGTGAGGGGCCGTGCAACAAAACATGTTTGGGGCTGTTTTTACAAGATCTCCATTGCCCATTCCTTAAGGTTTAACTTGAAAACAGTATTTGCAAAAGGAGGGAGAAGGGCCTAAGTTGGCTGGGTTAGAATCGTATCCGTACTTGGCATGTCTTGACCATGCACTGAATCCTCTATACCCTGCTGCCTGATAAGCTGAAGACACTCATTTTGCTGCACAGATGTATTCTGTTCCATCCTCCACTTGAAGATGGGAGATAGGACAAGGTGAACAAGAAGCAGAGAAAACTTACTGGTTCATACCCTGAGTCCATTCCTGTCGCACAGCTACAGTACATGCCTGAACTGTAGTGAGCCCAAGATGTCCCAGAATTCATTCAGGACCCTTCCCAGAAGGGGCTCTTGTAGACTTCAGGTGACATGAAGCCAGACCCAAACACTTTCAGCCTGTCTTCTCCTGGGAGTCTTCATCTACAGTGCCAATATTGCCCTGTCCTTACACAGCTAGGTCATTATTGCTACTCAGTTTTTCAAAGTTAATAACACGTTGTTCAGGGATAAGACATAGGAGATGTAAAGGACAGGAGTGACCGGAGTAGAGGGAGGCCAGGTTACTGGGAAAGAAGGGTTCACGGGGAATCTCTAAGATCCTGGTAAAAATCCATGTTGTAACTTGTGTAGGGGACAGGGGTTTTTCTCTTATAATTTTGCTTTAAATTTACATATGCATTTTGCACGTTTTCCTGTGTGTGACAGATCTAAAACATTTTAAATCCATATAATAAAACCATTAATGAAAATGACACTGAGTGAAAGAAACCAGATGCCAAAGGGTACATGCTTTACTCTTTGTACACAATTTAAAAGCAGGCAAAACTAATGTACATATTAGAAGTTAGGACAATGGTTATACTTGAGGACATAGCAACTGGAAGGAAACACACTGAGGGGCTTTTGGGATGTTGATAATGTTCTGTTTCTTGATCTGGATGCTGACTAAATGGATATGCTCACGTTATGACAATTCATTATGTTGTCTTTAGGATGTATGATATAATAGTTAATAAAAATTTCTACCTTAAAGTTTTTATTTAAAACATTTCTACTGGTTAATTTTTAAAAAGAGAAAGAAGAAAGACCTTACAATTGACATAAAAATTCAGTAGAACTTCTCACTTGCCTCTAACTCTGGTCCCAATTTCAGTGCAGAGTCCCCTGGTGGTGTCCCAGGGGTTACTTGCTTTATATTAGGCTCGAGAATCTGTGGTCCTGGATTCTCCAGGGCACATTACAGTTTAAGTGACAAAATTGTTTCCAAGCATATGGAAGGGATTAACTGCTCCTAAAGTGGAAACAACTTACACTTTTTAAAATTATCCCATCCACTTTGAATTAAGCAGAAGGTCATTTAATGCACACGTAGTGAACAGATGTAGAAGTAGTGGTGTTTATCTCTCATCTCTTCTCATTTTCCAGGCTATATCTCAAAATAGGAGACCCTCAGAGCCCAGGGCTTCTCACGGGAGTAGATGTGACTGGAGGGACCATTTGACTGCTTCTTGGTCCATGCCTGAGGTATGTATTGAGAGATGGAGAGGAGACGGGCCTAGTCTCAAGGCATCTTCTTATCAAACAGAATGTGCACAGATGTCCAGCCTCCACTGGCCATGCCTCAGTCTCTTACAACACCTTCGCTTCTCACTACTGCCACCTGATCAGGTTTTGTGTTTCCCGGCACTGGCATCACTAAGTTTGCTCCAGTGAGATAGGGCTTTCTCTCTCACTGGCCCAGGGTATCTTCTTTCTTAAAAAATCAAAGTTTAGCAAAACCAAAAAGTTGCACGTTTTCAACTAGTTATATAGGAACTACAAAGAAATATTTGCATTTTAAAAACTTGCTCTTTTCTGCATCTCCCAAGGCAAGAAAATAAAGATAGGACTTTTTCAAACAAAACTCCCATTGTTGATAGCAGTGCTGTCCAGTAGAACTTTCTGCAATGAAGTAGCACTAGCCAATGTGGCTAAAGGGCTCTTGAAATTTGGTTAGTG
Source organism: Daubentonia madagascariensis (assembly GCA_023783475.1). Taxonomy (NCBI): domain Eukaryota; kingdom Metazoa; phylum Chordata; class Mammalia; order Primates; family Daubentoniidae; genus Daubentonia; species Daubentonia madagascariensis. The sequence continues at coordinate 16,831,052 of JAKFHU010000726.1, read as the reverse complement.
TGGATGAGAAACTGAAGTTTGATTTTTGTTTGTTTTAGTTAATTTAAATTCAACTAACCACATGTGGCTAGAGGCACTGTATCAGACAGTGCAGCTCTATAGTAGTGTTAGGTAGATTGTTAGGATCTCCGGCTCTTCTCGGGACAAGGGTTCCCTGCTTTGGTGTTGTCTCGAGCAATTGCTCCACCTGGACAGAAGGATAAGGGTAGACACTCCATTTTGGTATTGCCCCACCCTTAATCCTATCCTGAGCAACTGCTACACCTGGGGAAGAAGGGGATGCTTTATCAATCTGGAACTCCCCAGCCCAGGCATGATAGGATTTAGAAAGTGACCTAGAGTAACCTAAGGGTAATTATTATGCCATTTTTTGAATCTGCCTTGTGGTTCACCCCCCTTCCTCATGTGGGCTTTCAGAGAGGGAACTCAAATATGCAGATGACACCTGTTGATCATTTGATAACATCCCACACCTTCTGAAAGCCCTCCCCCAGACTGGGTTAATAAAAGGAAACAATCCGAGAATTCAGGGAGCGAGTGGGTCAGTCAGTGAGTCAGTGACTGAGTTGGTCTGTGTCTCTCCACTCGCAGAGATAGATCCATTTTGTTCTACAATAAAGAGCTGCTCACGTGAAACTGCTTCCTGCCTACGGTTACTCTGTCGTATTGGCCCTGCTGGTGATTTTTCCAAGATAATAGTCTGGACTTGACACTTTGGTGTGTCTGGTCATTCTTTGGCAAAGAGCACGCCAAGAACCGAGGGCAGACTGCCACCCGGACAGTACGACAAGTTCCTTTGCCCCCGTGACCTTGTCAATGTTTTTTTATAACCTTCGGTATTGTAACTCCTGTGTTTCACCTTTTAAACTTCAGTCCCCAGGATTCACTTAGGGTGATTTACATGCTGTCTCCTCCTCCGCCCCCTTCCTCAGCCTGTCTCGTCTGCTGATAAATCCCGTTCGTGTTCTTCCCCATCTTCTGCCTCTTTCCCCTTCCGTCCTCTTCCCCTTTTCACACCCTGGCTCGTTAGGAAGCTTCCCTGACCTACTCATTCTCAGTTAGGCACTATTCCCACTTTGTGTTCCTTTTCCAAAATATATCGTTTCTTTCTATTACAAAATTCAACTGCAATATAATGATCTTTTATGAGTCTGTCTTTCCCACTACATTTTAAGTTCCCTGCAGGTATTACACGTTTTTGTATTTCCAAGAATCTAGCTAAATACGATGCACTTAATAAATGTCTTTGTGAATGAATCAATCAATCAATTATAAAGGAAGTTATAGTCTATCCAAGGATCTGTAGCCCAGAGGTTGGTAGGAAGAAGGAAATATATCTTGAAAAAAAGAATGAAAGTGGTCTAGGAATGGATAATTTTATTGCAGCATTATCCATAAGAAAAAAATTAAACAAGCTAAATGACCAACATTGAGAATACAGTTTAATACATTATATTAATACTATATTCACCAGATGGAATATTATGCAGCTATTAAAATGTAATTATGAAGAGTAAGCAGTATATGGAAAATAGTTTATGATTTGTTAAATTTTAAAAGAGATTATAAAATTCCTTCTACACCACTGATTACAACCATATAACAATATGATTGCTTCTGGGCACAGACCGATATTGGGCATTTCACAAAAATGAAAATCTCCATATTGGAATTTGAAATACGTGTGCTTTCTTCTTTTAAAAAATAATGTGTCTTAATATTGCTATTATGTTAGTTTTACATTTTTAAAAAGATGGTTAAAAATTCACAATGGATCCCCTGAAGTAATGCAGTGAGCTCTAAGCATGAATGTTTGAGAAATGGCAGCTATCATGTGGGCATTCATGAGGGGTGAAGCCACTCTGAGCAAAGATGTGGGTGGTCAGGACCCCAAGGGGCAGGTACTGAAGCAGCAGGCTCTTTGGTCACATGTCTGCAGGTAATGCTCTTAAGAACTACCATGTACAAAAACAGAAACTTGGCTTACAGAAATGTGTATATATATATATACCACATTTTCTTCATCCATTAATCTGTTGATGGACAGTTAGGTTGATTCCCTATGTTGGATATTGTGGATAGTACTGCAATGATCATGGGAGTCCTGATTTCATTTCTTTTGGGTTTATAACCAGTAGTAGAATTGCTGGATGACATGACAGTGCTATTTTTCATTTGTTGAGGGACCTTTATACTGTTTTCCATAGTAGCTGTACTAATTTGTACTTCTACTAACAGTGTATAAGAGTTCCCTTTTAACTGGTTTGAGGTGATATCTCATTGCGGTTTTGATTTGCATCTCCCTAATGATTAGTGACGTTGAGAATCTCTTTATATACCTGTTGGCCATTTGTACGTTTTCTTTTGAGAGATATCTATTTAGGGTTTTTGCCTATTTTTAAATCTCATATATATCTTTTTTTTGCTAGTGAGTTGAGTTTTTTAATATATTCTAGATATTAATGCCTTGTCAGATGAATATTTTGCAAATATTTTCTTCCATTATGTAGGTTTTTTCCTTCACTGTTGATTGTTTTCTTAGCTATGCAGAAGATTTTTGGTGTGATGAAATTTCGTTTGTCTGTTTTTGCTTTTGTTGCCTGTGCTTTTGAGTTCTTATCCAAAAAATACTTGCCCAGACCAATGTCATGGAGAATTTCTTCTAGTAGTTCTATAGTTTCTGGTTTTATGGTTAAGTCTTTAATCCATTTTGAGTTGATTTTTGTATAGGATAAGAGGTAAAAGTCTAGTCTCGTTCTTCTACATGTGGATATCCAGTTTTCCCAGCACCTTTTGTTGAAGACTGTCTTTCCCCCAATGTGTGTTCTTTGTGCTTTTGTCAAAAGCCCATTGCTGCAAAAGTGCAGGTTTATTTCTGGGTTTCTATTCTGTCCCATTGGTCTATGTGTCTATTTTTATGCCAGTATCATGCCATTTTTGTTATTATAGCTTTGTAATATATTTTGAAGTCAGGTAGTGTGATGCCTTCAGCTTTGTTCTTTTTGTTCAAGACTGCTTCAGCTATTCAAGGTCATTTGTGGTTTCATGCAAATTTTAGAATTTTTTTTCTATTTCAGCGAAGTATGTCATTGCTGAATATTTGGTTTTTTATTGCTGAGTTTTAAGAGTTCTTTATATATTCTGGATAGAAGTCCTTTGTCAGAAATATAATTTGCAAATACTTTCTTCCTGTATGTGGTTTATCTTTTCATTCTCTTACAAGAGACTCTTGCCAGGCACGGTGACTCATGACTGTAATCCTAGCACTTTGGAAGGCTGAGGCAAGAGGATCACTTGAGGTCAGTTCAAAACCAGCCTGGGCAACATAGCAAGACCCCATCTACACAAACAATTTTTAAAGTAGCCAGGTGTGGTGGTGTATGCCTATAGTCCTAGCTACTCAGGAGGCTGAGGCAAGAGGATCACTTGAGCCCAGGAGTTTGAGGCTGCAGTTAGCTATGACTGCATCACTGCACTTTAGCTGAGGCAACAGAGTGAGACCCTGTCTCAAAATTTAAAACATGACTCTTGTACTGTAAGTGTTTTTAATTTTTATGAAGTTCAATTTATCATTTTTTTTCTCTTGTGGTTCATGGTCTGGTTGTAATATTTAAAACTCTTTGCCTAGTCTAAATCATAAATACTTTCTCCTCTATTTTCTTATAAAAGTTTTATAATTTTAGGTTTTATATTTAGGTCCATAATCCATTTTGAGTATATTTTTAATAAATTAGTCAAGGTATGGATCCAAGTCTTTTTGTTTTCTACATATGAATGTCCAATTTTTCGGTACCATTTGTTGAAAAGACTACCCTTTCTACATTGATTGCCTTTGCACCATTATCAAATATCAGTTAGCTATATTTGTGGGGGTACATTTCTAGACCTTCAGTTCTCTTTCATTGATTTATGTGTCTATATTTTCACCAATACCATGCTGTCTTGAGTTCAGTAGCTTTATAGTAATTCTCAGCTTTATTAATTACCAGGGAAATTTAAATAAAAATCACAATGGTATACCACTATTTATTCACCAGAATGACCAAAACTGAAAAAACTGAACACCAAATGTAAGCAAGCATGTGGAGCAACCAGAACTCTTACACATTTTTGTTGGTTTTGTAAAATGTACAGAAATAATCTGGCAATTTCTTATAAAACTAATACTTACCTTCCCTATCCCAGGAATTTCAGTTCTAGGTATTTACCCTATAGAAATGAAAATATATTTCCACAAAAAGAACTTTTACAAGAGTGTCCATTGCTGTCTTTTCCCATAATAAGCCCAAACTGGAAACAGCCCAAGGTTTCTCAATAGGTGTTCAAATGGGGAAATTAACTATATTATTTTAACTTTTAAAAAATAATGTATTCATAAATTAGATATATAATTCAATTGGATATGTAATTAGTAGCTGATTTAGAACTATAAAATTAAATTATGTTTATTTTTAAAAATACAAAAAAGTTATAAGAACAAAATTAAAAATAACTTATCATCTCTCTCTAATATTGCATTGAATGGCCCAGTGATTAAGTATGTGAGCTACAGAGTCAGATTGGGTTTGAATTCTGGTGTTTCTACCTTTTGGGTTTGTGATCTTGGACACATTTTTTAACTTCTCTAAGCCTCAGCTTCCCACCTCTAAAGTGGAGTTAATCACATTTTCTTCAAGGGTTGCTGTGAAGGTTATGTGGAGTGTCCAGCATATTGCCTAGAGAATAGTAAATTTGTTTGGCATCAATATACATAGTGGAGGTCATACTATATTAATCTTACAGAGGGCTTTTAAGATTTCATGTTGTTTAGCTGATACTTGTACTTTTAGAAAGCTAATACTGCAATGTAAAGTAATATAATCTATTCATACTCTCTTTGAGGTAATTTTTCTTTAATAAATTTATCTGGGACAATATTCACCACAAAAAGGAATTTCATGTGTGAGCTGACTTTATTTTTAAAAATCTTTTTGTTTTTCTTATTCTTAAACAAAATTACTCTGTGTACCTGGAGTTTTGTAGGAATGACTAGTTGTATAGGTGTCCTGTGTGAATCAATGGTCTTCCAGCTTAGCCTGGAGTGATGAACAAAGGTAAGCCTACCCTAGAGTGGTCAAGCACATAGTCAAACATATTCCTTATGGTACTCCTCATTTGTGGCTGTCTCCATTGAGGCATCATTTTATGCTTTTGGTAAAAGAAGTCGGTTCTTTCAAGTGAGGAACAAAGATTTGGCAAAACTCAAAGATCTCAAAAAACTATACTTGGGAGTTGCATCAAGATTGGGTTCCAATTCTGGGAAAAAATGGCGGTGTGATAGCGTCCTACCACCGCACCGCTCCCAGGGAAGGAGGTGAAGAACGCCAGTGGCTGCCGGCGAACACGGACCGCTCACTCCAAAAACAGCATTGCGAATGACAGAGAAACAACGCCGAACGCCCAGCCCAAGAAAACAGGTACAAAATTTTCACAAAGATCGGAGGGCGCACGGAGCACAATAGAGCCCAGAGCGCGGGAAGGACGCCCTCGCCAGGTCGGCGCAGCGCGACCTGCCCCCCAAGCGGTTACGTGCCTCCCCATACACGCAGTCAGGGACAAGCCCAGAGTTGGAACAGAGCGGTTGCTCCGGCCGGCGAGCCCTGTGGAGAGGAGGAGGAAGTAGCCAGAGCCAGACACAACTCGCAGCTGCAATATACAGAGACTGCCGAGGGCTGGGGAGGAACTGGGCGGGGACCAAGATTCAGCTTCCCGGGACAGTGCGCGGGAACCCGCAGGCCGGCACTGCGCCACTAGAAGTCAGCGGGACTGGGCCCAGGAGTTTAACGGAGAGCGGGACACGCCCTTAGAGGCTGCTAGCAACTGCCACTGTGGCCGGCGGAGAAAAGCTGCGCTCCTGGCGCGATCGGAGCCCGGCTGTGCGCCAGGCTGGCGGCGGCCGCCATCTTTACAGCCGCCCGCGCAGAGCTGTGAGCCGCGTCTCTAGCTCCGTCCCGCCCCGGCCCGGGGCTCTTCTGCGGGGGCGAGACAGGCTTTGCCTGTGGTGGCCAGGGACAGCTGCATCCGTGGGTTCCAGGTGGGACGAGATCCCGGAACTGTAGCGGCGGGAACTTTGGGTATTGGAAACAGTTTGCAGCTCATCCATCTGGTTCCGATACCCCGGCTCTGGCCTCCGACAAGTCTGCTCCCTGCTGGTCCTAGTGCCCGCCCTTCAGGTCCCAGCCCTCCTGTACCCCAGAGATCGGTCATTTTGAAGGTTGCTGGCTATAGTGACTCATTTGGTATAACCGCTGGTTCCCATGACAACCAAATACCTCAAGAGCCGCAGGCTGAACCAGAGCAGCTCCCCATAATCCTGCCCACTTCAATAGGGAATTTCGCGCCATCCAAGAGCGCTTCCAGCGGCCACTACTCCCCCCTCCCCGTGGGAACATCCCCCCGGTGGAGACTGCTGGGGATAGAGACGGCCACCTGCCTCGCCTTGGGGTCTAGTGGTGGAAAAGGGGTACACAATTGGAGATCCCCCATCAACCAGTATCACGTGGACATGCAAATCAGAAGGGCAGACACACGTGGCTAGATGAGCAACCTCTGAGCTGTGTAGAATTTTCCCAAATCAGCTCTCACACTGCAGCCAAAAGAAATTGTGTTTCTACCTGCACCTCAGGAGGAGCAGGGTCAAAGTAACCCCTAGGAGCTACAAGGCCCCTCCCAAAGCACGGGGCTTTCGCATACCCCAACTGGGGAATCAGAGTCTGCCATGGACATAACAGAATACCTAGCTAATAGGGAGCGGAGGACTCATATCCTCAAGTACAATTCAGTAGCTCAGAGCCCAAGCTGAGAGGTCATTCTCACCACACTCCACTGGGAAGAGGAGAAGACCACAGGTCAGAGTTAACTCAAGATCCACCAAACTTGCTAAAATACACCTAAGGCAATACAGGCCACTACTTCTCTCCCTGGCTTTGCCAAGGAACAATAATTGTGGCCCTGCTGACAGGGCCATAAACTAGCTCTAACACCCCCAGCTCTCGAACAAGAGGCCAGATGAGAAAAAACCAGCGAAAGAACTCAGGGAACATGAAAAATCAGAGTGAAAAGTCACCCCCAAAAGAAATTATCAGTTCCTCAGCAATGGATACCAACCCAAATGAAATGGGTAGAATGACAGAAGAGGAATTTTGTTTATGGATTATAAGAAAGCTCAATGAAATTCAAGAGAAAATTGAATCCCAGCACAAAGAAACCACAAGAAAAATGCAGGAAATGAATGAAAAATTCTCCAAAGAAATAGAAATATTACGGAAAAATCAAATAGAAATCCTAGAAATGAAAGAAGCATTCAAGGATCTACAAAACACAGTGGAAAGCCTTAATAGGCTGGACCATGCAGAGGAAAGAATCTCAGAGCTAGAAGACAGCTCCTATGCACTAAATAAATCAGCCGAAGAGAAAGAACACAAAAAAAAGAGGCAGGAAAAAAGCATACAAGAAATGTGGGATTATGTAAAGAGGCCAATCATAAGGATCATAGGTATCCCTGAAGGAGAGGAAGAAAATTCGCATGGGCTGGAAAATTTATTTGAAGGAATAATAGAGGAAAATTTCCATGGCTTAGCCAGAAATCTCGATATCCAAGTACAAGAAGCACACAGGACTCCTGGGAGAGTCAACTTGAAAAGGCATTCACCACGCCACATAATTATTAGACTGACCAAAATAAACACAAAAGAGGCACTCCTCAGAGCTGTGAGACGAAAAGAGCAGGTAACCTACAAAGGGAAACCGATCAGATTAACTGCAGATTTCTCAGCTGAAACTTACAAGCCAGAAGGGAATGGGGAGACATCATCAATCTCCTAAAACAAAACAAAGGTCAACCCAGAATTATGTATCCTGCCAAGCTAAGCTTCTTATATGAGGGAGAAATAAAGACGTTTCCAGATAAGCAATCACTGATAGAATTTGTGAAATCCAGACCGGCCTTGCAAGAAATGCTTAGATCTGCATTATACACTAAACAGAGCAAAAGACACCCACCTATGTAAAACTACGCAAAAGCTAAAACCCCAGAAACCAGATTCCACAATGACACAAGAGGTAAAACAAAAGATAGCACCCAACAGAATAATCAGAAATTTACCCCAAATATCAATTCTCTCAATAAATGTAAATGGCTTGAACTGCCCATTGAAGAGACACAGGGTGGCTGATTGGATTAAAAAATACAAACCAAGTATCTGTTGTCTTCAGGAAACACACCTTACACACAAAGACGCATTCAGACTCAAGGTGAAAGGATGGAATACAATTTTCCAGGCTAATGGAAACCAAAAGAAATCCGGACTAGCCATCCTCATTTCAGATGACATAAACTTTAAAGCAATAAAAGTAAAGAAGGACAAAAATGGACACTATATAGTGGTGAAGGGAAAAATCTCACAAGAGGATTTAACAATCCTAAACATTTATGCACCCAACACAGGAGCACCCAGGTACATAAAGCAAATACTGCTAGATCTAGACAACATAATAAGCAGCAATGCCATAATAGCAGGGGACTTCAACACCGCACTGACGGAACTGGACAGATCCTCCAAACAAAAAACAAAGAGAGAAATAAAAGACCTAAACAGGACTATAGAACATTTGGGCCTAACAGATATCTACAGAACACACCACCGAAATAACACTGAATATACATTTTTCTCATCAGCTCATGGAACTTTCTCTAAAATTGACCACATCCTAGGCCACAAAACAGATCTCAACAAATTCAAAAAAATAGAAATCATACCATGTATCTTTTCAGACCACAGCGGAATAAAATTAGAAATCAATTCCAACAGAAACTCACATCTTCCTCCAAAAACTTGGAAACTAAACAATCTATTGTTGAAAGATTATTGGGTCAAGGAGGAGATTCAAATTGAAATCAAAAGATTCTTCGAACTAAACGATAATGGGGACACAAGTTATCAAAATCTGTGGGATACAGCAAAAGCAGTCCTGAGAGGAATACTTATCGCCCTAAATTCCCACATCCAAAAGACAGAAAAGTCACAAATCAGTAAACTAACGAATCATCTTAAGGAAATGGAGAAGGAAGAGCAAAGCAATCCTAAAGCCAGCAGAAGAAAAGAAATAACCAAAATCAGAGCAGAATTAAATGAAATCGAGAACAAAAGAACAATACAGAAGATCAATGAAACGAAAAGTTGGTTCTTTGAAAAGGTAAACAAAATAGACAGGCCACTTGCCAGGTTGACCAGAAGCAGAAAGGAAAGGACTCTAATAAGCTCAATTAGAAATGAAAAAGGAGAAGTCACAACTGATACTATGGAAATACAAAACATCATCTTCCAATACTACAAAAATCTCTATGCCCACAAACACGAAAACATGGAGGAAATGGACAAATTCTTAGAAACACACTACCTCCCTAGGCTCAACCAGGAAGAAACAAAATTTCTAAACAGACCAATATCAAGCACCGAAATTGAAGCAGTAATTAAAAATCTACCCACAAAAAAAAAGTCCCGGACCAGATGGGTTCACACCTGACTTCTACCAAGCCTACAAAGAAGAACTGGTGCCTATACTGCAGAAATTATTTGAAAATATCCAGAAGGATGGAATCCTCCCAAACTCATTCTACGAAGCCAATATCACCTTGATACCAAAGCCAGGAAAGGACACAACAAAAAAAGAAAACTACAGACCAATATCCCTTATGAATATAGATGCAAAACTTGTCAATAAAATCCTTGCAAACCGAATTCAAATGTACATCAAAAAAATAATCCATCACGATCAGGTGGGCTTTATTCCCGAGATGCAGGGATGGTTCAACATACGCAAATCTATAAATGTAATTCACCATATAAATAAAAGCAAGAACAAAGATTATATGATCCTTTCAATAGATGCAGAAAAGGCTTTTGACAAAATCCAGCACCCTTTTATGATAAGAACTCTTAACAATATAGGCATAGATGGCTCATTCCTAGAAACTATTAAAGCCATATACGATAAACCCACAGCCAATATCATACTGAATGGGGAAAAATTGAAGGCATTCCTCCTTAAAACTGGCACCAGACAAGGGTGCCCACTATCTCCACTTCTTTTCAACATAGTGCTGGAAGTCCTGGCCACAGCAATTAGACAAGACAGAGGAATCAGGGGCATCCAGATAGGGGCAGAAGAGGTCAAACTTTCACTATTCGCAGACGATATGATATTATACATAGAAAACCCCAAAGATTCAACCAAGAGATTACTGGAATTGATAAATGAATTCAGCAAAGTCTCAGGATACAAAATTAATACACACAAATCCATAGCCATCATATATGGTGATAACAATCAAGCTGAGAAACAAATTAAAGATGCAATACCTTTTGCAATAGCAACAAAGACAATTAAATATTTAGGAACATATCTAACTAAGGAGGTCAAAGACCTATATAGAGAGAATTATGAAACACTGAGAAAAGAAATTGCAGAGGATGTTAATAGATGGAAAGCCCTACCATGCTCTTGGATAGCCAGAGTCAACATAGTAAAAATGGCTTTGCTACCTAAATTAATTTACAGAATCAATGCAATCCCTATCAAAATACCAACATCATTTTTTGCCGATCTAGAAAAAATAATTCTACGCTTCGTGTGGAACCAGAGAAGACCCCGTCTAGCCAAAGCAATCTTAAGCAAAAAGAACAAATTGGGAGGCATCTGTCTCCCAGACTTCAAACTATACTACAAGGCTATAATAACCAAAACTGCATGGTATTGGCACAAGAACAGACACGTAGACCAATGGAACAGGAATGAGAACCCAAATATAAAACCAACCTCATACAGTCACCTGATCTTTGACAAATTCCAGAAAAACGTACACTGGGGAAAAGATTCCCTATTCAACAAATGGTGCTGGGAAAACTGGATGGCCATATGTAGAAGACTGAAAGTGGACCCACACCCCTCACCTCTCACAAAAATCAATTCACAATGGATAACAGATCTAAACCTAAGACATGAAACCATATGAATTCTCGAAGAAAACATTGGAAAAACTCTTATGGACATTGGCCTAGGCAAAGAATTTATGAAGAAGACCCCCAAAGCAATCACAGCAGCAACAAAAATATATACATGGGACCTGATCAAATTGAAAAGCTTCTGCACAGCCAAGGAAACTATCACTAGAGTGAACAGACAACCTACAGAATGGGAGAAAATATTTGCATGCTACACCTCTGATAAAGGGCTGATAACCAGAATCTATACAGAACTTAGGAAAATCAACAAGAAAAAAATCAAACAACCCTATTAAAAAATGGGCAAAGGACATGAACAGAAACTTTTCCAAAGAAGACAGAATAATGGCCAGCAAACATATAAAAAAGTGCTCAACTTCTCTAATCATTAGGGAAATGCAAATCAAAACCACAATGAGATATCACTTAACTCCAGTGAGATTGGCTCATATCAAAAAATCCCCAAATAACAAATGTTGGCGGGGATGTGGACAGATAGGAACACTCATACACTGCTGGTGGGACTGCAAATTAGTACAACCTCTATGGAAAAGAATATGGAGATACTGCAAAGAATTAAAAGTAGAATTAGCATTGGACCCAGCAATCCCACTACTGGGTATTTATCCAAAAGAAAAAAAGACATTTTATAATAAAGACATCTGCTCTCGAATGTTCATAGCAGCACAATTCACAATTGCAAAGTTGTGGAAATAACCAAGGTGCCCATCAATACACGAGTGGATCAATAAAATGTGGTATATGTGTACCGTGGAGTATTACTCAGCAATAAGGAACAACAGCGAATTAACACATCTGGTATTATCCTGGTTGGAGCTAGAACCCATTCTTTGAAGCGAAGTGTCACAGGATTGGAAAAACAAGCACCACTGGTACTCACCATCAAACTGGTACTAACTGATGAACACTTACATCACACAGGGCAATAACATTCATCTGAGGGTGGGCGGGCAGGAGCGGGGTGGAAGGGATGGGAAAAACTCTCACTGAATGGATGTGGGGAGCACAGTTTGGGAGATGACCACGATTGTGGCTCTGACACGGGCAGAACAGGGGCAATGTCTATGGTCAAAGTGTTGTACCCCCATGATATTCTGAAATTAAAACAATAAATTTTAAAAAAAATAAAAAAATAAACATCCCCCCCCCAAAAAAAAAAAAGATTGGGTTCCAAAGCCTAGCAATGGGGTTGCACTTGGGAAGAGGATGGCTGGTGCTTCAGATCTATAAATAGATCACTCCCCACCAAGTGAATCCACCAGGTCTTACAGGACTGTTGTCACATTGGGAGTTCTATTTGTAATCCTTTTAGGATAACTTTTATGAATTATTGGGAAATGTAACAATGGACACACATTACTTTAACAATCAGAAAAGAAAACATGTATTTTTATCTTGGGGAAAAAAACAATTTTTCTTTAAATTTGGGTGCTGATCCATTGTTTTATGTGAGATATTTCAAAATTCATCTTTCATGGTCTCCCTTTTCCATATTAATTATTAAATTGTTTATTTGTAGATGCAAAAATTCTCAACAAAATACTAGCAAACAATATTCAACTGAACATTAAAAATATAATACACAATGATCAAGTGGGTTTTATACCAGGGATACAAGGGTGGTTCAACATATGCAAATCCATAAATGTGATACATCATGTAAACAGAATTAAGGACAAAAACCATATAAGCATCTCCACAGATGCAGAAAATACATTCATAAAATTCAGCATCCCTTCTTGATAAAAATTTTCAACAAACTAGGCATAGAAGGAACATACCTCAAAATAATAAAGGTCATGTACAACAAACTCAAAGCCAACATCATACCTAATGGAGAAAAGTTTAAAGATTCACATTTAAGAACTGGAACAAAACAAGGATGCCCACTTTCACCACACTTATTCAACTTAGTACTGGAAGTCCTCCTCAGAACAATCAGGTAAGAGGAAAAAAAAAAGGCACCCAAATTGGAAAATAGGAAATCAAATTATCCCTGTTCACTGATGATGTAATCTTATATCTAGAAAAAACTAAAGACTCCATCAAAAAACTCTTAGATTTGATAAATGAATTCAGTAAAATTTCAGGATACAAAATGCACAGAAATCAGTAGCATTTCTATACACCAATAACTATCTAGCCAAGAACCAAATCAAGAAAGCAATTCCATTTACAATACCTACAGAAAACAATAAAATGTCTAGGAATACATTTAACCAAGGAGGTTAAATATCTCTACAAGGAAAACTATAAAACACTGATGAAAGAAATTATATATGACACAAACAAATGGAAAAACATCCCATGCTCATCGGTCAGAAGAATTAAAATTGTTAAAATGAATCTATTGCCCAAAGCAACCTACAGGTTCAATGCAATCTGTATCAAAGTACCAATGTTATTTTTCACAGAATTAGAAAAAGACGATGCTAAAACAAATATGGGACCAAAAAGATGCCTGAATAGCCAAAGCAATCCTAAGCAAAAGGAACAAATCTGGCATCACATTGCCTGACTTCAAATTATACTACAAGGCTGTAGTAACCAAAATGGCATGGTACTCGTATAAAAATAAACACATAGATCAATGGAACAGAATAGAAAACTCAGACATAAAGCCACATATTTACAGTCAACCAATCATTGACAAAGTCTACAAGAACATTCACTAGGGAGACGACACCCTTTTCAATAAATGGTTCTGGGATAATTGGATTACCATATGCAAAAGAATGAAACTGGACCCCTGTCTCTCATCATATACAAAAATCAACTCAAGATTGGATTACAGACTTGAATGTCAGACCTGAAACTATAAAAATACTAGAAGAAAACCTAGGGAAAACTCTTCTGGACCTTGGTCTAGGTAAAGAATTCATGACTAAGACCTCAAGAACATAGACAACAAAAACAAAAATATATAAATGGGACTTAATTAAACTAAAAAGCTCCTGCACAGCAAAAGACACACTCAACAGAGTGAATAGACAATCTGCAGAATGGGAGAAAATGTTTTCAAACCACAGGTCCAACAGGGGACTAATATCCAGAATTTGCAAGGAACTCAACAACAACAAAAAACCCCCACAAATAATCCCATTAAAAAGTGGGCTAAGGACATGAATAGACATTTTTCCAAAGAAGACAAACAAATGGCCAACAAGCATATGAAAAAATGTTCAACATCACTAATAATCAGAGAATTGCAAATTAAAATAACAATGAGGTATCATCTTACACCAATCAGAATGGTTATATTAAAAAGACAAAAAATAACAGATGTTGGTGAGGATCCAGAGAAAAGAGAACTCTTATAAATTTTTGGTGGGAATGTAAATTAGTAAAACCTCTATGGAAAACACTATGGATATTTCTCAAAGAACTAAAAATAGAACCACCATAGGACCCAGCAATGCCCACTACTGGGATCTACCCAAAGGAAAAGAAATTATTATATCAAAAAGATACCTGCACTTATATGTTTATTATAACATTATTCACAATAGCAAAGATATGCAATCAACATAATTGTCTATCAACAGAGGATTGGATAAAGAAAATGTGGTATATAAACACAGTGGAATACTATTCAGCCATAGAAAAGAATGAAATCATGTCTTTTTCAAACATGGATGGAACTGGAGGCCATTATCTTAAGTGAAACAAACAACTCAGGCATAGAAAGACAAAACTGCATGTTCTCACTTATAAGTGGGAGCTAATAATGTGTACACATGGAAGCAGAGTGTGAAATGATGGACAACAGAGATTCAGAGGGGTAGGGGAGTGGGAGGGGTGGATGATGGGAGGTTGCTTGGTGGCACAATGTGTGTTGCTTCAGAGATGAATGCACTGAAGGCCTTGATGTCACCACAATGCAATATATCAATGTAGCAAAATTGCACTTGTACCCCATGAATATATACAAATTTTAAAAAGTAAAAATAATATAAATTGTCTATTTGGGTGTTAACCCCTCTAATCTTCATCTATACTATCTTCATCTATAAATTCTATAAAATGAGGACCATAATGTTATTGTGAAGGTAAAAAATGTATTTCAAGAGTGCTCAAAAAATGGCGACAGCAACTATTTTCCAATGCGTATCTACTGAGGGTCTACTATATGCATACTTTGACATAAAAGTGGCATTTTATTTCTTACAGGAGAAATAAAATGAGATCCTTGTTACAGTCTACCTAAAATGATAAAACAATATTTGACATATTTTCTTTTACTGATAAAATATATCATTTGTGGGAAGAACTTAAAACATCCAGGCCAAGATGTTTACATAGTTCATTTTTTGCTTCCAAAAATGTTTATTCTTCATTTTTCTGGGGGAAACAATCTTTAGGAATTTTTATTTGATGTTTCCTTTGCATTTCCTCAGAAAGCCTTGAAGAGGGTTAGTAAAACCTGGGGTATGTGGAGGGTGTGCCCGTAATAAGTGGTACTGACTTGCACAGAGTACAGCGGCTGTGTTGGTGGTGGGCCGCCGGCTCTGTTCTGTTTGTTTGTGTCGATATTGACTCAGGTGATAACCATTCCAATCATTTAACTCCCTATGGAGTTTGAAACTCGATGGCCTTCCACCTTGGCATCAGATATCAGTCATCCTCTCTACTCCAGTAGCCTGCTAAAGGGAACTGCTGGGAGGCCTGTTGTGAACCTGGATTCTTCCGGCTCTTTTTCTGTGATTAGATCCTATACCATTTCCCATTGTTCACAGAAGCCAGTGTGAAGGAAAGGAATCCAAGGGTCTATGACTGTTTAGTACCTGGTTCAGCTGTGCGAAGCAAAGCAAGGGACACTCCTTGCTTTGGTGTTCAGTTTTGGCAATGAGTAGTGCCATCTCATTGTGGTTTTAATTTGCATTGCCCTGGTGGCTGGGGAAGATGGTTTTGTTTTTGTGGGCCTCATCAACCTGTGAGTATAAATGAGTTTATCTTAAAAAAAAAACATATTATTATTTTTTGGATCCTTTCTCAACTTGCTCATGCAGTACCTCACACTCCTGGAAAGCTCCTTTTGCCCAAGTATCAATAGGAGTCTCTGTTAGGGAATTGCACATATCACTTTTGATCAGCTCCCTTGTAGAGACTGGTACCACTACTGCAGCATCCATCTCACACTGTTGCTTGTGTGCATTGCCTTGCATCCTGGAATCCACTGTCATTCTGCCTGGGTATTACTGGGTCTTTCTGGAAGCACAGCCCCTTTTTCTGGGTACTGTTACACCAGGTGGACTCACCTCTGTCACCTTCTAATGACAGTCACTGAAGTCTCCCATTGGGCACATCACTGATGCACTGAGCCCTTGAGAGGCAAAAGTAAAAGACTATGTCTGAAAACAAGGGGAAAAAGCCACTCTTCCCTTTTTTCTTACACTTTTTGATGGGAGTCCCAAGGCAGACTGTATGTGCATGTGTTGTACACTGGCTTCAGGTTTATTAGCAATATGATTTTGCCCTTCTGGCTTCCCATTCACTTAGGGCTCCTTCTCTCTTACAAATAGGCCTGTTGTTACCCTACCCCATGAGTTTTCTAGACATCCCCTGACTTGCCTTAATTCCAGTTTTAGTTCATGATTGTACCGTCTACTCCAAAAATATACTTTTAGATTGGTAGAAATTACCCGAGACATGCTTTATTATATGCTAATGAGTCTGTTTTTATAAAAAAGATTCCTTTTTAAGGTGCAGTGGAGATGGGAATGTCAGGGGATAGAAGGTTGCAGAGTGAAAATAGAAATCATTAAAATTATAAGCAGCTGTTTGCTTTGACACTCACACAATGAAGAATGTGTATCCTTTGCTTCTTCAGTGACTCACCCCTGCCTAGTACAGAATTCAGAAAGGCCCATGAGAGCTAGCTGCCTGGCTTACACGGTAAGTTAGGTATGTACTTTATAACTCAGTGATTATTTCTCATGCAGTAGCTCAAGGGCTCAGAGATCAAAGAGTAAACCTCCTTTACTTGATACCAGCTCTACACTGGTTCAACCCAGCTAAGTTGCTTTTAAATTTCGTACTTTTCCCATTGTCACAGAACTGCAAATCCTCTGCAGGGGCCAGGTGCAGGGCAAGCTGACCTAAGCTATACCTTGAGCTACTCTCCAAAGCGGGCCCGCTGAGGTCACCCTTAACCCTGGCTTCCCACACAATCATTCGGAGCTCTCCCGGAGAGCTAAAGAAATAGCTATAGTTAGATTTTTCATTTAAAATTTGGCACTGCCTGAAGTTATTCCCATTCCTTCCAACGACTGTTGCCATTATATTAAAAAGAGTAAATTTGCTACTGCATTACTTACTGCCCAGAAAATCCAGCTGCAACCTGCTACTGCCAAATCTGCAGTTTCAATGCAAGGCCAGAGCCTTTAAATAACTCCTGCTGGTGAGGATTTTCTGCTCTCTAGAAAAAAAAAATTGATAAAGCCTCAGTTTGAAGGATTGGACATGGACCATTAGAAACAGAAAATGGTTGTCCCTGTCTCTCTCCATTTCTGACTGTCCTATTTGCGTAATTCTTAAAGGTGAAGTCTCCTAAGAGTTGTGGTGCTTGGTGTCTTTGATCAGTGTCAGGAAATTTTTTATTACTTACAATTTGCTACAGTCCCTTAAGTCCTCCTTTAGAGGCCCCTTCTCCACACCTAAAAACTTTGTTTATAAGCTCTCAAGTATACAAATCTATTTATTAAAAAAATAAATAAATAAAAATAAAAACAGAGGAAAGAGCCGAGAAACGAAAGGTTTTTTTTCCTCAGAAGGTCTCCACTTTACGTTAGGTCATGGCCTCCTTCTGAGATTTAATTAGATTTCATTTATTTCATTTACTTATTTCATAGCACTGCAAGCAAGAAATCGGGAAGATACAGAAGTGCTTTTTGTCTGTTTGTTTTTGCTTTCATTCCTCTAGCCCCACATTATCTTGGACTTAAACCTTTCCAGAGGATTGGTCATATGGTACAAGGTGTTGTGGGGAAATAAGAAATTGATATGAGAAAATCTCATTTTAATAAAAATGCAATTTTGTGGAAGTTTAAAATTTTGTAGTTAGTAAGATATTAGCATCTTCTTAAACTATATTCAGAGAATCAAGTCTAACAACTTGATTGTCTAGTTTGCTCACAAACTGGGAGCTATGGAAACCACCTTTCAACTCTCTACTATGTTAGTAGGATCATCCCTAACGCTTAAGAATCAGAATACAGAAATACTCCCACCGACTGACATAGACTATGACTTTTATAGGGAACATTGTTAAAATGTTCAGGGAAATACTAACTTCCTGAGGTTCCTTCCACCCAACAGTTTTAGTTTAATTTCTGGAAGCCATACAGAATACATTTAACCCCTTTTCCAAAAGAGATTATTTGAAGACCATGTTCATTTCTCCCTGAGAATAGTGTGGCATCTTAAGTAAATTCCCTATAGCTCTATGAGTCATATATTATGGCTTGTGTATATCTTTTTACTGCTGTGCTATGGCTCCTCTCCCTGCCTTTAGGTGTGCTTTCACTAGTCTGTTTCTTGGAGGATTGTCCGTGGGCTCTTGGAGACTCTTTTGCAGGCAAGTAGAGAGCTAGCATGACTGGGAATTTATTGTCCATGCCCAGGGCCTTTGGGCAATGAGTTATAGATGAGGAAGTTTGAATACCCAGTTCTCCTGTCTCTGTTCTGGACAACTTTGAGGTGTATTTTTCATTGGAGAGGTTCCCTAGAGAATCAGCTTGAGGTAGAATTTAAATGACCTCCCTGCTGGCTTCCAGCTCTTCCCTATCCTGCTTCAGGGCAATCACACCTCAGTCTTTCTCAGAGCACTTCCTTAAGAAAAGCACTTTCACATGAGTTCTCCTGCTTCTTGTGTAACTTAAGTCTGCTTCTTGGTAACTGGACTGAAGACAGTGTGTCTTCCCTTCAATGAGTAGCAATCAAAACAAATATTATTCCATGCATGGTCTAATCAGCACACAGTAATTTAGAACTAACTGCTAGTTTATTCTAGACATTGTATTCCCACTAGCAGCCTAAGTTTGAATTCTACACTTAGACAACTATACCATACCATTGATTGCTATCACTGCCAATCAAACCCCTAATAGGATTTTCTGCATAGGCTATTAAAAATTAGAACCCCTTCAATGGGTCTGAAATAATGGAGAATTCCATACTTATATTTTGTTTTTGCTTTCATGACTTTTAACAATAATTGAGTTTGCTAATATGGAAGCCTACAATTATATAGATCATAGACTTCCAGTTCTGAACAAACTGTGGACTCAATAACTCAAAAACTCTTCCACAACCCATAGACATGCTAGAGCAAAGGTAGCAAACAATTTTTTTTTGCTTTTTAGCATTTTATTTTTCAAGAGGTAATATATTTGCATGGTTTAACAACAAGAAGAATGAAAACTTTTATAGTAAAGTCTCCCCCTGACCCTGCTGTAAAGTTGCTCTGATCCTTCCACTAAGATCCT
The DNA here is from genome assembly GCA_023783475.1 of Daubentonia madagascariensis. Classification (NCBI taxonomy): domain Eukaryota; kingdom Metazoa; phylum Chordata; class Mammalia; order Primates; family Daubentoniidae; genus Daubentonia; species Daubentonia madagascariensis. The sequence continues at coordinate 16,811,503 of JAKFHU010000726.1, read as the reverse complement.
AAAATCACCAGTTCATCATGTATGTTCTGGAGCTATACTGTATATATAAAAGAAAAAATATTTACATATTATATTTATATATATGGAATAGATAATATACATGCTAGGATTTATTTTGTTTTTTCACTTACAATATGTTTTTGAAGTAGTTTCACTTCTAAACATAAAAGACTATCATTCTTTTTTTCTTGAAACTACATTGTTTGACTATAAAAGAAGTATTTAACCAGTTCCCTAGTGATTGACTTTTAAATTGTTTTAAAATTTTTCTATTACAAATTATGTTACAATAAATATTTTTGTACATATGTTACTGTAAATATGTGCAAATATAACTGTAGATTAAATTCCTATATGTGGAATTTGGAGATCATAGGGCTTATGCCTTTGGAAGATTGACAGATTTTGCAAAAGTTTCCTCCATAGAGTTATAAAATTGACACTTCCACAAGAAATTGATGAGAGTCCATCTTTCGCCATACCCTGACCAACCCATTAGAATAAATATTCTTTTAAATGTATAACTCAGATCAAAAGCCACTAAGGGAAATAATCAGGGTGCAGAAAAGAGGAGGAAACTTAAAATCAGAGCAAGTAACTGCATGACGAAACTGTATCTATCCTAGAAGGGAAATCCAGACTCAGTAATCCAGGAATTTAATTTTTAACTCTCATCAAATAATTAAGAAAGAGACCCCTCTTGATGAAAGGTTTACACATTCAGTAAAAGAGTAGTGCAGAAGCAATTTACCACTTAATACAGGGAAAGGACAAGGTAATTATCTTGTTTTGGTCTAAACAGTAGAAGGCAAAGTAAATGATTTCCAGGTTGGGATTAGAATTTATACTATCAGGATGTTCCAGTTGCTCCCAAGAAAAGAAAGTAGCATAGCACATGTTCCTAGAGACTATCCCTTCTGGACATGATGGAGTAGCTTGTAATGGACCAGCCTTTCACCAAAAACAACTATAAAACTGAACAAAATATGCAAAATAACTATTTTCAGATGTTGGCAAACTGGCAGTGCAGGCCTGTGATCCCTGAGAAAATAAACCCAACTGAGGTGGGCCCCAGGATCACACCATTCTCTCTGGGAGCACTTTCAGATGGCTGCACAGGTAGCGGGGTATAAACAGAGCACTGTGGTTTTGTTGAGGTCAAAAGATAAAGATGAAAGTAAGAGACTATTGGGGTAACTGGGATTTGTGAAGCAGGGTAATCAGAAAGCTTGCAAAAAAGAAATAACTGCCAAAACCTGTGTAAGTATCCCCTTGAATTTTGGTCTAAAATATAAGCTGTGCACGTATAGGACAAGACTTCACAAGGCCAGGCAATGAATATCTATAAGAAAAAGAACAACTAACAGGAGTTTTGAGCTAAACAACTACTGGAGCTCACACAGGGATGGAGACCCTTAAGGCATCAGCCAAGGTGGAGAAACCTCAGTGAACACACCAGGAATTTAGTAGAACAGAGTAATTCCCACTCAATCCACAGTGCTGTTCAAGCCCAGAATTTGGATCTGATATGCTTTCTAAAAATAGACACAATAAATGAGAATTTCATGCATGTATGACTTATCTTTCCATGTCGTATATATTTAGTCATAATTATTTTTAGTAGTCTGACAACCAAGAATATTGGTAGAAGTCTTTCCTTTTAGTAACTTTCTCACTGGATTTTCTGATAAGACAGAGTAAGCTATGACCACTAGGTATGAGAGTACTAGGGTCTCATTTTTTAACACAACTTCAGGTAAGGGGAGCTCCTAGGTCATAAACTTTAATGTTGTGTCAATGCTTGCTTGCCCTTTAAACTTTTTAAACTTTTCGATGGATCCCTGATATTGGCTCTAGGAGAATAATGTGTCAGTACAATAGGTAGTCACTTTGTATAATATTAATAGCTTAATATATTTATATATATGAACATAAGTTCATTGGTGTCACATGGAATCTTCAATCACAGCATGTAACTGAATCTTCCTTTACTAGAAACTTAGAAATTATTTAAAAATTTTTTAAGGAGAAAAGGGACAAAGTCATAGAGAAGAGAAGAAATATTCATTGTATTGCCTGTAGTCAACTGATGATTATCCTCAACCTCTTTGTTTCATGTTTATATTTAAATATTTATTGAAGATCTGACCTAGACACCCATATCCTAACTTGTGGAGATAGATACAGTACATGCAAACAGCTCCTTTCTAATCAGATCAAGAAAACATATAATAGCATATATTGCTAAATATTTAATTAAGTATTATATAATTAACCTTTATATTTATTTTCCATGACTCTTACAAAGACATTTTTATGCTTCCAATTAACATGAGTCCCTGTATTATTTAAAGTTTTGAAGAAATCAGACCTGCTAAATGATCAATTCTAACATTGCTCAATGAGCTAACTTAAGAATGAAGCTAATTTACATATGAAACATATTGAGAGATATTTTTATTGCTGTTTGCATCAGGCAGTGTTCTCCACAGAACAGAACCAAAAGGAGATTAAATATATGGCGAGATATATATATATGGAGAGATATATATATGTGTGTGTATATATATGGAGATATATATATATGTGCATATATATATAGAGAGAGATATATATGTGTGTATATATAGAGGGAGACATATATACCTCAGGACATTTATGTTTTAAGAAATTAGCTCACATGATTGTAGGGGCAGCAAATCCGAGATCTGTAGGGCAGGTCAGCAGGCTGGTAACTCAGACAGAAGTTGGTGCTGCAGTTTTGAGGCAGAATTTCTTCTCCATCTGTAGTCCTATAAATCTAGAAAACAAGTTATCTGCTTCCAAAATACAATGTTGAGACAGGGTAGGATAGGATAGATATTTTTATTCCACTGGACAATACTTTCTATGTCTCTTCGAGATAATCTAGGCTTTTTCTACTAAGTGCCTCGAAATTCTTTTAGACTCTACCCACCACCCTCCCATATTTTTAAGTACTCGTAACAGCAGTGCCCCACTTCTCAGTGCAAAGTCTGTATTATGTCCTAGAGCTGCCATAACAAAGTTCTAAAAATTAGGAAACAATGGAGGCAGAGGTTGGAGTGATGCATCTACAAGCATCACTTGGAACATTAAGGATTGCCAGCAATGACCAGAAGCTAAAAGAAGCAAGGAAAAATTCTTCCATAAGGCCTTTGTAGAGAACATGATCCTGCTGACATCTTGATTTGGTACATCTAGCCTCCAGAACTATGAGAGAATAAATTTCTCTGGTTAAGCCATCCAGCTCAGTACTTTGTTGTAGCAGCCACAGGAAATTAATATGCTGTTAAATCTTGCTTTTTCTTTTATTCTCTTCTATGTTCAATGAGTTGTGTTCTTCAGCTACTTCTCTTTTCTTGAACTTTGGAAAGGTGTTTAATTGTTTGTATTTTCTGTTCTTTCATTTTCCATTTGTTCATTGCCAGTGTATAGTAGCTATGCTTGGCATTTGCACCAACTCTTTTCCTAACTTTTACTCTTATATATACTATATCTCCGTTAAAGCAAAACCCTTCATATATTCTGCTACTGGCCCCACAAGGCCAAAGACTGACATGGTTCCCATGAAGACCAGTTTTAGCAATAGGCTCCAACAGGACATAAGTCTGCATTATTATTAATACAAACACCTAAATTGATTTATTCATTAAACATTTATTTCATGCCTGCCATGTTCTAGATACTATTCCAATCACTGCATAGCATGACTTGAGGATGTTTAATAAAGGCTCTATTGCATAAAAAATGACCCAAACTATACCCAATTAGTAACACCCCTATGGATTGCCTCACCTTGCCAAAAGCCAGTCCTCTCACAGGTAGTAGCTGTGCTGATGACTTCCCAGTCCTAGTTTCTTTCTCTTTCTTACTTGTCTATGTTCCTGAGATCCTAGCATATCCCACAGCTCATTTGCTACATTCAAACCCAAGCTCTGTCATCTACCACCAGTGTGACTATAGACAGTTTGCTTTGAATTCTCTGTTCAACATTTGTAACAGCTTCAAATGGTCTATGAAAATACATTCTACCTCTTATAGTTGTGAGGACTCAAATATGACAGCTTATCTTGAAAAAACACAAAATGAACAACTGTTAATTATTATTAATGCTGCCCTTAAGGACCTTGCAGTCTGATGGGAAAGGGATGTTGAGCAATTATTTCTCAATCTATAGAAAATATGCATACTTGTAACCAGCATGAGTGGTATCTTTCCTGCCACCTTGGTGCCTGTATAACGTTTGTACTTATTTAGGAAAGTATACATCCAGCTTAGGTTGGTCAGGTCTGGTGTTACTAGAGTCCAGATGATATGGAGGGAAAAGTACTCTAAGGCAAATAAAGGTTAGGTCCTCTTGAGAGCATAAGGAAACATAATGTTCTACTTCTAGATAAAGGAGCCATAAGCTAATTGCTCATGCTGGTTCCCCATTCCTGCCTTTGTTTCTTCCCGTTTGTTAATCAAGAACACCTTTGGATATGGCCTCTGTTTTGCCTGAAAACAGTAGAGGGAAAATTCAGCATTTAGCTTGTTTTCCGTCACTACTTGTGACTAAAGGTCTCAAAATAAGTTGATGGGTTAGACATGCCTTTACTACCTTACTTGCAGTTGATCACCTAACAATTTTACCCCAACGTTATCATGCTCAGGCAGTAAGACAAAGTCAGATGTTGGTTTAGAGTCTATCTCTACAACATAGTAGCTATGAGGTTTTTGTGTTTTTTTTTTTTTTGCCAAATTACTTATGTTTGTGAGTCTCAGTTTCCTCATGCATAAATTGACAAAAAGAGGGATTAGACGAAGTAACCAAATGAAAAGTTGGCCTATGATGTGGCTGACAAAATGATAGCTTTTATATTTATTTTTCAGCCATCATCACATTTGTTTAACATGGTGCTTTCAAATATTAATAAAACATTTAAATGGAATTTTGGAGCAAAAGACAAGGACCATTGGATATCGAGTTGGAAATAAAGTATGGCAACAGATGGGTAGATCTAATGTGGTTGTTTGCTGTTCTTGTGATGCCTAACATTTGCTTGTTCACAGAATTGAACTCAGACCCTGTTCCCTACATTTCCTTTCCAACCAATACTTCCTTCAACCATCTCTTCTTTCTTTTTATATTTTTAGGTGCAACTTCTTTTTCCTTTTTCCAAACATGCCTTACAAAATATGTAAATAAAGTAATTATTTACTTTCCAGTTGAAAAGGACAGTGTGAATTTGTACAAAGAAGACTGTACCGTCTTTGAAGTAAAACAAAACAAAACAAAACTGGATTTGAATTCTATTTCGGCCACTTAGTAGTTTTATAACCTTGAACACGTTACTTATCTCCCTGAACTTTATTTTCCTCACTTAAAAATGGCTATAATTTTATCTTTCTGAGATAGTTTTTTAAGGGATGAAATATATTGCACAGAAAACACCTGGAACATCTCTTAGCCTAGAACTGATAGACACAATGTTAAAAGTTACAGAAATTTCTGCTAATACTATAAAGATATAAATTATTTTAACTGAGAAGTTTTAAGACAAAATATTTCTGATATTCGTCTTCTGTAACAATAAATGGATAAGAAAAAACTAATGATATTTTGAAAATAATAAAGTGGGAGAACTTGCCATACTAGATATTAAAATATATTTTATAGCTGATTTAAACAGGGATATTAACTAATGATTCAATACATATATGAACTAAATAGACTAGTATAAAACAAATTTTGATATATACATGAGAACTTGCTATATGGTAAAGGAAGGATTACAGAGTAATTAGGAAAGAATACATTGTTTAATAAATGATTTTAGGAAACATAGATAAATATTAATAAAAACACAGATAAATGTATAAATTCCAGGCTGAAAATATAGAACTATAATGAAATATTGGAGAGGTTAAATAACTTGCTCAAGATCCCACACTTAATGAATAGTAAAGCTGGAAATTAAATCTATACATTTTAACCACTATACCATAGAACATAAAACTGAATAGAAAAAATGTTATCAATTCTATAAAGGTTATTGAATATACATACATTATATAGATTACATAAAGATATGTGTACATATATGCACATGCATATTTAAGTATATATTCATCCACAGTTATTTTTAAGGGTTGGAAGATGTAGAACAAAATGCTACAGTAATGAATAATAATTTTCTTTCATGGTTGAAATTACATTTTTTTCTTTAGATAATTTTCTGCATTTTCACTAAAGGACATTTGCTACTTTTATAATCAGAAGAAATAAATACTCTTATAAAAACTCCACTTCTTAAGAGGAGAATTTAAAAAATATCTTCTTCTCTGTACATATATCCATCCCTGTGTTTTCTTAAAATTTGTGGTCCTCAATGGTCAGAGAAAAGTTATCCATTAATTCATGGTAATGCTTGGTGCAGTATAATTAGCTTCTTAGGGGGAAAAGTCACCCTTACTTGCTTAACATTTATGTTAGAACGTGTTTCAGACTTGTCTTTCTCCCCTGCTTTCATTCCTCTCCACGCCCCATGCTAAATAAAACGCCTTGGCTTGGGCACGAAGGCACATTTATCTTTAATTTTGCTATCTTCCTTTTTTTCCTACTAAAGTCTTCTGGAAATACTATTATTTGAACATCTTAATGACTTTACAGAAGTCTGAGTGCCCTTACTTCCAAACTAGGACTTAAGCCTGGTGTGGTTTCAAGACAATTTCACACAGCATTCAAGTTAAGAAGTTATTTCTTAGATGCTGTCCATGACTTAATTTTCAAATTCTGTTAATCCAGTAACTAGCTTAAAAACGAGGACACTTCGGTTTCCTGCCATGATAGTGAACTATTAATAGCATAAGCTACTGGGTTAAAATCGAACCTGGGGAATCTATAGAAGCCAGAGAGAACCAGTAAACCATGAAGAACTTCAGGCCAGATTGAAATCTATCTTGAACCCATGTGTGTGAGAATGTGTGTGTGTGTGTGTGTGTGTGTGTGTGGTGTTTGCCTATGTGGGCAGCTGGGTCCTAGGACAGATGGTTGTTGGAGACAGCAGGGAGAGGTTTGAATGGAATAAAGCTTCTTCTTGGACTTGCCTTGGGATAATCATTGCCTGTCCTTTTACTGAAGATATCCATAGAAATGATGGTTGTAGTCACTGAAGTCTGTATCCACTGGTAACATTTGTGCAGCACAAAAGCCCTACTGGGCTGAAAATAAGAAAAAACAGATGAAGCCTGAGAAGATATTCTTGTGAATCCACCCTAGACTTCTCCTTCAGTTTCTCAGGACTGATAGATTATACTTTTTTTAATATATAAAATGCAGAACTTTTACAAATGTCACATGTTATTAGTCCATAAAAGAAGTCTCTATGTGTTAGAAAGGATCAATATCATACTGACTATGTTCTTTAACGGTAAGGCAACAAAATTAATAATGAAAAACAGCTTAAAGAAACTATATGTTTACAAATTAAATAAATTACCAAATAACACTTGAAGTAAATGGAAATTATAATGGAAAATAAGAAATATTTACAATGAAATTATAATGAAAATAGTAGCCAAAATCTGTAGTACTTGGCTAAAGCAGAACTTAGAAGTAAATGTATAGTGTAAATAAATTTATCAGGTCATAAAAATGATTTAAATACATTGTCCATTAACAATGCCTAGAAACAATGACCAAATCTACGTGTGGTTTCTAAATACCATTTTCCATTAAATGGAAACAGGGTTCCTAGAGGAAATGGCTGATTCCAGATCTGGGGAGGATATGTACAACATAAATCTAGAATATTTGCTTATGATGTAGTTGTCTTGATAGCTTCTTTTCAAAAAACAGAAATAAATAAAACATAAATAAAAATACTCTCAAAGACTACTAAGGTCATGCCAAATAGACTCAGAAACTAACTTAAATAGGCTCCCACTAGCCACAGATGGAACAATTTGAACATCAATAAGGATAATGATTGAAATATAGAAAGAATTAAATACATCATATGTGTAGATCCATGAGTTCATAAGAACACAAAAACTTTATTAGTTATCTTTAGAGTATGGTGGGGAACGAACTCATTATTTTTGAAAGCTGTAATATAGGTAAAAAGAGAAAACAAAACCAAGCATTTATCCTCTCTTTCCAAATTGAATTGTGTTCAACCTACTGAAATAGCCGGTAGTGGAAGTTTCTTTTTATAAAAGTATTCAAACTACTGAAAGAAGAAGAAATAAAAAAGTTGGAATATCATCACTTTAAAAACTCTAAAGATAGTGAATCTAGGCAGTGACCATAAGTGGCTGCAAATATCACAAAAAAAGAAAGACAGCCAGACATGATGACCTTCTCAATGGAAATGTACAGTATCATCTATGAAATAGTCTTGCCAGAAAATCAACTTGACGTCTGACTGGACTTTAGACCCAACTACAAAAAGCAAGAAGTACAGGTGATGAAAGAACATTTTAAATGACAGTGCAGGGATGCAGCCAGCAAAATGTAGGCTATGGGAAATGCGGTAGACAACCTGATGTCTTCAAAATATTAATTGCAAGAAACAAAAAAGAGATGGAAGAATATATAGATTAAAGGGATTTAAAAGATGTATTATCTAATTGCAGTGTATGGATTCTGACTAATGGGAGATAATAATGGAAATTTGAACCCTGATTTGATATTTAATAATGTTAAGGTGCTATTTTGGCTTTTTAAAAGGTGTGATAATGATATTTTGATTAAATTTTAAATGAATCCTTATCTTTTGGAGCTGACACTAAAATATTTATGAATGAAATGATATAGTATCTAAGATTTCCTTCAAAATAATAAAGGGAAGATAGATGGAGGTATAGAAGGAATAAGATAGGCCATAAGTTGATAATAGTTGAAGTTGGTTGATGAGCACATGGGGGCATATTATTGTTAGCACATTATGCTATTCTCTTCATTTTGTGTCTTAAAATTTTTCATAATAAAAAGTTAAATTAACAATGTGCTAAGTATTCAACATAAGAGTTTGGAAAAAAAGGTCAACAAAATAAACCCAAAGAAATGAGAAAAATAATAAATAAGTGCAGAAATCAAAGAAACAAAGAAATAAAAAGTAATAGAGAAGATTAAAAAACAAAAACTCAGATTAGAAGGATAGTATTCTGGAAATACTAAGGAAAAACTAAGAGAAGGTGTAATGAATCAATAAAAATATTTAAAAGAAGAAATAACTGTAGACAAAACAAATATTTTTTAAAGGATATTTTGTGTTTTTGTTACCACATTGCCCCAACAAGCTAATAGCTAATTTGTCTTTCTCCTCTGCTTCAGCACTAGGAGAGGACGTGACCTAGAAGGCAGACAACAGATGTCTAGCACTGGAAAGCAGTTCCCTCACTCTAAGAAATTACTATTTGTGCTTACATATCAGTCTCTTATGACTTTGTTTACTGGAGCATCAGTCTATTTGGGTCCAATGAAGTTTTTTTTTTAATTTATGAAGTATAGATCCTAGATTTGGGTAAATTCACCAAGTATGTGATTTCTTGTGGTAACTCTGAGAAGCCAACTAAACAACCTTTCTTTGTAGTTACATATAATTTTTATGTAATTATATGTCCACCTCTTAATTACTAGCTCTTTAAGGGCAGGAACTGAGTCTTGTCTGTTTCTGTATTCCAATCTCCCAGAACAAAGGCATAATAAAAATATACCAGTAAGTTAAAACATTAGGTAAAATGGAAAAATATGTTTTTAAAAAACCCTGCCATATTAACACACACACAGAATTGAGAATTTAAAACATCAATAAGCACTAAAGAAATTAGAATAATAGTTAGGTATCTTACCCTCAAATATCAGGGTCTTTATAGTTTTAAGGATGAGTTCCAACAAACTTTCAAGGAACAAGGAATTTCTATTGTTTTACATGTTGTTACAGAAAATTGAAAATGAGCCTAGCATGTTTGTGATTCTGAAGAAAATATGGACCCATCTTAGTCATGAATACCAAATAAAGGACTTCCACTTCAGCTTAGGACCAAGCAAATTTCAAGAATTTGCCACTCTCATCCTAATTACCAGCACAATCTGAGAAATAATGTTTTTTTTAAACCCAACTGAGAGCTGAGGATGCAAAGACACCTAACGAACGAAAATCCAGAAAGTGGTGAGCCCTTCCTAGGAAAGAAGAGATCCACAGTTGCTTTCATCCTTGGTGTGCAGCAGGAGGAGGAAGAATCAACTCTAGACACAGGTAAAAAGGTATCTGTTGAAATTTTAACAACATTTTAAAGCCCAAGTGTGAGCTGGTATTGTATGATGGTTTAGTCTCTCTAGGATCCCCAGACACAAAGAGAGGCTGTCTGCACCACCCTTTTCCCACAGGCCTTTATGTTATCTCAGGAGAAAGATTGAGGGCAAGGTGGATGAGCTGAGAGAAACCTCAGACTTCCCCCAGGTACAAGCATGAGAGACCTGCTGTTCAACTACAGTCTACGTGGACTCAGTGTCCCAACAGAAGGAGCATTCCCTTTTTTGCATGTAAATATTATTTACTTCATTCTTTACTGTTCTTTTACACACAGTGCCTAGTAGTCAGTGGAAAATTATGGAACATGAAAAGAAGCAAGAAAATTTGACCTATTTCTTAATAAAATGTGGAAAAAGCAGGATAAAGAAAGAGGTGCTGTTTTACCAGATATTAAGACATAATAAGTCTTAATGCTCTAATAGATCATAAAGCTTTAAGAACAAAAACAGAGTCATGTTGGACTGAAAACAGACATATTGACCAGTGAACAGAATAGTGATTGCAGAATCTTATCCAGGATGATAGAGTTTTTCTACCCAGCTTGATGATTATTATATTACATGTAGAGACACAACCAATTTGTAAACATTAATATGACAAGAGAAGAGTCCACAGAGAAATTGAATGCCTTTTATTGTTCCTAAACCACACTCTGTGACCCATTGTCTGACCTAGTATATGTTGTGTCTCAATGAAGGGCAGGGAGACCAAAGTCACTGTTAACTAGTCTTTGAATAATTAACAGGGCTGACAGTTTAGATCTCAGTAAATACGTAGTCTCCAGTACTTTTATGTTAAATGTTAATTACAGCATTTCAGGCCTCACTAGTTAATTGAATTGTTAGAGAATTTAACATTTACTTTATATTGACCACATGCTGTGTTGGAGGAAAGAGAATCTGCTCTCTGGGGATAGATATACTAAAGCAGCATTTTTTTTTTCTTAGTAGCAATGCACAGGAAGCATCATAAAAACACAACAGTGCCCTGGTAATGCTTGAGAATTGTGCAATTAACCATGGCCTCTTCGAGGTAGTTATTGTGCTACAACTTAAAGGTCTGTCAGATACTTGCCATTGTCCTCTTTGGATCAAATGATGAAAAATGTACATGTAGGAGTTTTCTGCAGTGGGAAGGGGAGGTTTTCCAAGCACTTTGGGTAGTAATTGTGCAGATTCATTTATTTTTCTAAAATAGGCAGATGCTCATATCCTTAATATATGTATTTTTGAGAATCTCAATATCTTTTTAGGATATGAAAGGATAACATGAATTTGTGCATAAACCGTGAATGAATTTTTGATTTTGCAATAATGACCCATTTTTCAAATACCTTCTTTGTGCACATTTACCTACAGTTGTGACAACAATATCTAATATCGTCAAATCCTTACTATGTTTTAAGACTTTTACATGTAATCCTCATAACAACCTGATAAGATAGGAACAATTTTATTCCCATTTTTAAGATGAAGAAACAGAGACACAGAAAGCCAAATAAGTGGTAGACCTATTATTAAAATACAGAGTCTCCTCAGAGGAAAAAAGATGGCTGACTGGAGACCTTGGTTGCCATATTGTCCTGGAGGGACAGAAGGGTTTCAGATGGAGGAGGGGGGAACGGGAACAGCTCAAGTGTAGTTCAGGGGGAAAGGTGCCAGAGCCTGCCAAAGACTTCACAGAAACAAATCATGAAGTAGAACAGGAAGAAAAAAGATATCAACAGAGATCAACCATGGAGAAGGTTGGAACCCAGTGAGGGAAACAGGTGGGGGTTTCATTTCTCCTTCCCACACACCTCTGGTAGTCGGTGCGCTGCTGAGCTGCTCAGGAGCTTTTCCATCCTCATGAGCCCAAGCACTGCTGCAACCACTGAACTAACACCCTCTTGAAAATAAAGTATTGGGTTTCTAGCCCCTTTGTGGGTTGGCCCCCTGCCTGTAGATGTGAGCCGAGAGGGTGGATGCCATCCTGCTTCTCCGCGCACACCACCCCTTTCTCTGCCCCAGGGAGCTCCAGCCCTTCAGTTTTCATATCACCTGTTCCCACACAGACAGTTCCCAACTCCTGCCCAGACTGTGGTAGGACCCTGGAGATATTGAGTGATCTCAGAGCTTGAACATTCTCTGCAGGTTTCCTTCCAGGATTAGAGACCAGAAGGACTGGAGTGCCAATGCTCTTCCATTCAGACTCTTTTCCTCCCCCACTCTTACCCTACACACTGCAACTGAGAGGGGCCACTGAACTGAGACTTTCAAAAATGGCCACCAGCACCCTGCTGGTGCACCCTCCATTCTGAGGTTTCCACAGAAAGATGGGCCCACACCTTTCCCCTTGAGGACTTGCAGTGGACCTCAGTGTGCTTGGTCTGGGAGTTCCCTGCCTGCTGACACTCCCCAGAGATGCCTGCCAGCAAGACAGTCATACGGGCTGGATCCCATACCCCCAGGACTTGATTAGGTTGTTTGGGGGCACAGAGGGGAAAATTGAGAGCTAAACTTGAGAGGCATAGGGGCCCACATAGGCAGAACAGACAGGAGAGTGCACTGTGGGGTCCAAGTCACAGCAAATTGGTGGAGCACCCGTCTCCCAGCAGGAAAACTGCACCTTTGGATTGGGGCGTGTCCACTGGCCAGGTGATTCCAGGCCTTGGCACCATTGCTGGCGAGCTCAGTGAATTCAAATGCCCATTTACAACCAGACACTGGAAGGAGTCTCTCCAGGAAGGGGAAGAGCAAGGGTGGCAAAAGTCACTTCTGATAGTTGGTGAATTGCAGATGCCCCCTTCCCCAGGAGACTTTCTGGTTTAGTGGGGTAACTTCAGTCCCCTTCCTGGCAGCCTTCCCCAGCAGCCCTGGAGTGACCTTTGATCCTTGCTGGGACAGCTCCAGGACCTACTTCTGCAGAACCTGAAGGCAGGCTTGCCTGACCTAGCCCTGCCCAGCCCCACTCCTCTAACTACTTCTACTATGGTGGAGAACAAGCAATACCCTGGGAGTTCCAGGGCCCCACCCACTGCCTGGGGCATTCAAGTGCTTCTTCTGAGGGGCTATAGCTGATTAAAGGCACAAATGAACAACTCTGAAGTTGGCTCTTTCCTGTAAGCACCAACTTAATGGGGTTGTTTGATTTTTTTTTCTTGCTGATTTGCTGGAGTTCTTTGTAGATTCTGGTGATCAGCCCTTTATCGGATGCATAGCATGCAAATATTTTCTCCCATTCTGTAGGTTGTCTGTTTGCTCTATTGATTGTTTTCCTTGGCTGTGCAGAAGCTTTTTAATTTGATCAGGTCCCATTTGTTTATTTTTGTTGTTGCTGTGATTGCTTTTGGGTTCTTTTTCATAAATTCTTAGCCTAGGTCAATGTCTTTGAGAGTTTTTCCAACATTTTCTTCGAGAATTCTTATGGTTTCATGTCTTAGGTTTAAGTCTGTTATCCATCATGAGTTGATTTGTGAGAGGTGAGAGGTGCAGATCCTGTTTCAATCGTCTACATGTGGCTATCCAATTTTCCCAGCACCATTAAGGAGCTCAGGCAAATCAGCAAAAAGAAATCAAACAACCCCATTAAAAAGTAGGCAAAGGACATGAAAAGAAATTTTATGAAAGAAGAAAGACTAATGGCCAAGAAACATATGAAAAAATGCTCAACATCTCTAATCAGGGAATGCAAATCAAAACCAAAATGAGATATCACTTAACTCCAGTGAGAATGGCTTTTATCAAAAAGTCCCAAAACAATAAATGTTGGTGTGGATGTGGAGAGATAGGAACACTCATACACTGCTGATGGGACTGCAAACTAGTACAACCTCTATGGGAAATAGTATGGAAATACCTCAAAGAACTAAAAGTAGAGCTACCATTTGACCCAGCAATCCCACTACTGGGTATTTACCCAAAGGAAAAAAATACATTCTATATAAAAGACTTCTCCACTCGAATGTTTATGGCAGCACAATTCACAATTGCAAAGACATGGAAACAACTCAAGTACCCATCAATAATTGAGTGGATTAATAAAATGTGGTATATGTATACCATGGAGTACTACTCAGCCATAAACAATGGTGAACTAATACCTCTTGTATTATCCTGGATGGAGCTGAAGCCCATTCTTTGAAGTGAAGTATCACAAGAATGGAAAAACAAACACCACATGTACTTACCATTAAATTGGTACTAATTGATAAAAAAAAAATTTCAGGAAATTAATGAAAAGGTTGCTAAAGAGCTAGACAACATAAGTAAGAATACAATAGAACTTAAAGAAATGAAAGAGTCATTTAGGGAATTTCAAAACAGCAGAAAGCATCAGCAACAGACTAAACAAAGGAGAAGAATCTCAGAGCCTGAAGACAAGGCTCTCGAGCTAATCCAATCATTTAAAGAGGCAGAGAAGAGGACAAAAATGATGGGGCAATCACTTATAGAGATATGGAACTATGCAAAGTGAACTAGTATATGAATTATAGGTATCTCTGAGGGAGAAGAAGAAAGAGCTAAAAACATGGAAAAGCTATTCAAGGGAATTATTGAGGAAAATATCCCTGGTATCGCCAGAGATCCAGACATCCAAATAGAAGATGGTCATCACACTCCAGGAAGATTCATAGCAAATAGGACACCTCCATGACACATAGTAATCAACCTGGCCAAAGTCAAAATGAAGGAGAAAATTCTACAAGCAGCTAGATATAAGCAACAACTGGCTTACAAAGGAAAACCCATCAGGCCAACAGCAGACATCTCAGTGGAAACCATACAAACCAGAAGGGAATGGGGCCCCATCTTCAATCTTCTTAAACAGAACAACTACCAGCCTAGAATTTTGTATCCTGCAAAACTAAATTTCACAATTGACGGAGAAATTAAGTATTTTAGAGACAAGTGAACATTGAGGGAATTTTTTCATGACTAGACCTGCCCTGCAAGAAATACTTAGAACTGCACTATATGTGAGTCAGAACAATAGATACCCACCAGTGTAAAATCACCCAAAAACCTAAAGTTCAAAACTCTTATAAAACAATAGCACAAGAGGGAAAACAAAGCAATAAGGTACCACCCAACATAATGAACAGAAGAGCATCCCACATATCAATTCTATCTCTTAATATTAACAGTTTAAATGTGCCACTCAAAAGACATAGTCTGGCTAAATGGATGAAAAAATACAACCCAAATATCTGCTGTTTCCAGGAAACACATCTAAACCACAAGGACGCAAACACACTCAATGAGAAAGGATGGGAAAAAATATTCTAGGCAAATGGAAACCAAAAGAGAGCAGACATAGCCATTCTCATATCAGATAAAATTGACTCTAAATCAAAAAGGTAAAGAAAGACAAAGAGGGCCATTATGATATGGTAAAGGGAGCAATTCAACAAAAGACATAACAATCCTAAATACCTATGCACCTAGCACAGCAGCTCCCAGATACATAAAGCAAATTTTACTAGAGCTAAGCAAAGAAATAAATAACAGCACTGTAGTTGCTGAGGACTTCAACACCCCACTGTTAGAGCCGAACAAATCATCAAAGCAGAAAATAAATAAAGAAACACTGAACCTAAACTGGACTCTAAATCAAATGAACCTAACAGGCATTAACAGAACACTTTACCCAAAAACTACTGAATATACATTCTTCTCAGGAGCACATGGGACATTCTCCAAGACTGATCATGTCTTAGGCCACAAACAGGTCTCAGCAAATTCAATAAAAATTGAAATCATACCATCTATCATCTCAGACCACAGTGGAGTAAAATGGAATCAATCACAAGAAAAATACTCAAACCTACACAAAGTCATGGAAATTAAACAACCTGCTGCTGAACAATTATTGGAACAAGAATGAAATTAAGATGGAAATCAAAAGATTCTTTGCACCGAATGACAAAGGGGACATGAGCTATCAAAATCTATGGGACTCAACAAGAGTATTCCTAAAGGGAACATTCAAAGCCTTAAACACCTACATCAAAAAGAGAGAAAGATCACAAATTGACAATCTAATGTCACATCTCAAGGAACTAGAAAAGGAAAAGCAAACCAAATGCAAAACCAGCAGAAGAAAAGAAATAACTAAGGTCAGAGCAGAACTAAATAAAATGGAAAAAAAAAATACAGATCAACAAAACAAAAAGCTGGTTCTTTGAAAAGATAAACAAAATAGACAGATATCTTGTTAGATTAACCAGGAAGAGAAGAGAAAGGACCCAAATAAGATCAATAAGAAATGAAAAGGAGGCATTACAACTGATGCCACAGAAATACAAAATATCATCCATGAATTCTATGAAAATCTCTATGCACATGAACTAGGAAACGTAGGGGAAATGGACAAATTCCTGGAAACACACAACCTCCCAAGACTCAATCAGGAAGAAATAGAACGCATGAATAGACCAATAATAAATGAGACCAAAGCAGCAATAAAAAATCTTCCAACAATAAAAAGTTCTGAACCAGATGGAGTCACAGCTGAATTCTACCAGGCCTACAAAGAAGAACTGGTTCCCCTACTACAGAAATTATTCCATAACATAAAGAAGAAGGGAATTCTCCCCAACTCATTCTATGAAGCCAAGATCACCTTGATACCAAAGCCAGGAAAGGACAATTGAAATAATGAAAACTACAGACCAATATTCCTCATGAATATAGATGCAAAAATCCTCAATAAAATACTAGCAACCAAATTCAACAGAACATCAAAAAAACAATACACCATGGCCAAGTGGGATTCATCCCAGGAATGCAAGGAAGGTTCAACATATGTAAATCAATAAATGTGATTCACCACATAAACAGAAGCAAAAACAAAGACCATATGATCATCTAAATGGATGCAGAAAAAGTATTCGACAAAGTTAAGCACACTTTGATGATAAAAACCCTCAACAAACTAGGCATAAAAGGAATATATCTCAAAATTATAAAAGCCATATATGACAAACCCATAGCCAACATCATGCTGATTGGGGATAAGTTGAAAACATTCCCCCTAAAAACTGGACTAAGACAAGTGTGCCCACTGTCACCACTTCTATTCAACATGCTGCTGGAAGTCCTTCCCAGAGCAATCAGGCAAGAAAAAGAAATAATGGGTATCCAAGTAGGGAAAGAGGAGATCAAACTATCACTTTTTGCGATGATAAGATCTTATATCCAGAAAACCCCAAGGATTCCACCAAGAGACTCCTGGAATTGATAAACAAATTCAGCAAAGTCTCCGGTTACAAAATCAATGTACACAAATCAGTAACATTTCTATATACCAATAACATCAAGCTTAGAGTCAAATCAAAGACTCAAAATCATTCACAATAGCTACAAGGAAAATAAAATACCTAGGAATATACTTAACCAAGGAGGTGAAAGATCTCTACAAGAAGAACTATGAAACCCTGAGGAAAGAAATCTCAGGGGATACAAACAAATGGTAAAACATATCTTGTTCATGGATTGGTATAATCAACATTGTTAAAATGTCCTTACTATCCAAAGTGATTTGCAGTTTTAATGCAATCCCCATCAAAATACCAACATCATATTTCACAGATCTAGAAAAATTAATTCCATGCATCGTTTGTAACCAGAAAAGAGCCTGAATAGCCAAAGCAATTTTAAGCAAAAAGAACAAATCTGGAGGCATCACATCACCAGACTTCAAACTATGCTACTAGGCTATAATAACTGAAACAGCCTGGTTTTGGTACAAAAATAGAGACATAGACCAATTGAACAGAATAGAGAACCCAGATATAAAAGCATTTACCTACAGCCAACTGATCATTGATAAAGCAGACAACAATGCAGGCTGGGAAAATGAAGCCCTATTCTATAAATGGTGTTGAGAAAACTGGATAGCCACATGCAGAAGAATGAAACAGGACCCATATCTCTCACCACTTACAAAAATTAATTCAAGATGGATAAAAGACTTAAACATGAGACATGCAACCATAAGAATTCTAGAGGAAAATGTTGGAAAAATTCTTCTAGATATCAGCCTAGGCAAAGAATTTATGACTAAGACCCCAGTGGCAATCACAGTAACAACAAATATAAATAAATGGGATTTGATTAAACTAAAAAGCTTCTGCACAGCTAAGGAAATAATCAACAGAGCAAATAGAGAACCTACAGAAGGGGAGAAATATTCACAAGCTATACATCAGATAAAGGGCTAATATCCAGAATCGTCAAATAACTCAAACAAGTCAGCAAGAAGAAAACAAACAACCCCATTAAAAAGTGGAGAAAAGACATGAACAGAAGCTTTTCAAAAGAAGATGGACTAATGGCCAGTAAACATATGATAAAATGCTGACCGTCACTAATCATTAGGAAAATGCAAATTAAAACCACAGTGAAGGGAAATGCAAATTAAAACCACAGTGAGATATCACCTTATGCCTGTTAGAATGGCTTTTATTAAAAATCCAAATACAACAGATGTTGGCATGGATGCGGAGAGAAAGGAACACTTATACACTGTTGGTGGGACTGCAAACTAGCACAACTTCTGTGGAAAATAGTACGAAGATTCCTCAAAGAACTAAAAGTAGACCTACCATTTGATCCAGCAATCCCACTACTGGGTATCTACCCAAAGGAAAAGAAGTCATTTTATCAAAAAGACACCTGAACTCAAATGTTTATTGCAGCCAAATTCACAATCGCAAAGATGTGGAATCAACCCAAATGCCCATCAATTCATGACTGGATTAACAAAATGTGGTGTGTGTATACCATGGAGTATTATTCAGCCATAAAAAGGATGAATTAATGCCTTTTTCAACAATTTGGATGGAACTGGAGACCATTATCCTAAGTGAAGTATCTCCAGAATGAAAAAAGAAACAACACACATACTCACTATTAAACTGAAACTAAGCATTGAGCACACATGTGCACAGAGGAATGTAAAACTCATTGGAAATGAAGGGGCAGGGACCAAAACCTTGCTAATGGGTACAATGAACACTATTTAGGTGATGGGCACACTTATAACCATGACTCAAACATTATAAAAGCAATCCATGTAACCCAAAATATTTATACCCCCTTAATACTTTGAAATTAAAAAAAAAATTCAGGCCAATTTCTTCATTCATGTTCTTAACCTACATGCAAAAAAAGAGAAGGGCATTCCAGAAAGAGAATAATATGTGCAAAAACTCTAATTTGGGGAAAAGAATGGTATGTTCTAGAACCTAAATGGAGACCAATGTGGCTTGAGTGCGATATGAACAAGGGGAGAGTGCATAAACAGGTAAGATTGGAAAGGAAGCTGGAATCAAATAATCAAGTGTATTAAGGATTATGATAAGGAATTTAGATGTTGCTCCCAGAAAAACAGGAAGCCACCAATTCTCAATTTTAAATGATCACTCATGCAGTTATGGGGAAAATGGGCCAGCTGCTTCTTTTAGTAAATAAATTTTTGTGGAAATGCAACCACATCCATTTGTTTACATATCATGTATGGCTGCTTTCATTCTATAATGGCAGAGGCGAGTAGTTGCAACAGAGTTACTATGGCTCAAAAAGCCTGAACTATTGGCTATCCGGCCCTTTATAGAAAAAGTTTGCTGACCCCTGGGGTTAGGTGATGAAATTGGAGTAGGCTATTTTATTCATCCAGTGAAGAGATGATAGGAGGATGGCTGTGGAGGTGAAGAGAGGACTGATTTAATGTATGTTTTCAAGCTATGATTGTCATCAGTAGTTCTTACACTTCAGTGTAAGAAATTAACAGGGAATGTGCTAGAAATGTAGATGCTTGGCCACCATAAATAGAGATTTAAGTAGCTTGGGGGGAGGAAGTATTGGGGAGGAAGACCTTGGCATCTGCATTTCCAGCCAGCGCCCCAACACACAAGTTCTCAGAATCCACTAGGAAGCCACTTGTCTAGATGGCATTGGAAGTGGCAGAAAAGGTTGAGGGAAAGGCAGGGTCAAGAGTGACATCCCAGGTTTGAGGCTTGAAGAATTGGATATATGGTAATGTCATTTCATTACCATAAGGAAGACACAGGAAGGAAGGGATTTCAAGGAGAAAGTAAATCAAGAATTCAATTTGGGACATATTGAGCTTCTTGGAAGACATTTCAGTGAAAATGAATTGGTGACTGGAAAAATAAGATTTGAGCACAGGGATGAGGTTAGGATCAGAGACATAAATACCACTAGATGGTAGTTGAAACTAGGGGAATGAAAAGTCTATCTAGGAGTGATTGTACGGAAAGAATATAAGGTGATTTCAGATGGATCCTTGAGGAGTTCCAATCCTTAGAAGGTGGGGTGTGGGCAGGAGATCAAGCAAATAAAAACAGAAATCAGTAACCAGAGAGATGGGAGGAAAAATGCCCCAATTTAAACACCCAATGTTATTCCTTTAGGAAAGATTATTGACGCATACTCTCAGGTGGTCTCCAAGCCTTCAAATTATTCTTCACATTGCAACTAGAAAGATATTTCAAAAGAGAAATATGATTAGGTCATTACTTTACTTAAAATAATATTTAAATCAATACTCTTTATGGTTTGACTCCTTGAGCTATGTGATATCACTGAGTTGGGAAATCCTTTCTGGAAATTTCAGCAGAAAGATCACAAAAAGGCAGATAGCTTGTTTGGTAGAACACAGAGAGGATTATAGTTTACTCCATTGCAGATCAATGACATTTTTACAGGATACAACCATATGTGGTGGTCCTTGCATAGGACTTTATATTTGTTCCTATCTCTTGCTAAGGCCACTGCAATGCATTTTCAGGATGTATTGATCTCATAGTACACAATGAGAGTGAGTGGTTCTCCTGTTGTTGCAAAACTAATGATATTGTTTTATACTATATTTTAATTCCTTATATACTTGTTTGATGCTTATCAATAAACTGCACTTTCTTTGAGGAGAGGATCTTTCTTAACCATCACTGTATGCCCAGCACATAGTACAGTGCCAACCTACATGCATAAGACCAAAAATTATTGTTGAATGTATCAGTCCTGTTGGTAATAAAGCATTGTAATTTTACCTTGTTTAGTCCTGAAAAATATATTGAGTGTGTGCTTTGTACTAAGAAATGTGGTAGACCTTGAAGATGAAGGAATGAATCAAAAATACCAGATCCCTCACCATATGAAGCAGGGCATGTCTTTCTTAGTCTAGCCAATTCCACTGAATTCATTTCAATGCAACCCAACTCAGTTCAACTCAATTAAATGCAAAGCAATGCAATTCAATTCAGCACATACAATTACATGCAATGAAACAAACTTTAATTGAGCATCTCGTATATAGCAAGAACTGGCCTAAAAGAGAAAATATTCAATACCTCCAAATACTTCTATAAAACTAATTGGAAAATATACATTTTTAAGGAGGCATTGATTAGGACATTATAGAGCATGCTAACTTTTATGAATGTTATAAATCATCTCATATTTCTATAAGTAGAAAAAAATGCTGGTTTCACTATTAACATAGAAACACTACCTTTAAAAAAGCAAAAAAGGCTCCAATTATGTATTGATTTTTCAGCATATACAAGGAAATTCAATTTTGAAGAATTAAAAATTTAAAAATTGACATTAAAAAATGATAAAAATTTCAGAAATTGACCATTTGTACCCAGATGCAAAATTTCAAATATACGTGGTTCAACAATTAGTGTTATTTCTGAGTCTTTGTGATGTTGTTTGTTCATTTATTATGTTCTAGAGCCAATGAGAATAGAAGACATTAAAGTTAACCCTTCAATTGGTGTGCTTTTATATGTCATAGTTTTGTGTCAAAAAATATAATATGATCAGTTTTATCAGGCTCTACCATGGCTATGATGCTCTCTAGCATTTCCACCAGAGCATACTCTATTAACAGGGAGCAGTTTCACATTGTACCACTTGTCCAGTTTGGATCATCACCTAACAATGGGCTTCCAGGTTTCTGAAAAACTGGGACACTGGTTATATACTCTGGTTCTCTCCATCCCTGCCTAATCCCCTCAAAATTTGGTCTTCTTTGTTATACTGAATGGGAAATCACAACTTATTTATTACCATACCCTCGAAATCTAAAATTTGAGCTTTGTCAGTCAAGCTTGGCACATAGTAGGTCCCCAACAAATGTCTGTTGCATGACTACCCATGAAGCCTGCAGCATGTTATTAGTACAGCTTTGCTTCCTTAAGTAGGAGCCTTTTGGGAAGAATCTCTTGGAATAGCAATTGAGAACTCTATTGAGTTTTCTTGCATTGTATCCAACAGTTTGGCAGCACTTCAGAACCACATTCTGTAATCTATGTAAGAAGTTAAATATGTATCTGTTTTAGAGGAGAAATGTACAGTAGACTATATGCTGAACCAGTACCATGCATTGTGGATAACTAGAGGCATTTTTTCATCAGTTCATGCCAATTAGTATCCTTTTCTCTGCTTTTTATACAGGAGGCTTATCGCCACCACTCCAAGCCTCCTAAGTAAAGACCAAACACTGCCCATGCACAGGGAATTTGAAAGATAGAACACACGTGCCTTAAGGTTTAAATAGGCATTGTACTATGTAAAACAGGAAACTTTTCCTAAAACTTGGTTACTTTTGCTACTTACACATTAAATAAGAGTTTTGGGGTGACTTGTAGGATGTTTCTTGTATGCAGAAAAGTCAATTCATAATTTTAATTTGTTTTAAAATTCTTATTCCATTATAGTTACAAATACAAGAGCCTGTCTTCTCTTTCAAGAAGCTTTTGTTTGAGTTACATTTCATATAATTCTGTTTAAAATTCTAGCAAATTTTACCAACCACCTAATTGCCTTTGGAAAATATTTGGTTTCATTTACAATTTCATTAAATTTATACTTTCTTTCTAAGTATTTGAGCTGTCTGAATTAATAAACAAACTATTTCCAAGTACTTAAATAACTTTTATATATCTGATCATTTGAACATATATGATGAAACTTGAGTTCTCCTAAGTGCTTCAAAACTCTATATAAATCACAGGTATAAATCAATATGAAATATATGGATAACCCATTATTTTAATATGCCAAAACCTGTACAATATTACTGGTATATAAAATCACAAACATACACAGACTGCTTAACAAACTATATAAATGCTTTGGATTTCATTTTTGTAAACTTTTATATGCTTAATTTTAAATATTCCTAGGTTTAAAGGATATTCACCCACAAGGAAATTATTATATAATTTCACACAAGTTTGGAAGATATTGTCTTGTGTAATGTTGAGGTTATTTTATCAAAATGTTTGAAGCTATCCTTTTAAGGACAAAATGTTTGGCTCAAAGGCTTACAGGATCCTGGGGGATTCACTGAACCCCATACCATGGATGACATAACTTCAAGACAGAGGTGGTCTAACAGGATCCATACAGTTCTCTAACCTCATGTCACCGTTGGATCGTGCATTTTTCTCTTCTTGTAGCACATGGAAATGCCTTTCCATCTAATTCTAAAGATTTTTAAGTTTGATAGAAGTATTTTTTCTTTCACATTCTTGCACTCCCCCAACACTGGAAAATATTTTTTAAATATCCAGTTGCATTCTTAACTGTGGAGCCACAACTTCCGATGTCATCATTTTAGCAATACTCTTCCAGTGAATTTTTTCATTGGTTTAGAGAAAATGTGGCATTCTCTGTTCATATACTCATATGCATATAAAAAAAGAAGTTAGGTAACTTTCATTACTTATAACTTCAACCTTGGGGAAGGATAAAAAGAGGGTCTGTGGATAGCCTTAGAATGGAAGTGCCCACCTTCTCAATTTCTGGTTAAGTAACCCCTATCATGAACTTTCAACACACACCCATTTCTCAGTAAGATCTGGAGGAGTTGGAACATAGAATGGAAGTAGATAAGTTCTCTGTGAGTGAATTCTGTTTTAGACACCATATGTGATTTTAAGCAGGGTGAACATACAAAAGATACATATCCTCCCCATGGGTCCAGAGAAGCTGTCCTGCTATAGTTCTTCCAAATCCACTCAAATTTCTGATGCCTATTCAATGCTGTATTTGCACATTCAGCCTTTACCCTTTTGAAGGCCACTTATCTATTTAACCCATCTTTGTTATTGAATAGAAGCTCAAGGTGGGCCTCCCAGTGCAGGTGACTACGATGGTATACTCCTCTTTGAGATTGTCTTGGAGAAATACTCGGGAACTTTGGGGACAAGGCAAGAACCGGGTTTTCAATAGCCTAAAATTATTAGATTATAAATAATAAAAGAGTTGTTTATTCTGAGCTTTCCTAATATCAGATGCTTCTGAGGGGTGATAACTTCTTTGATTTTCTGCAAATCTTTAAAAATGAAGTTTTCAGTGGGTCATTGCTATTACTCTCAAATTATTGCCAGACAAAATAGCTTAAGATGACCTCAGGCTTAAAACAGCTTTGGGCCAACAGCCAGATAAAGCCATTCCCAGCATATAAACTAAAATATCTGTGACAATACAGAAAAAAGACTAAAATTCAAAACCAAAAATGAAGTCTACTTCAGCTACTATCACAAATCTAGAAGGGAAACTCAAGAAAAGTGGAGACTGATTAAGGGAAAGGAAGCCAGGAAATGGTATTGGTTTCTGGGATCCTCATTTGCAATATTGTCATAAGCAGGATCAGAAACAGAAAGAACTCCAGTAGAAATGCATTCTGGGATTGTGTTATGATGGACTCCATCACATGAGAAAAAGCAGGCAGTTGGTGTAAAGACACTTCCTGGTTAGAGAAGGACTGAGTTAGAAAAATATTGGCCACAAACAGAAAATTTGGCTAAAGGTTTTAACTATGACTTCATATTATCATACAAATGCCCCTTAGACTATACCTACTGAAGAATAATTCTCAATTTTCAAGGGTTCATAAAGAGGAAAAGAAAAAGACAAAAAAGCACACAGAAATATTTGAGTAAACTATATTTGAAACAAGAGAATCTATAAGGTTAGCTTTGCACAGTGGCAGTATCATAGCAAATGAGGTTTATCCAAGGCATGATCATCACTAATTGAAAACTTTTCCCAATATCCCACCATGATGACTTGCCAATATAGTTGGCATTGGCAATTTTTGACAGTCTCTACAGAGACTGAATATGAAGAAAAAAATAAAAGAATCACGAATGATAATATATCTTTATCATTCAGATAATTGGACATATAGGGATTAATTTTTTAAAATTAATGATAACCATAAGCAGAACCCATACCAGAGTAGGACCAATACCTTTCTTATTTAAAGATATATCATGTAAGAAAAAAAATTCAACAATATTCTTTACATGTACCTAATCCAAAATGACCCAGAAATCGTAATAGTCATTAATTTTTGTTGTTGTTTGATTAAATTAAAAGGCTTCTGTACAGCCAAGGAAACAATCGACAGAGCAAATAGACAACCTACAGAATGGGAGAAAATATTGGCAAGCTATGCATCCGATAAAGGGCTGATAACTAGAATCTACAAAGAGCTCAAGTAAATCAGCAAGAAAAAAATCAAACAATCCCATTGAAAAGTGGGCAAAAGACATGAACAGAAACTTTTCAAAAAGATAGACTAAAGGCCAAAAAACATTTGAAAAAATGCTCAGCGCCACTAATCACCAGAGAAATGCAAATCAAAACCACAAAGAGATATCACCTAACCCCAATAAGAATGGCTTTTATCAAAAAGCCCCAAAATAGTAAGTGCTGGTGTGGATGCAGAGAGAAAGGAACACTTATACACTGTTGGTGGGACTGCAAACTAGTACAAACTTTATGGAAAATAGTATGGAGATTCCTCAAAGAACTAAAAGTAGACCTACCATTTGATCCAGCAATCCTACTATTGGGTATTTAACCAATGGAAAAAAGTCATTTTATCAAAAAGATACTTGCACTAGAATGTTTATTGCAGCACAATTCACACTCACAAAGATGTGGAATCAACCCACATTTCATGAGTGTATTAATAAAATGTGGTATATGTACACCACAGAGTACTATTCAGACATAAAAAATGAATTAATACATTTTGCAACAATCTAGATGGAACTGGAGACCATCCTCCTAAGTGAAGTGTGGCAAGAATGGAAAAACAAACACCCCATGTACTCACTATTAAACTGGAACTAACCGATCAGCACTCACGTGCACAGATGGAAGTAAAACTCAAAGGAAAGCAAGCAGGTGGGAAGGGAGAGGAGGGGATGGGTGAAATCGTACCTAACAGGTACAATGTGCACTATCTGGGTGATGGACACACTTATAACTTGGACTCAAGCAGTACAAAAGCAGTCAGTGTTACCAAAATATCCCCATAATATTCTGAAATTAAAAAAAAACCACCTTTTGTTTCACACTATTCAGCTGAGAAGTGACCCCAGAGCACAGCAATAGATAGAAATTAATCAATCAAGGGAAGTATTCTATTTCATTGGTGATCATCAGCCAACTATGTGATTGTTTATGACATGGTTGTTAATGATAGTCCAGGAAATGAAGAACTATTGAATAAAGTCTTAGTGAGCCTTAGATTTTGGAAACTTTTGTGTAGCCCATTTATTTAATGTGGCTTTTGGAAGTGGAGGACCCCTTCTATGCAATTTAGAACCTATTAATTTGAAATTTAGAACTCATAAGTATCTGCCACAACATTTTTTCCATTCTTATCATTGCAAAAGTTGATTTGCTAAGCAAATTGAGAGTGAAAGCAACATTTCAAAGAATAATTAAACTTGAAGGAAGACAAAAACTTATCTTGCATCCCTTTAGAAACAGAATTTACACATAAAAATATTTATTTGCTAATGTGAGTGACTTTTGCTAATGTAAATGACTTGTAATTGACATAAAGCAGTTCAAGCCTTTTTCTATAGCTGAAAATGACTAAATATGTGGGCTAAAAATTGGATGACTGTATGTCCTGCTTCACCTGGGACCATCCCAGTTTGTGGCTATTTTCCCGGTGTAATTATTGATGGCATTTCATTTTACTGTCAAAAGTGTCCCCATGTGGATGATACATTTATGGTCAACCTAGCTAAAAGAAACTTTAAACATCATTTAGCCCCAAATCTTTTTTTATGGACAAGAGAACTAATCAAAAAAGCGAGTGACCTGGAAACTTTGTAATCTTAAAATATTCATATTATTATTCCAGGAAACTCTACACTGGTGTGTTAATTCACTAAAAACAAGAAGAAAATAAGCTTATTCAAATAATGGAGACATACTCCTCAAAAGCCTTTACCAGTTATTTTTTAGATTTACTACCTTATGCCTGAAACTGGTATTTTAAAGTGCAAATTGTGCTTAATGAATCTAATTTAAAAAAGATGTTATTTTAATGTGCATATATCCGTTAGATGAGTGGGAATAAAATTATAATCACTCTGTCTGAAATAGCAACTTAGCAGAATCATTCCATTACTACGTGGGTCTATAGAGTCTGAGCTAGAACTTTCAATTTGCTATTTTGGGATTTTAGCATATAGCTTTTGAAATTCTCTATGTATTTTTATCTAGGAAACTATCTTACAATCTTATGCTGAATTCTAATGAGGGCATTTCCAGGAATATGTTGCTTATTTTCGATAGGGACTTGAAGACCATTTATTAAAGAAATAAGAAATCTGTGTGGCAGTTTGTACAGGACAAAAAAGGACTGAGACTCTGAAAGGTCACCATGTCATTTTCTTTCTCTCATTCTTGGAAGTTACTATAAAAGGGAATGATTCCATGATTCATTTCAATGGGTGTTTGTTGATGTTAGTTGCATCTCTTGGAAGCCTGACCTGAATTTTTATGGTTGATTTAAAAACTA
The DNA here is from genome assembly GCA_023783475.1 of Daubentonia madagascariensis. Classification (NCBI taxonomy): domain Eukaryota; kingdom Metazoa; phylum Chordata; class Mammalia; order Primates; family Daubentoniidae; genus Daubentonia; species Daubentonia madagascariensis. The sequence goes on along the minus strand of JAKFHU010000726.1, from coordinate 16,783,328 downwards.
GGTAATCCCTTAGAAGATGGCTTTTATGTTTGATTGTTTTTAGTACCTATGGGTAATAGGTATTCACTTCACCAAACACCCCTTTTGCCAATTTTAAAGGAAGTCGAAATTTTCCCTGTTGCTTTGAGGATACTCGATCTCAGAGCAGAATGTTTTCAGTAGGTAATGAACCAAATCCGTTATTCTTATCAGAGGCTGCATCACATCTCTCTTGAGGCTGACTGTGGGGAGCATCTTCAAAATGGGCTTGAACTCTACTGTCCCCTGTCACCTCCAAGCTCAGCAGTTTGTCTTGTGAAGGACAATAAATGTCCCCAGACAAAGTTTTTGTTTTTTTACCTTCTTAAAATGCTGAAAAGGAGAAAACCTTTCCTTGTGCCTTTTTGTTTGGTTAAAAAATTCTGAGATAAATTATAGTCTCTCTGTCAGAAATGGTAATTTATCAGCATATTCCTGTTGTATTCCTTTAACTGAACTTGATTTGGTATAATGGAAATGTTTCTAACTTAGCTCTGTGTCTCTCTTTGAGAAGAAAACCAAATTTTATTATTGATAAGCATATTTATTTCTTGATATCAACAGCTGTCAGCAAAAATAATTATAAATAAATGATAAATAGTTATTATGAATTTACTTGTCACTTTTTCATTGAAATAATTTTCCAGTAGTAGAGACAATAAGAAAAATATTTTATCCTATGTTTTAGTATTTTATTTTATATTATGGTAAATACACTCTTTAAAGGTCAAGAATCTGTAATAAATAAGTGAGCTTGAACCAAACTCTCTTGATGCTTTTGGGTATACACCATGAAAAAAATAGAAGTTACTTAATATTTTTAATCATACATACCTTCATATATATAAATATAATATGCATTTATTATATATACACATATAATTATATACACATATATTACCATGGATCTAGGGGTCTCATCCTTTCTGAATATTAACAAGTCCAGACAGTGAAGAAGGAAATTGACAGCTTCTTTCTCTGTTCTACTGCTTCTCTTTAGGTGCAATGCCTGTAAAGTTGCATCAAAAAGTCTCAAAGAAATTTGAGTGATTATTAGATCTGTCTGAATCTGCTAATTTAGCTTTTAAGGCCAAAGCAGGGTTTTTATTGTGGGTGTTAATTATTGATAGATAATGGGTATCACACCTCATGATGGTACTGTGTAGCTGCAGTATCAAAACCAGTCCAGGGTTGGGGTGGAGGGAAGGAAGTCCATTGTCTCTGGGATCTATGATAAATGGAGCTGCTATATATTGTCAGGTGCTAATCAAACCAAACACTTCTGTGCTATGGGATCAGATGATGTACTGAATGGTTTTCTGCTCTTAGTAGAACTGAAGAAAGGAGCACAACTCTGCATGCTCATACCTGATGGCCATTCTTGTCTTGGAACCACCAAGCCCAAAGTTCTCTTGGGAGAACTTTGTCTTTTGCTTCCTTCAGGGGAAAAAATTCCGGAGACTTCAACAAAGCCTAATGGGGCTCCTTGGGCATGGTTTACTGGATAATTAGCAGTCATTTTTATTTTTCTGTCATTACAGAGATCTCTAATCATTCATTCTCCTATCAAGAACTACATTGGACCCCACCAGAGTCACCTACCTTGGGCTGATAAAAATAATTCGGGTTAAAGAAACATTTTCTGTCAAACAGTTTTAAACATAAAACACACACACACGCACGCACACACTGAAATAGAGAGGGCTTTCTTGGCATTTTGACTAAACTTGACCCGCACATTTTTAACTGTGTAAAGCAAATGATATGGGCCAGTAGGATGTAATAACTACTACAGAGAACATTTCTAAATATGATTCCTCCTTCTCTCCACATAACCAATTGAAAGCCTCAAGTGTATTCTTAGTTCTTACGCAGTTAAGATAGTGGAAAAGCTGAGTTTTCACACTAGATCAAATACTATAATACAAGGTGTCTCACAATCTGGGATTTTGTTCTAGCTATCTATGGATGGATCACAGGGTTTCTGAAACCTCTAATTGTCTGCTAAAGAGTATGCGATTGTCAATATGTGATTGCCTATATGCCCACTTTTCCGAAGAAACTTTAATCAGTTTATCAAATGATTCTGTTACTCAAAAATAATTAGGAACCAGTGACACAACTGCAAACATTCATCTCATATCACTGTGGCAATTCCCCAGAGCATGAAAAAAAATTCAGATTACACTCTTTAATTAGAGAAAAGAACTGGGGAGCTAGACCTGTAGGGTATTTTTATGAAATATATTAAGTTGATGATAAACTTCAGTTTCATTAATTTGTTGAGTTATCATCAATTTGTAAATACTCACTCCTTTGGATCTTGGCACCCTGAATCTCGCCAGACACTTCAGAGATCCTCAAGTTCAGGGTGCCTCCCAAGTGGGAATCTCCAGGGTGATCAGCAACTGGAGTCTCACTTTTCAGAGAGTGCCGGTCACTCCTTGTTGGGCATCTCTAAATTGCTATGAAGCTTCCCCTCATTTGACATTGCACTTCCTTATCTGCTTCATATAAAATTGTGATGAGAACAGAAGTTATCCTTCACATGGAATCGCCCCCAATTTCCCAAAGTTCATATTTTCTTAGCTGTGACATTTGTTAGTGAAATGAAAGTTTAGACTGCATATCTGGCAACCATCTGTGATTAGCTAATTGAATAGTTCCAAGGCATTAGATGCCACCTTCAGAAAGATTCAGCTTGAATGACTGTGCCTTCCTTCAAGCTGGTCTTGACCTATACTTGCCCCTATTAATTTTGGAGGAAAAATACATGAGTAATTTGTCCATCCAGTTTGACAGTTACCCCTCTAATCTGAACCTTCTCATTAAAAGGATACTCTAAAAGTGATATTTGTTTAGTTATAGAAATATCATTTATTGTCCTTGATTTTCATAGAACTTGGAGACTTGAAGTATAAAAGCTTCAAGAAAAATTGAAGCTTCCAGACAGGTAGATATTATCAAAAGCTCAAAAGAAGGTTATCAATATTTTCTCCAAATCCTTTTCTTCTCCTGTTTTCTCCTTTCTTTCGACAGAGGGTGATATCTCTCTTAGCACTCAAACTGCACAACTTTGGCTCTGCCAGTAAAACAACAAATCTAAGTATTGAAAAGTTATTAAAGTTGTGTTTTGTTTAATGAGTAGCTTTTCCCCCTGGATTAACAGAGCATTTCTGATCAGTTAGTCTAGATGCAGTTTTAAACATTGCCTCCATCTCACTAGGACATTCTTATCATCTTTCTTCCAATTTCTCTTATGTCAATTTTCTGAATGTCAACTGTTCCTCTTTTTAACTCCAGCCTTTGTCAATGCTTGAAGTAGAACTCATCTTGTCTATTGAAACTGTTCATTGCCTCATTTCTTTTCCTTTGTACTCACCACCTTTTAGTCAGTTAAAAAAGTGTTTTTCAAATGGTAGGATCCATAAATGGGTCATAAAATCAATGTAGTGGATCATGACTAGCATTTTATAGATAAAATAGAATTGTCTAGAATAGAGTAGAATAGAATAGAGTACATCTAATAGTAAGGATAACAACTATATTGTGAAACTTTTTTTTCCAATTGTAAGAGTGAGAAAGTTTGCATACAGGGTCTCAAGGTAAAATATATATATATATATATTTTACCATCAGTAATGGTTAAAAACATTTGAAAAACACTGAGTTGAAATTCTGAGACTAGAATATCATCTCCCCTACATTTCACAGAGGACATTTTAAACTCTTTAAATCTCCTAATATATCATATCAATGGCTCTTGAGCTTTTATACATGGACCTCTTTTCAAATATGGTAAAATTATGCTTCTTTCCCCCAAAAGATGCATAGGAGCACAAGCTCAAAACAAAAATTAGAGTATTCCTGATTTAAGGCCCAGAGATGCTGCCGTTATAATGATTTTATAATTATTTGGAATTTGTTTCCAAATTCTTGAGCCTTTCATTTTACCCCACACCTCCCATTTTAGTCCATACATTCTCACATGTATCCATTTAACATGATTTCCTATCTCTGTCACCCATGTCTTCTCTCCCTCTCATCTTCTTAGCCACCTCCTTGCTACTCTAAGCATAAGAAAATTTTCAGATTCAAGTCATCTGGCTGAACGTGTATACAATTTCCTTCTCTAATAGTCCTAAAAAGCCTATCTCTCGGGGGTTGCTGACATATCTAATGTGAAGAGTTGGGAATGGTCCTTCTATTCATTTGCCCTTTTTTTTTTCTGTAACTGAAATGTAGGTATGTGTCTATGTAGAATGAAGCCTGGTGTGTAATAAGCAGCTTTGCATGTTTGCACTAAACATGTTCTATAGATACGGTTCGTATAGAGGGTAGTTATTTATCCTTACAAATCAGTCATCCAATAATGTAGACATGCATTATTACTGAACTGACATGCTGAATTTCCCTGGAGTTTGACAAAATAAAAACAGATTGTACTTGCTCCTAAATTCCTAGCAATGGTTAAAAACTGCATTTTCATGCAAACATAAATTACAAATGGAATTATGATAACTGATTACCCCCCAAAGTGCACACAAATCATTTGTAATCCTGCCCTGGAGTGCTGTACAGTTGGCTCATTGCGTATGCTTACAGCGTTTGTCAGGCTATTCAATCATCACTACTTCCTGTGGCAAAGTGTACAAGGGTGTTTAGAAAACCAGTACGTCTCTATTTCCCTAAATCTACTATTAGGGTGTAGAATTGTCGGTGCAGAGCACTGCTGCTTCACAATAGGAATAATCCTGAGTGTGTATCTTCGTTTTATTCATCTTCAATTTCTGTTTGACAGAATTTCATGCTGCTGGAAGATGTTACATTGACAGTCGAAAGATAATTTTCGTTTTTAATCCAGAGAACAAGAGCCACTTGGGAAGTGACTATAAATATCCTCTGGGTGTCCCAGAGATATGCCTCATCCCTGTGCTGGAAGGAACACACCTCTGGGAAGAAAACAACTTTGATCAGTCATTCTCTTTGGAAAACATTAAGAGAAATAGATTTTACTGATCCTCCCATGAGTCATGGGGTTTAAGATAAGTAAGCCCTTCCATTTCCAAATCAGCTTTTAAGTGGTGGCAACTCTGTCATTACTCACATTCCTCAGTGAAAAGAGAGTGATGTTTCCAAACAAGCCTGTCTCTTTCTTTCAGTATGCTCATGTAAGTTTTGTGCAAAATGAGGCCTTTGTTGTAATAAAGGTCTTGTAAGCTTTTGTATTTCCAGCATTGTCTCCTCTGGCTGTGCCTTGTAGGTGCCCTGGTATAGATGCTGGCCAAGCTGGCTGATGCTTGGGTCTTTAGAACTATACTGTTCTCCTTGGGTCAGTCCTCCTCACCTTCCTGACCTACTTAAGGACAGAACATTTATCCTATTGTTCAAACATGTTCCGGGGCATGAGGCACTGAAAGATGTTTCACTGCTAGTACAGAGACCATTTCCCTTCTTTTCTTGACCATTGGGAACAGGTTCCTTTTTCTATGAGGCAGATCAGTGGCCTGTCATCTTCTCTGTAGATTATTATAGGGCCATCACCTGTTCTACTACAGTGTATATGTGTGTGTATCTATATATACACATACATACAGATACCAATATATATATACACACACATAGCAACACAGATACACATACTGTATATGTCATATAATAACTACATGAAAACACACACACACAAATATGAAACTAAACTAAACTAGAGGTCCTTAAGGGCCAGGATCCCTTCATATTCATTATATTTAATATATATGAATGAGTGTAATATATGTCATATATAGTAAATATATATTAAATATATATACATATATTTATTATATACACAGAATATATATTATATACATATATACAGACATATGCAGTTGGCCCTCTCTATCCACAGGTTCTGCATCGGCGGATTCAACCAATGGCAGATCAAAAATATTTGGAAAAATAAAAACAAATTTTAAAAAACTATAAAAATAATATACATTTTTAAAATACACTATAATGTATTAGATATTATACATAATCTAGGGACGATTCACAATATTACAAGAGGATGTGTGCAGGCTATATGCCAATAGTATGCCATTTTATATCAGGAACTTGGAACCAATCCCCTATGGATACCAAAGGACAACTGCATATTTGTCATTTAAATGTGTGTGTGTGTATGACTAGAGGTCTTTAACAGCCAGTACTCCTTTTTATGCATACTTGTGTCCCAGTCTCTGACACTGTAAATGACAGGCAAATAAATTTAATAAATAGATTCTATTGATTCAATAAGTACTTGATGAACTGAACAGAGTTGACCTCTGCACAATCACCTCTCCTCGTGTCCACTAGTAGATTTTTACACACACACACACACGCACGTCTGATTGTCTTTAAACACTACTCTCACTGTTTGACGGATTGGGTCTTCTGACTGATGACCTTTGTGTTCTTTTTTCAACTCACTTGACTCACATGAGCAATATTCACTTGAGCAATACTTGTGAGTCATACTGATTGTGTGATAACGTCGGCACATAGCACTGTTGACTACACAGACTCATTTGGGGCCAGTTCCCTTTTCTTGCTCCGAAAACAATCACCTTTCTTACTTCTTTCATTTCCTTTAATGAGTCAAACTCTCTCTAGTTCCAGGCCTATTAATATGTCTTCCTGGGACACTCTTACCTACCTTCTTTGTCTGTGGGAAATCTACTCATACTTTCCTTCAGGGGAGAGGCCTCCCACATGCATCATAGTTGAAATTGTTATTTATATAGTATCTTACCCCTTGGAATCTATGTCCCCAGCTCAGATCCTGAAACAAAGTGTATACTTAAGATTTATTTGTTCAATAAATGTATGACCAATAAAAAAGCAAAATGAAAAAACTGTAAATAACAGATTGGTGGCTTTAGGTAGCAGGATCAAGGAACAGACAGATTTGCTGGTGATGGCCAGAAAACAGAGACTCGAATATAGGAAGAGAGTTAGGGCAAAACGTAGTCAAGTATGGATTCCAACTCTCCATTTTCCCAGCAAAAATCCCCAACTGGGAATCCTTCCACCATCTTGCCCTAAAAGTCCATTCTTTAAGTCCCTTCCTTACAGCAACCAGGAGAGGGAAGATGAGTGGGAGCGGGTGCCCGTGGGAGGAGAGAAAGGAAGCAAAATTCAACTCCCTATCCAGTCTCATTCTGCATACTCCCACTAAGATTGTCTCCAAGCCAACCACATGAATACTCCCCACAGGCCTCAAGTCTGTCCCCCTGGCTCCAAATAGGCCTATGGCAAGAGGGAGTAGAGTGGAATAGTCTGAATAGGGGCTCTGGAATTAGACACGCTGGCTTTGAATCCTAGTTCTGCTCCCTACTAGCTGTGTGTTTGGGTATGTTATTTAACCTATTGCCCATGATAAAAGGAGGCTAAAAACATTGCCTACCTCACAGGGTTGCTGGAAGGAGTAAGAGTCGATTCATGTAAAGCCCTTTCTGTTAAATGTGAGTTCCCTTCTTTCAATGTCCTCAGGGACATTTTTATACACAGAGAAGATAACTATGAAGTTACTTTGGGCTTAAAGTTATAAATTTGAAAACTTAGTTTTCTTAAGCTTTTAAGTTTAATTTATGAGTCATATTATCCTATTTAGAAATCAGACAAACTTACTCATTACTTCTAAGGGACATTGAAATATTGGTTTAATTTACAACTTCAGTAAACATTCAGAAACTTTTACATTTCATTAACAAATATATTTATATCTTTTTCAAATCTTTCAGCTTTACATTGACAAATAAACATTCCTAAATATGTATACAAGTCTGTTAAATCTAATAAATTAAACTTATAAAATATTAAACCTTAAGTTCTCTTAAATATTTTGCCACTGTTTACAAATATAGTACAAACTCAACTCAAAGTCAAAAATATAATGAGTCAAATATATATTCTAAACCACAATTGCACATTTGACATATTAATTCTAAACCATTTATGTCATCCCACACTATACTGGGAGGGGTCAATTTTTCAAGTATTGTTTAGAATCAACTCCTTAGCTTGTTGAGATCTCTTAAGAATCAGAAGTGTATGGGCCAGAATGCAACCCTGATTGACGGTCTCAACTTTTTCACATGGATGCTGTGTTAAAGCCTTTGTCCGTTGGTCTCAAATTACACATTACCTAATTTTCAAATTGTTACTTGAGTCAGTAAGTAATTCCTTCTCATGGTTGTACTACTTGACTGGATTATAGCAATCTATTTACTGCTTCATTCTCTTCTGAATTCTTACCACATTCTTCCTTTCTGTTAGTACCATGCTCACATTTAAACCACATTTAATTGGATTACATGAGTCACAAGACTGTTTTAGGGTCACAACTCCTAAAAAGGTCAATTCTTTGGCTTTGGCACAGGCAGTACTTCAGGAATAGTAGCTGTTATTATTAGATTATCGATATTGCCTTTTTCTTCAAATTTGTTTCAGATTTATCTAGGCTCCTTGGTAACTTGTAGGTCAGTGGTTTTCAAACTTTAGTGTGGATCAGAATCACTTGAAAGGGCTTGTTAAAACACAGATTTCTGGGCTCCACCCTTTATAGTTTCTAATTCAGAATGTCTGGGGTAGAGCCTGAGAATATGCTTTTCTAATAACATCCCAGGTGATGCTGATAGTGCTGGTCCAGTGGTCACACTTTGAGAACTACTGCCTTCGATTATTTCCAGGATAATGCCTCCTTGTACATTTTTCTCACTTCATGCCCTACATCCCAGCCATATTGAAAAACATCAATCAATTCAGTCAATTAAGTATATACTACCCATTATGTGTCAGGTATTGTGCTAAGTTCCAGGGATACAAGAATTAACCAGGAATTAATTCACATATCTTTATAAGTGTACATATATAGAGATCACAAAGTGCTTCTAGAATTCATGGAAGGGACTCCTAACCCAGATTTGGGGAGGTCTTGGATAACGAAACATGAGTGATCATTTTTAACAAAGATCTAAAAGGCAACTAAGATTTAGCAAGTGACAGATTGTGGGGGATGCAGGCAGGGATGGGAAGGATAGGCATGGTGAGGAATGTTGCCACAGAAGAGTCATGACCGAGAGAAAACAAATGTACTAATGACTTTATTTGAGTCTTAACACCATAAGCATCTAAAAGCAGAATTTTTGAAAAAGATATTTAAAGTGATCCTCTGTTTTTGAATTTATGATAATTGAAAAAAGACTCAGAGTGTGAGGTGCAAGGTGATGTCATAACCTGCCAGGCTTTGGATGACCAGTGGTCTTGTTGGTCAATATGGACGGATGGTATAGATCACAACGGATAATGGCAGGGAACTCACTGCAATCATGGATGGGTCAGAATTGTTTCCACTCATTTCTATGTTTTGGTGAGTATGTTAGAGACTGACTGGTAGTTCTTCAAACCTATTTCCTTCTGTTTCTGGGCACAGATCTATTCTATATTCCCCCCACCTCATTTTCACTTGGGCATCACTATATGAGAGAATTCTAGCCAATGGAATGTGGTCAGAAGGGATAAAATTTACCTTCAAATCCTCCTTTTTTTTTTACCTGGCTGTCAATAGGATGTCAATGTTGAGAAAACTTGGAAACCCTGGGTTAATGGTAGAAGAACCTCCTTCATCCTGAATATGTGAGTGATTGGTTGGTCCCTCCTACCTAAGGAACATTTTGGAAGTTAGAAATAAATTTTCATTGTCTTAAGCTACCAAAATTTCATGCTTTTTGCAATTATAATAGCTTGCATTACTGTAATGAATAAAATGACAATAAGAGATGATGTCTTTTATTAAAATAATGATCCTCTTTAAAAATGAGGGACTGCTGGAAAAATTTCTACTCCAGACTAGGTCAAGCCCAAGAGAATCCCAAGTGCTGTCATTTAGGATGTATAGGGTATTTCCATCATAAAAGAGGTGGGGAAGAGCTCTTACAATGGTTGCTAACAACTTAATTATATGTTTAAATGTCTCCTTTGATAGATTATAAGCAAGGCTGTTTATCTCATTCATTATTTTATTTAGAGTACCTGGCACAGTGACTATCACATCTAGGTAATCAATAAATACACTGTATATGAAATGTATCAACTATTGGATCAGCAAGTTAGAGATGTAAGCAGGAGCCCAGTGATTTATGATCTTGTTAACCATGTTAAAGAAATTGCACATGATCCTGAGGGAAATGGGGAGCCACTGAAGGATTTAATAAGACAGTAATGGAATTTTATCTTTGGAAAGATCACTACAGTGAAAATAAAAGTTTTTCAACCTGAAATAGGTTTGAAACTAAAACTAGGAATATCAGTTTGGAGGCTCTTGTAGTAATCCAGGTAAGAGATAATTGTGCTATAATCTTGAACTATGTAAGATTTTAGTGATCTCATGAATAGAGACAAGAAAATACGTTTAAGATATAGCCAGAAGGAAGAACTGACAAGCCTAAATGATCATCTGAAATTGGAGATAGTAGAAGGAGAGAGTAGGAAAAGACCAGGATTACTCCTACTTTGTGGACAAGATAACCAACTGGGTGGTGCTGACATCATTAACATGGGGAACCCAGGACCAAAAAAATATTGGGGGAAGTTGTATTCTCAACATTTGGGTTGTGTGCACGCTAGTCTCTTTTCTAACTTAAAATAACTGCATTTCCACCTCTCTCTCTACCTTGTCTTCTGCTTTTCTTTACCTGAATAACTTCTATTCATCTATTACACCTCAAAATAGACTCTTTCCTTTGGGAAACTCTCCCAGGATTCCCAAGACTGGATAAAGTGTTTTCTTATGTGTTCCCAGTACTCTGTGCAACAGTGTAGCCTTTATCACAACGCATTGTACTCTCCTTCTGGCTTTCCTCTCTGCACCTCTCTACCCAAAGCCAGTTGAAGACAGAGACTAACTTTCAACGTTGGGTCCCCAGTGCCCATCACAGTGCTGTGTCAGAGTAAGAATTCAAAGCTAGAATGTAGTCGTGAGTGGCTGGATGAATGAATGAATGCAGCATGAATAATTTTGAAGGGCACAAAATTCAAAATTGAAACCAACTAATAACATTTGCTGATATTCTGTCTGTTTGAGACTTGCAGCATGCGGTTAACACAGATGGCCGTGAGATTGCAATACTCTTTATAAATTCTATTCCCCCGCCCCACTCTGTCCCCACTCCTACTCAAACCCCCACCAGGAATGGTCAGAAATCACAGAACGACTCTACTATTCCCTTAAGCGTCTGTCTCTGATCACAGCGTGAGTCCACCAGTCTTGCAATAGACTCCATGAGTGTTTTCCTTAGGAAAAAAAAATCTTATCAGAATTAATAGAAAATTGAAAAAGAGAAAGTTCATAGTGAGGCAGTTGTTGCGTATAAGTGAGACACGAATGTAGTCTGGCAAATAATGTGTTCTAAAGTTCTACTCTATTCTACAAGCTACTAAAGAATAAAAAGAGGTTGAGAGGGATACTCTCCCATTCCCACGTGTCAAATACAGCTAATCCAATTTACAGATGGATGTGAACTTACATTTTACGTATCATGGACAAAGCCTCTAACTGAAATAGGGGTAGAAATGAAGAAAAGAGCTACACACTTGAATAGAACATCAGAAGTTACTAAATTCAGTGGGAATGTGTGTTGTGAAATGAGGCTCTCTGGGCTCTGGAATAAAGAATCCAGCACTATAGGATTGAGGACACAGGACAACTGCACAGAAAGCTCATGCAATCAACTATGTAGTTGTCAGCCTTACCACTCAAAGTGTGGTCTGTGCAGCATTGGTATCACCTGGGAGCTTCATAAAAACGCAGACTCTCAGGCCCCTCCCCACTCCTACTGAATTACAATCTGCATTTTAAAAAAGAATCCTCAGATGATTTGTAGGGACATTAAAGCTTGAGAGGCTTTGCTCTAACTAAAAGTATTCAAAGAGCTTACTGAGCTCAAATTAACTCACTTTAGGATCACATTATAGTTTATTTTCCAGATTAGTACTTTTTTTTAAATTAAAAGATTGGGTCTCACTCTGTCACCCAGGCTGCTGGAGTGCAGTGGCGTGATCATAGCTCACTGCAGGCTCGAACCCCTGACCTCAAGGGATCCTTCAATTTCAATCTCCTGAGTAGCTGGGATGACAGGTGCATGCCAGCACGCCCAGCTATTTTTTTAAAAAAAGTTTTGTAGAGGCAGGGTCTTGCTATGTTGCCCAAAGGACATCTCTGAGGGTGAAAATGAATGCTAAAATAATCAAAATTGCATATTTTTGAAAGATTTAGTTATTAAGAAATAAATTAGTTCTTATATGAGTGGGTCTAAAAACAGTTCTAGTCATAAACAATCTTTAAAAATAAAACTATTTCTAAAAATAGAATTAAAATATCAATGTATATTAAATAAAAATTATTTATATTGGTCTGAACATTATGTTTAAAATGTTTTTATTTTTAAATGTATGTATATTGATACAGAAACATAAAAATGTGCACATACATTGGTTGCTATACATACATACATGCTAGCTCCGCTTATTGAGATGGCCTAGAAGATATCCAGTGGCAACAAACATACCTAGTGTCAACATCTTGGTTTCTAAAGACCATTCTCCGGTAAAAGGAATCAGGTCTTTTGGAGAAATGACTGATTCTAGGGCTGGGTCAAAGAAATTACAAGAGGAGTTCAGGAGGAATGAGTTGTGAAATGAGGTATTATGGGGCCTGGAATATCTTGTAGATCCAGAAAGTAAGGGTGTTCTAAGAAAAGAAAATGATGGGAGACATGTCAAAGAGCACAGGAGCCAACCTGAAGGAGGTCCCAATGGCCAAAGCTTAAATAATGTGAGCAATGAAATAATAATAGTATTGAATTATAACACAAAGTAAATGTCCGTGAATCCTTTCTGATATAAATAAATGACTGAATAAATAAATGGAGATGGGACAAGTCTTCCTCAGAGTAGAATTCCAACAATAAATATAAAAGGAATGAGAAAAACAAAATCGTTAAAGGTCTACACAACAGTAACAGTTGCTTCCGGTAAGATCCACTACTGGACGCTAAAATCAGGAGGTGAAACGTTTAAGAGAAACTGGGTATTTGCCTGGGCTTAAATATCTCCCCATAGATATTAATTATTATCGTGGTTTTAAGATAGCTCCATGAATTTTTTGATACTCTTCCCTTCAGAAAGTGGAATTTAATTCCCCACGCCTTGAATGTTGGCCAGATTTAGCGACTTATTTCTAATTAATAAGAGTATGGAAAGGAAACGATGGTAATACTACGGTGAACAACCTGACAGACACCAACTTACGTGGTCAAGATTAACATCACCAGTGATAACTTATGTTGATAGCGTGTGTTCCCTAATAAGATGCAGTAAAAAGCATTTCATATCTATGCTATTTTTCTCCCAAGTCCCTAACACCACGCCAATCATAAGGAAAAAAAAATCAGGCAAACCCAAATTGGTGGACATTTTACAAAATATCTGACTCATGCTCTTCAAAAGGATCAAGGCCATAAAAAGTAAAAGACAGAGGAGCTGACATACATTGGAGGACACTAAGGAGGCATTATGGCTAAATGCAACATGGTAATCCTGGATTGGATGCTGGAACAGAGAAAAAAATTATTGGAAAAACTGGTGAGATTGGAATATAGTTTAGTAATAATATTGTTCTAATGTAAGTTTTGACAAATGTACCATGGCTATATATTATAAAATGTGAGTATTAAGGGATGTTGGGTGATAGTGCATGGGTACTCTACTATTTTTGCAACTCTTCCGCAAACCTAAAACTATTTCAAACCTAAGTTTAAAAAACAAAATAAACAATGAGTATAAGAGTGTATTGATAATATCTACGTATACAGATTGTTATCAAAAGACCATGAGATCTGTGGAAGAAAAAGGGAGAGCTTTATTTTCTATAAAAAACAATCTGCAAATTAGAGAGTCACAGCCTTCAGTGTAAAAGGAAAGCATGCTCTGAGGAGGGGTTGGAGGGTTAGAGATTATAGAGGCAAAAACAGCAGGGCAGGGGAGGAAAGGCAAGAGAGTGAAGAATCCAGTCTTGAATAGATGACCTTTAAACCCCAAATCAACAGTCTCCCTTAACAGATTCCAGGTGGTCAGTCAGTTGGTGCCAGGTGGTCTATTGGAGGTCATTTGTGGAATTTCCAACTATGGTCTATCTTGGCACTGACAACAAGAACTGGTGTGGCTTGATTGTAGAAAAGAAGGTCCTGTGACACTTCTACAACATCTTTCCGAGAACACAGAGTATGTGACTGCTCCCTTACCCAGCCATGGCCATTTCATTCTGTTTTAACTTTGAAATCTCACTTAGCCACGGAGAGTCCATTTTGTTTGTTGGCCAGGGACACATGTTAATATTTCTCCCTTTTGGGTGAAACCTGCCATAAGCAATGTTGATGACCAACTTATGTTTTTGTCCCATCTCCTTGTCAAAGTAGTGTGGCTATCTGCTCTGGGTTTATCTAGTCCTTCAGTGAGACTCATGTGGCTGAGAGACTTATGTCTAATTTCAACAACTTGGGCCAAGTTGAGAATCAACTGCCGGTGAGAAGGCCGGCAGATGCCTGTCAGATCTTTGTATCAGTGTCTCATTGATGTTCACTGGTTAAGTCTATGGATTAACTGATACCACTGAACATCAAAAGAAGTGTCCTGTGATCAAACTCTGGGGTGGATATCAACTTTTCTGGCACCATTTATTGAATAGGGACTTTTCCCCTAGTGTATATTGCTGTCTACTTTGTCAAAGATCAGATGGCAATATGTGGATGGTTTTATATCTGGGTTCTCTATTCTGTTCCATTGGTCTATGTCTCTATTTTTGTGCCAGTACCATGCTGTTTGGGTTACTATAGCCTTGTAGTATAAGCTTAAAGTCTGGTAAAGTGATGCCTACAGATTTGTTCCTTTTGCTTAAGGTTGCTTTAGTTATTCGGGCTCTTTTCTGATTCCAAATGAAGCATAGAATTACTTTTTCTAGATCTGTGAAAAATGATGTTGATATTTTGACAGGGAACACATTGAATCTGTAAATCAATTTGGGTAGTATAGACATTTTAACAATGTTGTTTCTGCCAGTCCATGAGCATGATATGTTTATATCATCTGCAATTTCCTTTCTCAGTGATTTGTAGTTCCAAGATCCGTATCTCTCACCCCTCACAAAAATTAATTCAGGATGGATAACATACTTAAATCTAAGACATGAAACCATAAGAATTCTAGAAGAAAATGTTGGAAAAACTCTTGTAGATATTGGGCTAGGCAAAGAATTTATGAAGAAGACCCCAAGGGCAATCACAGCAACAACAAAAATAATAAATGGTACTTGATTAAATTAAAAAGCTTCTGCACAGCCAAGGAAACAATCGACAGAGCAAATAGACAGCATATAGAATGGAAGAAAATATTCGTATGTTATACATCTGATAAAGGGCTAATAACCAGAATCTATAAAGATCTCAAGCAAATCACCAAGAAAAAAATCAAACAATCCCATTAAAAAGTGGGCAAAAGACATGAACAGAAGCTTCTCAAAGGAGATAGACAAATGGCCAATAAACATATGAAAAAATGCTCAAGGTCACCAGTCGTCAGAGAAATGCAAATCAAAACCACAATGAGATATCACCTAACCCCAGGGAGAATGACTTTTATCAAAAAGTCCCAAAACAATAGATGCTGGTGTGGATGTAGAGAGAAAGGAACACTTATACACTGTTGGTGGTACCGAAAACTAGTGCAGCCTCTATATAAAACAGTATGGAGATTCCTCAAAGAATTAAAAGTAGAGCTACCAGATCCAGATATCCCACTACTGGGTATTTACCCAAAGGAAAAGAAGTCATCTTATCAAAAATCATTTGCACTAGAGTGTTTATTGAAGCACAATTCACAATTGCAAAGATGTGGAATCGATCCAAGTGCTCATCAATTCATGAATGGATTAATAAAATGTGGTATATGTACACCATGGAGTACAACTCAGCCATAAAAAATGAATTAATACCTTTTGCAACAATCTGGATGGAACTGGAGACCATCCTCCTAAGTGAAGTATTGCACAAGAATGGAAAAACAAACACCACATGTACTCACTATTAAACTGGAATTAACCAACCAGCACTCATGTGCACAGATGGAAGTAAAACTCAACCAAAATCATGCAGGTGGGAGGGGTGAGGGGGGATTGGTGAAATCATACCTAACGGATACAATGTACACTATCTGGGTGATGGGCACACTTATAACTTTGACTCAAGCAGTACAAAAGCAATCCATACAATCAAGATATTTGTACTCCTGTAATATTCCAAAATAAAAAAATTATTTAAAAAAATCCTGATTGGAGAACTGGTAAAACATTTGTTAAAGCAGTCAAGAACAATTTTAAAGAAGACCCAGGTGCTTAGACCTACTATGAGAAGGGGTTAACACAATGACAAAAACTTAGAGTAGCAATGGTTAAAGATGCAATTGGCGAGGAAATTTGGTTATTTCTGTGGCATATAACAATTTAATGTAATAACTATAATTATGACTGATAACATATGCCCAGATGTATTATAATTTAGGAATATCATAACATATATTAATAACACACTTATATAAATATAACTCAAAGAAAGTTAAATGCCATTTTTTAAAACTTGAAAATGTTTTTTGTATGATTTTAGCATACCAAATAAGCCTAATACATCTCTATTGGACTTTTAGGGGTTTTTGTTATGTCTAAGTTATTTTAGGTCAAAAAGACTTAAGTTTAGAATTTAAAATTTAATTTTGGGAAGTTTGTCATATGTCAAAGGTTTAAAACACTTGATCAAAATATGACCACAGGCCACTATGAAATAAAACCAAAGTGACAAAAGATTTTAAAGGCACAAAACACAAGAAATTATCCTGATGACACATAGAATGGAATCTCTGTTTCTTAGGCTAGTTACCTACAAAGTAAAGAAAAACGTTTGTAATTTTCTATTAAAGAGTAGATCAATGTTCCAAGAAAATTCTTTTGTTTTGGCACAGGGGCCTTGTATCTGTGTAGTATGTTTTTGATATTGTTAATTTTTTAGAAAAAATTATAAATAACTTTCTTTCAATTTTAGTAAACTTATTACACACTAAATTTTTTCATGAGATTAATTTTTTATGAAACTTTTTATAACTTTTTAAAACTTTCAGTTTTGTCTTACACTTTCTTTATTAGCGTTTTATTTTAGGACAAAAATTTACTTATTTTCCCCTCATTATTTTGACCATACAAAGTTTTGTCTCATGTAAAACAAAAATTTACTCTCTTTTTTAACTTTCTTTACCAAAAAACACATCTTATTTTCTTTACACATTCTGTATATAGAATTGTTTTTCTTATATCTGGTAGTGTTAGTTACATATATCAACTATAATTTTAACTCTTAGTACCCCTAATTATCAGCAAAAAGAAAAACCTGGAAAGTAATTTCAAACTGTTTTATATCAGTATTCATCAATGGAAACCATTTTATAAGTTTTAGTCTCAATTTTTTAACAAGTCTAAATATATTTAGCTTTTGTATGCCAAAAATAAATATCAAAGCATATAAATGTAAACTTATGTTTAATAATTGTTTTAATATTTTAATTAGAAATAAATCAGATATTTCATGATTATCTATTAGTTCATTTAAATATAACATGACTTTAAGATTTTAAATTCCTGAAAGAATTTTGAAACTATGACACAAGTATCCTCTATAATGTCTTTTTCAATTGTACTGGGTACCAAGTATCATCATGGCACTCAAGGACATCTATGAAGAGCAGGACCTTTCTGGGTCCTGAATTTATACACCAAGTGTAGAGCTCAGGACAGAGGACAGAGCTATGACAATGATGTCTGGAGGATACAATCCCTCCCAGCATGGTTAGGAGGCAGAGTTGGACCAGGGAGGACAGGGCCATTTTGTGCTTGGCTCTGCCTTGTACCCTGTGGTCCAGGTGTCTAGGACATGCATATCCCCAGGCCTCACCATGCCACCTGTCTAGGCCCCAGAATCCAGAGACTCAAAACCAAATACAAACTCACAGAAAGATGTAAGTCTTTAGGGGAGTCGAGTAGCCAGCTCTCATAGCTTTTACTCACAGACAAATCAAGCAAGTATCAAAAATACTAAAGAAGTAACAGTTTTATGACCTTAAAACATCTAGCATACATATCCTAAACTTGTATGACTAGAAGGCTCAGGCAAAATGTCTGAAGTATATTTAATAATGACAATTCTGAAGACATTCTCATTTTATTTCTCAACAATTTTAACAGTCCTAAACTAGAGACAGAAACAAAATTGTTGGGTTTGGCAATCTTGTCTTGTGTTCTCAGTTCTTGGTGTGCTCATGGTTGAAGAATGACCAGACACACTAAAAATAAGACAAGCACGAGGTGAAATTTATTGAGGGAGAGCAAAGTAGGATTATAGAGCAAGAGCAAGATACAGGTTTACAGAGCAAGATACATATACCACAGATGATGATCAGACCCCTTGTTGTAGCAAAAAGAGAGAGAGACCTTGGTTATGATCTAGGTCTTGTTTTACAGTGTCTGGATTGGGACTTCCCCATGGTTCAGATGTCACCATGGAATCACTTTGACTGGACAGCTGGGAGTTACATGACCTGCATCTTACCATGCATGCTGATTTCCCATGATCCTCTCTGAAAGCTCATTTAGGGGGGTGAACCTCAGTGGCACCCCCTTTCATCCCTAGGAGACCCGTAATCCCTTGTTATCTACCTAACAAAACAATTTTAAACTAGGTTTATTTACTAAAGATTGTAAGAGACATGTGAGCTAAAAGGTATTTGAGTTGGTTTTTATTTCAATTTTTTAAAGAACATTTAAGTGCTTACTTTTTCTTTAAGCCAATTAGAAGTTTTAAAAATGTATTTTGGTAGTCAAATGTCACATATACATAACACATATGAACATATAGACATACAGACACACAGAAGCAGATCTTATACCTAAGATTTTTTCATTTACCAGGTTTTAAATAATTTTTGGTCTTTTTCCCAATAGACTATCAAGCCCTAAACAATTGTTAACTAGGCAACCTGGAAATTTTTACTTCTAAAAACATGATATTTTTAGGTGAAAATTTACATTCAGAAACATAGAACTTAGATCTAAATATTATTTTCTGAGACAAAAGAAGGGCTTAAGGAAAAGGCCTAGTCAAGACAAGATTGCCAGGAAAAGTATTTTAAACAAAGGTAATGTTTTTTTTTTTTTAAATAAACTTAAGGCAATGTCTTTTCTATCACAAAAGTTTCTAGTAGTTTAGGTGTAGGGAGAGAGATGCCCTTACAAATGGAGATTTTTTTATAGCTGTAAATTTCTTTTATAGAAAGTTTAAAAATAGCCAGCTAAATGCCAGAGAGTGTTGTAGAGACCAATCTAGTTAGATAGATGGTCTTTTAAACTTAGCTTATTTCTTGAATAAATTACTGACTTCAGGGTGGAGCCCTTTAACAGGGCCTAGAAAGTATTTGCAGTTTCCAGGGCCTAATTTTTAAATATGTGAAAAGCAGGCACAACTGGAAGGCACTGTGTCTACATCTTTGAAAATTAAAGATCTCACTTTTACATTGAATCCTGGTCCCTGAAAAAGGGAAATACTATGGGGCCGACTGCACAAGCTTTTACAGTGTACTTCACTACAAAGATATTCCCTGAGGCTGGTGGGTGACCCAAAGTCAGTTAGGCCACTCTTTGAGCAGCCCATCCCCCAGAGGAGTCTTATCCCTTGGTGGTGAGTGTTCTCACAACCTCCAAGTGCTTAAACCTGCCTTTTGATCTGAACACCTAAAGAAATGAGTAGCCCCCCCTAGTAAATAATCATGTACTGTAATAGCCATCAGCCACTTTCAAAACTGCAGTGTTTGCTGGTAACTTGTCAGCTATTGTACACACCGAAGTCATTTTTTCTCACAGTATAAATTAATCCCCGGTACCGTAAAAGTCAAAGAGATCAGGTAATTTATCATAAAAGAGAGCAGAGCTTCAAACTTGAGAGGAACCTGTCCTCCACTCTTCAGCCTCTCCAGGAAGACAGAAGGCCCCAGTGGGGAGTGAGTGGCATCTTTCTGTGTTCCTTAAGAGATCTGAGTTATTAGAAGTCCCCTCTAAATTTTTTTATGTGGTATTGAATATAGTGGAGAGCAAGGAGGAGCTTGAATATCAGCTTTTAATTAAGCTGACATCTGACTTTAGAGCTCTTTCTAAAAATTATTTTAACCCTCTTATTATCAGATTTTAGCTGAGACACACAGATGATATTCCTGGCTTTTGAACTTTTTTAAAAATATAACCAAAGGTACCCTCCCAAGTAACTTGCCAAAACAATAAGCCTTAACCAAGGTTATGACTTAACCAAGGAAGAACCAAGCACCTCCAAAGAGGTGCAAAGCAGTCCTCACAACATCCAAAATGACCCCAAAGATAGCTCAAAGAAAGGAAAGTTTCACCAGCTGTAAATGGAGTACAACTCACATTTTTGTCCAGCCATATTTGCTCTTTAGCTGAGCGCCTATGCATGAAGGCCCCAACCCATCATATGCCTCACAGATGGAAAAAGACAGGAAATTAATAGCTGTCTATGGTAGGGAAAAGGATCAATAACAAATGAGTACCCCAAAACGTCAAGATTCATATAAATAATTTAAAACAAATGGGATTGGTTCTCTCTCTGGGAATCAAGCCTGGGTCACAGCAATGAAAACACAGAATCTTAGCCACTAGACCACAGGATGGAGTGTGTTTTGTAAATCTTGCAGGAGATTCAAAGCAGGCAGCTTGAGAAAGAAGTACTTCCTGGAGAGGGTGTAAAAGAGGCCATCTCAAAGATCTCCCCTGGGCCCCCAAAATTTGCTCCCAGGAACAGGCTAAGATGGCAAAAGACTCTTGTCACTACAGGTGGTTAATGGTAGTGTTTGTGTGCATGTTGTTTCCAGTAACCCACAAGTTTGTGGGGGGCCACCAGTTACAGACCTGTTAATCTGTGACACCAGTTAGGCCCTCCTGGGATTGGATTTTCCCAAGACTGACAAGGCAACAAGCGTTGAGATGGCAAAAGCCCCGTAGGGATGGAATTTCTTAAAACAAACTCCTCCCAAGAACTTAACATATTTGGAACTAAAAATATGCCGATTAGAACCACAAACTGATTAAGTCTGCAGGGCCAGCTCAAACTAGCAGGCTTATAAGGGCTTTAGAGGCCCGTTTCTACCCTATGGTACCCCTCCTTGTGACAGAAAAACTAGGAAGACAAAGACAAAGGAAAAGACTATTTCTGGGAGGAAAACAGATTAAACAATATAAATATTCATATAAAAAGTACCAAAAAGTACACTAGAGTTGCTATACCCAAGACTAGTCACACAAATCTTTTTCTTCCATTAATCAAGATTTTGTAGAGGAGAAAAATAGTAATTTTTACTGTATGCTGAACCATATTTCACAGAAAGAGAGGCTGGGAACATGACTGGCAAGAAGTTTTTACTCTTCTGCCAGCTTGTCAGGTCCTGGGTTCCCTTCACTGTAGCTTCCAGAAGAGCAGAGTGGCTCTGGGGATTCTGTGCCAAACTGTGGGGGCCAAGGGAAAGTTTCCCTTTCACTCTCTGGAGTTTTGCTGAAAAATCACCTCATAAAGGAGAGAGAGCATATAAATTTATTAATGTGATCACAGGAAAGAACCACAGAATGATTATCCCCTTCTTGAGAAATGAAAAAGCTCAAGAAATTACTTACCCCTTTGTCAAAGAGTGAGAACAACTAGCTGAATAAAACTCAGAAGAATCAACCAAGTGGGAGGTCTGACACTCAGGAGAGAGTCACCTGGTTCTCTGTAGCCATGGAGGAGCCACAGGGCCTCAAGGGCCCTGTTGGTACCAAGGGGTCAGGACCCAGCAATGTTCCAGATGAAGAACGTGGTAGTAAGAAGGGCAAAGTGGAAGTGGAATGCAAGTGGGGGACAGAGAGATACAGGGCTCTCTGTTTTAGAGCCAGAGAGCCTTTCAAGTTTTTGGAGATACTGGTTAAGTCTTCAGATCAGTCTCCTTTAAAAACTTAAAAACATTCACAATTGTGTTTGGAGCTTTCAAAAGTGCCAATTAAAGGAAAGCCTCTTATTATCTTTGCGAGGTCTAGACTCCTCTTTGTTTAATTGTGGCATGTAGATAGTTTAATTTAGATGTATCTCTTGGGTCAATTTTTACCCAGCCTTAATCTTTAAATTTTAAATTTGAAAAACTGCCAGAGTACCTGATGGCAGTTGTTCAGAGACCAGGGCACTGAAATACCTGGTGGTGGCCATCAGTGAAAGTTCCCTTAGAACGTAGGTTACCCATAGCACTCACTTTATGAAGGTGTCCCTTTGGGTGTAACCAAAGTGCAAGTGTACTCACAAAACTGAAGTGTGAGCATACCCCACAGAGCATGCGCGTATCCTGCAAAATGCAAGCGTACTCCTCAAATGGGCAGGCTCTCTGAAGAAAATAAAGTTTTTGAGACCTCACCCTAAAAACAGGAGATCTTTGATCCAAGAGGGCTTGTCTGATTCCTCCCTAATGTGCTCAAAGGTCTTTTGTGTGTACCAATTCATTGGTCTAGATGATGTTGGGAAGAAGTTGAGGAGGCGGGTTGGGGGGCCACTTTGGATCTCATCCTTCATGACGAAGAAATGTCAACAAAAGACCATGAGATTTGGGGAGGAAAAAGGGAGAGCTTTATTTTCTATAAAAAACAATCTGCAGATTGGGGAGACACAGCCTTCAGAGTAAAAGGAAAGCATGCGGGGGGAGGGATGGACGGGGGTTTGGAGAATTAGAGATTGCAGAGGCAAAAACAGCAGAGCAGGGAAGGGGAGGAGAGGGGAGACAGGGAAGTGAGGAATAGAATCTTGATTGGATGACCTTTAAGCCCAAAACTACCAGTCTTTTTTAATAACTGTTTCTAGGTGGTCTGTTGGTAGTCAGTTGGGGAATTTCTAGCTTCAGTCTATCTTGGCACTGACAACAGGAACTGATGGGGCTGGACTGTAGAAAAGTAGGCCCTGTGACTCTCTTCAGCATCTTTCTGAGAACATAGAGTACATGTCTGCTCCCTCACCCAGCCATGGCCACTTCATTCTGTTTTAACTGAGATCACAGCTTCTGGGAATTCATTTTGTCTATCGACTGGGGGCATGCTTTAACAAAATATATAGCATAAGTGGTGTATTTTATTCTTAATACATACAGCATAATCTCAGAGACAAATTGCTAAATGAGAGATACTTTCATTTTTCTATTTTTAATTGAAATGTGCAAATATTTCAGTCTACATATCTGTAGAGGTACCACTTTTTGTTTCCATTTAAGTGCCTTCTTTTGTAAAATATATTTTAAAGAAAAATTATCAAATAATTTATCTCTATTACTTTTTGGATATAATGGAAGATCATAAGCTTTCTTATTTCATTTCATTGCAATAAAAATAAATTTATCCAATTACAAATAGAAACTCCAATAAAAGAGCTTTCCTCCAAATTGGGATAATACAAAATGTAATTATAAAATGTAAAAACTAAATCTCAGACACTGTTTTAATTCTTAATGTTTAATAAAGCTAGACTCCCTATTCTATAGTGGTAAATTTCATGTCTTTTTGCTGGTTTCTTTGAAAACATTTGATAACCCATTTGTTGAATATATTAATTAAATATTTTTAAATGATTTTGAATTAAATGTAACTAAAATTTAGAGGACTTGGTAAAAAAATAGTTCAATGCCATTATAAGACATGTATATGAGTGTATGAAGTGTTTCTTCAAATTAATAATCAAACATTTCTAAAATCTGATTATATGGGAAGTAAAGGAAAAATGAGTATTGCAGTACAATAATCATTTTGCATTCAACATCAGCTTTATCACAAACATTTCTTTTGTGTGTGTATGTATACATATATACATGTTTATCTAAATTAAATTGAATTTTAATTTAATTTAAAACATTTAACTTAAATTATTAATTTAATTTATATTTAATTTGAATTTTTAATTTAATTAAAACATATATCTGTTAAATTTCCCATGACTTCTATTTCAATTGATAGAATGTTGTAGCCTATTTTGAAAAATTCCAAATTATATATGCACTATACCAATTCCCATAGTGAAGTTAAAGTAGATTAGTCATTTGATCTAAGTGAAAAGTCATGCTTCTAGAGTAATATATGTGCACCCACTGCAGCCACATATATTGAATCATAATCTTCAGGCCCAATCAGTTAAATAATTACCAAATTTGAAATAGATGCTGAAGATTCTTAAGCAAATTCATATGGTCTAGTTTTGTGTGGTTAATTATATCTTTATAGCTTTCTTAGTGAATGGTAGCTGTCAACACAAAATTTGTGTAAGTTACACATTCATTATCTAACTTTCTTGAGAAGTGTAAATTAGTACTTAATTTTTTATCAAATATGACATTTCATTTTAAGCATTTTACTGCTGAAATGACATATTACAAAATAAAAATGTGTTACCAAAAACAAAAATAGGGAACTGATTGTATATCTATACCATATACAACCATACATTACATGATAAAACCAAAGTAACCAGATCATCCAGACTAATATCTATCTGTAACTTCTACAATGAAGTAACTACACTTCTATTTTCAGCATATTCTGTAGTCTGATTAGTAATTCCTCACATTTTTTTGTAGATCTCATTGCCTAGTGGGCTTTTGTGCAGGGTGGTCAGGGCACAGGTATATCCAATAGTGAGCAGAGGCAGCAGCTCCCAGAGCACAAGAGTTAAATTATCCTTAGCTGCTTCTGTCGAAATATGCTTTATCGTTGAAGACCTTACGTGTTGTCCTTAAAAAGAAAGTGTTGGTTACGTTACATTGCAACTGGAAAGGGTCAAAGGGATAGGGTACCACTGTTTGTCTTTCAGCTTTAACCACATGTTAAAGAGAAAACCATTCACTGGACATGCATCTTACCCACTACCAACAGAGACGATGTTAGAAGCTGGTAATAAAACTGGAAATCTATGGAATTCATCCAATTTATTTTGAAGCAACTCTTGATAATAATATTAATTATGAAAAATCTAAGACAAATTTTGAACAAGGCCAGGGCTTTCTCAGCATAATGGGACATATGGTTCTTTTAACTCAGACAATTCCTGTGCCAGTAGGCATAACAAGTATCAGGCAAACCTATGACATGATTATAAGTGATCTGGCTTGAGGTAGAGGCAGCGGGAACTAGGGCCTTATGGAAAAGGGTAGCAAAGGCTTGTAGACAAATAACTGGGTTGAAAGACTTGGCTCCACTGGTTCTGCCACTTGGGGGACTCATTCAACTGCTTTAAGCTTCAGTTTGCTCACTGAAAAAACAATAGTAATTATAGCACTGATGTAGTAGGTGTAACGCTTACTGCTTTAAACCATGTATATGTAATATCACATTATTTTTATCCCTAAATTAAATTGAATCTGCTCCAAGTCTACATCTACTAGACTAGCAGGAAATTTAATCTGAGTGTTATCAGAACTCCTGCCACCTCCCAGGAGTAGAATCCAGAACATGGAAGAAGAACCCTTTCATTTCTGGTTCACACTTTGATGCGGAGACATTGTTGATGCTTCTTGTTCAAGTCCTTACATCAATAGATAAAGATACATCTGTGGCTTTTGTGCCAATAAAGTGAGGGAATAATTGAAGGAGCTAAATCATCAAATTGGTTAGAGGGAATGGGATGCTTAAGCAGAAAGATTGGCTTTGACAAAGATCAGTGACCATTCATACATGGTACCAGGAGGAAGGAGTCTGCGTGTTCACCCTGGGTAAGTCTGCGAGTGTTCTGATATGAACGTTTTCTGTTAGTTCCCGTCTTTGTCTTGAATTTTCTCTCTGTTCCTCCTAAGATATTTTTCTTATGATTTCTATGTTTCTCTCTTTCATTCTTTGTTTATTTGAATCACCCCCTCTTTCTGTCATCAGTCTCTTACTTTAAACTCGTCATGATATTGAGTGTATTTTTTTCATTTATTGAGTTTTTTAAATAAAGTTTTAGGTCCCTATTTCTAATTTTAAGAGAGTATTTGGTCATTGTATATTTTTCTATAAATATAACACCATTGTATTTCACTTGATTAATTATTTTTCTTGAGGGTCATTCAACTCCAATAGGGAAAAAAGTTCTGGACTTAGTGAATTTGATACATTTACACCATCTGAAACCAGATTACATCATATGTAGGAAATGAATGAATGATCAAAGAAGTCTTGCCAAGCAAAAAGCTCTGATATCCTTCTTTAATATGTAGATAAAAACTGTTTGAAATTAATATATTATTTGTATGCAAAATGGGGCAGCTAAGATTCTTAAAAACAGTTTATTTTCTTTTAATCCTGTTTACTCTATTAATATACTGAGCAAACACTTTTTGCTAGATAGTGCCAGAGTAAACTTTTGCCCAGCCTGTGTCTGATTTTTTATGATTCTCAGAATTAATAAGGTTTATGAAGTTCCAAATAGATACACTGCCTGGCGCAGAGTTGTCATCAGACTCAATTATGCCCCAGGATTAGGTCCTGAGTGATCAGTTGAGACTTGTCGGTTTAGATACTTCATTCTTTATGGGATGTTATTAATATTTGTTAATAGCATTCATGTCTCAATCGAGTTCCAACAGATTCGCCAGGTTAGGGTTAATTTAATTGCTGCTGTGCTGACACACGTTTAGAACCTGGCTGGGAGCCATAGCCCCTTTTCCTCCTTCCCTTCTCCTGTACCTCCATACTGGCCAGACTATTTCCATACCGTCCTGTAGGAAACTGAAAAATAATCCCCAAAGATATGAAGATATTAGGTCCTAATCCATAGAACCTCTAAATATTGCCTTATAAGGAAAAAAAGTCTTTGCAGGTGTGATCTTGACATGGGAAGATTATCCAAGATTATCCTTGTGGGCCCTAAATGCAACCATTAGTGTCCTTGTAAGAGAGAGGCAGGAAGAGGTGACAGAAAGAAGAGGAGGTAATGTGATCCTGGAGGCAGAGATTAGAGTGATGCAGCCATAAGACAAGGAATGCTGACAACCACCAGAAGCTGTAAAACGCAAGAAGGTATTATCCCCCCAGAGACTCTGAAGGAAGCCAAGTCCAGCTGACATCTTGATGTCCGAGTTCTGACCTCCACATCTGTGAGAGAATACATTTTTCTTGTAAGTCATCAAATTTGTAGTAATTTGTTACAGCAGTTATGAAGAACTAACCTGCTCCCTTCTCTCTATCTCCAGAGAATGTCTGGGCTAGACTTAGATGAATCGGAGAGAGAAAAAAGTAGCTGGAATTTTTACTGCCGTGAGTTGTTCCCTTCCATCCTCAAAGGAAATACATAGTGGAAGAAGAGAAGTTGTAATAAGAAAACACAGCACCTTTCAAGCTAAGCTTTTCAGACTGGTCTAACCCCGTTGTTTGTCTATTCCTGCTTTTCTTAGGCTACAACTTCCAGACCCCCTTGCCAGCTGACATCTGGTTAGCTTTTGCCCATGGGAGGCATTGATGGAATATTAAAAGACAGGAAGAAGGGAGAAGCTCTTTTTTCTTTTCCTACTTTGGATTAGCCCTCTGGTGACAGCAGCGGTGACATTGGACAGTTGCAGCTTCCTGTACAGCTAGTGGGTTCCCAGGAGCAGGAAGTGCTGCGGCCCCAGCAGTCTCAGTTGCTCAGCCTTCATGGACTTTGGCTTTATCAGGGGCATTGATGGTAGTTTGGACTCTTGGCTTTTGCACTATAGGCAGGATTTTGGCCTCCTGGAGTCCTAGAAAGTTATGGCGCAGTGGATCCAACAGCAGAAGGATAATTGTTGTTTCTGAGAAATATCACTTTCACTTTTGCTACTCCAGTCCTCAGAGTGATCATGGCTTCCCAATGTTCCCAATCCTTGTCAACTCCTTTTGTAACTATTTCCCTATATAAAGACCCCATGTTTGAAACACCTATGCCAGATATTGACTTCCTGAGAAACGAGATTTTCCTATGTTATGGCCTGTGGTTTTATTTCCCCGTAGTGGTGGTGAAATAGTATTTATCTCTATATTAAAAGGTAATGGCTTAAAAACTATCTGGCAAATTATTCCTTTCCATTGACAAGTCAATTATTTAATAGATCAGGTTAACTGTCAACTAACCATTTATTCTTTCATGCACTGTTCACTCATATATTCATACACCCCACATTTTCTGTTGCCACAATTCATTCATTAATCCATTCACAAATCCTTACTGAGGATCACTCTACTGGACCTGTGCCAGGTACTAGTTACTTAATTGGTGACTTATTTCATTCTTTGATATCTAGTTCTTTTTTGCTTACTACTTTATGATAATATAGCAGGAGTGGTTTACAGAAATGGTTTATATTAGCTCAAGAAATTAGAAGTTTGGCTGTTTTAAACCCACAGTCTTAGTCTGTTTGGTGTTGCTATAAAGGAATACTTGAGGCTGAGTAATTTATAAAGAAAAGAGGTTTATTTGGCTCACAATTCTGCTTGCTGGAATATTGGGCATCTGGGGAAAGCTTCAGGCTGCTTTGCTCATGGTGGAAGGTGGAGGAGAGCTGGTATGTGCAGAGATCACATGGCAAGGGAGGAAACAAGTTGGGGGGAAGGTGCCAGGCTCTTTTTAACAACCAACTCTTGTGGGAACTAATGGAGCAAGAACCCAACTCATTACTGCAAAGACAGCATCAAACTATTCATGAGGGATCCACCCCCAGGACCCAAACACCACTCATTAAACCATACCTCCACCATTGGGGATCAAATTTTAACATGAGGTTTGGGGGGCAAACATCCATATTATAGCACCCACTGAAAACTACTGAGTCAGTTATATGTACAAATTAGTATAAAATAATTTCTTATTTTTAAATTTCAATAATTTAATATTGGTACTTTTCAAAATGAACCTCATAAAGGCTTAGTGTTGGGAAAAATGTTGAAGCTAAAAGCTGAAATATTTTGGAGACTGCTACTTATCTCTTGTATCAATTAAACTAAAAATATCCTCTACTTGTGCATTTCCCATATTTATATGACAAGGTGACCCAAGCTGAGATTATTTTGATTCCTTCATAATTAGAGACTGGGAAACACATGTTTTAAAAAATTATAAGCAATTTTTGCTTTTAGGAATAAATACTGAATTTGTTGTGGGGCAAGACTGCTTTTAGTTATGGGGAAACCACCACTTTTATTCAGTAACATTTAGTATTTATTAACATTACTGGGTGCCAGGAACAACTAAAGACATTTTTCTGAATGAAAATGTTTGAGATATGAGAACCTTAACTACTCCATAAGTTAATAGAAAAAGTTGCCTCTGAAATAAACAGTTCTTTTTTGTTTTTGTTTTTACAATTTTCATTAGAGAAATGTGTCCTTTCTAAGCATGGATTTAAATTGCCCTTTGCCTATATTTTCTGCTTTTTCTTGTTGGTCTATTTTATATTTTTTCTTCTTTAAGTATTTTCTCAGTGAAAATGAGAAGAGTCCCTAAAGACAGTAAATTTTCTGTGTAAAAGTATTGGACTATTGATGCCTCTGTTTTTAAGATATGTAGACCTTGGCTTGAGTGTTCTGATTATCTTTTGGGATCTTCTGTGCTTAGGGGTATAAGATGGGGACTTCTTAAAGGGGTCAATCTTAAGGCAGAAAGTGAGTATTCCAGAGGCAGGCCTAAGGGTAGAATGAGGGAAGAACTCCTTCTCTCCTGGTGCAGGTATGAAACTGTTTAGGACACCTGACCATGGGGAGGTGTGGATCTACTCATGGTCCAGAGACCCATGAAGCTGGATTGGGCTGCCATCCTTAAAGAAATCTTGGTGTTAGGGCTGGTCTAGTAGAGTACTTGAGAGGTATTCTACACACTGCTTTTCCCTTCCGTCATTTCTGGACTTTAAGGAAATATTTTTAGAATGTGGTATTAAGAGTGAGGATCTGATGCCTGTGATTATGCAGTAAAGGGAAAGCAGAATCTCTTCTTTTGAAGTCAGAGAGTGGGAACAGTGGTCATCACCAGAAGAAGGTGCTGGTGTCCTCCCAGGAGCAGTCTCATAAGGGTTGCCATACTAGAAAAACCTCAATAGCTGGTCAGTCCAAATTCTGGCATTCAAGTTTGTGGAGGTTTATGTCTTTGAAACTTAGGCATTAAAAGGGAAACATTGCCTTTCGTTTAAGTCATAGATCAGAAACCAAGACATTTGGGTAATATGGATATTATCACATGCCTTAGTCTTTGCCTTTTGGTTTAATGAAGAAAGGAACATGATGTCAGCAGGTAATCCGAGAGGAAGACCTGGGTATCTGACTCTCACTCATTAGCTTTGTAACATAGGCCACTTAAAATCTCTGACCCTTGGTTTTGCTTGAAAATGAGAGAGTTCTTCCTGATCAAAAGGTGTTCAAGTAGTGCTCACAGATTCCATAACAGCTTGATCTTCAGTTTTAATTTCAATATTAAAACATACACGTTGAGTTATTTTAAATTGTAATTGTTTTAAATACTCAAATGTGTTACACATTAGATAGCAACACGTTAAAGTAAATACTGATTGCATATTAAATTCTGCTGCCAGCTTAATTAATTTTGGTGTTGACCACAGCACACAGCTTCCTGTTTCCTCTGTTTAGTTCAATTCTGATTCTCAATTCTGGTCAAGGAAGGACAACATAGAATACCCTAGGGTTGCTTTGTTAAAAAATAAACCTACAAACAGAAACCAAAAACTTAGAAATCCAGGTCCAAACCTAGGATATTTTGATTTAGTAAGTTTTAGAATTCTGTAGAGGATTTAAATACCGCAGACCAATCCAAAGAACCAATATAATCCGTTGCCTTTTTTACCACCCTCTCCCCAGATAACTCAACTGACAATATGGTGTCCTCACTGTTTTTTTATTGAACATAGGGCATTTTTTTTTATCAGTGAGGGTTGAAATTGGATAGCCACATGCAGAAGAAAGAAACAGAATCCATATCTCTCACCACTCACAAACATTAATTCAAGATGGATAAAAGACAAATCTAAGGCATGAAACCCTAAGAATTCTAAAGGAAAATGTAAGAAAAACTCTTCTGGATATTGGCCTAGGCAAAGAATTTATGACTAAGACCCCAATGGTAATCACAGCTACAACAAAAATTAATAAATGGATTTGATTAAACTAAAAAGCTTCTGCACAACTAAGGGAACAATAAACAGAGCAAATAGACAACCGACAGAATGGGAGAACACATTCACAAGCTAAATATCCAATAAAGGGCTAATATCCAGAACTTACAAAGAACTCAAGCAAATCATAGAAAAAAAAAAACAAAACCAAACAACCCTATTTAAAAGTGGGCAAAAGATATCAATAGGAGTTTTCAAGAGAAGAAAGACAAATGGCCAATAAACCTATGAAAAAATGCTCAACTTCACTAGTCATCAGGGAAATGCAAATTAAACCACAATGAGATACCACCTTACCCCAGTTAGAACTGCATTTATTAAAAAATCCAAAACAATAGATGCTGGTGTGGATGCAGAGAGAAAGGAACACTTATAGACTGTTGGTGGGACTGTAAATTAGTACAACCCTTATGGAAAACAGTATGGAGAGTCCTCAAAGAACTAAAAGTAGACCTACCATTTGATCCAGCAATCTCACTATTGCTGGATCTCACTATTGCAATCTAAACAAAAGAAAAAAAGACTTTTCATCAAAAAGACACCTGCACTCAAATGTTTATTGCAGCACAATTCACAATTGCAAAGATGTGGAATCAACCCAAGTGCCCATCAATTCATGAGTGGATTAATAAAATGTGGTATATGTATACCATGGAGTATTACTCAGCCATAAAAAATGAATTAATACCTTTTACAACAATCTGGATGGAACTGGAGACCATTCTCCTAAGTGAAGTATCTCAAGAATGGAAAAACAAACACCACATGTACTCACTATTAAATTGGAATTAACTGATGAGCACACATGTGCACAGAGGGAAGGAAAAGTCAGTGGAAACCAACCAGTGGGGAAGAGGGAGGAAGGGAGGGGCAAAACCCTACCTAATGGGTACAGTGAAGACTATTTGGGTGATGGGAACACCTATAGCCAGGACTCAAGCATTACAAATGAGATCCATGTTAGCTAAAACATTTGTACCCCCTTAATATTTTGAAGTAATAAAAAAAAGTGCACTGCAGGCTTCTGAGCTCAAGCAATCCTCCTGCCTCAGCATCTTTCCAATCTATGTACTCTTCTTCTTAAAATTTTTCACTCACTTTTCTTTAATTAATTGATCTAGGTTGAGACTCAATGTTCTCTCTCTCTCTCTCTCTCTCTCTCTCTCTCTCTCTATATATATATATATATATATAAAGTTGGCATTTTAAAATGTTCCTTAGGTAATCCTAGTGAGGAAACTTTGTTGACAAACACTAAACCAGATTATAAGCTCCTTTGGGGAAGCAATCCTGTGTTATACTTCTTTGCCTTCATCTCCAAAATAGTGGATACAAACCTAGGTTAATAAATATATGTTGATTGCCTAATTATTTTCTTTTTAGAGACGCGAGAGGATGCAAAAAAGATTAGGGAAGGAAGTCCTCTTAAGCATACCCAGTTCTGCCAGTTCCAACCTAAGAACTGCATAGGTCTTTCTGAACATCTCCGTGGATCCCCAAAGATACGCTTTGAGAGATTCCTGCTATCTTCTATTAAGCGTATCTGTTCACCCTGGTTAGTCACTGACTGAAATGAACAGCACCAGTTAAGGCCAAGATCTTAAGTCTGAAAATAGTTATTCTCAACCAGCAACTGGAGAAATGTTCTTGACAACACAGTATTTTTCTGTTTGTCACAGTATTTGTATGTTATGTTTGACGCCAACACCTTATGTTTATTATGCTACCAATTGCAATGTGGACGAATAATAGTGCATCACAACCTATCTGAAAATAGTGGGCCTTAGCTACAGGTGGGTAATCACCTTTCCAGATCAGGAGGTTTCTAATCTTGTGCCTGCTGAATTACCCTCAGTGCCTCTAGCTGGCCCATTTGGCCCTCCACAATCTGACCCACAATCTCTTCTCTCCATTCCCCCTCAATATGTAATCCCCTGGAGTGTACAAATGAGAAGTATAAAATCTAGTGTCTTTTACAAATTGCAAGCATGAGATTTGTGCATCTTTACTCATCAGAGTCACTTTACCATACTATTTCACCATTCCTCAAAATGTAAACTTCTCTCTCTGGTAAACTCCATCTGAAAGTTTGGTGCATTGGATCAACAATTATGCCAATTCTTGTGCATATAACTTGTAAGTTATTTATATGTTCATGAAATTGTTCTTTTTCTGTGCTGCAGTGATGGTGAGTGATGGAAGACAGAGAGATTGTGCTAATTACACATAGTTATAATGAAGAACTTTTCTAGTTTCATGGTCTGGAGTCTCTAGTTCATTTTAATATAGCAAGTTATATTAATTAGGTAAATATAAAGGACAATCTATCTCTTTACTGGTTTGTCATTGTGTTACTACAG
This sequence comes from Daubentonia madagascariensis, assembly GCA_023783475.1. Classification (NCBI taxonomy): domain Eukaryota; kingdom Metazoa; phylum Chordata; class Mammalia; order Primates; family Daubentoniidae; genus Daubentonia; species Daubentonia madagascariensis. The sequence goes on along the minus strand of JAKFHU010000726.1, from coordinate 16,749,615 downwards.
CTATTCAGTATTGTTTTTAACCTATTCTCATCACAAAGAATGGAGTTAGGGTTTACCTTGTATTTTAAAGAAGGATGCCAAACTTCTCCAACAATCTGGAATTTTATTCCATCCATATACATGCATAGTAACAACATTTGTTGAGAAATTATTTCTATCAGAAGTAGAACATTATCTTTGTGATCACCAGGTGCAGTATTGCTACTCTTATATTTAAATAGATCTTATATATGAATTAAATTCATACTTGCAGCATTGAGTTTAGGGTTTCGATTTAGACTGTGCCTTTCAAAAGATAAAACTGATTAATACTACCTCATTACATACAATACTGCTTCCAGTAATTTTGTTCATTCTTTATAAAGTATTGCATTTAACAGCAAAGGTTTAAAAATTGAGACAAAGCTGCATCAGCGAAAGAAAATACAAGTACTATACAAGAAAAATTTGCCATCTTCATTTAACATACATGTTTAAGATTAAGAAAATGGACAGAAACATACGGCTACATACAAATGCAAAGCCTAGTGACTAAGGGACTGTATCTGCTAAAATATAAAGTGCAATTGGAGCCTGATTATCCAAGAATTGAAATCTTAAGGCGAACTTATAGTATGTGTATTTAGAACATCTTTGCAAGTTATATTTTAGCATATACATAAATCTGCAACAGCATATAAGAAAAAAATCAAGATACACAAGTGCTTTTGAAGCTATTTCTAAAATGCTTTTCTGTATTGTTTGTGACTATTTTCTTTAAAAGCTACTATACAGTGCAAACCATATGTGCTACACAATAACTATACAATAACATTACAAATGACTTTAATATAAAGTTTTTAAATAAAAAATAACATAACCACAGCTATGAATACTGCTGGTAAAATAAATTAATTATTTTTTTGAAAATGGCACCAATAATACACTTTACTAATGGACTGTAATGAAATTTCACCTTAAGTCTTCAACTCAGCCATAATGAATTATCTCCTGATTGCCCAGATGTAATTCAAACAGCTTTTTTTTTTTTTCTTTTTCCTGGACTGGTTAGAACAACATACTAAACACTGGTACCAAAGGTGACTGATGTTTATTTATTTACTTAGTTCATTTGACATGTTCCGCTGCATGTGATGAGCAATAAAACTTCTTGTGAGTTATAAAGTTTGAAAGGTTGTTGAACTGGATATCACATAGCCGGCAATATTTCCCACTGGTTGGAGCCTGGGTGGAACCATTCACACCTTTTGCTATACTAGACAACTGTTCCTCTGCTGAGGGAATTCCTGGTGAGACGTTCTCATTTGTAGCTAACGGGTTCTCAGAGATCCACGAGGGAGATTTGTGGCCGTCTTCATGCTGAGGATTCTGGGAAATGTTCTCTTGCTGTGGGTTGGCGGAAGGTCTCTCATCTTGTTTCAGTCCACCATTCACTATTACCATGCCTCTATTTTTGGGCAACAACGGCAGAGAATCTTTCTTTAGCACAGCACACCCATTTGAGGAAGCCTGGCCTTTCGGAGATTCATTTTCCGCATTTGTGCTTTGCTCTATGTCAGTGTTATGGATGACAAGAGAACCGGAAATGTAATCACTTGGCTTTATTCCATAATATGGAGAAAGCTGGTCGGCTCCTTTTGCTTTCTTTATTGCTCCAGGGTAAAGGCATTGTGGAAGAAACAAATGTTTGTTTTCTTCTTTTGTAGCAATGAGCTGAGCGGCTTCACTGAAGACTTTCAGGCCTTGCAGGGTTGCTAAGTGGGACGAAAATAAGTTTCCATTGGGGGAAGGCTGCTTTAGATTTCCATTTTTCTCACATTTTATTATGCTTCTTTCATAGCTGACATCAGGGCTGTTTCTTTCACTTTCTGGATTTGGAAACACTTTGCTGTCGAGTTGACCGAGGTCATTTCGCTGGTGTGCAGTGACCGGGCAGAAATTCTGCTTGTGGGCCAGATAGTTTTCTACCTTATTGAAACTGATCTTGCACACAGTACACTCATGATAGTCCAGCAGCCTTTTGGGAGATGTGGTTGTCCGCTCAGACTGGGATAAACACTTTTTGCTGAGATCTATGGGCACGTCCATCTCTAGGCAGGAAACACTGGAATGAGTAGTGTCACATTTGGAAACTGGAACACATTTGTTGATGGTCAGAGAAGTCTCCAAGTGCTTTGAGACAATTCCTGGAAAGATATCACATCTTGGGTGGTAGCACTCTCCTAGCCCTTCTGTGGGTTCTTGAGTGGAGGTACAAGGATTGCTGAGGTTGGCTACGTCAAGAAATCTCTGTTGAACCAGCGGAGGCCTTTGCTCCTGTTCAGGTAGGCACATCTCATACATCTTTCTTCTCTTGCGTGTGCGCATGGTTCTCTGCATGGCAGGCACTTTGTTGGAAGCAGACCTCTTTAGTGGAGGGTCGTGGCGTGTCGCACAGTAATACTGTTTGTGGACCATGTATGTTTCGTGCCGGCTGAAGGTAATGTTGCAAGCTTCACAGGTAGTCTTATTTGGGTCACTTTCCCCATCCACTAAGGGGACACTGGTATTTTTCACATCAACAGGTTTTCCATTAATTTTATCATCATTGCTATTGGAGGTGGAAAGCTTCTTAGTTTGAGTCGAAAAGTCCTTGTCATGGCCCTTCCCGTTTGGCCCAATTAAATCTAAAACAGTGGAAGAATTGATGCAAGATGTTTGAAGAAGTGGATTCTCAGGATCAGCAGAATGAGCAGCTGGGTTGAGAAGGTTTATGGAGGTTTGGCCAGTGTTGGGACTCACGGCTTCAGACATCTTTTCTGACACACCAGGAAACTCTGGGGACTTGGCCATCTGCTGCCATCGGCTGCTGCAATAATGTTTTTTGTGCACTAGATAATTATCCAAATTATTGAATGTTATGTTACATTCAAAACAAGTAGCCCCCTTGGGCATCAAAGGGCTGTAGATTACGGGAGGGTAGCTACTACTTCCGTGCCTCAGTCGCCGATGTACCAGTTCAGACATCTTGGCTAAGATCTCTGAAGCTTGAGGGACCATTGTGATATCTTGGGGGAAAGCAAACTGAGATAGGAAAGGGCCCACAGGGAAGGAAGGCCCAATATTAGGCTGAACTGGAGATGAGGCGAGTCTGGGGCTAGAGGGCTCAGACTTTATTTTTGTGTAAGAAAAGCTTTGTTTATTTGTTGTAGGCTGTATCTCTGGTCTCTGATTAGTGAGAAAGAGCTGAGTCTTTTTCTCACACTTGTCCAGCTCTGTGTCAGAGCTCGCATCTTTAGTCTGCATGGCCTTTTGGCTCTGGGGGAGTTCGCTTCTGGTCAACAAGTCTGTGGCTGGCTGTAAGCTGTCTTCGGTTCCACCCGGAGAGTGTTCCATGTCACTTTCTCTGGGAAGTTTGCTGCTAGGGACATGGAGCTCCTGGTGCTGCAATAACTCCCTCTGAGTCTGGAAGCCAAAATGGCAGTGATTACATCGGAAGGCAGCTTGAGTGAGATGGGAAAACAGGTGTTGGTGAAAGTTGATCACAGAATCAGCAGTGTAGCTACAGACGGTGCATTTTAGACTAGCACCAGGGGGGAGGAATTCTTCCATTTTCACTCCTGGAGAGACATACAAAATAAGAACATTGAGAACCCTATGCATTGATTTTCTAATGATAGGGACCTTTACTAATGATCTAATGTCTGCAATGCAACAGGAATAAATTTAAATCTTTCAGAATCTCATTTGTAATATTAAATTTCTTCTTGTGACATGTTTTGCCATGTGTGATAACAGTAATAGCACTTTATAGTTTCCAAAGCACTTTCATGAGTATTATGACATCGAAATGGAATAGGTGTCATTGTCTCCATTTCACAGGTCAAGAAACACTCTCAAGGAAGCCAGGGGAGTTGATTATGGTAATAAAGCCATTAAGTGATGGAGCCATGCCTATACCTCAGAGATTATAATTTCTAATCCAATAACCTTCTTAGTACCACACTATGCTCTACATTAGGAAGAAGTGAACACTCATGAGGATTGCTATTGAAAGCCAGTGCAAATCAAATAAATCTCAGTACACTACATACAGACTTTAGTCAAAAGATTCCAAATAGGAACCACGTTGTAAAGTAATTAATGACCTCCAAATTTATCTTTCTTATAAATCAAGAATTTTATTCACTAGTTTTGCTGAACATGGTTTATCTCTAATGACGGCTGATATTCAGCTGGTGGATACCAGTACGCTAACATCATCATTTTGGATGAGCATCTGTGCTGATTGATCACTGCTTGTTTCTAGTCAGTTATTAAATATTTTGAATATCACCATTGACTGTGGTGGATATGCATTACTAAGGTTAACTCTAGGTCCCATTTGTTGGTGTATGGTTAAATCAGGCTTGGCCCATCCCCTCTGCACTCTAGACTAAAATGAGAACTGGCTTTTATATTAATAAGCTGAAAACATGGCAGAGGTACCCAGTCCTGTTATGATAAAAGGGGGCTTCCTATCCCTATCTCCTTTTTTCCTTAACTAACCCAATCCTCATTTTCCCATTTAGCTGAGAAGACCCTTGCATCTCTCTTCTTTTTGTTTTGTGCATGACTTTACTCACCATCTGAGACAACCAACCTGTTTCTGTGTCCCTGCTTCATCACCTACATGAAGGCAGCTCATTTGTAGGACAAGGGAAGAGGATGAGTAGAAAGGAAATTACCTACTTTTACAGGTTGAAAGACAAAAGCTTGCACTATACTAAGAGCGTTGGAGATTGGAGCTAGTATTTTAAAACTCAGCATCTATTTTGTTTTTTAAATTATTTAACCCAGGAAAAAACATCCAAACAAGTCATCCAGAGGTGTCCTACAAGTTTGTATTATAGGAGCTGAAGAACTGTGATTCTTGAATCCTGGTTTGCGCCATCCAAGAATGTACCTCAAAATATGTAAAGTTAATATAATTCTGTACATTTGATTAACTTCATTTTTTCATTAGAATGCTATGAGATGAAACTAAAAATAGTTGGCATACAATTCCAAAATAAATGGGAATAGTTGCCACATTGCTATTAAGAGAGGGCTTACTAATAAAAAGCTTATTTGTTTTCCAGCCTCATTTTTCTTGAGGAACTTTAAAACATGATACTAAAAGTAGTTTTATTTCATAAAATCAACTAAGTTGTTATGATTCACACTTTGGAAGTAAAGACCATTTTATGGATCCGTATTTAAAATTAAATATCCCTCAAGTGTAATTTTAATTGCACCTATCAAAATAGGAGCTTTATTTTAATTCAGCAAATACTTATTTTTATGTATCTACTATTTCTTCCCTACCATATGGAAAACACTATGGTCAGTTTCCAAAGATTGCTTGATATTAAAGCAATAGATATTAATGACGATATACAAAGGGTAATGAGAGTTTTTTTTTAAACTATGCTGTTTTACCTCAGTTGAAATCAAATAGAACAATTTGGCCTGCAATTGGAGCACGGTAGTTGTTAGAAAAGAATTCAGACCCAAGTATTTTGAGTAAAATATGCTTAGTATAAGTGGCATTAAGATCACACTGGCTGGTCTGGCAAATTAGATTTTGATTTTATAGATAGATATAGATGTATATATGTATTGTATGTACATATGTGTGTATAGAAAGAATGGAGTCTCCCAGAGGCAACAGAAGAAACAAAAGAGGCATTTACCACTGTGTGAATTCAGGTGCATTTCTAGAGCTCGGGCATTTGAAAAGCTCTTGGTGCATTGTGGGAAGGGGCACAGGCTGGAAATCTGATGGACACTGTCTTCATTTTCCTCTGACACCGGAGCAGCTTCTCTTTGCCTCCCACTGCAATAGTACATCAAATGGGCTTGCAGATTCCGCTCACTCCGATACCAGATGCCACAGGACTTGCAAGGGAATATATCCTCTGCAGTCAAAAACACAGAGACACATTAGCTGCTGTCCATTTGAAACCAACCATGGGTATAACAGCATTTAGTTCAATTTTTCTCAGAGTCTGCTCTCAGGTAGTGAATTAGGCAATTAGACAGTGATGAGTATAGTCTTGGGTGCTGTTCTACACTACAAGACTGGGCTTTTAAAGAAATGTTACATTCTGCAATTTAACTTCCCACAGACTCTTTAGAAGTGGTACTGTAGGAGACTCCAACATTAAAAGCACAAGATACTGATTTCACATTGTATTTATGGTTTAGAAAAAATATGCATTTATAAATAGTGATTTAATAAACTTACTTGTTTGATTAAAAGGTAAGGATGTAATGGCTGAACTAATGTCGGGCCCGATTCCAACCCCCGATATCATTTGCTTATTTAATAAACTAGGTGCAGAGTACCTCCTATGTACCAGACTCTATGTTGGGTTGAGTATAAAACAAAATGAAAGACAAAGCAGCTGGCCTTAAGACCGCTTACAATCTTCTGGGTTTGATGAACAAGTGGTTAGCCAACTTACATTACAGCCTGATGATTATTCTGATGGAGTTATCTGAGGGGAGCTCTGGGGCATGGAAAAAAGACACTCACTAGGATGGTGGGAGGAGTGGAGGGAGGAGATCAGAGAAGGGATGTGAGGGAAGATGATGATATGCCTGAATTGAGGTATGAAGGATGAAATAAACCTAGTCAGGTGGAGAAGAGAGGTTGGGTCATCCTGGCCAAAGGAACAGCCCAGGAAAAGCCACGGGAGCCTGAGAGAGGGACTGGGTGAAGGCTGGGAGGCTGTTCTGTACTGCTGGGGCAAGAGGCGTGATGAGGGCAGAGAGAGAAGAGGCTGTAGAAGGCAGGGGTAGACCATGAAAGAACTTGACGACTCTCTTAAGAAGTTTATATTTTTGTCTTAACGATTATGGAGAATCACTGGATCATTTTAGGCAAGAGACTGACACAACTGGATATTCTAGATCATAGCAGTGGAGTCTAGTTTTGAAAGTAGTGAATTTGGAAGGAAGACTTTTGATAGGAGACAACCTCAGTACTATAAGCGAAACACAACAGGATCTGAATTGTAGTGAACAGTCATATCACACTTATTAAGTCATGCTACAATATGTACTTTTCATGTGTTCACTCATGGAAAATTTCTTCATGTGTGTTTTTATTTTTCCCTCATCCATTTATAGGTGAACAAAGTGGGGTTGAGTAACTTTATCATGATCACATAAGGGGTTGAAATGGGACTGGAATCTAGTCTTAACCACTCTTCCATAATGCCTCAGTGGCAAGGGTGGCAGAGAGGAAGAAAAGTTACACTGAGGAAGTGGGACTGACTAGAAGTGATGACCAATACTTTGCAGTTAGATGCTAGAGCAAATGGAAAAGGTTCTGCTTGGTTCCTAGAATTCTTGTCAGCATTTCTGTGTCAGTAATGGTTACATATATCTATACAGGGAACAGAGGATGGAGAGGTGACGGCTTCCAGCTGAGGCACATATAGGGTGATCAAATCCGATTTTGTATTGCACTAATCCAGCACTTTTGTAGAGAAAGGGGCACCACCCAAAGGGATGCCAGATAACACTCTAAAGTGGGACTTAGGCGGGAAAACCACGGCATATGGTCACATTAGATATGTGGAATCTAATATTTCTGTAAGAAATACAGAAGAACATGGGAAAAGTAGCAACAGAGGTCTAAAACTCTGCAGAAACAGCTGGACTTGTAATTTGTGAAACGTTATTTGTAGTTGGTGGTAGAACCCATGGTGGTGGAGGAGATAGCTCAGGGAGACGGAATAAAAAGAGATGAGGAGGAAAACTAAGGACCAGATTCTAGTGAATGGGAAGTAAGGGTTGCAAGGACAATATAGAGTTTCAAAATGAAATTTAATTTCAAAATTATATACTACTACTCTTTATTATTTTACCCCTCCCTCCCAAGTTAATCACATTTACATTATTCACAAGGCTATACAATTTAGTAAAATGTCCACTTAAGTAGGACAAGTTTAACTGATTAATTTCAGAATGAAAATAAAAGCTTTGTACATCTATGCTGAATTATTTGAAATTAATAGCTGTCTTGCTACAGAAAGCAAACAGCATACACTCTCAAATATAATTAGAATTAACATTCATACATTAGAGTTTCACAGCAACATCAGGTACTCCTGGATTTTCTGGTAATAAGATCCTTTTACCTCAAATTCAAGTTGAGCCCATGTTATTTCAAGTTCCTCACCATCAGAATCAAAGTAAAGATCCAGTAAAGAAAATAACTATATTTACATTAAGAAAATCCAATAATATTAGCTTAGGTTGGAAGTACTAGATCCATTTATTGGATGCACAGTAATTTCAGAATCACTCGATCATTTATTTAACCTAAAGGATGATGTTATAGCAAGAAAATAATTATTGTTGGATATTTTTTAATACCAAGACCTCATTGTGCCTCTAAATTTCTCTTCTGCATCATTCATTCAGTGGCTCAGAGATTTTCAAGTGTATTTTTGACAAATGCAATTTTTCGCTTACCTACTAACTTCAAAATCTATTCGCATTTTAAGACGTGTCTGCTACTCATGTTTTTTCACAGAGCTAGATAAAAGCAGATCTGTCTAGAAAAGAGATCTTGGGACCCCTAGGCCACTGATTTTCTGTCATATAAAGTGTCACTTTCTAACATAAGAAATAGAAACTAAGTTCCATATCCTTTTTACAAAAAAAATAAAATATAAAAGGTAAATTTGCCAGGGCATATTTTAAAATTCTCCTATAAAGTATTTCAACCTTATATGTATTTTTCTCTCTTTCATTTTTTTCCTTTTTGTATTAGCTGATGTCTTGATTTATCCAGGTTATACTTCTTTTTCATTAGTCTATCTAATCAAACTTTGATTTTCTATTCTTTTTCTTTTTTTTTTCAAGTTTTTAACTCTGTAGCCCTTAAAGAATGCCAAAATTATTCTACTGTAGAAGCATCAATGATAGCTGCTGGCCTTCTCAGAGCTAAGTAGCCTTCATATTATTCAACTAGTTTATGATGTCAGTTTTGTGTATGTGTGACATTCAGGAATCTGACTTGAAATATTTGAAGTTAAGTATCCTTTCTAAACTCCCAAGAGAAGCGACCACACACATACACACACACAGACACACGTAAAGTTAGAGACAAGATAAAATGAAACCACATGCTAGAGAAAGAAGTCTGTTCCTGGTTGCTTGTCAGTAGACATTTTTTTTTCTCCCATAAATTCCCATCACCTCTACAAAGCTGGGCTGTAGCACTCAGCACTTACTATTGACGATAGCTGTAGGCAAAATAGAAGCCATGGCAGCTTGCTGAGGAAGTAGCTGAATTGAGTCCAGCAGGCGCGCAGGGTACATCCCTTCTGTGAGAGTCATCTGGCTGGCAGCTTGTAGCCTTGAGTCAAAATCCACCACAAAGGCAATTAGCTCTTCACCCTCAGAGATGGCCTTCGTAGTTGTGCACCAAAGCTGACCCCCTATTAGGAAGAAAAAAGGAAGACAAAGATAGAATTGATGTAGGATGCTCGAGCCTGTTGTACACTAGGTCCATGTCCACCTTCTTCTGTTTCCTGCATTAGTTTCTACTGGGGCAGAGTGTTTGATCAAGACAACAGCTGTGCTCCTCTTCCCTCCTAGGTGGAAACTTGTATTCCTTGCATTAAATGAACTGTTTAGTGACCAGTAGGAGAAGACTAAGAACCAAGTACAGTATAGACATAACCTGTAGAGAGTTTTGTCAACGTTTGCCTTCCAGGGCTTGCCTGAATCATTAAGCATGCTATTTCACTGGTATAGTGCCTAAGACCCACTAAAACCACTGGTATGGTGCTATTGCTAAGGACCCAACGGCAGACCTTTATTTCATGTGAGAAGTTACTCTTTCTGTATCTTATAGAAATAAGAAGTTATTTCTCTCTCTCTCCCCACCCAACAAAAAAACTTCTATTATATCAATATGCCCCACATGAACAAAAGCTCCTAAAGTCTAGAAAGTTCAAATGAAATTCCGGGTAGCCTCATTCTCCTTATGTCTGCTGCCATTTTTTTTTTTTTTTTTTTGGCGGAATGATCTTTACTTATATGATATTCCTTACAATGTAGCTTCTTTATCTCCACTTACCCTGATTGAACTTCGTCAAATAAAGATATGCCAAAGATCCTTTTCAAAAAGGCTTATTTAAATAAAGATTTGTTTAAATGAAAAGAACTCTTTCTTCAAACACTAAGATATACTCTGGCTCTGCACTTCAAATGATCACATGTGGTGCATTAAAAAGAAAAATTAACTATGCAAGTACATCTTCTAATGTATTGGAATGTGATAGTGAATGCTCATTTATTTAACATGTTTAGACAGGCAAGGCACTTATATTTTGTTATCTACACTCTCAGGCCTAGATACGTATCCTAAACAGTTATGTAGAAATAATGTAGCATACTTGATATGTTATAAAGCCTTTTTTTCATTATGTATGTATTAGAAGGCTGTGTTTTGTACTCATTAAGCAAGCAAAAATTGTACCCATTTTGATAAGTAATATTGCTCCATTTATCTTTAACATAACTGTCTTTTCAACTGCACTTCATTTTTTCCACCCTCAGAGATCATGGTTTTTAAACAACTTACAGTAAAAATCTGGTGGAAAAGATAACACCAACATATGATAGGGCAGACTTGCACAAAAGAATCAGGACATTGTTTTAGAGAAACCTTGGGCAATTAATTAAACCAGCTGATTAAGTTTTAAAGGTAAGCAAACAAAACACCATCTATGAGACTATATGTTGGTTAAAAAAAATACAGCTAAGATTACAGACCTCAAATTAAGTTTCAAAGTAATACACACATAGACTAAAATACTAGAAAACAACTTTTTCCTCCATTTTGACACTAATGTATCTGAAAGCATACAAGTTTACCACAGTTGAATAAAATAGATTTATTTTGGCTTTGATTTATTTATTTCCCAGTAATAGAAGCTAAACTGCATCACTGTGAAATCAGATGAGAGTTCAAAGTCTAAGTGGTGGTATTTCTGCCCTTCTTCCCCCTAGAAGTCTTCTGTGTTTAGTTGCTAAGCATTCTGTGATATGCATACAGATCTAATCTACTTACAGCTGGACACAAGGTAATCATTCGCACCTTGTCTTTCCTTTGGAGTACAATTTATTATGTTAATCTTTGTAATAAGGAGGTAAGAACCACAACTCAGTGTTGCTTCATGCCATGGTCTTTTGGAGTCAATGGATTTCAGTGATGAACTTTATTTACATTATTAATAAATCCAGCTATGGTTTCCTTTCACAAAAGTAAGGAAAGGTTTGGGCTCGGATATTCTGGAGAAATAAAGATTTTAGAGAAGGTACCCACTCACAGCTAATCTTTATTACCCTAGTGAGCTATGTAGCAGGAAGACTCAGAATAGTTATGCTCAAATTTTTAACCTAAAAGGCTACATACATTGCTTGTGTGCCGACGGAGTCATAGCTACAAACGTGCTTATCCCCCGCCAGTGTGTAACACACCCATTAGGTGTGAATTTACCTTCCCTTCCTCTCCTCTCCCTCCTGCCCAACACCCAATGATTGCTACTCGCATATGTGCACGTAAGTGTTGGTCAATCAGTACCAACACTTGGTACTCAATGATTGATCAATGAGTGTTGATCATTGAATACATTTGGTGCTTGTTTTTCCATTCTTGAGATACTTCACTTAAAAGAACGGGCTCCAGCACCATCCTGGAGCCCAAAATGTCCCATAAATAAATAAAATAAAATGCAAAAATATTAAGTTCAAAGAAAAGTAAATAAAATATAATTTGTCTACATTATTAAATGACCTGGCAATTGTAGTATTAGTACATATTTGTGTTCAGATGTACCCAGTAATGTTTCACATTTTATCATCTTTATGTCATTTGATGGTTTAGTCAGAGCATATCATTTTAAAAAGCTGAATTAGATTGAAAATGTACTGTTAAACTTGATGAGGAAGTCAGTTGTCTTAGTTAGGATTTAATCTTTCAAATCACTCATTCATCAGCTATTCATTGACCTTTCTGCTGTGTGCCTCACTGAGTGCTATGACTTCACACACACGTATACAACTAGAATCTACACATGTAAGCAAATACATTATATACCCTAGTAGGGGTGTCATTTCCTCATGCTAAAGAAAATGTGAGAGGAGTAACTGACACTTCTTGGGGGAGTTAGGCCAACTCCCCAAGGTGACTTTTTTATTGGTTCATGAAGAATAAACAGAGGCAAAATATCAAAAGTATGAGTAGGAGGGACCCAGCAGGTCCGTCATTACTGTGCGAGAAATGAGCATGTGTGCAAGCTCAGAACTGTGGCAGTGCCTCACTGGCCCTTGTAATGGAGAAAGGGGAGGGTTAGGGCAGTGGTGTGCTGAAGTCAGCCTGTTCTGTATCAGGAAGGTGGAGCATTACATTTGCAGGAATTTGTGTGCTAGTTGATATCACATGCATGATCTGAAATACGTCATGGTGAGGATGGCAGCATTTGCCCCAGGAATTGGCAAACACTTCAAACCAGGGCTTCCCCCCTCAAAAAACTTGGAGCAGGGCGAGATAGTTTTGAATGTAAGATAAAAACAGTTGTATGTGGCTCCTGGTGTGGAGACGGTATATATTTAGTTGAGTGAATAAATGAACAAATTCTTGACATGGGCTTTTTTTCCCTCTTTCCAGAATATGGAGAGTAAACTGAGTGGGTAGGAAATGTTACACAGCAGTCATTTGGAGGCTGTTATACTAATTAAGTTGTGGAGAAGTGCACAGAGTGAGAAAGAAAAGAGCCAGGTTCAGCAGACATGGCTGAGAGAGGGCTTAGGTGATTTCGAGAGAAGAGTAAGAGAAGGAAGCTGTTGAAAAGAACACCAAGGTTTCTGGGTTACAAAACCAGATGGTGGTGATGCCATTAACTAGGTAGTGAAGCTGGTGTATTAACAAATGGTGTTATACAGAAAACAGACTATTGGTATTAATTAGGAGCACTTTCTTTGGGCCTGACAGGCTAGATAGTTTATGTACTTTATTTTAATCCTTTCAACTATTCTATGAGGTAGGTAATATTTCTTTCACTTTGGAGGTGAGATGACCAAAGCTTAGAGAGGTTAAGTAACTTTCCCAAAGTTGTGCACTGGGTCAGTGGCAGGATCATGTCTTAGACTTTTTTCTGTCCAACTCCAAAGTCCAAGTGTGCATATGTGTGTGATGTGTGTGTTTTGTGTGTGTGTGTGTATGTGCATGCATGGAAATAATGCATTCTACTTTGAGAATGTAAAGTTTGAGGTACCTGAGAGACTTGTAGGTGAAGGTAACTAGGACAGAGTTAGAATTTAGAGAAGACATACATACAAGCTGAAGGAAAAAAATATTTTGGAAGTCATCAGCACATTCTAAATGACTGCGGATGCTCTCTGCATTGATGTGGTAACCCATGGAGAGTACAGAGTGAAAAGAGAAGGACTGAAGAGTGAAACGTGGGGTATCGCAACATTTAAGATGCGAGCAGAGGAGATGGGATCATTAAAATGTAAAGAGAACATACATTTGAAAAAGTTAGGGGGAATTCAAGAGACTAGCAACCACAACGAGCAAGGGTTGGCTTTTTGAAACTGTTTGGCTGAGTTTTTTAGATGATGAATTTAGAATATAAAACTTGAGGGAGTCATTTATAGGGAGAGAGAGCCCAAATATTGAAAGGTAACTTCAATTACTGAGCCAAATAAAATTTTCAGAGTATGATTGCTAGTGGGGGGTGTAACCCCATCTGGAAGATGTTTGGGCAAATGGAACCAGACTTCCTGGGTGCAGATCTTGGCTCTGCCACTTGGAACTTGTCACCTAAATATTCTACCTATCAATTTCCTCACCCTTGAAAATGGGGATGATGATAACTAGTGCTGAACTCATAGTGTTATTATGAAGATTAAATGAGCTTATATATGTGAAAGCTTAAGAACAACACCTGACATATAATAAGTGTTATATAATTGTTAACCATTATTCTTTTGGTTTGGTCCAGTTGGGGTTATTACTCTCATTTCTTACTGTCCTGCTAAATCCAAGAGGAAAGAAATCTCACCAGACAAAAAAGACAAACATATGAATTCAGTAAGCAAATGTATCTATGCTTCATTGAAGGCAGTTAACTCATTTTAGAAAAGAAGACTTGAGGCTGTTTCTGTTCGTGGATCACACACCATCTCTTTACCAGTTAGAAACAGAAATAGTTTCTACCAATCTATGTTAATCTGAGGAGGCAGGAGAACCAGTGTCCTACTTTATTGTTTTTAGAGCTAAGGTAAATACAGTCAACTCTAATTCACAATTATGTGGAAGGTAGTAGTTTTCATCTCAATTAAAAAGCAATCTGAGCACATAAAAAATGCTGTCATGTTGATATTTAGCTATTTTGGTATCTTGTACCAATTAGCTCATGTTTAATGAAAACAAACCATAGGGTATTACATTTGGCTTATAATGAGAATACCATTATTTTAAAAAACCATAAAATAACAAGTGTTCGTAAAGATGTGGAAAATTTGGAAGCTTGTGTTGGAGGGAATGTAAACCTGTTGGAGGGAATGTAAAATTGTACAGTATGGTGACTCCTCAAAAAATTAAAACTAGAATTACGTAGGACTCAGCAATTCTACTTCTGGATATATAATCAAAAGAATTGAAAGCAGGATCTCAAAGAGATATTTGAACACCCAGGTTCATAGCATTGTTCACAATAGCTAAAACATGGAAGTAACCCAGGTGTCCACTGACAGATGAATGAATAAGGAAAACGTGATACATACATACAATTGAATACTATTTAGCCTCAAAAAGAAAGGGAATGCTCACACATGCTGCAACGTGAATGAACCCTGAGGATATTATGCTGAGTAAAATAAGCCAGTTACAAAAAGATAAATACTGTATGCTTCCCCTGACATTGGGTACTTAGGGCATTCCAAATCACAGAGACAGAAAATAGAATGGTGGTTGCCAGGGGCAGGGATTGGGGGAATGAGGAGTTAGTGTTTAGTGGACATAGAGTTTCAGTTTTGCAAGATAAAGAGTTCTGGAGCTGGATAGTAGTGATGGTTGCACAACAATGCAAACGCCACTGAACTGTACAGTTATAAACGGTTCAGATAATCAATTTTATACGTATTTTATCACAATTTTAAAAATTGGAAAAAATGAAAGTACCATTTTTTTTCATTAAAAAACATCCTCTGTGAACCTAGAACATTGGCATGATTTTTTAGCCATAGCTAAGGATAAGAATATAACTTTTATAAAGCGGCTTTCCTATGAAATTGTTTAAGAAACCAAAACCAAGGTCTTGTTGAGATGGACTTTACGTTACATTGCCACAAGAATTCTTTTCATTTGAATGAACTTGGATACATATGTAGCTCTGAAAATTTTTAAGTGATTTAGTTCCTGGTTACTTTGTTGATTTGGGTTTATGTCTGTGTTTCCAGTGCCAGTGGAGTGTTCCTGTCAACTTTCTATGGAGATGAAATTGAAGGAATCTAAACAGATGTTTTCTGTGGCTTTCATATGCAATAGTATGTTTAATGCCCCCAAATTTAAACCAAGTGAATTTTCAATATATTAATCCACACTATTAGTATACTTATATGAAAACAAGTAGAATTATGTAAAGGTTTTGGGTGGACATATGGCAATGTAATATACACTTGGCCTTCCATATCCTTGGGTTCTGCATCCCTGGATTCAACTAACCTCAGATTAAAATTATTAAAAAAAAACAATAACAATACAACAATAAAGAATAATACAAGGAAAAATCCATACATTATAACAACTATTAATATGAAATTTACATTGTATTAGATATCCTGAGTAATCTAGAGATGATTTCAAGTATACAGGAGAATGTGAGTAGGTTATATGCAAATGCCGCATCATTTTATATCAGGGACTTGAGCATCCTCAGCGTTTGGTGCCTGAGGGAAGGGGTCCTGGTACCAATCCCCCAAAGATACTGAGGGACTACTGTATGTTTAACTGATAAAACTTTTACTACTTTCTTTGCACTGCCACTCAAGAGTAAATGATATTATTTCAAGGAATTACATGCTAATAATGAAGCATAGCTAGCATGCAAAATCACTGAAGATTTATTTGTCCACAGTGAGAAGATGAACTAGAAAAAGCACTTTACTGGTGGATATTAAAGTTAAGTTTTAATCCTGACTTGATTATTAGTTATTGTGTGATCTTGGAAAATTGCTTTACCTGCATAATATCAAATGACAGCCTTAGACTAGATCCTCTCTAAATTATCATCATCCAGTTGTGAGCAACTTTTTATACTTCTATGACCAACATGCTCATAATAGTAATACTCACACATTTATTGAGCGATTACTATGTGCTGCACACCTGCACTGTACTAAGGGCTTTGCATGCATTATCTTACTGATTTCTCTCAAGAAAGCAGTGAGGTGGCTTTTATTTATTCCCATTTCACTGTGGGATCATGAGGCTGGAAGTGTAACAAGCTATTCAAGGCCACACAGCTAGAGGGGTATTGGAGGGAGAGAAGAAGATAGTGGAGATGTGATTTTTTTTTTTAAGGCAATTTGACTATTTTGTATGAAAAACCAGGTGTCCCCAATCACAGCGCCATCTGGTGGTCACTATGTAATCCATTGCCCCTTACATTGATTACAGAGTTTTTGAGTCACTAGCACAGTTATCTCTCTCAACCAGAAATACGGTGGTTCACTTTACGAAGCAGTGTCAGGCAGATTACACAGTTATTAAATAGAGCTGTTAAATGCATAGCTACAATCTGGAGAATAATATTTATATGTGTAATGTGGAAGTGACTCCAAGTTATCTTCTAGCATGACTAATACCTCATTAAAATAGCTAACACTTAGAAAGCACTTACTATGTGCCAGGCACTGTTCTAAACACTTCATATATATTAAACTCATTTATTTAATACTCACTACAAACAGCACTTTCCAAATTCCCTGTTTAAATTGCAAGTTGAGCTGGACATTAAAAGGGTCATCAAGATTCTACCTAACGATGGAACTGGCAATCTTGACTGCACAGTAGAGTCACATGGAGAGATTTAATCAACACTGATTTCCTGGCTCTACGCCTGAGCAAGCAAATCAAAGTCTCTGGGAGTAAAGTTTGGGCTTCTGTATTTTTTAGAAGCTCCTCAGAGGGCTTAATTTGCTTCTAGAGTTAAGAATAATAGGCATAGGGGTAAACTATGTAAAGTTTGTATAGTGTAGAAAGTGTGAAGTTCTATGAACAAACAAGTCTCTCGATGATCAAACATTTCATAGAAGTGTTCAGACAATTCAGCAGACAGGATAGCCACTTGGAAACTCAGAAAATGACAACTGAAAATAGCTTTGAATGTTCCCTTTTCTTCTAATGATTGAAGAATGTGGAAATGAAGAGGGAAATGGTGAGGAAAGGGGGATAAACAAGGATGTAATGACCTAGCATCATCTTTCAACTGAATATGCCAGTTAGGAACTTAGGAAATTTGTCAATTATATTTTACAACTTTCAATGCTTTATTATTTTGAAGGTATGCAATTTATTATTAGGAATGATCAATAATATTGCATCCCCCAAAACTGTGAAAAGATCATATTGTGCAAACCAGAGCAAAAAAAATCACATTCCAACTGCATGGGCATGAAATCTTTATCAAATGATATCAGGCACTGAAGCAGCTATCTGATACCTTCCTTGCTTCCACCAAATGGAAAGGTTATCTTAGAAGTCTCTCTTTGTCTGTCTCTTATGCTGCAAACATAGTCACTCTCCTCAGTCTTCATATTCACATACTACTCCCTTCACAAATAAAGGACAAATACGTTCAAGGTTCCGTAAAAAGTAATAACGACTAAGACCTTGACATTCTTGAAAAACTGTGTACTTGCTGTTCTAAGTAATGTTTATGATCAAGGTTCTTGTACAAACAGATATGGTTTCTAACAGGAAGCTTATAAATTTTTCTCATAATTGCTGTCAAAACTGCAGTGAAGTGTACTACAAGTTTCGATAATAAAGAATAAAGTCACAGTTCAAACTCGATTATATTTTGGAAATTCACGCTCCTCTTACTAGAAGCAGTGGCCTTAAATATCTCCCCATCCTGCCAAATTTTTCACTTGCACTTATTATTTATGAAATCAGTGTCTGCACAATGTCATGCAGACCTCTGCTGATAAACTCTAATTAAGATTAAGACAAGCCTTTTGGAAAGGATCCCATCATTAGCAAACATGATAAACACAAAAATACTCCCTACTTGTCAACCAGGAGCAATTCAGTAACCTAACAGTATTATCTGTTGCTAGGTTACAGAGCTGACAAAGCTTCAATTATATTGTTCGACCATACCTATAGAGTTCTGTATAAGCAAAATGTATCCAGAATAAAAGCTTTTAACTTCGTCCATGCTATCTACAATTCACGGCTTCTTACAATGGTAAAAATCAGGTTAATAATTACATAGCACGCTGAAAAATCTTTTCCATGTGTTATGTCTATACATGTTTCCTTCTAATTTATCTGTGATTGATAGACGCTTGCTTTATAAAAATAAGGAAATGCAAGCTACGTGAAGCTGTAAACCACTAGCACAACTACATGGGCTCATCAAGATAAGGACCTAAGCTTAGCATAAAAATATATAGTAAATTGAACCAATTAAATCACATTTAGATCTTGTATTACTCTGCCTCAGTATACAGAAGGATAAGGAGCCTCAAGCAAATAGATAGGGATACCAGTGAGAAACTTTATTTTAAGCTAAAACACACACACACACACCCCTATCACCTAACAATATAAAAGGAAATAGATGGTTTTAAATAATAATTTATTCTAATGGCTTTTCTAAGGATATTTTAAAAGTTGAAGTTAATAACTCTTACTACATTGAATTAAGTCATTAAGTCTCATTTCTCTTTTTTAGACAAGAAACTCTAGGAAAAAAAATCAATTAAAAAAAGCATCCAAAATACAGATATTTGACAGGGGAAAAAACAAATAAAAAAGCCACGTGTACAAAGTGACAGTCTCTGTGAATCAGACTCTTGAGATTATTTTACCAGGGGTGATTTTTGGTGGTTTTCATAAAAATTTGGAGAAAAAGTAATTATGTGTAGCTAAACAAACATTTTAAAATAGCTCTTGCATAAAAACATGTTATACTACATACTAAATTGCTACAGCACTTTGGTTTCTTAAGATGTAGAGTGATATTTTTTACATTAATCTAAAAAGTCTATCTCCCTGACACACGATGAAAAAGATGGTCAATTGATGACAAGTGCTTATTAGTTAATAAAGATTACATATTGGCCCATGGAGTAAACCATGGTATCTTGTAGGCACATTCAAGTAAAATTAAACCCATTCTTTGAGGGAATAAATGGGCCATTTAACACGAGCGAGCCTGCGCGTGAAGACACACAGCCAGAGTGACATCATGTTTCTGGAGGTGGAGAAAAGTGGAATACTCACTCGTTTGGTCATTAACTTCTTTTATTTTTACTAGATAATTAGAAAATCTCACATGATACCTCCTTCTGAAATTTATTTTTTTCATAACTAGCAAGCGATTGGTCAGAATAATTCCTTAAAAGCTAAATAATTGCCCCATTTCAACATCGCATGTGGTATTGCCTAGATCTCAGGGTTTAGACGTTAACACAGTCCATATATCTATACGTAGCCACATTGCTTAAGACAAATCTTATAATGAATTCAAATCCAATACTGTTGAAATTCTTGACAGTGGAGTAGTGCAAGGAATAGAACTTATAAATTATGGGTGCCCCTTCTTTGAAAACCGCTTTGGAGGTTTCTTTGTGCCTTGGCAAATACAGTAGGAATATGAGGTATTGTGTGGATCCTCCTGCACAGCACCTGATAAAAGAATAAAGAGCTGTGACATATTCTTAAAACAATAGAGGAATTAAAGGGAAACAATGGGCCAGCTGCTTCATTAATACAATCAAAAGGGAGCCCAGCACAGAGGAGTCCAGATAATTAAGCACTACTCTTTTAGCCCTCCTTTCTATAATAAAATTGCTTAAAAATGTATTAACTACTTCATAGTTGTTAGATAGATCTATGCACTTGTTTATTTAGAGTTGATTAATGCCTTTTTTTCCGTATGCAGCAACATGCCAACTCATAGTTTACAACAGTTTTTGAATAAAATAGAGTAAAATAATTGATAAAGATCTGCACACTACACAGCAATAAATCAAAGCATTTGGCAAAAGGTCTTTCCTGTTTTTAAATGATCTTTAACATTTTTCATTTGTACTATATAGGCAATGCAGGGCATTTGGGGGCATTCAACTTTCCAATGCTGGCACTTCTGACATCTTTTTATAGAACATCCTAGCAGTTCCTGGGAGAGGGGGAAAAATCAGACATGACCAGCAACTCTGGAGTGCGCCTTTGGTATTTGGGCCAAAGGAGAGGACAGAATTTTTTTTTTTTTAGTTCTTCTTTGCCTTTACTGATAAAAGGGATGGACAAATGGCAACACTATTTGCCAAACACACTATTTATCCTTCATTAGCTTGATTATAGAAAAATTTAAAAAAAAACTTTTTACACTCTTTACGTTAAAATACAATTTACAATTTAAGATATAAAGGCTTTCATTCTTCAACTCTTCTATAGGCAGTCTTTCCTCTGATGTCAGTAGAACATTTAATTGCTTAAGAACTGGAAAATTGGAAACTGAATACTTGCATTGAATGTTGGAGTTGGATAAAAACCGAACTCTGGTTTTCACCCAGATGTTTTTAAGCTTATGTCAACTCAACTTTAAAATTACAAACTTTACTAAACCACATGGTCAGTTTAAATAAGGTTTATTCTATTCTGATGCTTTTAGGACCTGAATGGAGAAACTGAGACAATTAGAACAAGAAGCAGGGAGACAAATGAGTAGAGATGCCTAACCATATTCTGAGACTAAGAGAAAATTTTGCTTTTACACATATGTTATATACAATTTAAAATGTGTCAGCTGGAGTCATATTTCCAAAGATCTTTCTGCATTATGTCAATATTTTAGAGGATATGCAATATCTAATTCTGGCTGTGAATTCTGGCTTCTGACTTCAGTAGTTAGTTCTCTATTAGCTCAGTAAGTTTTCCTTGAATACCAGGAAATAAAAGCATATTAGTAAACAGTCAGTAGGTATAAACAAAAATGACTATTTTAGGAGCTATTATATATGATTATTAATTTGAGTATTTCTGTTTTGACTAAGCTCACAAAAGTTGCTTTGTCAGAGTGGAAAGTAAAAGTAGATAAAATGAATTGTTTATAGGCTATGAATGATGATGTGAACCCTTTCAAGTATACATCTTTGAATCCGTGAGGTTATAAACTATACCCTTATGGAAATGCAAAAAACTAGTAAATATTGGTAGTGCTATATTGTAAAAATACTAAATTACAGCACCTTCCTTCCAGCAAGAATGTTGGAAATGAGCTTAAAGTAACATCTGTGAATTATTTGTCATTTCAAATATTTTAGGCTTTATTATTTAGCATGAATTCAACAGATAATATATTGGTTTAATCAGATATCAGAAACAAAGAAATATGAACACCCTTATTAATTGAAAGGAATTAGCTGTGTGACAAATAGGAAGTACTATCATCCCATTTTATAGATAAGGAAATCAAAGACAGGCTGTCTAAACCAGTGTGTTTCCTAAACTCCCCTCTTCTCTCAGAGGGCGTTTCCTGACCCAAGCTTATAATAGATCCTCACTAGATCTTTTGCCTCCTGGATTGTATTCTCTCTACAGTACTTTTTTTTTTTTTCCTGTAAGAAAATGTCTTTTATTGAGATAATTTCCTTTCTTTTTATAAAAGCACATGAAGCCCCTTTCAGAAAAGTAAACAGCTGGGCACAGTATCTCATGCCTGTAATCCCAGTGACATGGGAGATTGAGGTGGAAGGATTGCTTGAGGCCAGGAGTTCAAGGCCAGCCTGGGCAACATAGCAAGACCCTGTCTCTACAAAAAATAACAAATTAGTCAAGAGTGGTGGCGCACACCCTGTATAGTCTCAGCTACTCAGGAGGCTGAAGCAGAAGCACTGTTTAAGCCCAGGAGTTTGAGGCTGTAGTGAGCTATGATCAAGCCAATGCACTCCAGCCTGCATGACAGAGCGAGAC
Source organism: Daubentonia madagascariensis (assembly GCA_023783475.1). Taxonomy (NCBI): domain Eukaryota; kingdom Metazoa; phylum Chordata; class Mammalia; order Primates; family Daubentoniidae; genus Daubentonia; species Daubentonia madagascariensis. The sequence continues at coordinate 16,727,372 of JAKFHU010000726.1, read as the reverse complement.
AGAGATCCCATCTCTTAAAAAAAAGAAAAAAAGAAAGAAAAGAAAACTGTATCATTGTGGTCAGATCCAGATCTCTGCAGAAGAGTACGCCCAGAAAGTTTTGCCCCATGAATAAAAAGACACTTAGAACTTTCTGGAAGACCTTCTGAACTAATGTGTTTGAGGCCATGAGACTTGGGCATCCTACCTTGGGTTTACTCAAATTGATAAGCTGTTTTTATGGGATTTCAACAGGGAAAAATCCCGTTCATGGAGTCTTTTCAGCATTCCTGGAGTTTGTGCTCTGGCTCCTTTGCAGAAACTTATAGCGGTGAACTGGGGTAGCCCATCTGACTGTCTGGCTCCCTGACCCTCATGATTTTAAATGACCAGACAAGAGGTGACATTACACCCCAAAGGCGAGCTGTCAAAATTTCGCCTGCAGCTGATAAACTGATTACAAAGCAGCTTAAGACTCTGCTTGTAAACAAAAGCATTTATCAACTAATAATTTGCAATAAACTGATGTAACTCCCAGCTGAGCCCCTAACTGTAATTGTCTTTACCATCTGCCTATTAAAATACCATTCTTCATCAGCAATCAGGAGCAGAAGGGAGGAAATCTCCACCAAAATACACAACTTGTAGGCTTATGAATAATTTGAGTGCATTCCACACTTTCATTATGACTCTCCTGTGTTGGGTATGCTTCATTTTCACTCTTGCCTAGCCTGGGAATGCTCAGAAATTAAGCGGAGGGGAAAAGAAGAAGGGGGGGGGGGAAGAAACATTGTGCCTGCTGTTCTGCAGAGGCATAAATTATACAAGTTCATCTTAAGAGGCTGTTTTTAATTTCTTTCTTTCCTCTTTCCACTTCTCTGTGCAATATCCATTGCAGTATCCTGATGAAAACCCCCCAAGCACCAGGCTGGAAATGAACTTCTTTATTCCTTTGTCAGCTTGTCCATTTCCATTACACTCTTTGTTTTGCTTTTTTTTTTTTTTTTTCTTAATTCCAAAAGGCTCATTAAACTTCTCCAGGGAGTCAGATTAAAAGCATAGACTCCTATGGAGGGGTGTTATAGGGCTGGCAGGCCCTGGAAGGGCTGGGTGGATCCATGGGGTAGCAGTGCCAGGGAGCTGGCAGAACCCTGAGTTTGCAGTCCATGTTCTAGTTCCCTGCGAGCACGCCGCAGGTCTCCGCCCAAAAGGTGGGTTTCAACATCCGTAATTTCAAATGGTCAGAAACTCTTTTCTTAGCAGGAATCCTGCCTCTTAGGTGCTGACTAGATGCAGTCATGGAAGAAAGAAACTAGGAAGAGAGGTTAAATTCCTTTGCATTGTGTTTTCCTAAGAACCCTCTCTGAATAGCCAACATTACTCTGTCTTCAGAAAATTTATGAAGTTCTAAGAATATTTACCTGAATTTATTTTCACAAAATATACTATTAAAAAAAACCACTGTATTAAACACACAAACTGCCTTGATGTTAAAATTTTAAAACTGTATATACTATACTTCTTTTCATATCCCTTTGCTGCCCAGATGATGGTCCCTTTTTTCAACTTATTCCTTTTTTCATAGAACATGTTACCCCTCCAGAAGACCTCAGCAATTCCACTGAAGGAGACCACAGGCTGACTATGTATGACAAATGAACAATGACCAAGTCCTGTTATTAAGGTTCAAATTCTGGGGATAACAATTGGTGTCAGGTTTTCTTATTAGAACATATAATTTTAAATTGATGTTTGTATTTTTATTTCATTTTTCTAAGAGCTTTCCCTTAAGTAATTATTTTTCTTTATAATCTACTATTAAATATAACAGAACTAATAATTATTGCCTTCCATAGGCATGCTGGAAATGGCACTCAGGCACCCATTTCTTACTGTGCCGGGTCTGGAGAAGAAAGTTAGTGGGGAATAATGAGGGTGATTTTCCGCATGGGTTACGGAGGACCTGAAATGCAGGCAAAATCACATGGGACTGTGTTCCTTGAATTTCAGAGACACCAAATACTAGGACAAGGGTTTAACATAGATTTTAAATAACACAAAAATCTTCAAAGACACTAATTGTGTGAAGTATAATTCTTTCTAGAGGTACTTTGTTTCCCTCTTACCCTACTTTTCCAGACTAAAATTCTTTGGTCATGGACATTTTTAAAATTTATGAATAAGGTATGGAGTATGAGTGACTGTGTTTCAGTAGGCTGACTTATGATGTCTTTTACAAAAATTAATTTAAAAAACTATAAAATAATTTAATTTATAATTTAATGTTTAGTTTAAAGATGATGGAGATCAAATTTCCATGTTCAGTAGTGGCTTCCAAATATACACAAAGAAATGGTGGTGTGGTGTTTTGATTTTATTTCATTAAAAAAAATTTTTGCTACTAAATGGGTATTTTCATGTCATTATTAAGTAAAACCAGAAAATATTAATCTGTGGCTATTACTTCTATATCTAAAACTTGCATTATGGTCTATTCTAAAATATGGAAATTCAACTCATTCCTTATCTGAAAGGTTTCTGGATCTCTATCATAAGGCACATTTTAAAATTAAATTGCTTTATATAATGCTTTAATATAATTATATAATGTTTTAAAATAAAACACTTTCATATGAAATAAGGGATATTTATAGTATATGAATGCCCTTTATCATTTTTTTTCATGATGCTTTCTCTCTCTATATTGATGTATATTACACCTAGTCTCAGTTTCAAATGATTGAGTTTGGTAAGAAAATGGTTTTGAAAGAGTAACAACCAGCAGATGGCGCTCAGTGCATTTTATGAAGCCAACCAGAAGAAAAGAAAACAGGGGCTTTATTTATTTAATTCTATTCTACCTTAAATGTGAAGTTGCTACACCAAGCTTTATAATCCCCAAAGATTTATGTTAATTGACTAAACAACTTTGTGGTAATTTACAGACTATCCTCCAATGCTCATCTAAATGGCACTGCATTCAACACACGTGCCCATGTCAAGATAACGAAGCATAAAGATGTAACTTTTTCCCCCTGAAACAGGAAAAAAACAGAAGCCTGGGTTCCTGAAGTATAACACAAACTCACCAAGTGAGGAGAGCTAAGTTTTCTGCTTAAAATAAGATAATTGCCATTTCTTTGCTTTTTAGTACCTTGCCTTATCAAATGAAGAATGCAAAAATCTTATTTTTGGGTGGGTTATAATCTGCATCATGGATATTTTAAAATCTCTTGTAATAAAACTCTCCCAGCAGATATTTGCTGGTCACTGAGACACATACACTGCCTCTGAATTTTATGGGGAATAACGTGTTTGTGCTGAGGAAGAAAATAACAACAACAGGTTTGAATGGTTAAGATTATTACGTTAATATATGTAAAACTCATGAAACCCTTTACAAAGGGTTTGCTCTTTCTTACCTCCTTCCCCCTTCCTGCTTTCTCCTCCTCTAAGAAGAAGAAAACTTTGCTTTGAACTTTAAAGCTTCATTGTTTTTCAGTTATCATTAGGTGTCTATAACTAGCAGTATTTCATTCCCTCTAATGACATTAAAGAGTGTAAGGAATTTTACCTGAGCATCCACACTCACCTTCTCCCATGTCTCACTATCATTTTGTCACGGACCGAGTGCTTTTCCCCACTTGAATTTAATTTGGCCTTGCATATGGCAAAGGTAACCACAGTCTCACGACATTCTCAACCCATGTCATTCTTACATGGAAGTTTTGATCATAGTCCCAACTGGATGGCTGCTTAACAGTGGTCTTAGCCTTTAAAGGTGCAATTGTTGAATTTCTAGGCAAAGTCTCATTAAACAGACAGGAAAGTGGTCTTGAAAACCTCCATGGGGTTGTATGTAATAAGCATCATGTTGTATTCCACCATCATTTGTAAAGCCTACTTAAAACATATATTTTTAGGATATGCACAGTATAGTTACTATATCATCTTATTACCATTTAAGAACATTAGCATGTCTCACAAATTATATCAACAATAATAAGACAAGGGAAATTAAAAAGAAGTGTTCAGTCAACATAATAGCATATTGTATAATTTCAAAGGAAAAAAATGGGACTCCAAGTCATCATGAGTCCACAAACAGAAAAAGGGAGTCCTGGCTTTGCCCGGTGCTTTGAAAATCCGTCTTTCAAGGTCGGCCCTTCACAGTCGAGTTAGGAAGGGCAGTGTGGAAGGCAGGGTGGCCTTCTGCCAAGGCTGTTGCAGATGAGTGGGTGATCTTAGGGGAATGAACTGCAAAATCTCAAATTTTTGCTTGTGTGATGATAAAACCAGAGCCAGATAATTTTTCTAAGACTTGTACTGCCTTCTGTTCCATTTTATTGTGCAGTTTGGAATGATAAATTTTACTGTGCATTAATTTGCACAAAAGGGTCAATGCTATCTTTAAGAATATACCAATTGTTTCCAGTAAGATTAACAACAAAAAAGTTGTCTTTATACTGAAGTAGGTGCAAGCATCCTCAGACTGGTATCATTCGGCTATAGAAAAATGTGCTGTTATAACTACCTTTAAGAGTAAAGGTAGAATAATTTTCAACGTTTCATGGATCCTTCTTAGTTGGACTGTGTTATGACAGGATTTGGTAAAATAGGTTCATGTTTTATGTCACATTTTGTCAATTGCCTCCAGGTATGAGTCTCAAGTAAATGAAAAATAGAACAAGGAGAAGACAGTGGGTATCTTCTTCAGAGGAGGTTCTCCTCAAGTACAGCAAAACAGGGCAGGCACAAAAATCAGGGCATGGGGAGGAATGAGGGAGAATTTTACACTCAGGAGTGCAGTTTATCAAGTTCATCAGAAAAACTGACTCGGACAATATTACGACTGTTAGTTACATCAACATATATGTCTTCACTTACTAATGCCCAGGTCACAAATATACTTTGCACTTGAGCATTGCATATGCATCCTATGGAGGCTGGAAGTGTGCAAAGCAGGAAGTGGGAAAGTGATCTAGATACATATCCCTAGAGGAAAGATAAGGAGATTGGCTCTACTTTATGACTTTCTAGAGTGAGTGATATTCTTTTAAGTTCACCACGGCTACGTAAGTCTGTCTAAGCTGCACCTTCCCTACTGTGAGTGGGTTTGTTTGTTTTTTTATATTTGCTCCTTTGATTGCTTGACGTGTGTTTTGGCAAACAGTTGACTAGAATGCTTTACTATCCATTAGAATGCTTTACACTTGCATTTTGGACTTGAATTTCTAAATGGAGCTTTTTGGTTTAATGGCTTAGAGTAGCCAGGATATTATTAAGGAGAATGGAAGAGTTAACTTACTACCTAAGTAACAAAATAAAATGTCCTCTAAGGTTTAGTTATGAATTCAAAGGAGAACTGAAATTATAGGCTGTGGTGTAATACTGCTTAAACGCTTACTGTGAGATCTCATTCACAATAATGGGGAGATCCTTGGTCGTGAGTTGTCATCTTAACAGAATTTATAAATAGAATAGAAATAAATATTTGAGCAAAAACTCACATGGCTTTGGTTTGTGTTCTTTTTCATCTATTTTTCTTGAGATCAAAATCTTCTTCCTTTTTTAAAGCATTTGTAAATTTGAAGACCTACACTGTAGGTGGCACAATACTGCATAATTCTCATGGCTCCTCTCTCTGGTTGTCCTACAGAGTATTGTGCTGAGCAATCCATTCCGAATCATAAGGAAAACTGTTATAGATCACTTGTGAGGGAAATTCTGTCACTGGCACTTAGGAGACCCTAAGAAAAATGTTTTAGAATTCTGCAAATCCCTGCTGTAATTATTCCCAATATTTTCATTATTCACTCTTTTAACTGTGTTTATTAGATCAAGGATAGTTAAAAGGTCAGTCTGCTATCTCTTCTACCTATAACCTGATAAAAATCAAAATATAAATAAAAAGGGAAATAGAAAATGATGGTGTAATTTTTGGGGAAAAAAGGGAATCAACCTTTTTTTCAATAAATTTCTCTTTACCCAGGTAAGGAAGGTACAACAGATTATCTTCCTTTAAATCACTGTTAAAGTGGAAGTGAAAGAAGGAGATATATTGCTGAGGTTATGACTTGTTTTCTCCCTGTACACCAAGGATCCACCGAATGACCTAGTTGAAGCATTCAGTATAGCCAAAAAATTAGGGAGTGGAAGGTTGCTGAAGAAGGAACTGGAAAAGTCAAGACAGGATATAATTAAGGCTTGAAAAGGATTTCAACAGAGGTAGGGTCAGGCTAAGGACAAACTGTGATAATGTTTTACAAGGAGTGATAAGAGGAAAGACATGCAAAGGAGATATAGCTTAAAAATAAAAGTTCAAGATCAAGGCTCATTATATGGTTGTAGTCTTTGAGAACCAACAAAGTTCTGACACAAATAAAATGGCAATAAAGTAAAAAATGTAGGTTCCCCTCTCATCCTCCCTCTCCTCTTCCCCCCAAAAAAAATCAGAGGAGAGGAGAGGGAAGTCTAGGGGAGGTGAAAAAGACAAAATTCTTATTCTAGAGAACATTTATCTGAATCTTTGAAATATCCCACAGTAGGAAGTTACACATGGGCCAGGATATGTCCCAGTAAAGCCAAGAAGGGACCTGCACGGATCAGAGGGAATCAAAGGAAAAGAGTAGCTGAAATTAACTCATGATAGATCCTGATTTTTATCTCGAGTAGCCTGAGGGGCTAAATCTAGCTCAGCAGCAATGCAAGAGGTCTACTTTTATTTTAATATAAATTTAATATAATAGGTGCTTCATAAATGACCTTTGTGGTTGAATATGTTTTTTGGAGAGTATAAAGTAAAACAATATGAAAATCCAAAAACATGAAAATCCTGATAGGTGGTAAAGTATTCTTGCAAAAAGAAACCTGAGCTTTTTTCCTTCAAACCTTCCAAATAAAAGATATTAAAACAAGACAGGACTTCTTGCAAATCTCTAGGCATATTTTTATCTTACTCAATTGCATGTTTCTCATAAGATTGTAAATATTTATGGCTGATAGGAACCATGGGGGGCTTCTAGATCTGCTGGAGATGAGGAAAATCAAACTCCAAGGAGTTATGTGATGTGCCAAAGGTCACACAGCCAGTACGTGTATGTGTACGTGTGCGTATGTGTGTGTGTGAATGTGTTTTCACATGGAAGTAACTTGTCTTTCAGTGTAGGACTGCTATAGAACTGATGGCTCATTAATGACTTTGACTGTGGAATACTGGTTAGCATTTGTTAAACCCTTACTATGATATCTAATTTTTTTCCCAAACAACTTTATAAGGTTGGTGTTTTTATTATATCCGTTGTAATAAAGACAGAGATAAATCATCCAAATTTTTAGAGATTCTAAATTGTGGGAATAGAACCCATGTCTGCCCACTCCAAAGCTCTTTGTTATGCAACCTGTCAATTAGCTAAAGATAACACAATCGAGTCAGTAGTCTAACAAGCACAGAAAACTCTTATAATTGTAAACTTTGACTAAAGATCCTTATCCATCTGAGAGAGAGCCTTCATGATGGGGGTGTAATACAAATGTGTGGCATGGATATGACACCACTCTTTTAGATGGTAAAACTTGTAGGTTACTAATGATATAGTAATGGTGGAAACAAGATAGTCCTAGTGAATTAATAAAGAAATGCTTCTGTGCTTCTAGAGATATTTATATATTTCTCAGCTTAAAACAATGGAGAATTAACTGACAGGAGTCTGATATATCCACTACTTCATACCTTGTTTATAAGGTATAAAGTTATGGGTATTCATAACATGTTATTGTTTTAGTAGGTTTTTAAAATCAGTCAATTGTATGGCACTGGGGAATATTTATATAAAATATATGTTAAAATACATTCTCTGGCTTCATTAATGAAACAGAACTCATTGGCAAAAATATCTAAGAAAAACATTATGCTGCTTACTTTTGAGAATCATTTCTTCATAAATAGTTCAAAAATCTATTCTGCTTTTAATAGATGCTTCTACTTTCCCAGGATCTGGTTTTATAGATGTTGTTATATCTAGGAAGTAATTTTAATTTTTAGATAATACACGTGGATTTAACGGTGAAGTTTCTATAAATGATAATGGAAGATAAATGTGTAAATCTTTGAATACAGTGCAAATGAACATCACTCTTAATGGGGGGGGGGAAGAGAGAGAGAGAGAGAGGTAGAATGTGTGTGTTCCCTCATTAGGGTAAGTTTTCCGTCAGTATGAGACATGTACAATTGCATATTTAACTGGAGATGCTTGCTATAAGGTAAATAAAAATAATTTTCATCCTTTAATTATAAGACATGCTAAAGTAATAAATAACAGCCTCCCCCTACCCAGTTTTATATACATTTTTGCAGGAAAAAAAAGGTTTTCTTCAGCCATCTAAATTTTGGAAAGAAACTGAAACCCTTGAATGATTTTGGAAACTAAATCATTTAATAAAATAGCAACAGAAGCTTAGCTGTTGCAAGTTTAAGATATCAAAAAGCATTTGAACTGCTAGCCTCTCTTATTCTCTCATCTGGCAGCCAAAAAAAAATTTTTATATTCCCTGATTGTCTATTTTTCCCCAGTGAAAGTTATTACATTCCTTTACCCATTTTTAATCAAAATCATTTCCAACTTATTTCAGTCTGTCACAATAATATTTTCATACGAGGAGTGTTGTAACCTAATTCCTTCATTTGAATAATACATTCGTTTTTAATTACTGCAACTTGATCTCAGATTATTCAAATAACTGTTTCATTTTTTATGCTTACCCTGACCCCAGTGTATTTATAGGCTTTTATCCTTACCTGATACCAGTGTAATGTAATTATAGATTGTATTTTAATCATCTACTATATTCTAGTGAGTATGTTTAAATCGCTCCAATCCCGAGCCTTTTATTTCTATGCCTTTTAAAATTCTACAATGGCATTCTCTTTGCATAAAAGCAATATTTTTGTAGTTTACAACAATGAATGAATATTTTGCATGCATTGCTGACTACAGTTCTCATTTAATAATTTTAAAGTCACTATACAGGACGGTATGTAAAATCAAACCCTGCTTTGTAAAGCACATCATTTGAAATCTTTACACCTGTTTGTTTTCCAGACTGTACCCCTACCCCTCCATCTCCACAGCTTTAAAACCACAGATAGGCATTGTGCTCATGATCATTGTATCCGCGTCTGGCATTTAAATTCCTACAAATAGTTACTCTAAAGTAGCAATACAGGACAAGTTTCACTGGTGGTAGAATGGGCTCATCTGATATGAATTATTTTTAGTAGTATTTTTACTATCAATCATTTCATAATTGTTTGACTATTTTCCAAACTATAACCCTCATCAGGAAAATCCAATATTACTGACCTCCTTCAGGCTGGTATCTGAGCTCTTGGCAGGATAGCTGATTTCAGCAACAAATTTAACAATGACCCAGGTATTTGGTCTGAGAAGATGGCTGACAATATTGCTAATCTATAAAGGTCTAGCATTCATCTTATGATCAGATTTATAGGCCTGAGAAATGGATTTTCCTGAATGAGTCTAATTATCTTCTCAAAATTCTGGAATCATATTAGATTCCTCATTGTCCTCACTCTTTACAGTCAATCAATCACTAAAGTCCTGCCAGTACATCCCAAGTATCTTTCAAATAGCCTTTCCTTCACCTCCACTGATGCTGATTATATTCAGACTCCATCATCTCTACCTCTCAATGCTTAATCCCCTTACCTCGTGTCTTGTATTTTTCCAATCAGTTCTCCACACTTATGCAAGAATGCATGGCTAAAACACAAGTATGATTCTGTTCACCATTAAGTAAGATCTTTGAGTGGCTCTCCACTGCCTACAGGAGGGAACTCAAGCTACTTATCAGGAGATCCTGGAAGTAAAGTGTCATCCTGGCTATCACTTTTGATTATGAGAAATCAAGCTGATCTAAACAGATAGCATGTAATTGTATGTACAAGCAAAATCTCTGTGAGGGAACGCTCCTGACTGAGAGGCTATAAAGCTTTGAATTCTGACATTAATATAATAGTTAACAAAAAGCAGGACTTTTCATAAATCATTGCTGGTTATGACTACAGACCAAATATTCCAAACAACTACCTATGAACTAGACCTCCTCTTTCTCCCTTCATGTTCTACACTTTATCTTTAATCTCTTCTTTTATTCAAAATAGATAAAATCTTGAAGGTAAATGCCTTAAAGTTAAATACAACACCTAAACCACTAACAGAGTATAGTTGTAAACTACTGACTACTTTTACATCCAGTACAACCAGTGAGATTTTGGCTAAGTTTTTACTCATTGTCCAGCAAATTGCATGAGGCCTCTTGAAAATCAATTTCCAGAAATGCCGGTGACAAATTATTAAAGTGTAAATAAGAAGACAAAAGTACTTGCCAAAAACATCTGAAACAAGAGGCCACTTGGCATGCCCTTTTCTCCTATTGTGAAATCTGTTGAATAAAGAGCATATTAACTTAACTGATTGTTAGAAATAACTCAGAGAAACTTGAAAATATGTTATCATTACAAAATGCCTTAAAATGCTAAATAAAATAATGGCATGAGATAGGGATTTTAGGACAAACTGCCTGATAACTCTCAAAAACGAATTATGCTGCTTTTTCCAGCCTCCATGGAGAAACACGTCTCCCTTCGGATTTCTACCATTTGGTGCAACATTCACTTTGGCTATATTAATACAAGCTTCATTAGAGAAGTAAAATGCAATTGTCTCCAGAGATCAAAGGACAATCTATTAAATAAAGCAACTAGAACTCTACAATGAAATAATATGAAAAGTTAAAAATTTTATGGTGAATCAAAATGTAAATCGTACCGGCATACTGTGGCTAAACGCAGAACTGAAGATTAGCTTTATTAAGGGGAAATTGACAGTGGCTTGAATGATGTGAAAAAATATGAAAAGATATATGAATTCTAAACAACTCATTTTATGTACTAGATTAAAACTAGCATTAGTGCTATTTTAGTAAATTTAAAAGCATTGCTGGTTAACTATGAGACTACTAAGAAATATAGAACCAAAAAATATTAATAATGGCTACTGTGATTTTTACAGCAAAGTTCATATTCTATGATTCAGAGACTCAAAAGGATGGTTTATGTTAAAATAAAAACAAAATAAAGCCTGTTATAAACTGTGTTCAGTGGGGAAATAAAGTGACACATTGTATACTGATTATGTGGTCCTGAAATCTGTAAGAATTTTGCTCTTAAATGAAACATAGAACTTAATACTGATTTTTTTTCTTTTATTTCAGAATATTATGGGGGTACAACACTTTGGTTATATATATTGCCTATGCACTGCCCAAGTCAGAGCTACAATCATGGACATCCCCCAAACTGTGCTCCCCGCATCCATTCAGTGAGAGTTTTCCCATCCCCTCCACCCGCCTCCAGCCTGCCCACCCCCTGATGAATATTACTGCCATGTGTGACATAAGTATTGATCAGTTACTACCAATTTGATGGTGAGTACCAGCGGTGCTTGTTTTTCCATTCTTGTGATACACCTAAGGCAATACAGACCAATACTAACTGTTTTAAATCAAAGGTCATTATGAATTCTGAAAGCTAGAGCTCATGTTTGCCTGAAGGAAAGGGAGAGAGGTGGAGACAGGTAAATCAAACTTCTTTGCACACTAGGTGTTCTGAATTTGAGTTCTTTTCAAACGCTTATCAAATACTTGGTGTTTTTTTCTTCTAAATGGAAATAACAGATTTTAAAACACCTTACTGTGTATTTCAGTGCATTACATCACTTAAGTCATTTACAAAATTGTATAAAATTACCCTGAAATTGCATCAAGGATAGCAATGAACCATGAAACTAAAAGAAAAAAAAATCATGAAAAAACACATTTCACTTTGCAAGGGAGATAGAATAGAGTCGAGTGTCTAAAAATGGAATAGTTACTCCCTTTCACACTGTGAGCACAATCTAACCTATCACAATGGTCTTTGAATCCATGAGTCTTTTTTTTTCTAAAAAGAAAACATAGAAGTTTCTTTTTAAAACTATTGGTTCAGTGATTTATTGAAAAGAAAAAACAGATGTGAAAAGTAATAATCAAGGATTACAAAAAATGAATATCTATTAATATTCTAATATAAATAGAAGGAAATTATCTGTGAAAATCCTGAGTGGATTTAGCAAATATTGTTTTTGAACATTTTGAGGGGGATAATTTGATTTTGAGTATTTTTAAATGAATATATGTGTATGTGTATCTCCTATATTTCCTGTCTTCAAAACATTTTCACAGAATCCAAACTTGCCTCATGATAAATAATTTTAAATGTTGATCTAGCTCTATCACCAAAACCCTGCAATTTTAAAGTTTGGCTCATGTATCAGAAGGCAATGAATTGTACTTCTGTCTATTCCCTGGGTCTCATAATTATAGTTCTAGAGGATCAAAGAGAGTCCTGGATACTCACCAATTAATCTTAAAAGGACTCAAAAGAAGACAACAGGCTGGAAATTTAGTCAATAAAATATCCTACTCAAGTCGCAGTATCCTCCCATTTCCAGACCCTGAAAGTAATTAGTTTACTATTCAGTTTCTGGGAAGAGCAGATTTTCCACATTAATAGAAGCTTTTCTGCTATGCTAATCGGCTGCTGGGTAGGTTGGCTCCACTTCTTCTTAGGATCATGATGTTTATGACCACTTTCTTTTAGATAGGAAAAACAACCCCCAAACCCTTAGTAAACCACCAGGCCCACTTATCCATTTTACTCCATTTGCCAGGCTACCGAAGATAATCATCCTGATACAGTACAAAGAAGTGGTATTTTTAAAATGAGACATATCTGGGTGAGGAACTCAGCTGTGAATATTCAGCATCTGCATGACCTTGGACAACTTCCTTAATTCTGAGACACAGTTTCCTCACCTGGAAAACGGGTGTTATCCTGTCTACTCATAGATGATTGTTGTGACTGTTGTATAAGATCACTTTATCACCTTATAAGATCACTTTATAAGACATAGCACAGGGATAAGCACGGAATAGGCACTTCAAAAATGTTAGTTCTGCTCCTATCTCATAATTATTTCACTTACAATGGCAAAAACTATTCTCTGGAAGCTTTAACTAGGGCAGATTGTAAAATATCACCTGCTTGAGGTATTGTCCCAGAAGGCATTGGCCCTAGAAAGCATACTCTGCTACTCTGTTGTTGGCCCTGGTTTCCTTTTGGGGAGTGATTTATATCGTTGATTTCAGACTGTTATTCTGGAAGAAGACTGGCCCTGTTTAGCTTTCAGACCTCTATTGTCTGCTGCATTTTTGGAATAAATATGCACTTGCTAATACTCTGTATGCTAGGAATCCTGAAAACAGATATTGGCTGTAAAACACCAGAACCCTTGGGATTTACATAATTTTATAATTCTGCAGAGTCCTAAATTACTAGAATTTTGTTTTGTTCTGTTTTTCAGATCACAGCTTGAGTTTTTAAAAGGTGAATAAAGGAAGGGAAATGATAAAAAAGGAGAAGTAAAATCATTAGGATTGATGTGATATCTTTATTTTTTTCTCTAGTATGTATTTTCTATAAATGTGTACATTTATTATGTATAATTCACATTTATTTAGAGAAATTTGAATAGGAATTTTAAAAATCTGTTTCAATACATAATTAATATGACAAATACTAGCTATACTAATAAAGATCTTCTAAATTTTAACAATGTGGCTAAGTTGGAGACACTAACCTAAGGTTAAAGATTGTATCGTTTGTTATCAGTACTGTGCCATTGAGTCTGGATTTGTTTGTATCCAAAATCTGGTTAAATCTTTAATTTAAAAAATTCTGAAGCCAATTGTGAAAGGATGTATGTCTGTTTGTGTGTGTATGTTTTGTGTGTGTGTGTGTGTGTGTGTATGTGTATGTGTAACATAGTTTGGGGCATTCATTTTAAAAATAAAAACTATAAATGTGCAAAAATATTTATATGAACGGCACTTCTGGATAGATACTCCATTTCTAATAGTCAAACTTGATGCACATACTGGTCCCTTGGCATTCCCAGCCCAGAGCCATCTGTTATGTTGGCATTGTGCCCACTCACAAGGAGTTATGTCAGTTTAACATGATATAGGTGACACCAGAATGAAGGTTTGAGAGGATAGATAGTGGAGTGAGCTATGAACCTTTCTGTAATCAGGACCCTTGGTAGCTGTCTTTATTGGAGTGGAGGATTTGTGTTAACTCTATGGACCCTGTGTTACCAAAAACTCCATTCAAAGAAAAAAAAAACTCAGTGTGCTATCACTCATCAGAGTATTACAAATTTTACCAAAGCAAGGAAAGTTACATATTGTGGTCTAAGACCGTGCACCATCTTGGAAATAATACCATCAGTACCCATATTCTAGAGCGGGTTAAGAACACATAGGTGGTATAATTGATTTTCAAAGGGACTTTCAAAGCACTACATGTTAACATATATAATACATATATTTTACGGGAAGGAGTAAGCACTAAAACAACCCACTACTTAAATTTTTGTTTCTTAAATGCTTTTCTTATACTACATCAGTCAATTTCACTGCATTTATGTGCTTCAGTCCTTACATTAATGAATTGAGTTTCTACTCTATTTCTGGGACTCAAATAACAAAGTATACATATTTTATCCATTGTTTTTCTTTTTTTTAAGTGAAAGCAAGATTTATTCAGAGACTATAGAAAGTCTACTCCACAGACAGAGCAGAGACAAGTTCTCGCTGCAGAAGAGCACTAGCGAATCCATTGTTCTTCTATCAAACTTCCTATAACTTTTTATAAAATGTCCATACTGTTAAAATTCATAAAGAAGCCTGCCTTCCTTTGCCATGTACTTTCCTGAGTTAAATATATTTTTTCAGGGGTGAAGCACTACATAAAAGTTTGTGAAGGAAATCAAAGGAATAGATATTTTTATATAAACCAATGCATATCAAGTCATTTTGAGTCCAAAGAGGCATTAGCAGTGCAAAAGTGAAAATACCCACCCCAATATTCTTGGAGCATTATGGGATTTTCCTTAGCCCCTTTATAGCCAAATACATGGTCTATGTACTTGTAAAAAGAGTAGTGATTTAGGAAGATGAGTAAAACTTTCAGAGCACAGTCTTATCGACTTCCTCTATTCCTGACATTGTATTATAATTTATGGGCTAGTATTACCTGGTCAGATTAGGTAGCACAAAGCATAAGATGGCAAGTAAGAGATAATTTTCATCAATAATTTATTCAGCCACTTACTTAATCTATATTCATAGAACACACACTGGTCATGGAAATGTGACATGTAGAGGGTGAAAGAATACATAGACAATTCCCCCTAAGTGCTCACTCTGTACTCATAAAAGAGGGGTCCTGTGACACTGGCCTCTTAGGAAGGCCTTATGCTGCACTGGGCCTATGTACTGAGATGTCAGTGTATCTTTGCAGATGAAATGTTCATGATGCCTATAGAAATCTGTCCCCAAACACTGAGATAATAGGCCACAGCTTAGTACACTTTTTTGAAAGTTTGTCAAGGTGATGGACTTGTGTTGTGTGTTCTATTACAATTTGGTCATTTTTCAGCTATGTTACTTTGGGTAATTATTTATTCTCTCTGAACCTCAGTTGATTTCTCTGTAAGATGAGGTAATATCTCCTACTTTCTAGGGTTATTCCAAGGACAATATAGCACATATAAAATGTCTAGCACAGAAAAGGGGCTCAAAAATATTAGTTTGATTATACATCAAGGTAGTGTGATTCAGGCATGAATAATACACCCCATTACTTGCTTTTGTTTTTGATTGAAGTCTACCCCCTATTTGAAAATATTATCTGAAAGAGCTGCAACCTTTCAAAACTGGGTTTGTTCCTTTTTCAGATATATCTTCTTGTCATCCTATAGCTAAAGAAGTCCTGGTTGCCTGCTTAAAAAGGAGAGACAAATGTCAAACTATACAATGAAATAAAAATCATATATCCTTGCCTTGGTATATGCACTATTATTTCCCTCATATCACCTCCTGCATAATTTTTTAAACCCAAAATATTTATACAGGAAGCACATTTAAGTTTATGTTTGCTTTTATTTTAAATATAGGTCACTGTTAATAATTAATTAAATATAATAACTTACAAAAGTTAGGCTTCAGATATGTGCATGGTAACTGAAACTGTTTTAAGTGCAGAGCTGTTTAAGGGAAGCCTCAGCACTACTGAAACTCCATACAGCTCTGCATTATTTCTAGTTTCTTTAAGTATATACATTCCATGAGACCTACCTGAGCAAGGCCCTGAAAGATACAACCCCCTCCCTAACTCATTGGCTACTTTCTCCTGCATATGAATTTTCTTTCTCACTGTGCTCCAGGCACGTTGGTCCAGGGCCTTAACACATGCTATTCCCTCCACCTGACCAATACTCTCTCCACATTGCAAGTCACTCTTATCCATCAGGGAAGCCTTCCTTGAGCTCCCACCATAGATCAGATTCCATTGTTCAACACTCTAACTGTCTCCAGATAAGCCTCTGAACTCTCCCAGGATAATTTCCATTCATTGGCTGACCTTTGAATTCAGCCAATTTAGTGTCTCACCTTCCAGAGCTGTGGAAAAGCAAGTCTTCTCTGTTTTGTTCACTATCATATCCTCAAAACTTATCAGAATGGCCAGTACATGTAGGCAAACAATAAATATTTGTTAAATGAAGGGATATCATTATCCCTGGCAATGGTCAGGAACACTAAGGAGGCTTCCTCCTTGCATGCACCAACAAGCATGGTATGAAGGGAGAGAGGGTCACGGTGAATGAAAATAATTCATGGTTGAATTTGTTCATGCATAAATACATCAATCATTCTACCATGCCTACTAGGATTACAGTTCAAGATATTAATAAAGTCAAGTTCCTTGACCCTAGCAAGTTATTATCTAGTTGAGTAATGAACACACACACACACACACACACACACGTGGTTATCAAGAGACAATTCATGTGTCAAGCTGAATCATATGACATCACGTGCTACAGGAGTTTAGGGGAGTAGAAAATCATTACACCTACAGTAGGTGGAAAAGCCTTAGGAAAAGAGATGGGATTTGAGCTGGCTCATGAAGAATGCATGTGGCTGATACTGTGGAAAGGAGTCTCACCCTAGTAAAAGAACCCAGGTCTGCCAGCATTGTGTTTGCCTTTGGCCATGATGGCAAAGTCAAGAAAACGGTTTTTTTTTCTAGTATACAACATGTGATACTGTGAGTGTGGGAAATCCATCTGATTTCTCTGGGCCTCATTTTCTTCATCTTCAAAATTAGAAGGCTAGTACTTTTGTTCCTTTCAGCTGACTCAAAGATTAAAATTGACAAATGGGATAGTGATAATACCAAGCCAATAAATACTGCCACCATTAGACAACTGCAGGTGAGTTTTTCAAGCTTGCAAATGAAATGGTTTTCTATGTGCCTAAGCTTACTCACTGTACGGTGTGAAATGCAGTAACATAAAGGTAAGAATCCAGTAAACACCTTATGGCCTCAACCTATCTAAATTCCACCTAGCCCCTGTCATAGGGCAGATTAACAATGACTTGGAAGGGAATGTCATGATCAGGACAGGAAGCCCTTTACTGTCAGGCATGCGTTTCCTATAATGACTCTGGGTCCAGCTGTGGAAGTCTTCCTAAATGAATAATCCATTCATACCATAACACACCAACTACCTGAGCCATGCTTTTTGTGCGAGCCTTCAGAGTTAATAGTGCCTTAGCTTTCTATAACAGTTCTCATGTTTGGTAGATCAGAATAACTCAGGAACGCACATTGAAACTAGCCTCCTTATTAAAGGTCTAGTTAAGGTTTTTGATCAACATATTACTAAAATTTTACAATAAGTCTCCTAAAAATGGAGCAAGAAGTTTCTTTGTTATAATTCAAACAACTGAAATAAAAAGCCCAAAAGTATAGTGTCTGTTGACGTAGCTACAACATTGGTGCTATATTACTTTTAGTAATTAAAAATATTCATTATAGAGCCTGTGTTCATCTATAGGAGGCTTTTCTATTAAATTTAGATTAGCTTGAGTTATGACACAACTATAGAGAAGAGTTTTTTTTTTCCCTCCTCTATGTTTTAAAATTTATTAAGTGACTTCTGTATGCCAAGCACTGTGAAGGCTCTGTGTATATCACTGTGGTGGACAAAAGATTCTGATTCCATGGATCTTATGGATCAGATGTGGACACAGACTTTAAATAAATAACACACAAATTAATATTTAATTATGCATGGTGTTGAGTTAAATGAGAGGAAAGCAGACTGTACAGACAAAAGAATGACAGAACAACTTAAATTAGACAGGATGAGGGAGTCACGCATGGCATCTTTTTTTTATTTTGGAATATTACAGGGGTACAAACATTTTGGTGACATGGGAGAATAAATATAATTTAGACTAGCTGTTTTATCAAAATAACTACTATGGTGTGTGGAATAAATAAAGAGAGAGAGATTTTCAGCTGCCAAGCATTACCTTGGACAGGAGAGATTCCCAAAAATTTCAGAACTGCAGTGGGCATCATGACCTTGTCTCCCTTCATTGGTGCCATAGTTTGTGAATGCTCCCACCTGAGCCAATGAAAGATAGTGGTGATTATTTTCACCGAACAATATGCCTTGGGTCTTCTTTGGTGTTCACAAAGCAGGCATTTAGGAAAGTTTGTTGAAAGGAAGGATTATCTCCTATTAATATTATTAATATTTATTTGTCACTGTCACAGGTAATTGTGGGTCTTGTTCCCCATTACTTTACTGGCATACATGTGAGGAAATTCCTCTACTCTCCAATATGCCTTCCATGAGATGATCGGTGATTGTGGGCATTCATCTTTAGAGTTTCATTTGGATATAGTTATAAAAGCCCTAGGAAACGTATTAGGATTCTGTTGCTCGGTGAATATTTCGACAATGAGGGAAGCGGGTGGGGAGAGAGGTCCCAGGCTTAGAAGCAGTTCAATGAGGTTATTTTCTGCAGACATGGCATAGTCTCACAACACCAGAAGCCCAGAAGAAGGAGGAGAATCAAGGGAGGTCATAGTAGAAGGAAGAGAACCCACTCCATAGTTTTGCTTAGGGATGATGGCTACACAGGTATCTATTAATATAAGTGTGTGTTCAAGAATATGGGGAATTTAGCTAAGTCACAAAAGGACATCAACAGATCCATTAACCATTATTGCAAAAGTCGTCACTTCAAAGTATTTATCAATGTATTTTGAATTATGGAGTCATAAAATATATTCCAAATATAATAACTATGGCTTTTGTCCTGGATATGGAGGGAAATTTTTAATATGTGCTTAGATTTTCATTTTTAATTACACAGGTGACTGCTTAAACATTCCCATTAATATAGGAAATTAAAATGTTTTTAATAAGTTCAAATTAATAATTGTTTTTATAATTTTATACATGGACTGAGTTTTAAAAAATATATCTTTTAGAGAAAAGCATATGCATTTTAGTCATTACAGAGTTATCTGTCTTCAACTTATGAGTCTAATATGTGATGAGAGTAAGTGATTGGGCTGCTATAAATTTGAAGATAAAATGCCTTTAGACGTCACTCTAACAAGACATGCATGCTATTAGTATTCTCTCAGGGATCAATTTTAAAAGTTGTAACATAATAAAAAATGGTTGGACTATATTTCCCCACAGCTTTCATTTTATTATGTTGCATGAAATACGCCTTTATTGGCTATAGCATTACTGGAAGTAAAATATACTGGGTACTGAAAAATTCTGTCACTTTGTATTAGCTGTAAATTATCGACTAGTATAAACCCTAATTTCATTTGTCACATTCTGTTGCATTGCTGCTCTTCCCTGTTCCCATTCTGTCATTCTGGCAGGCCCGCGCTGCCCCAGGTATCACGGCATCGCCATCTGCACCCGACATCTGTCTCTCTATTGATCACACGGGTTTAGCACTTGATCAAACAGAGCACAACAGAATACATCTCTTTTTGCAATACTGCCAATGCCAACTGCTGCATGAAATCTACTACAAAAGCCTCCTTTACCTAGTTTAAAAATTGCATTTGTGTGACTCTGCTTTGCTACCAAACTCAGCATTTTCTCCTCTCCAGTCTCACATTATGCAAGAGTTAAATTAAAAAAGAAAAATCTAGTTTTCATATATTGGAGAATTAATCAGGCTAAATGTGACCAATGCCACTGATGGCAAAGAGAATAACTAGGAGAGTTACAGAAAATAATGCATGCTTTTTAGACCCACCTCCATGAAGGCCATTGTTCCTACTTTATTAGACTGTTTGGGGGCATTTGTCAGGATGCATGGAACTTTTGACTACCCAACTGAGCTTTTCACCTTTCATCCAGCTGTTTTGGTTCTGTGTCACAGCAGCTTTAAAGCCATCCAAGCCAGGATACAAGTGCTCCATGGTGGGATATGGTGTACATGCAATTTAAAGCCACCTACATTTCGACTTGTATAGGCAGCTCCTGAGAAGTCTTTGGGAGCATCACAGATTTCTGGTTAGCTGCAGGGAAAAACAGCGTAGTTTCAAAAGGGTTACAGGGTTTTTACCTGTGTGGCTCTCACTCTCCTTAAGGTAGGGCCACATGCACAGTCATGAAACCCAATGCCAAGATGTTGCAATAAACAGCTAGCACAATGGAAAGATAAGGCTACAGGGAGATATTCAAGGAGAGTAAAAGCTAGAACAGCAGCATTTTTAGTTCCCAGAAACACAATAGTAAGATTAAGGTATGCAGTTATTTTTGTTCTCATATTTTTACACTTTCCACAGTGAGACAAATTGTTTCCAGGGAGAATATCTTACACGCACCATGTAAACAAATAAATAAAAATGCCCTTAAATTTTTAAGACAGATAGCCATATCATGTTTAAAACCTATTCAATATCTTACTAGCCAGAGATTGCATACTTTATTTATAGCCTTACAAATTACGTTGGGGGAAGGGAGCAGAGAAAAGCTTCAACATTAAAAATGATCAAGGCTTTTTTGTTAATTTTAACTGAATCATGGTGGTTATAAAATTAGAAACCCTTGTTTTTTAAAAAGGCAGTATTAGTTACATAATAAGACAAGTGGATTCTGGCAATGTATTATTCATAAGATGTTTTGCAGCCAAATACATTAGAGTATATAGTTGTACCAACAAATTAATATTTTAGAGCTAATTGAAATTGTTCTTCCTATAAAGATTAAGCCTCTTCTACCCAATACACTTCAGTCATTAAAATAACACTTTTAATGCCTTGTCTAAATGATGTCTGACATTAATACAAAGCTATATTAAAGCACTCAAATGACCAGTTCTTTTGTAATGTATTCTATATGATCACACACTGGGTCAGAGTTGGGAAGTATGCTCGAAGTGGTATCAAGTGGAAGCTAATTAAAATATATTCTCTATAGAACTTTACAGAAAAAAGAGACCACTAATCATCAGAAGGTATTCTGAAAATGGCATTTCTGAAAAGCTTGCAGCGTGCTTTATTCTCTTTGCATAAGGGTAATTTTTGACATAAAGGTTTTATTATAGGCTTGAAACTTCAGTTGGAAAATAATTTTTTACTATGTCAATAAAATCATTACGAAGTCTTTCAAATGCTTTTCTTATATAATTTTTATTTCCTAGAAAATCAAGTTTCATTTTGGAAACAATGAAGGTTTTCAGTATTTTGCCACATTTTCATTCAACTAAATAACTTCCTGAAAACAGTGTTAGTCTTCTCTCTCCTTCTTACTGCTAATGCTGCTACAACTATTACAAAACACACACACAGACACACACTCTCACATTAAATTTCTTCAGTCCGTCACAAAATGCAGGAAAGCAGAAATTTAAGGCATTTAGGCAGACTTGTTGCCAACATATAAACCCCTAACAATACCTCTACAAATCTTCTATACATGTCAATCGCACGATTTGGACGTCAATTTTGGTTCATTTGTTCCCTGTTTTTCCCTTTCCCTCAGACACATCGGGTTTATAAAAAAAAAAAAAAACTCCATCAATTAAAACTATAATAAATATAACATCTTCTTTTACAATTCCTTTCATATCTTTTTGAAATTATCAATTGAGAATTGATCATAGAACAGGAATTCAGGCACAAACAATTCATGCCACATTCAGGCTAGACAAAGGGCTTCCTGACAAAGCTTTTTTCCTGAGTTTTTACTGATTTACTTTCACCTTTCATTCACTTTCATCTCTGCACGGAGACAGAGCTTCGAAGCCTGGACTTACTACTTCTTGCTGTCTAGAATAAAGCACACGTTTATGAATGGATAATTCTACTTCTGATGCTACATATTTTCAAGACAGTGGCCCTAAAAAATTCTTTATCAAGCCAGTTGAATATAGACTTATAGCTGAATATTTGCTTTTAAATTAAATAACTACAAGTTGTCTTTTAATTTAAGCTCCCTCATCAATAGAAATGACCTCCCTCATTGTGCATAATTGTAATTTGCCCTGATTCCCAATCTAGCTTTTGGACTCAAAGGAAATTCATTGAATCTAAACCAACAAACCCCACCCCTCCCACTATGAAAAAGTGGATTTCATTTGTGCCTTATTTCTACAGTACTGATAGGAAATTCAACTTTACCGTGATAACTACTTTTATTATTCTAATTAGAACCAGAGAAAAAAATTAGGCAATGAATATTTGCACCTAATATTTAGGAAGCACAAATTAAAAATCTAAACATAATTGTTTTAAATAGTACACTAGCAATGCTAACAATAGTACAAGACCCATACTAAGTATAAATACTTGCTGAAATAGCAGTATAAAATCAATCATCACTTAAAGAATGACACATTTAACTAGTAGCAATTATTTGGTAGGAACAGAAATTATGGTATTATTTTTCTTTCCACATTTAATGATATTTTGGTCACCATTTTATGGTAGGGAAAATGCATTGTTACATTATTACATCATACAGCAATGAATATATCATCAATTAATAAGAAAAATACAAATTTGTTTTTTTTTAACCAACATGTTTTCAAACTTTAAGGCGGTTGAATCAGATTATCAAATATCATTTTTTGGTTAAACGTACTTTGAAGTTACTGAATAGTTAATGGATTTAGGCTCAATCATTTGCATTTTATTAATAGAAATTCAAGTTTCTTTTTCTTAAACATAAATTTGTTTTTCTCTGGTGGCAGTTCTTTCCAACATAATTCAAATCTCCAGTGGTAATCCCAATTCCACAAGGAATTAAAGAGATTTATAGTAAAACTAAAGAGTATTCCCAAGAGGAGTTTCAATTATACCATTTCTGGTTGACAAGTGAGGTGTGTGTGAACTGCGTGAGGGTTCAGAGGAGCTGTCTATAGGTGGGCTCTGTGTATAAAGTTTATGGTGTGGTTTATATGGTTTCCAACCTCCAAATGTTAAAAGTCAGACTTTCATGCTACAAAACCCATCATTAGAATTTAAACCACTGATCTCTAGAACCTAGGATTTAAATTCCCAGCATATCATTATGTAACAAAAAAGTCACTTGTCATGGTGGAAATTGCAGCTAATTCCAGGTATCACTACAGCCCCTTTGTTTGGTTTGCTAATGAGAGGCACTGGGAGGGGAGCACGCCCCCTTCGGGTGACCCTGGCCTCGTAGGTTGATCCTGCTCAGCTGTGTCAGAGATAGTTCCAACACACTCAGAAATCCGATGCCTACTGAAAGCCCGATGTGCTTGTTTTATGCACTCAGAAAAGGATTCTGAGCTTTGCTCCCTGCCCCCTCCCAATTATATCATAAGAAACTTCTACTCAGGTGGTTTGAAAAACTTGTACAAACTGTTACAGTGTCCTAATGAAATTGTAAACAATCAACAACTTATATTTTAGATTTCCCTATGTACTTAGGAAAAAAAGGTTTTCTATTTTCCTATGTTTATAGAGGCAGAAAAATATTTAGGCAATTATATAGAGGGTTTACGACTGCAACCATATGAATTGAGGAGGCAAGGGTTGCCAAGTATATACGATGCATATTCTTGAAATCACTCCTGGAGTTCATTTCAAATAAAGTGGTTAATTTTTAAAACAGAACAAGTGTTGTTTGTTTATTCTATATAATTATGTTAAATTATAAACTAAGCACTATTCAAAATATTCTAGTTTGACAAAGAAGGAGAAAACATGTATAGAGGCTTTAAAATATGCGTGTAGTCACCACAAACAACCAACTGTTTCCTGTTTATGACAAAGGAGTAAATAATCCATTGATCTGGCAGCAGGGCACCTGCTTTCCAACTGACTCTATATCAGTGGTCCCTGAACCCTCATTATTTTTCCTCAATTAAAGTTCATAGTCTCGGAAAGTCTGTGCTGAGCAGATGTACAACTGTTCTTGACGACAGAACACAGAAGAATCACAAATTTAGAAAACTACTGCCATTTCATAAACCTCAGAATCACATCATTTGTTGTGGGTAAGAAACGTTACAAACAATATGTCTCTTTTATAGGCTGCTAAGCCGGCACATTACAGAAAAGAATATTAAAGTTCAAAAACTGTCACATGAGCAGTACATTATGAATACAGTAATGCATTTTTTTATGATTCAAATAATGGTTACTGAAATGAAAAAAAATAAAATCTTCAGTGGGTTATAATGTAAAAATTGTGACTGAGAATTAGACAAAATTGGAAATACGAGCAAAACCACGCACAAAGTAATGATCTGTAGAGAACTACAAAATGCAATAATGAGTATATTTCAGAAATACGGATTCAACTAATGCTAGTTTTATTTTCATCTTTTGCATAATTCTGAACCCTATGAGCACTGATCATTAAGGCAAACCATTTAAATAAAAAATGCAGAAAGAATCTA
Organism: Daubentonia madagascariensis; assembly: GCA_023783475.1. Lineage (NCBI taxonomy): Eukaryota > Metazoa > Chordata > Mammalia > Primates > Daubentoniidae > Daubentonia > Daubentonia madagascariensis. The sequence continues at coordinate 16,702,439 of JAKFHU010000726.1, read as the reverse complement.
GCTTCAAATATAACTAAGAGACACTCAGCTGAAGAACTTTTTTTTTTTTAACAATCTACCTAAGGTCAAATACCACAGCATCATCCATTTAAAAAGCTACATAAATATAGCCTCCTTCGCTCATAAACCTCCTTTTGTGCTTAAGAAAATGAGAAAGGGGCAGTCAGGGAGATGTTCATTTCCATTTATTTTTAAAATGTTATCTCAATAAGACATTGAAAAACATATTTTGCAGTAAATAAGATGAAGTTCCTACACTATATTTTCTAGTCCTTCTTTCCCTAAGCATATTTCTGACTCCACAGTATGTGCTCCACAGACTGTAGCAGATTGTGAGTCTTGAGGTCAGAGTATATGCTTAAAGCATCAATGGCTACACCTGTCATTTTAGTTTTCCTGGGAAGAATGTGTTATTGTTTAATGCTGGAACATGCATTTGTTGCAATCTGACTTCATGTTTTGCCACTGCCATGGAGGTAACTATAACTACCCATTAACCAAAATATTTTAATAATATTTTAACTTTCAGTCTCTGTTATTATTATTTTCATTTCATTATTGGAGACATACATAATTTTCTCCCGGCCATGCAGTCTCCTGAAATCCATTTTGATTTCCCTGTGTAACCACAACATAGTTTGTAAAGGTAAAAATAAGTCAGGTTTGTACTTTTTAGCATTAGTAAAAATGTTTAAAGTCTGTATGGTGTGATTATTGGGAGGAAAACATTTTCCCTCTCCATTATTTCCCTACTATTTATACCTGCTTAACATAGAGAATATGTTAAGAAATTATCATACGTGATTTAAAAGTCTACATTGTACTCACTTAAAAGTCTGCACACTGAACTGATAATTCAGTTATTATAGGCCTTGATGAGAACAGTCTCCCTCAGACAAAGGATAGTGTTAAAATATCGTGGGTGGCCAAAGCTTTCTTTAGCTTTGTTCCAGGGTAGGCCTGTCTTTATGAAAATCCTTTCGTATCTTTCTCCCAAACTGGATTTCTTACATTTACATTTAAAATGTCATAGTTGCCTGTAAGATATATTTCACCAATTTCCCTCTTGGCAAAATTGGTTGTGCTCTGCTAATGTTTTCCTCTGAATCAAGCAAACTTGAGCATTACTCTTGCTTATTTCAGACTTAAGAAAATAGTTCAAAGTGAAGTAACCGAAGATACGTCATCAAAATAGACATACAGAGTATGTGGTATAAAATCCCTAATCTCTCAAGAATCCCCATCAAATTGTGATAGTGGAAATAATTTTCTAACACATAATTTAGAGATATGCACCTTTAAAATTTCCTGAAAGATATTTTACTAATCTAATTTCGTTTGCCTTGAATAATATTAATTTTAAAATGTAGATCACAATTTTACCCACTAATTGTAAAATGTTAAAAAACCCTTTAGTGTATAGTAGTTTATAAAGAATTTTTTCAAATAATTAACTTAATAAGGCAATTTCATTAGAGATAAAATACATTTACAATTAACTAAAACCACACCTTTGGAGGAAGCAGGTTTTGTTGCAGAGACAAGTATAAAGTATAGATTTGTAAACAAGACAGATACCTATTTGCAAACCACTCTAGAATCTATGAGTTCTTTGATGGTAGGTAAGTTACTCAAACTCCCTGAGACTTAGTTTCTAAATCTGTAAAATGTAGATAATTCAGTCTACAGGGGTTTTTAAAGATTTCAATAAAATCACATATGAAGTCTCATCACATAGTAGGTATTCAACAAATATTAATCCCATTTTTCTCTCTGGTTTGCCCTTAACAAAGCATTACCAAATACAAATTGCTTGTTCTTTGTTTGCTGTCAATTGACACTCATTGCTGTGAAATGAGTGTCCAGGAGAAATTGCCCAGGAGAAATGTTGCATACTCATACTTCCGTATTGTTCTCCAAATATTTGTTATGCTCAAATTCCCAACTCTTCTTTAGCTAGCATTATTTTCATCCTGACAAAGTACTAGAGACAACAGGGTGGCATATTCCTGGAGAGCTAAATTCTTCTCTGCCTCCCTTCCTCCCTCTTTCTTTCTCCCTTCTTTCCTTCTACCTTTCCTTTCTTTCTTCCTCCCATTCTGCTTCTCTCCCTCTTGCTCCCTCCTTTTCTCTCACTTTCTTCCATCTTAAAAAACAGTCATTATGACCTAACAGTCATTTGGCAAGGTGTAGTGAGAGGATGGCTCTCAAAGAGCTCATGGTTCCAGAGAGGAGAAAAAGACAAACATGACCAGGATATAACATGAGAGTGTTCTGCAAGGTATGCAAGGGCTAGAGCTTCTCAAAGAAAAAGAATGAAAGGTAGGTGGGAGCCTGGGGAAAAATTAATGTGAGTTTCATAGAAACTATTTTCTCCTTTTGCCCTAAATATATGTTCAATAAAGGGGGGCTATTAGACTTACTATTTTTAAAAAAATCTATCTTTCTCTACTCTCATGGCATGCCAGGGAGTTTTAATTTTATTTTGTTAATCTATTATTTTCTCAGAGTGCCTTAGAGACGAGTGATTTTACCTCCTACACGTTATGCAGATATATGCAGACTAGTTTTCTTTGTATATTTTCATGTTGAAAAAGTTTTAGTAGACAAAAGCATTTTTAGTATATTCTTTCAAAAACCCAAAATATGTTTCTCCATTTTGCACTTTACTGTCACTTTCTATAATTTTATTTTGCTCCTCCTTAATATCACCACTGAAGCTAAATTATAGTGGAAAAGGACACCAAAGGAAAAGGAGTTTATAGAGAATACTGCTGATGCCTCAGCAATGTCTCTAGCAGTCTGGATACAGCCAATGTATTTCAGTGCAGCTAGTGATGACACCTTAGTTCACATCAATACTGTGTTTCTCATTTTTCCAAGTGATTTGATGGCAAGAAAATATAAGTTCACCCATTAAACATTGTTTACTTAGATGATAAAATTTTTGGAATATTTGAAAATTGAGTCAATCTTTTGATTTATTCCTGAAGATAAAATCTGCAGCTGTGTTAATGCACCATACTATATCAATGTGAGTGCAACGTGATCATGTGACAATTAATGCAGAGAAAGTGGTGCTGTCAGTTTAGTACTTCAAACCATCAAGAACTTCAAAATTACATTAAAGAGCAAAAACCTAAATCATTTTTCCAGATATATTCTAATTGGAAAACTCTATTCATTAATGTGAGCCAAACAACCTATTACAAAAAACAAAACAAAACAAAAAACCTACTACCAATTTACCTTTCAAAAGACCCTTAACATTTTATGTCTGCTGGAAAAAACCTCCAAAAAACAACAGCATGCTACACTTCTTATGGCTCTTAGTTTTAGATACAGAGAACACAAACATATGTTTCTTAAACTAGTGCTTAAGAAATCAAGATTGCACGTTGAAGAATGCATTTACATTCTAAACCTTAGCCCAATAATAATTAACAGACCCAATATGTATTCCCTTTCAGATTTAAAATGACTGTGCATGGTCTAGAGCCTTGCTTTGTAATGACCAGGATTGGTTTAAGCTATTTATTCCTATTTCTACAATAATTATAAATAATTATTAGAAAAAATTAGATAAGCTGATTCAGTCCAAATAACATATACACATTGTCTTAATAACTAAAGCCTTTTATCCCGTCTAACTTTTATCATTGGTCTTGTGTGACCTCTACTTCACAATCCCAATAGGTTCATATTAAGTAAGAAGAGATAATTTTATATAAAGTTAATGACAGCATCATTCAAGCACAAAGATACTGTGTTACTACATTATAGTCAACAATGAACAAAACATCATTCTCCTACAAAGAGATATAAATGCCAATATACCAAACTCTATATACATTGAAGTAAACTGATTGTCACTTCAACTTGTCAAGTGCTAAAAGAGCTCAACCACAAAATATTAAGCCATACCATATATGGCTATTATGGAATATATGGTATTCATGAATTGGTTCCATTTTGAAAATTCCATTTGCTACTATGCAATATTTATGCATCATGTGAGAGGTTTAAGGATTTCTTCAGCATCACTTCCTTTTCACTAGTGTTACCACACTAGTATATTTAACAGAGACATTTACATGCTTTGCATTTTAAGTGCCTTGGAAATCCAAGCACAGAGCCTGCACATTTCTGCTGCACCATCAGATGTAATGAGTTATGGTACTATCGGCATGTTGATAAGCTATAGCCCAAAGAAGAACAAGAAGGAAGTATAAAAAATATGGCCAGAGGATGGGATAAAATTATCAGCTAGTGTGTTTTCCTGTTTGGTTTTAATCTACATTTAATTAAATTCTTATCTTCTGTGTACTTATGGTCGCATTTGAATGGCGAGACTGCATTCATTATGAATGGTAAAACTTAACTCAGAGAACATTACATGTGGCTTCTTTAAAAAAGAGAAGAAAAATGCTGTCTTTATTCTTTACACTCAGGTCTTGTAAAAGAGGACCAAACTCTCTCTTAGGTCAAGTGTTGTAGTACTTAACCTTTGGGTTAACTGATTTGGAAATTTGGAGTTAACTAAATTTTTAATGCTATTTCTTATTTTTACAATTTGGAAACGTTATTATCAAATTCTGAGCCTGAATAGAGCTGGCAAGGGGGGCAGTGAAGTGCATTAAGAAAATGCCTTCTTCATTCTTAAAAATAATGATGATAACAAGAAGTTTTTATTAGTACTGCAAAATGTGTGCATTAGTCTGCATCCTTAATTATTAAAACTATTGCATTTCCTTGCCTTTATATGATGAAATAAGAAAAAAATACCTTAATTACTATTTAAAGTTTTTTTTTCTTTGTGTCACAGACCCTTTGGGTTCATTCACATATGCATATATTTCAGAGAAAAATAAAATGTTTTGAAATAACATTATTTAATACACCTACTAGTCGTTTCATAACACTTTTAGTTCTATTCCAGGAATGGCAGGGCAGATTCAGAATGATATTTGGTACCTGCAATAACAAGCATGACTTCCTCTGGTCAACTTAAAGACTGTGTCAGCCTTAACAAAGGGAAACAGAGGCAACAGTTTTTGATTTAAGTTTGAATGTTTATTGCTGAAAAAACGAGGTTTGGGAAAGGATTCACTATCCACACTGATCAAAATTCACCAAAAATAAGAACAAAAGCAAAAACCCTTTCATACCTAACTAATAAGAGAATATAGATTATTGTCACGTATTTTTACAGCTTTTCTTATAAGCAATAATTTGTGATTAGTACCTGTATGCTAATGAAACAAACACATTTCACAAATGAGCACTTGCTATTTCTGTGGTATGTTTTTTATACAACAGGGAATACCAGCTGGAAAATATTTAATATTCCCATTGAAACACTCAAATTTAGATAGTTATAATTAAATAATGGCACTTACCAATGGCATATTTTACCCAAATATCCCTAGCATAAATAGATTGGTAATTGTATCATTCTACCATGACTCAGCTTTGTTTTAAAATGAGCTGGAAACATCCCAATGATTGGGTCAAAAAATCTTTATCTGACACAAAAAAGACTCCTTAACTTTGTTTTGTAATGGGGTGCAAAGACCTTCTTTTAATAAGCCACTGACTTGTCATTTACCCAGAGACTCCAAAGGGGAGAAAGGACATTTTCAGCATACATTCCTTACACTTCAAAAGTTTCCTTTTGAAATAAGAATTGTTATTTAGGTGGGCATTTATCCAATTCAGTAGATGGAACTGTCATTCTCCTGTGCATAATTAGACATTAAAATCACAACTGGGATGAACCAAAAAAGCTGATGATGATTCCACAACATTAAGTCTTTTTTCAAAAATTATTCTTAATTCTTAAAAGCTAAGCAAGCTAAAATATTCCTAACAAATGACAAATTCTGGGGAATAAAACATATCCTACCCTGAAAGCAGAGCTCTCTAAAGTTATCATTTGATAACCATGTTTTGCTATAACATAACACATAGGTTAAAGATAACATTGGTAATTTGCTTTGTTTTAGTTAATTATTTTTTGCAAAAATACCTTTATATGTATTTTCTTATTAAGTACAGTTACATTTTTTTAACTTCAGTAAATACATGCATGAGATGGTGTTCATGCATATAAACCAACAAGATATTCTGTGTGATGCCTTTATCTAAAGAATTAAAATATTTAAGATAACCCAATTCAACGCACATTTATTGAGCAATGGTAAGTTGACCTAATTTACTATTTGGCAGTCACTCTCTGAGGTACTGGGTGGACGATGGTACCATACAGTCTCTGTACAGAAGTACACTATAGAAAGCCAATACTGTGTACAGTTTGCTTAGGCTCATTATAAAGATACATAATAAACTACGGATCTGAGATGGGGAAGATGTAACATTCAAGTTAGATATGAATAGAAGAGCTAGAGTTTGTGATGTGTACAATTCTGTGAATGCATAAGAAGTAACATATGTACAACCCTTATTGTTCCCTCAAAATCATTGAGAGAACTGGGATTTACCCAATTCTTTGCCAAGAATTGCCAAAGAAAAGGAGCAAACAATTCCTACATGAAGGTGTGAGATCACAAGGATACAACTGTTTGTGTATAATGATATGGAACCAGCTGCCTCCAAGTCATTTCTTACTCCTTATTCCAGACACATTGGCCTTCTTTAAATTTTTCAAATGTATCACTCAATGTGCCACAGGCCTTTTGCACATGCCATTCCTTCAGGCTTCATCCTATTCCTGTTTAAGTTTATCTTTTAAATTCAGCTCATGCCAGTATCACTTCTTCAAGAAAGCTTTTTCTGTCCTCTCCTTATACACACACATGCAGAAACTTATACCTAGTTTGGCTGTGTTTACCTGGTTATATGCCATTAAAGAATTGTGTTCTTTCTTATGGTAGGCCTCTCTCAGTTTGTGATTATACAGTCATTAGCACCTGCCTTTCTGACTAGACTGTAACTTCCAGGCCAACATGGACTTATTCTATTTTGGATTTCCATGACATCCTCAGTGTCCAGTCAGAGTATAACACTAATGGATTTAATGCATATATGATTACAGACAAGGGACCTGCTGACCAGTCAAAGGTAGAGGTGGGACCATGGATCCTAGTGCTGGGAACATCACGGACTATGGGAAGGAGTGCTGCTTATCTGACAACAATGGAAGTACTCAAGCATATTTTCTGCACTATGGCTTTACTGTTTAAGAGTACACACCTCCACAGGGAGCTATAAAAGAATGATAAAGAGTCAAGAGAGGGAGGAAGTCAGTGTTTCTCCATGTGCTCAACCCTAGCTCTCTAGACATGTCAGAAAAGAAAAAGAGATAGGTATTAAGAAAACATTTTCATAATTTGTCTGTAACATGCATATTTATGGTGTTTTTAAGATGCAAGGTTTAGATGATTTGACTTAAAAATGATCTCACAGGTTGAAGGGTACAAAAGTCCACATGCCCTTTCAAGTTTTAAGAGAAATTTATGAATATATGAAGTTTAGGCTGATGGAAGAAAGGGTGTCCTTGTAGACTGCATGCATTAAATATACATGCTTGAAAGACAGCAGTATAATGGAAAAGTAACTTAAAGGAAGAGCATTTGTTGTGAGCCTCTCTCCAATGAAGAACTTGGTATAAAAAGCACCAGAACTGAAGAACGGTAGGCACACGGGGCACATTGGTTCATTAAGGAGTAGTTTGCTGTTTGGCAAAGGGAGTCAAGAGGACCTTAGAGATTCAGGTGCTTCACAAAGACTACCTGCCCCTCCCAGGCTTCTACAGCACCCTTAGAGGAATGAAGAGCCCAGGACCCTGCACATACCTGCTCAGCCCACATTATTCCTCACCAATATGCACATCCTCACTTCCATTCTCCAAGTTTTGAGACATCAGAACTAATCTTATTATGACCTTTATGTCTATTTTTTTTCCCCCAGTCATTCCTAGGAGCAAGATCCCCATGGCTCTCACCTCCATAGTTTAATCCTCATACAGCTCTGACTGAAATTCCCTCTCCCATCCTTCACCAGACTCCCCAGAACTTTTCCACTGGTGCTCAAGGGAAATTACCAGCAAAATCTTCCACACTTCAACTTCTATGAACATTTGCTTTGCCTCCATGCTCCTACCCTCTTGAGCGGTTGCTGACTTCATTCCTATGAACTGCATGTTACTTGTCCTGAAGGGGGAATAATTTTGCATATTCCTCACTGCAGACTATTCTCCCTCTAAAAATCTGTTTGACTCTCATATTATCATACTATAACCACTTGTGACAGTCATTTAGAGACTTTGGGTCATTTGCCCTCATTTCTTGGAAACTTAGCTCCTAGATCCTCTAATATACTGCTCCTGATTGAATTCTTGGTGATTTCAAAACCTAAGATGTCCAGATGGATGATCATATGAACTGTCATTTTCTTGACCTCTTCTCAACCTATGAACTTGCTCTCTATCCTACCTGTAACCACTCACTCTCTAGGCCTTTTTATTGCCAGTAATTGTGACTCTCTCCTGTATAATTTCACATCTGACTATCCCATTCTCAAACTATAGCTCCTATTGTTCTAATTCACTCTTTCTAGAACTTCACTCCAACATTCTTTAACCTCACTGGGGCCCAACATCCAATATTGCCACCTTTTCTCCATTGGCCTTCATCTCCTCATACCCCTGTTTCTCCGCTTATCCAGCTTAAACACCATGTCCCTCATCCTAAGCCTTTCCTTGCAAATATTCTCAATTCCCTCACCCTTTCTTGCTTTATTTGATTAGTCTGGCAAAACCCCAACCTCATTCACTCTAATTTTCTAACTACTCTGTATTTACACCTAGCAGTAGACTTGCTGAAGGAAAGCACACAGCAATCCTGTCTTATTTTAAATTCATGACCAATAACATTAAATGGGTCAGTATTGTTTCCCAGCAATCATACATTTCCCTAGTCTATTCACTCTCCAGCACCAACTCCCCATTCATTCCCTCTCGACCTGGCTTCCTTATTTACTAAGATAACTGTGGTAATCAAAAGAGAACATAATTTCCCCCTTAACATCAAGGCAACTATATGCACCTGTGTCCATGCACACTGCCCTCATACCTACTACCATTCTCCCTTCACCTGGCTGTTAGGTGCGCCCCCTCTTTCCTGAAAACATAATTTTTTCATCTCAACTGGATCATCTCCATTAGCATAACAATATACCATAATTTCCTGATCTTAAACAAAAACAACAAAATGAAAACCCTCCATTTCTCATATACCTGTTCCCACTTAAAGAAAAACTCGCTGAAACAGGTGGTTCTGCTTATTATCTCCCAATCAGACTTTCTAATATGTGCTCACTCCCCCAGCTATAAGGAAACTGATCTTGTTAATGTCACCAAAGATGTTGCTAAATACAAGGGTCATTTCTTGCACCTTGTCTTACTTGAATATCAGCAAAATTGAGAATAGTTTCTCCTTGGAACACTTCCTTCCCTTCGCTTCCAGTTGGCACACTCTCCTGATGTTCTTCCTACCTCACTGGCTGTTCCTTTTCAACTTCCCTTGCTAGGTCCTCTGGCTTCTTATGCCACACTCTCCTCCTCCTTTATTCTTCCCAAACACTCAGGCTGCTTGCTATTTACAGAATACGCCAATATCCTTCTTCCCCTATCTGGGATGTTCTTGCTTAGGATAGCTTCATGGTTTGTTCCTTTATCTTCTTGGAGTTTCTCAAATGTCCCCTTCTTAAGTGAGGGCTTCCCTCGCAACCTTATATTAAGTTGAAAACCTCTCTGTTTCATTTTTCCTCTCTGTCCTTTTTCTCCGTAACGGTTTCTACCATCTAACAAAATATACATTTATGCATTTATTTGTTCATCATCTGCTTTCACCTATTGGAACATAAACTCCTAAGGGAAGCAAGTTCACTGCTCTATTTGGTGCCTAGGACAAGGCCTGGTACCTAGTTAGCATGCAGTAACTATTTATTGAATAAATAAACAAAACAGCAATATTTTAACTTTTACTATATTTCTTATGCTTTATAAGAAAATTGTTTTCTATGACTCTAAAATAATTATATTTCTATATTAGTATGTTGGAGTTCTCTGGTATTTTAGAAATATAAAATTGCACTATTTTTACAATATTATTTAGTTTAGTTTTAGGATGTTACGAAAATAGTTTACCATCATCTGTTTATTGCTTTATTTTTCATAATGCATTAGAATAAGCACTACTATGTCAGCAGTAACAAATGTTCCTCATATTTATGTTGACCAATTCTTTTTGCGTTTCTCTTCTCCATCCTCTATATTTTAACCTTTTTAGGAGAGAGGGAAAAGGATGATAAACGTGTGTTTGTGAAATGTTTTATTTATGATAGAACAGATCCATATGAGGCAAATGGATTTACAATGCTGTGTAATAGTTGCTATTTCTGAACCCAGTTTGACTATCTGTGAAGCCTGTAATGAAATTAAGAAGCATATAAAGATAGGATTTGGGTCGGTTTCCTTGTCTTCAGGATCAATTATTTTGTCCTAAGTCCATTAGCCTCGCTGTCCCAGAATCAAGGAGCATTTTTAAGTAACATAAAGCCCACTACAGTAGTTTCTGGTGTTAGGTGAGGATACAGAGAAAAGGAAAGGGGTTATAAGGAAGTAAAATCGTAGAGAGAAACAAAAATTCAACCCTCCCCAAAACAGCCCTGAAAGCACAACATCTTTTATTTGCATTGGCAGTGCTTTCTTTACAATTGTCTACGTTTTTTTGTACCAACATCTATCTAACCTACCATTTCTGAAACCTTCCTAAGATGACTTGAAAGAAGCTGTTAAAAGTGAATCTTCCCAGAAGCCCTAGACAACACTACAGCTGCAAAGTGTCTTTACTGTTTATGTAAGAGCAGTCAAAGGTATCAACAAGCAAGACAGCCAAAACCATTTTCTCAGGAAGAGAAAGCAAAATTTGTCCAAATTGAATATTCCTGTGAAACAAATTACAGGGAATCCTGGTTCTGTAGCCAAGAATGCATCTCCTGTATGAATATTGATAAACAGTCTCGGTAGGTGAAAACAACCTAGGTAAATTACTGAACATTAGGAATAGCAGGAAAAAACTAATGCAATTACATCATTCAAGTACTCATACAGACTTGTGCAGTTTGCATCCAACAATTGGGCAAAAAGATCACAACTACACTTAATTTACTTGTTATAATCTGTGACTGAGTTGTTTGATCTATATTAGTTACCATGTTAAAGGCCAAAAATTGTTACTTGACTGTTCTTTAAAGAGACTTTCGCTAAAATATAAAATATTTCCTGTAATATTTTTTTCATTAAAATCAGGTCAGACAACAGAGAATCATTTGATACTTGCACTGGTTTACAGAAGTACATGTATTCTCAGGGGTTATTGAGGTAGTCACTCTGTTCCTTAAGGACGTGGCATTTTTTCTTTTTCTTTAGTGGGTTTTTCTTTTTTTTTTTCTGGCTCTTCACTTCCAGCTATTGCCAGTGTGCCTGCTGCCAACAAACACTCCAACGTGAGCTCAGAAACCAACTCATCAGTCTGTATAGATTGTGCCTAAATTAAGAAAGAGTACATGAGTTCTGAGTGAAGTCCTGAGGGATTCTTCTAATAGTACAGTGTCAGACTAAAATACACGACCTTTTGTGGTATCTAATTTAGTTTTTGTTTAAATCAAAATTTATATTTGCTTCAACTGAAATGTATATATACATTTAAATACAGCTGCTTTTTGTTTTTCTTCATCTTTCTAGGTTTTTGGTTGTGTTCTGGAACATAGCAAAACATTATATAGTATATATATATACACACACACACACACACACACGAAATATTACATTTTTGCTCCCCCTGTAAGATAGGATCCACCACAAGAAGAGATCGGCATTTAAAAGTTATGTGGCAGGTTTGCAGCTCAAAGGAGGCTAACGTGAAAGCTTCTTCAGTGGTCTCACATTTGAGTTTATTTGACACCAACTGTTTCCACCACACTGCCCATGATCAACCCCAACAAAATCAAAATCATACACCTGAAATGCACAGGTAAGGAATTAGGTGCCAGGTCTCCCCTCACCCTCGAGACTGGTCCCTTGGGTCTATCTGCAGAAAGGGTTGGTGATGACATTGCTAAGGCAGCAAGTGACTGAAAGGCTCTAAGGACAGACCCAGGTTGAGGTGGTGCCTTTTCCTCTTCCCTGATCATCAAAGCCCTCAAGAAATCACCCAGAGACAGAAAGAATCAGAAAAATATTAAACACAGTGAAAACAGCACTTTTGATGAGATTGTCAACACTGCCTGACAGATGCTGCCCCCATCATTAGGCAGAGAAGTCTCTGGAATCATTAGAGGGATCCTGGGGATTGCCCAGTCTGTGGGCTGCAATGTTGATGGCTGCCTCCTTCATGACATCATTGATGACATCAATTGTGGTATGGTGGAGTGTTCAGTTCAGTACCAAGGAAAATACTTCAATAAAGGATCATTTGGCAACTAAAAATTAATAATAATTATGTAGAGATCATTTTCTCTTCATTAAATATATGGACAATTTGAGAGGGAATCTCAAATTTTGCTCAAAACTCATACAAACAAACCCTCTTTTATACCAACTATAAAATTGTGAACCTAAACAAGGCCACAGATGGACTTCAAGAGGAACATGAGCGCCTTAAAATTATATGCAAAATCATGTGTGCATATGCACACCCTTTAGCTGAGTGAATAAAGAATTTTGTATGGAAAAAACTTTAAGATAATTAATGACTAAATGCAGACTATTAATGAATCGATAAAATAACAGTGGCTATATCAGTTTATTACTCAATGTGAAGAGCAACTGCTGTTTTATCTGGTGTTAATTAAAAATATTAGAAATATTATAAAATAGTCCTTGTGAACAGAAGCCAATATCAAATATTTAGTTGGTGAAGAAATTGTCTAATAAATTACAATATTTTTGTGGAATATTCTTCCATGTGTAGCCAATCATTGGCAAACCCAATAAATAACCCAAGCATCAATAAATTCTCAAGTGTTTATTAATTTCTTACTCTGCTTCTAGGGTCTCTGTGCAGTAATGATAATATGACTCATGGATTTGTCTGGACAATTATCAATATGCTTGGCATTTTATTCCCCAGTGTGGAAGAAATGCAAGAAAGTATTTAATGTGAACTGCTTGCCCTGTGTTCTAAGTATGAAAAAAATCTTTATTTTTATCTGCTTACTTTTCAAAGGAGGCCAAACTGGATTCTCATGAATACAATATTGGGACTGGAGTTAATATAGCAAATTACATTATCTCAAAGTATACCAGAGGCTCAAGGTCAAAGCCATTTATAGTAAGATGAATACTAAATTGGCAAATATTTTTAAACGTCTAAACATCAAGGGTATACTAGAATTTTACAGAGGTATCTTTTATTCTAGTTCATGTTCCTTTGATGGTCTCCACCCCTGTAGGATCTCACTTTAACTCATAGATTTATTGGAATCTGCAATGGGGTTTGACGTCTACTATAGTTCATTACAATTTTAACCATCATGGCATATTACAAATTTCACTAAATTAGAGGAAAAGAAATTTATGCTTAAAATTAGGTAGATGTTTAAACATTAATACTTAATACTGCTATACAAAAGTAAATCAAAGTGACATCTCATTGTTAATAGTTTATCAATGACATTATTTTATTTCCATAAATCTGGAATTTTCCATGGAATGATCATCTTTCCAGGGGTTCACAGACAGATTAAATTTTTGAAAAGGAGATGGGGAGGTACCAGCTTGCTTTCCTTGAAGATCCACTTGAGAAGGCTGAATACAGCTTGCTGCATGTTGCTGGTCTACTTACTGAATAGACATATCCAGGGAAATACAATTTGGAATCCTATAATATATAGAACAGCAAAAATACTTGCTTCCTGCCAACACAGCTTAAAATTCACATTTTCAGCTATAATGAAGTTTGGATGACTTAAAAATGACTCAAAATGTATTTTTATGATAAAATTATAACTGAATCTTTTAAAAATGTAGCTCTTGATCTTAAAAATTATTCTGAAACCTTGACCATGTCTATTTAAAAAAACCTCTTTCTATAAAATGTTCTGTTAATTAAAAAATAACCAATATTTTACACACACAGGGAGTCTGTCATGATCTGTCCTAAATAGAGGCTTTAAAAATTATTTTTTTATTGGGAAAGAAGTGGCTATTAAAATAAAATTATAACAACTGAGTTGTTTTTGTAAATAGAATAAATATGTTTCTGATCTGTTTCAAAGAACAAAAAAGACAAAACAAACTTCACCAACTTTAAAAAAAATCAATTGTAAAATACATCTATCCAAGATTTTTTTTTCAATTTCTGGTGAAGCAACTGTATCCTTTCTTTTTTCAAGAGCATATATTCATATTTGTACTAAATACTGCTAGCAAATCACACATTTTCTATTCATTTTTTTTCAGTCAGTGACAGATTACAAATCCTGGAGGGATATCTTTCTAAATATATAAAATTATAAACCTCACATTAAGGGGGCATTCTGACACCCACTTATTGAATACATAATAAAATGTTCACAGAAACCCAAAAAGAGAACTATAAAAGAGGCTCCTTGCAGACCTCAAATCCAGAGTGAAGACAGTAGAATGAGTCCCAAAATTGAAATAGAAGGAAGGTCAACATGCTTTGCTGAGTAGCGACACTCAAAAACATATAAAGTAACAACCTCTCATAAGTTTAAAGTTTCTGATTTATCAACTATTTAGAACCACAGTATAGGAGCCAAATAAACCATTCTGTATACATGTGATTTTAAGCCAGTGCAAACTGTAAGGTCTAGGTAGGTATGAATCACAGCTTTGGTGATGCCTACAAAATGGAGGAATTAACCATCTCATGTGCACTTCACTGTCATCT